>OZ007496.1:57464028-58664028 GCA_963931805.1 Microdon myrmicae
CAAAGGGGTAAGTATTGTGGGATGGGTGGTTGTGGCCGTAACACCACCAAATGCACAGTAAAACCTTGCTCGCTTTTAATCGTTTTTTGGGCATATTTGAGCTGCTTCGCCGCGATTTGATCAGGATTTGTTTCCCACAATGTTGTCATATATGACCCCTTTCTCACTCTTTGACACTATCTGTTTAAGAAAAGGCTCTATTTCGTTTCGTTTTGCTATGGCTATGCAGATGGAACTTCGATCCATCACATTTTTTGCGTGGCACCGAAATATCGGCCGTCTTTTTGAATCCAGCTTTATAAAACCGTTTTAAAGGATTTTTTGGTCGATTTTTAGTTTTTGGTTGACGCTACGATGCTAATGCACCGGTCTAATTCGATCATTTCCAAGCGAAGTTCATCTTGAACACTCGAAATTTCGGCACGGACTTTACGAAACCAAAGTTACCGCGTAATGGCTCCGGATCATAGACACCATACAGAACTTCAGTCCCCTACCTCGCATTTTCGTCTATCAAAGCAATATTGTAAGATATACTCGTACCAAACGTTTTCATTGCTAACTTCTATAACGCTCTATAACTACCAACTGGATAGAGCAATCAGCAAACTGTTAAGATATTTTTGTACGAAAGCCCGAGTCTGAATTAAATAACCATCCAGCGAAATAAAATTTAATCAATGTTTTTCCAAACTAATATTTAGAGTTTGCGAGCTTACCGTAATACCCGATTAAAAGCTCTGTAATAATCACACTAAAAAATCAGAAGTGATAAATCGATGATATGAGTTATGATATCAAACCTCACGTTACATAATCATATTTTAAATAATTAAATATTATATATATATATATATATATATATATATTTTTTTTTTTTTTTATTTTTATTTTTTTTTTTTTTTTTATTATTAGACTTCTCTCGGGAGAGGCGAACCTATAGCGTCGAGTGGGGGCCCCGAGATGCCATCAAATAACTGTTGCAGTTCTTTTTGAACAGGTGCAGGTTGTAACGCTCCGGGAACACTCGCGTGGGAAGGGAGTTCCACAGCTTCCCCGCTCTGTAACGGAACGAGTTCTGATGTAGGGATATTCGCGCTGTCGGGAGATGAACCACAAACGGGTGCGATCCGTCGGATTGTCTTGTGGAGCGCATATAAGCCGAATTGCGTGGAACAATACCACGAATCTCCGAAGAACAGTAGCCGTGGTAATATCTGTAAAACAGACAGAGGCCGGCTACGCGCCTTCGATGTGATAGCGACTGTAGTCCCGACGTCAGCGCCGAGTCGCCGATCAGGCGGATCGCTCGTCTCTGTATGCCTTCAAGTAGGTCGAAGGTATGTTTAGGAGCAGAGCTCCAAACATGGGAGCAATATTCGAGCGCGGGTCTAATTTGGGATTTATATAGGATAAGAAGTTGGGCCGGAGTAAAATATTTCTTGGCTCTAAAAAGATGTTTTCCTGAGGCTGACCTGGCGATACTCGACACGTGACGCCGAGCAATCTCAAAATTTCCCCAGCGTCGAGGGCCCGGCCATTCATCATCAACTGTGGAACCGCTGGTCCACTTTTCTTTGTGAATGTTGTATATTGTGTCTTCGCTGCATTGAAGTCGACGAGATTGGCCCTTCCCCACTGCAGGACCTTGTATAGATCCTGATTTAGAGAGTCAATCTGTCTACATCTCAGCTGATGCGACGCAGATGCACCAATCGGCCGAACACTCGAAAAGGAGGAAACAAGCGTACTATCATGCGCAAAACTGAACACTTTGTTATCCGTTATCAACAACAAATCATTTATGTAAAGCAAGAACAAGGTTGGAGCCAAAAAAGAACCTTGGGGCACCCCCGAATTAACAGGATACAGATCCGAATACAGATATAATTTGTATATATTAAATATCTAATCATTTGTATATATTAAATAGGCTAATAACATTGCCCAGAAACCAGATAATTATGGACAATTTAACAAGTCTCGGATAAGGACCGGATACCGGTGGAGAGACTTGCTAAATAAGGCCAAGACCGGATCCCGGTTGTAGTGCCGATGCTGATGATGATATATTAAATATACAATAATACGATTTTGGTTGATTAAATTAAATCAATTCTATTCTATTCAATGGCCTGTAGGAACCCGTAAGTTCATGACCTCACCGACTCGTATCCGCCATTGTTCCCTGTCCCGTGCGCTCTCCTTCCACGTTCGATCATCCGATCCGATCTCCTCGAGGTCCAACCTAACATTGTCCTCCCATCTCCGTCGCGGCCGCCCTGTCGGCCTCTTTCCCGTTCTATGCACGGTCCTATCGTTGCCCATTCGCGCCACGTGTCCGGCCCATCTCAATCTTCGCGACTTGATTACTCTCACTATTGTAGGTTTGCGGTACATCTCTTCCAATTCGTGGTTATGGAGTCTCCTCCATTGTCCTGCCTCCTCGTCATATTTTCCGCCAAAGATACCCCTTAGGACTTTATTCTAGAATACGCGGAATTTCATTTCTTCCCGTTTTGTGATAGCCCATGTTTCGCATCCGTATAGAGCAATCGGCATGATTATGGTTCTACAGACACGGAGCTTTATATTCCATGATACCAGTTTGGATTTCAGCAGTTTACTAACTGCATGCCAACTAGCTTTGCCGGAGTGTAGTATTTTGTTAATTTCCTACGTTATTTCGTTACTGCCCGTCAGTATTGTTCCCGGGTATTTAAATTCTTTACATTTTCAAATATCTTGCCCCTGATGTTTATGTGTGTTCCTTGAGGTCCACCTGCTCTGGTCGTAATCATGTATTTCGTTTTGTCTTCATTTATTTCTAGGCCCACCTCTTCTGCCGCTTGCATGATGATTGCACTGTTTTTACGTACAGTTTTTAGATTATCGCCCAAAACGGAGATATCATCCGCATGTGCGAGCACTTGTGTGACCCCGTTCAGGGATGATCCGGCCATGTTGTTGTCCTGTACCTTTCTGATGACATACTCGAGGACAAGGTTAAAACGAACCCGAAAGTTCATGACTTCGCCGACTCGGCTCCGCCATCGATCACTGTCCTGTACACTCTCCTTCCACGCTTGACAATCCAACCTGATCTCCTCAAGATCAAACCTAATGTTGTCCCCGCATGTCCGTCGCGGCCGTCCTGCCGGTCTCTTTCCCGTTGGTCTACCGTCAAGAATTCTACGCACGGTCCTATTGTTCCCCATTCGCCCCACAAGTCCGGCCCATCTTAATCTTCGCGACCTGATTACTCTCACTATTGTAGGTTTGCGGTATGGCTCTTCCAATTCGTGGTTGTGGAGTTTCCTCCATTGTCCTGCCTTCTCGTCATATTTACCACCAAAGATACTCCTTAAAACTCTATTCCCGAATACGTGGAATTTGTTTTCTTCCCGTTTTGTGAGGGCTCATGTTTCGCATCCGTATAGAACAATCGGCGTGAATATGGTTCTATAGACACGGAGCTTTATATTAGGTGATAGCAGTTTGGATTTCAGCAGTTTACTGACTGTGTGCCAACTAGCGTTGCTGGAATGCAGTCTTCTATTAGCTTCTCTCGACATTTCGTTACTGGCCGTCGGTATTGTTCCCAGATATTTAAATTCTTTAACTTTTTCAAATATCTTGCCGCTGACATTTATGTGTGTTCTGGGATCTGGAGCTCGGCTGTATGTACGTTTGGCGCGTTCATTTGTGGTTGATGGATGCGCACATTGAGTACATTGAGGCTTTCAAAGTACTGCTTACGTCTTGTCACGATATTGTTTGTTTCTGTGTTCCCAGCGATCCGCGGATTCGTTCTCCTGCCCACGTCCGATAATCGGATTATGTTGCACGCTTTTCAGACAACTTTTCGATCGTCGTCTCCTTTCTCTTTTTTCGTTTTTTCGCTATGTAAATATTTTTAGCTAAGTAAGCTGATTTAAGTTAGCCGGTAAGTTATGAAATTTATGTAAGTTAGCCTTGAGATAGTTTTCGTGGGGGCACTTACGTCCGCCACGTAAATTAATAAATAAACTTCTCCTACGGAAGATCGTGGGGAAAAAAAACAGAACGGGTTTTTATCGCTTTTAACTCACATGGTTGTAAAGGGTGATTAATTTATTACTATATATTTTCTAAACATCACTTTGGCCATGTTTAGTTTATACTTCCGACGAAAATTGTCTTTTATATTTGGTATCCTGATGTCTTTTATCATTTTGTTTTTATGTCAAATTGAAAACACATACATTTGATTTAATCACCCGACATTTTATTTTAACATGCGTGAATGTAAAGATCTTGGTGCAAGGCTAATAACCTTGCACAGAAAAACAAATCATTATGGACAATTTAACAAGTCTCGGATAAGGACCGGCTACACGTCGAGAGACTTGCTAAATAAAGCCAAGACCGGTTCCCGATTGTAGTGCCGATGATGGTGATGGATGTAAAGATCGGTTTGTGTCTTTTAAGTAGTGCACCAAAACAATTTATTGTAAAGACACGACACGTGTGATAATTTACGTTTGTGAAATTCACGATATTTTCATCTTCGTCTTCACCTAGTGGTATCGAGCTACTGTCTTTTTTAATTAAAAGTCATATGGTAAATATTTTTCATATCTCACCATCGACATCTACCCTATTTATGTAGGCTACATTATATAAGGACTCATTTTAAAATACTTTTTATAGTCCGCAAATAATCCCAATCCCATAATAACTTGTTTAACACTAATCTCATGTCCTTTCTAACACAACCTTTAAAACTACATCCTCACATATCTTACATTCTCATTTAATACAATTCATAAATAAACAGACACAATATTCTATATCCAGTCACTTACAGCACATTTAAAAACATGCCCCTTTTCATAACAAGCACATTTTTCATTTCAAAACATAGCCACTTTGATTTTCGTTCAAAGGTTATTCAAAATTATATAATTTTATATAACAGAGACTTCTGGATTGTTTTGTTCAATTTATACGACACAGTTATTTGGAACAAAATGTTCTATAAAAGCAGGAAAATGTATATTGTAAAAGTAGTTCAGAATAGAGCTCAGCTTGAGACAGCTGAGTTCAAAAAAAAAAAATATATAACAAATAATTATTTTAATAAAGAAAACTTTAATTATTATAATAACCCCCACGCTCTTCCCTCGAAAGAGGAAGCAGGGCGCTGGAGACGTAACACTGGTGGCAGCGGTGGGATCCACGAAGACTGGTGGACTCGCCAAAAGAAGACCAATCCCCGAAGGAAGACCAATCCCCGAAGGACGACAGAGGATCCACGAAGACTGGTGGACTCCCCAAAGGAAGACTCAATCCCCGAAGGAAGACCAATCCCCGAAGGACGACTTAATCCCCGAAGGAAGACCAATACCCGAAGGAAGACCAATCCCCGAAGGACGACTTAATCCTCGAAGGAAGACCAATCCCCGAAGGACGATTCAATCCTCGAAGGAAGACCGATCCACGAAGGAGGACTCGATCCCAGAGGAAGATTAGTGCAATTAACGACGACTGGCGGGATAAAACCCTAAAGAGGGAAGGAATGTCCTCATTTTCGACTTGGATGGCGGAACATTCGATGTATCGAGTGTAACTATTGATGGAAGTTCCTTCAACGCAACTGCTGGTGACTCACATTTGAAACAGGCAAATAACTTCGTAACTTCCTTTGCCGATGAGTTCCAGAGGAAATCCAAATTAACCTCAGTGGCAGCAGATTTGAAAAAAAAAAATAATAAGACATAAAACGACGAAAAAGAGAGCAAAAAAGAAAAGACCAGGATAACACACAGCTATAGGGCGTGAAGTCTGCCTGGCAGTAATAAGATAAAAAGCGGAAATAATATAAAAAGATGACAATAACTCAAGAAAAAAAAAATTTTTAAGAAGAAACTACACTTACTACACTATTGGAATCCAGGAAGTGGTAATCTCGAAAAGAACAAAACATCAATCAACAGTTAGCCCACATATATTAGTAGTAAGAATCGTTAGCAAAATATCAATTGTTCTCTCTTCATTTTTCCGTAGGAATATTTTCACCTTGGAACTTTTAACTTTTCCTTTTTACAAAAAAAATTTTTTCGATAGAAATTACTTCGAATATTCTCTTTTCAGTATTTCGACGAGATTTCCGTTTTTTCTTTTTCGTCGAATTTTCTTTCTTTACAGCTTTGGGACCAAATTAACTTTCATTTCCATATATATTGAATAACTAAAAGAAAGGCCATTTTTATATACCGTATTTTTAAGAAGTGATTTTAACCATACATTGATTTCAAAGTTTTCAATATTACGAGTCCGTATTACACGAGACAGGCGGCTAGGCAGGGGGAAGAACAAATCCACTCTCTACAAATACACCATAACCCCCCTGAAATGGCTCTTTCTGTCGGAATTTCTGATGTTTTCAGAATCGTCCCCACCTTTGACGGGAAACCCTGCGACCTAGATAAATTTATTTCCGGGGGAGACGTTTTATTTAGAACTATAAAAAGGGCAGACCCGGAGATATATGAAACATTTTTGGAGCTAGTCAAAAATAGATTAGAGGGTCCTGCCTATGATCTGATTAGGTATAGCACAATTGCTAAATGGGAGGATTTAAAGGATAAACTTGAATCAGAATATAAAGAGGAGCAATCTCGGTCAACGGCACACAATGAGTTGATATCCCTGAAACAAAACTTCAGAGAAACCGTTCGGGAATACGGAGATAAAGCTGCGAATGCTCTGAGGACGCTGAACTCTGCTACGTGTGAAATAACAGCAGACGCGGTGGTTAGGGAATTCTTGATAGAAGAAAACTCAACATTGGCCGTGCAAATATTTGAGGATGGTCTCAAGAATGAACAACTGAAAATCCTAGCCAAAGTACATGGGGGAAGTAGTTTAAAACAGTCGATTACACATGTAGTATCACATGCTGCTCGAATGGACAACTCTCCCAGGTCATATCAATATAATGAAAATCCTAAATTTAATCATAGAGTCTGCCAAACCTGCGGTAAGCCAGGTCATTCTCAGGACACATATTATCGGAACATGCAGTCCAACAGTTTTCCGAATAGACAACCCATAAAAAGAGAATTTAACAATACTTGCAATTTCTGTGGACGGAATAATCACACAGAGAACGAGTGTAGATACAAGATATCTAGGAATGGACCGTCCTTAACAAATTACCAACAAGGTACAACAACGCGTAATCCATTCCGAAATAATCCTACCGAAAATCGTTTTAGTGAAAATCCTACAATCACCAATAGACAAAACGATAGGCAAAATGTTCACTTTTCTCGGGTGCAAGAGTCGGAAAACGAGGCCAGACGCCAACAGAATCATGCTGAACGGCACTCTTCAATCTATAGTATTCGGTCGACTCATATAGAGAGGAAACAAGGTAATTCGGAAGGAGACACACAGCCATTCCTTTCGAACGACTGTAATGATCAATATGCACCAAATCTAAGATTCCACGTACCCTTTTGTCCCGAATTAAAAGAACCAGCGATACGTCTTAGAGTTAGTCCCGCAGACAATATGTACACGACTCTTCTAATTGATACCGGCGCCGACCTAAGCCTTTTAAAATCATCGTGCTTAAAGAATCAGAAAAAAGATGACAAGATCTACACAATATCCACACTAGCAGGTGATTCTTTGAAAACCCTGGGGACGGTAAGTAGTACCCTAGAAGTAAAAACCAAGGATTATACCATGCCGAGCCTATTCCGTAATAAGCTAGTATGTGAATCACGAGCCACCTGTTCAGACCTTCAGTTCGAATCAAAAGGAAAAAGTAATAATTCTAAACAGAATAGAAAGCGAAAACAGAGAAGATTGGGTGACAAAGTTTCAGCAGCAAAGACTGAAGTACAAAATGTTCCAGCAGCATATAAGACTGAAAGAGCAACTTTCACTTTAAAACCCAGAAGCCAACAAATTGTAGACTTTCCGTTAAATAGTAAACACCAGGACATATCCGACGATATAATCATTCAAAAAAAAAAACGAATCATGCCAGGAATATACGTGGGCGAAACCTTAACCAGCCAAGAGCTCCAAATTAAAGGTGTTAATGATGAACACTTCGGAAACAGAACAAACGGTGAATACTAAAGACGTAGACTTCAAATGGGACAAGCTAAGTGATTTCAACCTAATCTCTAGTCAATCCGACGACCTAATCAAAGGCAGGTTAAATAAGTTAACATCAATAATCAATCTTTGCCACTGTAATTGTGAAGAAAAACAATCTATCCTTCAAATATGTAGAGAATACAATGATTTATTTTTTCTCGAAGGTGACAACCTCTCATTTACAGAAGCGCTGAAACATAAAATCATTACTGACCCAAACAAGCCACCCGTATTTACCAAACCCTACAGGCTCCCGGACACACAAAAAACCGAGGTACACAAACAGGTGAATGATATGCTACAAAGTGGTATTATCCAACCCAGTGTTAGTCCTTGGAACTCCCTCTTGCTCTTGGTACCAAAAAAGGCTGACAGGGAAGGTAGTAAGAGATGGAGAGTTGTGGTTGATTTCCGTAGGTTAAACGAAGTAACTGTTGCCGATGCATATCCCTTACCAAATATCACGGACATACTAGATCAACTAGGGAGGGCAACTTATTTTAGCACCCTCGACCTGGCAAGCGGATTTCATCAAATCCTAATGGACAATGAAGACAAGTGCAAAACCGGCTTCAGTACCCCTTATGGACATTATGAATATAACCGTATGCCGTTTGGTCTACGAAACGCGCCCGCAACTTTTCAACGTTTAATGAACAACGTTTTAATGGGATTACAAGGATTCGACTGCTTTGTATACATCGATGACATAGTCCTTTACGGATATAACCTGCAAGAACACAACTCAAAGCTTATACGCATATTTAATTGTTTACGTCAGAATAACCTTAAGCTTCAACCAGATAAATGTACTTTTCTGAAGAAGGAGCTAATGTATCTGGGTCATGTAATTTCCGAACACGGTCTTAAACCAGACCCCGAAAAGATTTAAGCTGCTAAAACATATCCCACACCCAAGAATGTCAAGGGAGTAAAATCATTCCTCGGATTCATAGGATACTACCGGCGATTTATAGACAATTTCTCAACCATAGCAAAGCCACTAACGAAGTTACTAAAGAAAACCGAAGCATTTAAATGGGACCCCTTCTGTGATGAAGCCTTCCATACGTTAAAAAATAAACTTATAGAACTTCCTATATTAGCTTACCCTGACTTCAATAAAGACTTTATAGTAACTACGGACGCTAGCGACGTTGGAATAGGCGCGGTCTTATCGCAGGGAGAAATTGGCCAGGACAAAGCAATCTGTTATGCTAGCCGTACCCTTAACGACGCCGAATCCAGGTACAGCACTACAGAAAAGGAACCACTGGCAATCATCTACGCCGTCAAACAATTTCGCCCCTACATCTACGGACGAAGGTTCACAATATGTACAGACCATAAACCACTACAGTGGCTCATGAATCTGAAGGACCCGACATCAAGATTGGCTCGTTGGAGAATATTGCTAGAAGAATATGAATACCAAATTATTTACAAGGCAGGAAAATACAACTCCAACGCAGATGCACTTAGCCGCCTCCCTATTAACCTCCAAGACACACAAGAGGTAGGCAAGGTACTAGTTACCACTAGAAGCAAAACGAGAGGTCAAGGCACCGCTGAACTATTAGTAGCCGCAAGTGAGGAAATTACTCTCCGACATACCGAATGTAAGATAATCGAAATTTCTAAACCCATAGAGTATACCAAAACCCGGTCACCCATTCAGATCTTTATATTACCCAATAAAGAAGGCCAAACCGAAAAGATACTTAAAACCGTCCCTACCTATACACGTCCGAATCCAAACGAAATAAAATTATACCCAAACACGACTAAATCCCCTTTATATATTGTTACTACGTTGCCGCTAGACATAGGAACCGAACCCAGCTTTGAACAAACACTCAGCAAAATTCATAACTATTGTATAAAAGAAAAGGTAAACCATATCGACATTTCTATCCCAAAACAAGAGCCAATAAACCCCCGCCTTAAAAATGCCATCATACAAACGTTCGCCCAAACCAAGATCACCGTGTATCTTTACTCTGACAAAAGAATCTATATCGAAGACCGACAGGATATCGATCAAATCCTCCGTGACTTCCATAATTCACCTTTTGGAGGGCACCAGGGATTCTCCCGCACAATCAAACGTCTTAAAACAAGGTACTTTTGGCCAACCCTCATAAAAGATACGAAAGAATTCACCCGCAAATGCGACTCGTGTCAAAGAAACGAACTAACGGTAAACAGAAAAATCCCGACGAAAATCACAACAACAAGTACAACCCCCTTCGAACGAGTAGCTCTAGATATTGTTGGCCCGCTCCCAACTAGTTACGAAGGTAATAAATACATATTAACGTTCCAAGATGACTTAACAAAGTTCACTGAAGCTATACCGCTACCCAATGCGGAAGCACCCACCATAGCTCGTAGTTTTGTGGAAAAAATCATATGTCGTTTCGGAATACTCGACGCGGTATTAACGGACCAAGGCACCAATTTCCTAAGCCACCTTTTTAAAGAAATATGTAAGATTCTAAAAATCAAAAACATACAAACAACACCTTATCATCCCCAAACAAATGGAGCCTTAGAACGTAGCCACCGAACGTTGGCCGAATATCTCAGACACTACGTTAACAAGGACCAACTCTCATGGGATACTTGGCTACCATATTCAATGTTTGTGTATAACACCACACCGCACAGTAGCACCGCATTTAGCCCTTTTGAATTACTCTATGGTTTTCCTGCACGAATACCGAATTCGATCAGCATAAATCCGCAAACGTCATACAACTATGAGAACTACGCTAGCGAACTAAAAGCCCGCCTACAGTACGGTTGCAAGATTGCTAAAAACATATTGCAGGACAAAAAGGAAAAATCTAAAGCGTGTTATGACAAAGGAACAAGCCATAAAACACTCAAAGTTGGCGACAAGGTACCCATAAAAAACCATACCCGAAAAAATAAGCTCGCTTCCTTATGGGAGGGTCCCTACGAAATACACAACATAGTATCCGATGAAAACTCAGAAATCAAAATAGGAAATAAATTCAAAGTTTTACACAATAATAATATAAAACTATTTTCGGAATAAATAAATAACCCATACACACAACATAACCACATTTTTAACAATTATCTTAAAATTAAACACGGTTAGAATTTTTTCCATAAATTTAAGGAAAAAATAGACACTTAACAAATGGCCTTTGTTTTTATTCAATATATAAAACAATTGTAAGAAATGACGGAAACGAAAGAAAAAAAAAAAAAAAAGTTAAAAAAGGGGAAGAAAGAAAGAAAATTTTAGAGTTAAAATATATATTGGGATATAACATATTTTAAAATAAATATTGGGATATAATATATTGGAAATTCGAACGAAAAAGAGAATTTTGAGAATTAATATTAATCATATATATAGAAAAAAAAAATTGTTTTGGATAATAAAAGAAAAGGTTCCAAGTGGAAATATTTTAAGTTAGTTGGAAATATTTAAAGTTAGTTAAAATATAATGTAAGTAGACTATAAGTAAACTTTTGGATTATTGTAACCTATTTTTCTAGTATTAAGAACTTTTGGATTTTTGTAACTTTTGATATAAGATTAACTTTGAACGCCATTGTAATTGAACGAAAATCCAAGTCTGTAATTAATCCTAATCTAAGCAATAGTTAACAGAAAATTATTCTCTTCAAGGATAATTTTCTTTCTCGAAGAAGGGTGGGATGTTGTATTCCAGAATAATACCCTTATTCGCTTTAACACTAATCTCATGTCCTTTCTAACACAACCTTTAAAACTACATCCTCACATATCTTACATTCTCATTTAATACAATTCATAAATAAACAGACACAATATTCTATATCCAGTCACTTACAGCACATTTAAAAACATGCCCCTTTTCATAACAAGCACATTTTTCATTTCAAAACATAGCCACTTTGATTTTCGTTCAAAGGTTATTCAAAATTATAAACAGAGACTTCTGGATTGTTTTTTTCAATTTATACGACACAGTTAGTTGGAACAAAATGTTCTATAAAAGCAGGAAAATTTATATTGTAAAAGTAGTTCAGAATAGAGCTCAGCTTGAGACAGCTGAGTTCAATAAAATAAAAATAAAACAAATAATTATTTTAATAAAGAAAACTTTAATTATTATAATAACCCCCACGCTCTTCCCTCGAAAGAGGAAGCACGGCGCTGGAGACGTAACAAACTTCACTCTACCAACTCCTCTAGATAACAGGTCTCACTATCTGAATTGTCTCTACATCAGAACTCTCTTCACCTCTGGAAGATTGGCTAATGACTCCAACGAGGTAGTGTACCCTAACCCCGAGCTGACACCCAATCAGTCAAATACTGTACCATACAACCATTCTCCAACATTCTGCGTTTTAACGAACAACCGGAAAGCGTTACCCCACCCGAGGCCACTAACTGACCATATCCCACGCCAATCTACATCCTTAACCATCAATCCCTATATTCCCCAATTCACATTACATATTTAACTTATAACATTAATTAGGTTAAGCTAGATTAAGTTAGAGTGAAGTTAAGTATTATTGTAGATTAGATTACATTAAAAAATAAAAATCCCGGTTTCCTGACCTTTTCCAGGAAAACTGTCAATATTAAATCCTATAATACTCAAATAGTTATTCACACATTCAGTTATGTTTGAAAAATGTGTAATGTATGCTTGTAAATAATTGTATCACTAGAATTACACGTATAAGTTAGCTGTAATACTTAATGTAAAAATTTATTATTGGCCAAATAAACACAGACTGTTAAAAAAAATTTAAAAAAAACGATAAATTATGTTAACTATTGCGTACCGGCAATTGTTTTTTACGTCATTTAAACTAAGAATAATGTAATAGAGTTTAAGTGAGATAAATAAGCATAAAAAAACGGCAGATGAAGACCTCTAGTTACTATATACGAGGGTTGCCTTTTATATTTCGGGATTAGAGAACAAAAACAAATATTGATCATCGAAAATCACTTTATTGTTTTTCAAAATATTCCTCATGAAGATCTATACACTTTTGCATGCCTTTGAACCAATTGTCGAAGCACTTTTGCCACTCTGATTGAGGTATCTCCAACACATGCATTCTGAATGCAGCAACCGCTTCTTCGGGTGTCGAAAAACGTTGACTTCTCAGTTTGTTTTTTACGTACGGGAACAAAAAGAAGTCATTCGGTGCCAAGTCAGGACTATACGGCGGATGACCCATCAAATCGATGTTTTGGGTGCTCAAAAATGCAGTTGTCGCAGCCGATGTGTGAGAGCTCGCATTGTCGTGGTGAAGAGTGATCCGTCTTCGGCGGTTGGTTTTCCTGATTTCATGGAAGACAAATGACAAACAAATGGTTGTGTACCACTCAGAATTGACTGTTCTGCGTTGTTCTAGTGATACGGTTGCGACATGTCCAGTTTTTCCGAAAAAACAGGCGACCATTTGCTTGGAAGTGCTTCGTGCGCGAACAACTTTTGTTGGATTTGGCTCATCTTGAAACACCCAGACAGTCGACTGCTGTTTACTTTCGGGCTCATACGCGTAAATCCACGATTCATCACCTGTCACGATGTCATAGACGTGTTTCGAAGCACCGCGACCGTATTTTTTGAGCATTTCTTTTGACCAATTGACACGAGCCTTTTTTTGGGCGATTGACAAATTGTGTGGGATCCAACGCGAACAAATTTTTTTGACAGTCAAATGTTTATGCAATATTGAATGTATGCTGGTCCCACTAACGCCTAAGGTTGTCTCAATCTCACGATAGGTCACATGACGATCTTCCAATATCAGTTCGCGCACAGCATCAATGGTTTTCGGAACAACAACTGATTTGAGTCGACCTTTACGAAATTCATCTTGGAGTGAACTACGACCACGATTGAATTCACCATACCATCGATAAACACTGGTCTTTGATGGAGCTTCATCGCTAAAAATTGAATTAAGTTCATCCATGCACTGTTGCTGAGTTAATCCACGCCGAAAGTTGTAAAAAATAATCGCTCGAAAATGTTGACGATTTAATTCCATTTTTGGGCCGAGATGAATCTTTTAAGTTACTGTAAACAACACAAATAGCGCTCGTATGTCAAAACGTTCTGAGTGCGTATAACCTCAAAAATGTCCAACTTTACGACAGAGCTGTCAATTGCCGGATTGCAACGCTAGGGTTGCCAAATCCCGAAACATAAGAGGCAACCCTCGTACAATATATTTTGTTTGGTCTTTGCTTGTATTAATCAGTAATTTCAATTTACCATTCATAGATTAAGAGACGGATGACCAAAGAGCTGTTTGGGATGATTTAATTGATGATTGATGTTATTCCCCTCCTTTCGATCCTCTTGTACCTTCCTGATTTTTCAGTACGAACATATATTTTTCGACATTTTTATTTCTCTCGAGAGTGTGCAAACTATACAAAAGGACAAAAAAGCAGGATTAAAACACATCCATGGAAAGACTATTACTTGTATTCATTTCGCCAGGACCCACCATGGTTTCTTGTTCCAAAATTGCAAATGGATGTGATGGCACGTTCTACAAGGAAACTGCCAAATCTCCTACCGTAAATATTGAAATTATGATATTAAGGTGTAGCGCCATCTGATGACTAGCAAATAATGTTATGGTGCCATTAATGCCTGACATATATTTTATGGGAATAAAAATGTCTTATTTTTAGTAACACAATCTCCAAATCAATTTATTGAAACTTTAGCCAAGTAAAAGAAATCCTACACTCCCGCGATGTACAGAGCCAGAAAGTGATTTCCAGATGGTCGAGGACACTCGCTTGAATATTTGTGTTCCCCGGAGTCCATTGAGAATGCACATACAAATCTGTTCAACAGCCCTGCATACCAGCTTAGGTTTATGGGGTGGAATTATCGGACGATCATTGTTATTGGGGCGATAAATTTGAAACATTACCTCATATATCACTTTCGTACTCTCCAGTAGAAAGGGTAGTAATGGTAGTACGTTAATAATGTGGATGAGCCAACAATGTGCTGCAATGTTTGTCCTTTGCTGCTGTAAATTTACAGGTAACTTTCTCTAATGTTTTCATTTCTCTTTTACAATCATCTTACAAATGTAGTTTTATTTCAACTACAGACCATTTGTTTAGGAAACCGATGATTCGTTAAGATAATAAATTGATCTGCTGCGCGTGGACAGAAGGAGTTAGTACAAGGAGTATCATCCTATTTTTCAGGATCATGGTTGGATACCGAATATAAATTGTTTGAGGATGAATTTAATGATCCGTCTGATATAATTGATAAATTACTTTAAATTGGATTTTCAATCTAAAGGGTGTTAATAATTATGTAGCAACACAGTGTGCTAAAAGAAGAACGCACGAGGCCAGTTCCGAATTAATCTGCCTGACTCATAGATGGAAAATATATTGACTGTGCTAGATAGCCCCCACCCCAACACATAGACACACATGTGCATATATATACCTTTGCCCATAAAATACCGTAAAACCTTAGTACGTTAGTTTTTGAGTTAGTTGTTCAGTTTATATCCCCCGCTTGGTAGAAATCTTGACGTGGTGTGGGGGCTTAAACTACAATGAATCACTCAGGCTATGCTAACGGAAGCATACGCTTGTAGTAGGGCCACCCGTGTCAGACAGGCGAAGAGTAACACACATAGATCTACCACCCCTCATCCAGGGTGTTACAGGTCATTGGGTGGTTTGCATCCAGGGGTATACCGGCTGTATTATAACGGCGCCTCTCTGAAGCCGGGTCGAATCAGAACAATAAGCAGACATTACAATACCAAAACGGGGCCCTGATATTGCAGACTATTTGAAACCCCAAGACTCGTGCGAACAAAAATGAGTAACCCATACATGCAAAACATCATCATCATCATCATCATCGGCACCACAACCGGGAGGATGTCTTGGCCTTATTTAACAAATCTCTCCACCGGTCCCGATTTCGAGCCGATGTCATCCAGTTTGGCACTCCCAGGTTCTGGGCGTCCTGGTCTACGCCTTCCCTCCATCCCAGACAAGGTCTGCCGCGCTATCTCCTTCCACACATCCTGTCACAAAGGGCTTTCCGTGCTTTCTCTACTTTTCTCTATTTCACAGACAAGGTTTTTTTTCCAGGCACTTTTCTTTTGTCTGTGAAGCCTTTTTTCAGATCTTCTGAGCTCTTTGTATTTTTCCTCGCGCACCCGCGTCCCATTAGATTGCTGCATTGCCCCGTATGCAGTATTCTTACGTTCATTCGCTAGTTTGCACTCATCATCAAACCAGTCGCTCTGATCTCTACGACTACTGCCTAAGATGGAGTTGGCAGTACTAGTGACAGTATTCTTAAGGCGCGTCCATTTCTCTTCTACGCCCAGAATTTTGGCCCCGGGACTTACTCTCACTCCGTCGAGTTCTTCGAGGGCGAGTCTTAACGCATGACTAAATGTGTTACTCGTATTCTCATTGCGTAAGGCAGCCGTGTTGATTCGAACCTGATCCGCGGATGCAATACGTCTCCGTAAGGCAATCCGCGCTCGGAAATTTGTGCCAACAAGATAGTGATCCGAGTCAACGTTGGCACCTCGGTACGTTCGTACCGTCATCAGGCTCGAGGAGTGGCGGCGATCTATCAGTACGTGGTCAATTTGGTTGCGAGTGGCTCCATCAGGTGATACCCAGGTGGCTTTGTGGATATCTTTACGCGGAAACCTGGTACTCGCAACGACCAAGTTCTTTGATGCTGGCGGTCCGATGACTCATAGTCCATTGTCATTAGTGTTTATTTTTCAACATTTGTTATTTCCGTTTTTTTCTTAGATTTTAAGTTACACGCTAGACAAAAAATACTTAAATTCTAGCTTAATTATCTAATGTTATAGCCTACTGGCCCTACGCAGACGCTCTAAGCTAAACTTTACATGTCTATTGTACAATTTGTCTTTCGATGCTGTGTTTTCATGCAAATTATGGGAGCCTGCTAAGTGCCTGAAAACCGGCTCCCGGCCTATTTCCGCATTCAATTCAACGATTCTCACATCGTATCTTGGGCAGGCATTGAGGGTCCATTCGACGTTCTCGTAATATTCTTCGACGTTGTTTCCATAGTTTAATCCCTGTTATTATTTTACCTGGAGTGGACACGGCACTGAAACGCACACAGAGGGTCCTACCGCCAAACGATCACCAGACGGGAATGGAAAAGTAAACACGAGATTCGTTATAGTTGTAATCGGATTTTTATAGTTTACTTGTACATTTTTGGTGTTTGTTATTCTCACATCAGTTATAAGACATTTCAATAATATTACAAAACACGTACGAAATAATGCTAGCAACTTGATATTAGTAATTACTTTACGCGAATACCCGACTGACTCGGACTTAAAAGGAATTGCATGTGTATACGCAGCGGTGGTTATTACTCGACTCTGTGTGCCCCCGGTGGCGGTTGAAGCTCGACTGACTAATTATTGGAAGGAAAAGGTGCATCGCGTCATGGCAGTGGACTCATAGCTAAAATAAACTCACTGTCACTTACGAGGAATTTCGAGGAGAGTTGCTATGCTTGCATAAGAATTCAGTTCCAGCGAATCCTCGCCGTATAAGCTGAGTTGGATTCATTGGTTGTGTATACCGGGAAATTGGCATAGCCAAGTATGATAAAGGGTCTAGATCGTTGTGATTGATTCGTAGAAAATTAGCTGTCGCTTGTTTGCAGACGAGAAGTATGATTTAAGGAGGAAATGAACCGAAATGGTTTTCGGGGGAAATTGGAATTGCTTGGGTGCAAGCAAGGCATATCATTTAGATAAGATATTAACCGAAGTAATTTCGGGTAAATGCATGCGGCTCGGTATAGTTGGTGGTGATGGTTAATGTTCGTTGTAGGTTTGATATGCGTTTTATTACAGCACATGAATTTCGGGGAAATTAAGATTGCTTGGTCGCAAGGAAGGAATATGGTTTAGATCAAGAAGTGACCGAAGCAATTTTGGGAAAATGTATGCGGGGATGATTTAGAATATATTCTGTTGAATTGTATCCTGTTGCGGGTTTTGGAGTGTGTTTATTGCAAAGTTTGGGATGTATGCTATTGCGGATTTTGCATGGGGAGTTGGGATAAAGTGACGAGCTCTTAGCGGTCAAATTTGGTTAGGATTGTGGGTTGGTTCTACATGTGGTGTAGAGAACCCTCACAGGCTTATGTTCTTAAACTTGCCTGGCACGCGAAGAGTGCACAGCCTCTCGTTTGTTGCATTAAAGCCGATGATGACAGGCTTCAGTTTTTGGCTGACTAGTTTTTTTTCAGTTTTTCGTTTCCGTGGTCGTCGTCATGTATCCGGTCCATATCCGAGGCTTGTTATATTTACCACAATAATTCATTTTTACAGGCATAATTATTAGCATTGCGCCAACCTTTCTACGGACGGAATCTACGGACGAAGAAACGATGGACATGTTCTACGACACCCTAAAGGAAGTATTTGATGGAATCTCATCATTCGATGTTAAAATCCTCCTCGAGGACCTCAACGCGAAAATTGGAAAGGAAGACATCTTCCAACCAAGAATAGGTAACGAAAACCTACACGACATTTCAAATGATAACGGAATTCGAATTATCACGTTTGCGGCGTCAAAAAATCTGGTAGTGAAAAGTACGATGTTCAAGCACAAGCAAATCCGTAAACTCCCGCTCCGCGATGGAATATCTAAAAGAAAGTTCCGCGGGGATCAACGGGAATATGAGCCTGGCGGGAGGAGGTTTTAGTCGGTAAAAACCCGACATGCCTCTGGATCGGTCAAGAGGTATCTTTTGAAGATTTTCTCATAGACAAAAGACACCACTCGAATATCCTTGACGTAAGATCATATAGAGGAGCAGATTGCGACTCCAATCACCTTCTAGTGATGGGCAAAAGTAGAAGTCGACTCGCAGCAAACCCACATGGGCAGTCACGGGAAACGAGCAAAAAGTTCGATATTGATAAACTAAAAGACCTACGCAAAAGGGCTGAATATCAAGACGAACTAACAAGGAAGAGGAAACCAATAATCTGGGCACTAAATGGGCATCGACCGGAGACGCAATCACACAAACAGCCCAAAAGGTATTAGGATTTAAGAAAACAATTGAGTCCAAACCTTGGTTTGACGATGAGTGCAGGGTGAAGATCGAAGAACGTAAACGCCTCAGTGTGATCCACTTAGAAGGATATGATGAAGTCAACGCAGAAAGATACGCGACCATCCGGAAGGAGACAATGAGACTTTTCAAACGCAAAATAAGCGAATGGGAGAAGACTCGGATCGAAAAAATACTAGAAAATGCTAGAGCAAAGAACACCAGAGTTATGTATACTGGCATAAACTCAATTAGAGTTGGCGACCGAAGGAAACCCAAAATAATTCGAGACACAAACGGCTATCTGGTCACAGAAACAAACAATATCGTGACAAGATGGAAGCAATACTTTGAAAACCTGCTCAATGTGCGCACCCATCAACCACAAATAAACCCACCAGACGTACATACAGCCGAACCTCAGATCCCAGAGCCCTCTTTCAACGAAGTTGTACACGCGATAATTCGATTGAAAAATAACAAGGGTCCCGGAGTCGACTGCATACCGGCAGAGCTTATGAAGTAAGCATGGAGGAGAGGTTGTAGGAAATATCCTCGTTATGTGCCGGCATTGGCACTGGTTCACTGAGGTTCCTATCAAGTTCATGTGTGAGATGCACTTTTAACTTACTGTCACGGTTATGAAATACTCCATTTGACGAGCTGCACAACAAGAAATGAAACGCACAGGATAGGGTTGGTTATAACTGATTTTTATTGTCAGCTTTTTCTAAACATGTAGTTAATGTTCACAACGGTGTTTTGATGCTAATTTAGTACATTTTATTAAACCTGTTTAAGAAGGATAATATACTATGTAACAGAGTTTATATGCGCGACACTGCTTATTGATTTAGGTTTATGGTATTCTTAGACTTGCTAATGACTGTAAAATCCCCGAACTACAAAACGCGACTGTTATTAACGCTCGGGGGTGTGCACCCCCCGTGCATGCCGCTACGGGGAAAAAAGAAGACGACTCGCGGTGTGTGGTTGTAATACGACTCAGCGATATCCATTCGCTAATGGGGTGAGTTTCCTCGAGAGAGAAAAAGTATCTCTCGTCGTGAAAACGAGGGAAGAGGATCTCGCTAGTGAGGTCCTGTGGTGGTGTGCGTGTAGTTGATCGTGAAGATCACGCTGTCTATCCATGCGGTGAAACAAGAGATAAACGAGATTGCACTGGAGACAAAGAACAAAGAGGAAAAGTACCAAGGGCATGCTTGGTAATGAGAGCTCAGTTGAGTAAATACTCTGTACCTCATTAGAGCAGCATTGGGTGCTAATGGATTTCGATACTTTACACAATGGGAATTGTATATCGTATCTCTGCCGGTGGACAGAATCGGATTCTTTATTTGCGTTTGTTTATGCTGAGGAATTCGGTTTGGGTGTCTATGCGGTGATTGTTTGTCGATTGGACAAATTGATCGCCGTAATTAGCATTGCAGCTGTGTAAGCAAGCTGCTTGCCATTGCTTTTGTCATGGGCATCATTCCTGAACGGGGTCACACAAGTGCTCGCATATGCGGATGACATCTCCGTTTTGGGCGATAATATAGAAACTGTAAGTAAAAACAGTGAAATCATTATGCAAGCGGCAGAAGATGTGGGCCTAGAAATAAATGAAGACAAAACAAAGTATATGATTACAGCGAGAGCAGGTGAATCTCGGGGAACACATATAAATGTCAGAGGTATGACATTTGAAATAGTTAAAGAATTTAAATATCTGGGAACAATACTGACGGGCAGTAACGAAATGTCGAAGGAAATTAACAAAAGACTGCATTCCGGCGAAGATAGCTGGTACGCAGTCAGTAAATTGCTAAATTCCAAACTGCTGACACGTAACATAAAGCTCCGTGTCTATAGAACCATAATCATGCCGATTGTTCTATACGGATGCGAAACATGGGCTCTCACAAAACGGGAAGAAAACAAATTGCGCGTATTCGAGAATAAAGTTTTAAGGGGTATCTTTGTCAGTAAATATGACGAGGAGGCAGGACAATGGAGGAAACTCCACAATCACGAATTGGAAGAGCTATACAGTAAACCTACAATAGTGAGAGTAATCAAGTCGCGAAGATTAAGATGGGCCAGACATGTATTGCAAATGGGCAACGGTAGGACCGTGCGTAGACTTCTTAACGGTAGACCAACGGGAAAGAGACCGACAGGACGGCCACGACGGAGATCGGAACACAATGTCAGGTTTGACCTTGAGGAGATCGGATTGGTTGGTCAATCGTGGAAGGAGAGTCCACAGGACAGGTAACGATGGCGGAGTCGAGTCGGTGAGTTCATGAGCTTCCGGGTTCTGACAGACCAATAAATACTAATAGTAGTGTTTTTATCCACTTAATTTCAAGCGTTATAAATTCACCATTATTATTTGTTTTGTTTGTATTTGTATGTTGTTGATGTTCTTTGTTTTAACTGTCGCAACACATCATGTTACTGTTTTTCCGTCTCGTGGCGTTGTTCTCTTTTATTTGATTATTTCCATATATACATATATATATATATATATATATATATATATATATATATATATATATATATATATCAATTATTGTTTTGATTGCTTTTATCCCTGGAATTTATTTATAAATAGTCTTAATATTTTAAACACTCGCTACTCATAAAGCAACTTTTTAATTTAACTCGATCGCCGAATTGAAAGCAGGTCCGCACTCGGTCACTGTGTATTCAATTCATGTATGGGGGATTGGCGATGCGGGTATGTGACGATGTTTCGACCGAGGTGGTCCCACATTGACCTAACTACCCGTTTGTTGTGAACGATGAGATGGATACATTAAGTGATTAGCATTATGATGGGAATGCTGTTCAAAGTAGGACGGATGATCGGAGTACTCCGCAGAACATGCCTAGATGGGTGGTTGATGTGGTTAGTCTAAGGCAATAGTGATTTTTGGGCTTTTGTTTTGTTCGGAATTCTGCGATGCTATGTTGGGATTTATGTCACGGTAGATTTTGTGGCGTATTGGGCGCCTGTGTTTATGATGTTCGGGGAGGAGAGTGTGCCGGTTCCGCCAAACCCCACGGTTCGCTTTCCTAAAAAACCCCCATAGCATTCACCCAGTCTGCATAAGCTTTCGCTAATGCAATAGCATTAGCATCTTAAATGCTTCACGCATTAAAGAAAACAAATTTGTAATCGAAAAAGCCCCTGGAAAAGAGAATTCTTACCTGCATGCATAATTTTGCATGTAAAATCCCCTATTAGAGTTCTCTCCAAGCTTATCATAAATTCCCTGAAAGAAAATTCATCGGTTCATATATAATACAACCGCATAATCAGGAAATCTTACCATTGAGTTGGCTTATCCGAGCTTCATCATGTGTATCATAAATCCCGAGACAAACACATTGGCTGGCGACCTACACCCAAGGGACCAAAGCAATATACGCATCTCTTGGCACCAATTAAATCCTACAGCATAAGCAAATGCAAATAGGAATTCAATACTTACCCTTACCAGTGATGCCATAAACACAATTTCCCGGTAATCTAGCTAAAGCCCATTAACACCATTTCTTCGATGCGTCGCGTCTATTTATTTAGCCGCGACGCACATCTCAAACGAAGATCCAATTAGCATCCGACGTGTTTCGGTTTGGTTTGCTTTACCGGACCGCGTTCCCATGAATGCACATTTTCCCTTTCTTTGTTTAGATTCTTTCCCATGGCTTTGATCCATAAAAGAACCAATGTACACACATACATGTGTACTGTGGCGATCTTCTGTATGAGATCTGTTTGGTTACCCCAAAGAGAGACTTTACGTCTCTCTTGGAACAGGAAAGACATCCTTAATTTAAAAGAGCCAGTTTCACTGGCTGAATTTCTTTCAACAACAATTGAATATCGTTGAGTCGTTTTCCATCCGTTGATCACGCTGGTCACATACCGCTCCCGCTGCCCGTAGCGCCGCGGACACGCGATAATACTCGGAGTCGTGGGAGGTATTTCGAACTTGTCAGTTTCCAATTGTTTGTCGAGTTTGTGCCGCAATTCGTTTGTAATAGTGAAAGGAAAAGAATTTATAAGTAAAAAAAGTAAGTTTATTTTAAAACAATGAACCCTAAATGATCGGTGCACTCTTTGCACTGGTCGCCATCGTCGTTGCTGATGTCCCCACAAAATGTAATCCAATTAAAGAACCTTATTACAATAAAAAACATTAATTAATAATTCAATAAACCAATGTTTTAATTTGCCGTGCTGCTGTTCCTGAGAGTGTTTTCCTCATTTTATTCATTGTTCTTGGTGATCGTGCTTTCGAACAGTTTTGCTTCTCTCCGTGTGGTGTCCAACGAACCGATAATTATGATGGAGGACGGAGTAGAACTCTCGCCCATGCTGGCGTCGCGACTTCGCCCCCCCCACAAGAGCATTTTGGGGTAAAAGATGAATTTGAGGACGTAACCCGTGCCAAGTGTTGCAGGTTTTTTTTTTTTTAACAGTCTCGTTTTGACATTTGTCGTGACCGATCACGAAATGGCATTCACGACAAATAATCCCTCAAAAAATAGGAAGGTTGATTTTTGGGAGGTCACAGGGCATAATAACTTTCTGATGCTTTGTGCAGACGCTGGTCTGTTATGTATACTAAAGTTTCACAAAATGTGCTTTCTACTTCTGTATACTTATCTGTCAAGTAGTTTTCTGTCTGGTCACCTTTTACCAGTAGATCGTGATGTAGCTGCTGGAATTTCATTCAAATTTGATCGTGAGCAGATCAAACCTTGTTCTGACGTATCCTTTTGTCCAACTTGCCTTGGCGACTTTATTAGTAGTTGATCCGGAAATTCTTGATCAGACCCATTATGTTGCTCTGCTTTTTCCACATCTCCTCCATGACGATAATTGAACTGTTTTTCGTTTTAACCCCCAATTAAAAACTATGGTAGGATAACACCGCGAAGGAAAACGGCTAACAAACACGACGCCAGTAAGAGTGCCGTTCAAAAACTCTTTTAAATTCGGTACCGTATTCTATCCGACTCGAAATTAGACAATAAATGTCGAGTAAGTGCGCTAGACTTTTCTTTTATGTTTTCATTGTGGGGAAACTAGTGTAGAAATAAACAACACCCACACTTTTACGTAAGGAGATGAAAAACACGACCAGAATCTTTCATAATCAAAATTCAAGTGTTGTTTGTTTTTATTAATGGCGAGAAAAACCTCTCGAAGCACAATCGATCAAAACCGTATACCATACATGTCAGTAAACCACAAAGGTGAATAATTACGGGGGTAAATAGATTGTGGTACATGGTGTGATTACTAAAATGACCTTTTTCATCTCAATTTCAAACCGGAAAATAATTTTTGCATTAAAATTCAAGGTGGTAAACCAACAACGTAAGCCTCAGGACTTGCTAAATAAAGCCAAGACCGGTTCCCGGTTGTAGTGCCGATGATGATGATGAACCAACAACGTGATATAGATAAAGTGATCCCCTATTTTGTTCTCTTATACAATTTTAACTCCGTTTCGGGAGTCATTGGACTAAATATCTGATTTTGTGCACTTTGCCATATCTGCTGAGTAGCCTGCTATCAATTGTCAGGGATAGAGTCAATGGAAGCGAAAGTGTGATTTAAAATTTTGTTTTGAGAAGAAAACATCCCTCATATAAAACGATCAAATTTAAAGTTAGTACACGTTTGATGGTCCTGGATTTAATAAAGATAACAAAGACTAGCAAGACTAATAACATTAACAACAATGGCATCAGAACACGGAACTGATCGTAAGCAAACAAATTGGGCAGAACGCCTATATGAACTTTAAACGAAGCTCCTTAATATATATTTTTATATCTTGCAGACGATGCGTATCCAATATACGAGCAGTATGAAGACTTGGAAGAATATGAACACGGACGGGTGTCAGTTCGTTCCGAAAGTCATGAAAGTGTTCACGAAACGTCCGCTGAAGAAGGTGTAGTCGATGAATTGTTACGCCAATACAGTGACTCAGAAAACATCTCAACATTCATACCACCCTTTTCCGATTCAAGTGGTATACAATCAACGTTTCCGCCTGCTTCATGGCCAACAACGCCAAGTCCAAGTGATGAGTATATTCAATCCTCTGGTGCTGTAGTAGACGATACTATTTTATTCGCCGATTTCGATGTTGAATCGAGTATTCTTGAAATACCCATGACCAAAAAACCTGTCAAGTCGAAATCGTTAACAATCATTAAACGGCTTAGCAAAACAAAACAGGACGGTCCACCACCTATTCAGATTCCAAAGAAGAGTAAATGTGTTCGTATTCCCTTTTTAAGTGAGATTCTGGATACGATATTAGAAGACAAACCGTCAGGCGACAATAGTTATGTAGAGTATCTCAAAGTATCTGTGGACAAATTTAAGATATTAGAAAGTGATCCTCCAGAGCCCAGAACGACTTTGTATCTGCCGGAGGAGGGTATTGCCGGGACATTCAGCTTAAATATTGAAATGCTTATAGAAGGATCCATTGTGGAAGTAAATTGTGCTTTCACAGATGACAGCTTTACTAACGGGTGTCATATTTTTAGTAGACTCACTCATGACTTTGACGTTATTGAAGAGAGGAAAACCGAATTTCATCACAATGATTTGGAACAACAGGTAAGTATTCAAATAATCGTTTTGGTCATTTTTGTTGAAGAGTGATTTTCTGATTTGTTTATTTTGAAGTTACCGAGGTTGTAGGGTAAATTGTTGTTCTTAACTCGTCCTGCTTCATTTACTGAAGTCTTTAGCTTTTTTTACGCGAATTTTATTAAGCTGCAAATTAACACACAAGTTTTAAAAATAAATTAAGGGTGACAAAGGTCACATTTTGTAGTTCTATTTATGCTCTGAACCTTTCTTCCTTCGAATTGATGGGAATTTGATTCGTTTTCGATAAAGCATGTATGAATAAAAAGAAAGAAAAAAACCGACTTATTTATTGGAATAGACTTAAAAAGGAATAGGGCACTCGCCAACAACAACTATCTATAAGACCTTGGAACTAAGGGTCAAAGAAAAATGATTTATAAATCCAACAAAATAATTAATAAATTAAATTAAGACAAAAACAAAATTAGCCCATGTCGGCAAATTAAACAACGTCGCGGTAACAGTAGGGCAAACATTGTAGCCCATAGATTTATACGGAAAAACTATTGTAGCGAGCTTAGAGTTCGCTGGATTAATTATTTTTAATAAATAAGAGCCGTTAAATCGATTTTGATTTAATGTAACACTTTATTAGTCCGTTAATAACAACCGTTACTTTTACCGTACACTTAACGATTTGTAATATACCAAACCGTGCTTCCTCGTCACGACCGAGGGAAGAGCGTGGAATGTATTTTTTCTAATTAATTAACTTTTAAAATAATCAAAAACTATAAATAAAAACTTTTATTGATATTTATTTAACATCAGACAACCGCACACGTCTTGTGTTTATTTAATTTCTTTATTTTCTTTTGTACAATTTTAAACCCGACCTTCCTGGTCGGAAGTCTAATTCTTACTCCTGTTACTTATGATTTCGTATGAACGAAATCAATCAGTTGCCCCTAGTTACCTAATGGGGGTGATTCATTATTTTTCGTTAACTGAAACTATTGCAAACTATGCAGCTGCTTAGGTATTTTTGGGATAACGGTAATTGTATGAACTGTTGTTATGAAATGGATAGCTTGAAATTTGGTATGTGTATGTTATGTTATGATATGCAAATTTGAGAATTAGGGATGATGACTGTATTTCTAATATATAATTGAATTGATTAGTATGTAAATGTATGAACTATGGAAATTGAATTTATATGCAAATGTGTTTGAGGAAAAAGGATATTAAAGGATATAGTTATTATATAAATTGTATTAATGTATATTATGGTATTTCGTTAAATGGGTAAATAAGGATTGAGGTAAGGATTTATGGAAGACGGTAGGGCTGCGAGCACTACAGATTTCTTGACTTATCGCTCCGTACTTATCGCGTCTTTGACTGCTTTCTTCTTACTTATCTCCTGATCTGCGTGCGGAGTATTTATACCGTTTCCTCATTCTGATTCGGCGTTTCGTTTCCGTCCGTTCCATAGCCTCGAATTTTCTACTGCTCACAGTCTCCGGTTTTCCAGTACTTTCTAAAATATTCTAGTACTTTGTTTTGGACTTTCGAGAACAGTCCAGTACTGATTGTCATATGCGTCACACCACCCCCCACCTAGATTAGTTCGTCCCGAACTAAGTTCACTGGTCTTCTGGGTAAAAAAAAAGTCGCCAGTGGGTCACGATCTACCACTTTCATCTTGGCGTTCGTTCTTCGGTGATTCCTATAGACAACGTCGTTAATTCTTGTGAGAATCTTATACGGTCCTTCCCAATGTTGCTGCAACTTCGGAGACCTTCCTTTTTGCCGATGAGGGTTATAAAGCCACACGTTATCGCCTGCATTAAATCCGGATGCGTTGGCTCGAACGTCATACCTTGTTTTCATCCTGTCACTTGATACCTTGATTTGCTTTCGAACCAAATGATGAATCTCATTGAGGCGATTTCTCCATTCGGCTACGTTGTCTTCAGTCTTATCTATGGCGTCTGGAGGTATTGCGAATTACAGATCGGCTGGTAATCGTATCTCTCGTCCAAATATAATTCCTGCTGGAGAATGGCCTATCGTACCCTGACTAGCCGATCTATAACTCAGGAGAAAGGTTTGTACACATTTGTCCCAATCTCGTTGGTGATCACTAACGACCTTCGATAAGCGCTCTTTCATTGTTCGGTTGAACCTTTCGACCACTCCGTCTGACTGCGGATGTAAGGGTGTGGTCCTGGTTTTCCTTACGCCCACTGCCGCACAGATGCCTTGAAATATCTGTGATTCGAAATTTCGGCCTTGATCGGAATGCAGCTCACAGGGAACTCCATATCTGCTGATCCAATTACTGATAAGCTGCTCAATGACGGTTGTTGCTTCTTGGTTTGGAATTGGAAGGGCTTCCACCCACTTGCTGAAGTAATCCATGATGACCAACATGTATTTGTTGTTGTCGTTGGTTTTTGGAAATGGTCCTGAGATATCAATCGCAATTCGCTCGAAAGGGGCACCCACGTTGTACTGCTTCATAGCGCTCCTTGGTTTTACTGCTGGTCCTTTGGCCGCAGTGCAAGTTGTGCACTTGCTACACCAAGACTCGACATCATCTCTCATGTGAAGCCAGTAGAATCGAGATCGTAATTTGGAAAGTGTCTTATTAACTACCAGATGTCCACCGGAGGCCCCGTCGTGCATTTCTGTTAGTACATTCTTCACTTTTGATGGTGGGACTAGAATCTGCATTCGATGGGATTTTCCATCCGCGGCTTCCCATTTACGCTTTAGAATTCCATCTTCCACCAGCAAGGAATTCCATTGTGCCCAATATGCTTTAAATGTTCCACTCTTGTCGGAAATATTGTTCCAAGTTGGCCGCTCGTTCTTTTCTTTTTGTGTTCCAGGATTAGCGACATACCTTCATCCTGAAGTTGAGCTGCGCGTATAGCATCACTCGTCCACCCATCTAGTACTCCTACTTGTACATTTCCAAGGTCGTACGCCTCTTGTTTTGCTTCCGCTCTATGACAATGTTTACAATCTGGCTTAGATGGTCTTCGCAATTGTTCGTCCTGCAGTGTAATAGCAACCCCCAAGTTACCAATGCTCCTCAATAGTATACTGGTTAGTATACCCGCCTGTCACGCGGGAGACCGGGGTTCGATTCCCCGTCGGGGAGCCTCTGGCGCAAGACTAATGACCTTGCCCGGAAAAAACAAATCATTATGGAAAATTTTACAAGCCTCAGGACTTGCTAAATAAGGCCAAGACCGGTTCCCGGTTGTAGTGCCGATGATGATGATGATGATGATGATGAAGTTACCAATTCGCGGTGTTCTTTGCCCGATATCTAAAACAACTTGATGCCCCTTTATGAAATCCATTCCAAGAATGCATTCGTCCGTAATATCGGCAACCAAAAATTGGTAGGAGATGGAAATATTGCCCAGCTCTATTATGCTCTCGAGTTCTCCGTAGACTGTAGAACGTTCTCCTGTGGCAGTCTTCAAAGCGTATCTTCTATTTTTATTAAGGGCTATTTTGCCCACGACATCCGGACGAATTATGGATCTCGTTGCTCCAGTGTCGATTGTCACTGTTGTTGTCCTTGCGTTAACAATCGTAGTTATAACCAAACTTTGGTTATCCCGTTGGAGTTGTGATACAGTTACGATGCTGGGGCTGCACATTGCACCAGGCGACTTTCGCCCCATAAAGTCTGCCCTTACAAGTTTTCCCGAGCTATTGACCTCAGGTTGGTCCGTTGATAGTCTCCTCTTATAATTAGCGCATGAACAACAATTCTTAATTGATGTTTCATTCATTCGTCGACGTTTGCTACACTCAACAGAGATGTGGCCGACTTCGCCGCATGTCCAACACTCCATATCAATCATATCATATCAGGTCTCGGGGTTCTCCCTGGTACATGCCCGATTCTTTGGCAGGAACATTCCTAGACGGACATTTCTCGGACTCTGACAAGGAAGTTCGGGTGTAGTGGGTGAGGGCGGGGATGGGGTTACGCTCTGAAGTTCGACATATAGAGACGTATCGCATCGCGGGGAGGAGCGGGGGTTGGTTTGCTTAATATGAACGAACGATATAGCGTTGTCAAGCTGGCTGAGCAAGGATCGCGAAGCCGCCAATTCATCAACGACGATGTCAAGTTTGTGGGGAACAAGCTCGAGGAAGGGGTTAGGTTTCCCCGAGATAAGTTGTTTTTGGGTGAACGAGCGCGACAAACCAAGATCCTCACAAAGGCTGTTCAGCTTCCAGAGAATGTCCTCACAAAGGGGACTGGAATAATGAAGAGGCGGTTTTTGGACGTTGATTGTTGGCTTTTGTCTACGTCAGAACGAATGGAATGGAGTGGCTCGCGTATTAGTGAGTTAAGGATTCGTTGAGCGAGTCAGTAACTTGGTTGACGATTATTTTGTTGTTGTCTCTAATGTGGGAGGTGATATCAGAGAGAGCCAAGGTCGTCAATACAACTTAGGCTGCACCTTGGGATCGTCTACCATCTAAACCATCCTTTTCTCTAACCAGTACCTCTGCCAAGCTCCGAAAGATGGCCAGGGATTTCTCCCGACCATTTCACGGAGCCTATAGCTTGATGGGGTGGAATTTCACCAGGCGACATGGCGTTGTGATCCCACCTACCACTCGTATATATTATATATACTTTTTTTTATATCGTATATAGGTAGTATTGTGGTGCAAGGCTAACAACCTTGCCCGGAAAAACAAATTATTATGGAAAATTTAACAAATTAAATACTTGCTAAATAAGGCCAAGACCGGATCCTGATTGTAGTGCCTATGAAGATGATGATATATATAGTATTACTTGAATAAATTCAAAAAAATATACAAAAATTTACTGAGAGCTAAGAGAAATTTAAGTTTTCGACTTACAATGACAGTATAGTTGTCCTCATTGCGTGTCTGGAACCTGGAACTGATGTTGTTCTGCTGCTTAGGACGAGATGTGTGGGGTGTGATATATGTACCAGACATGGGCACTAGATCCTATCAACTCCCCAACACACCGTTTGTTTCCCTGTCAATTGTCCCCCAATAAAACGCACTCCAAGCAAACAGCAAAATGAAAAGTCACGTAAGTTACTTAGTTGATTAGTGTTCTTTATTTTTATACACGATATGGCATCGGCACATGCTCTTAAAACTGGGAGTTTACAATGTTAATCACTTAATCCTTTGCGATGACGCCTGCACTCCTTCAGGATCGTTGAAAGTTTTAACACAAAGTTCACTTAAGAAGAACAACGGATTTCTAGACTTGATGACAGAAAGGAAAAACGGCACTCCAACTCGAATACTTTAACGGCGGAAAAACGAAATTGGCTAGTTAGTAGCGGGGCTGGTAAAAGGGGAAACTCTACACGGGTACGACTGTCCGCTGCGGTAATAGGAATCTGACTCCAAGATGCAACTCACATCCACCAGGTTCAATGGTGGTGAATTGCCTTAATGAAGGAGGAGCAAAACGATCAACTTGGCGGCGGCCAATCGTGATCGAGCATGGGAGAATTTTCATATGCCGTATAGGCACGTTCGATGCCCTGCGATGCAGACAATGATCAACGAACACCTGATCAAACAATGTACGATCATCAGGGGCCGCGGCGATGTGGCCATAGATCGTTGATGATGTACGCCTGGGAACGAAAATAGGTCTTTGCTACAAGGTAAACAAAAACGCAATTTCACAAGTCCAATTATGGGATGCACAATGTTCATGATGTGCCTATGTTCCAAAGGATCGTCATGGTATTTACTTAAGATTCCAGGGAAATGCCGTTGTAGGCGATATCTGCTGGTGACGATAGTTCCACCAGAGATTGGGAATCTATTTGCTTTAGCCGAATGGCTCTATAGCAGAACAGGGAAAATTGTTCATGAGCGTTAAGTCCACAGAAAACTCAGCGACGGTAGCTATGGGTTATTTGTTTGAGTTAGATGAGGGGTCTTCATGGCGCATGAACGTGGGTAAACAAATGATCATGTTCATGCCTGAATCAAATGCTCGGTTGTATAGTGATTAGGAAATTGGTCGCAACTCAACGAACCTTAGGGAGGGGATAGATAAGATAAACAATTATGTATGGTAGAAGGGAATATCGGCTGCAGCTGTGTCCGCAATACGCTGCTCAGCGTTTGTTTATCGTTCATTGATGACAAGCTGAGCCGATAGGAGATGTAACTGGTTCATGGAGTATGAACCAGAAAAGTTCGGAATTATGTATGCCGTCGGAGAGATTTCCTTTCAGGTATGAAAAATGCTGCTGGGAGCTTACGCTGCCAAAATCGCAGGTAGGTATGGTGTCTTGTGGTTGAGGAAAAAGATAGGTTAAGTTGAGGAAGTGGGTGGTTCTTGGAGAAGACTTTAAAGAAGCTCCACAGATGTATTCTTCTTAGCTGTCTGCGTTGAAGATTGCAAGCGGTCTACTGCAGTACAACTACTCGATCACTATGCATCACTATCTACTGATCAGACGTGAAATGCACTACAATACTTATGTCTTCTAAGTATTGTAAACATTTCGTAACAACACTGTGCTGATAGGAAATGTTCGTTACTATTACAACATTCATTATATTTATAAGTGCCAAAGAAACTTATCTATTATCACTGTTCTGACGGGAAGTGTTGAATACTTTCACTGTATTTATAAATCTCAAGGAAACTTGTGTATTTTCACAGTTCTGACGGGAAGTATTGAATCGTTTTTAAACTTTGACAGAATAAACACAAATTCACCGTATTGGCCCTTGTTCAGGTCCCTGCTTGGGGGCCAGTTTTTTTTTTTTATTTTTAATGAAAAACAAACATATTTTTTATGAGACAGATGTCTCTTTATTCACTTCAAACTCAACTCTGACCACAATATATTTCGTCATCAACATCATCGGCACTACAACCGGGCTCCGGTCTTGGCCTTATTTAACAAGTCGGGGGCTTGTTAAATTTTCCATAATAATTTGTTTTTCCGGGCACGGTTATTAGCCTTGCGCCGACATTTCTCAGGATGTCGCTGCATGCATTGGTTCACTACTTGGTGGGTGTCAAAGTAGCTATCCAGGGGTTTTACGTGGAGACTGCATGTCTACGTGGATTGAACATTGATGGCCGGGTTGAAAGCAATCAGATACTTTGCCCCCCCCAACCGACCGCCCACACAATATATTTAATAGCATATATTTATAAACAAAAAGATGCAACCATAACAAGTTCAATGTCATTATTCATGGGAATATATTCCAGACGGAAATCTGATGCTCTGTCAGGTGCGAGTGTACATTCTATTGTACTTGATACTTGTCAATGCATGCATAGGATGGGCGGCGCATGTAGCTGACTTGCCTAAAACAAATGTGATAAATAGTGTAGGCGGTCCGTGTAGCTGAGTTGACTAAAAGAAGGGTGATAACTTTCCCATTAAAAATTAACATTTAACAATATAAAGTTAGATGATCGTTCTTCAGCCGAACCACCCAAATATGGAATGCTTTTCCTGATCATATGTGTAAATGGATATTTTTTTTAATTCCCTGCGTTTTCTTTCGTTCGCACTGCTGAGATACGACGATGCGTCAACATTAATTAACTGTGTAGCTATTCTTAGTATTATGAACAATGAACAGCCACACGATTTTAATTTTGAAATACTTTTGTAGGAAAGAATACTACACGTTTTCATGGACCACACCAACTACATTGCTTACAGGACAGCAAAGACAGAATCTGACGAGAAAAGGTACCGCGGATGTATCAGATTGGCTAATTCCCAGGATTTCGTCCTAGACAGCAGAATGTTTATCTTGATGAGGCTAATGGTGGCAGGTCAGTTTTCTGGCAGCTTCCAATGTTATTCGGTTACGATGTCGGGTAAGATTTAAATTTCTGATTCATGTAAAATCATCTGACAACGGTGTGCTCTATATAGGGCAAGTATGTCGAGCGGTATTCACTGTAGAAGCACCGCAACTATTTGTAGTGAATGACAAACGAAATGCAAGGCTTGTACAAGTTCGCAAATCAGTGTATGAGTACGGCACTAGGAGAAAATTCGAAATGTCCCAATCGTATTACCTACACAATGGAGAACTGATATACCACACTTGGAAGTACTCACCTTACATAGTCCACAAGGACATATATGACCTAAGGCCGAATAAGCTTGAACCTTGCATGGAATTATACTGGAAAAAAGACTGTATCATGAATTCTCTGTTCGAATTCAAGAAGGAGGACGTCTCACACTTATTAGCAGTCTACCTAGAAAACTACCCAGAAATCCTGGAAATCCTTAACGACTACGTTATATGTTTGTTTCAAGACAAACCCAAGTCGGTTATTCCATACACTTGTGCTTTTTTTGATCACATCTAGCAAGCTGTTGGGTCGATATGAACACCTTGGATACGCGGCAAATCGATTTCACAACGAAAGCAACGTCAAAAATTGTTCATTTCGAAATTGTATTTTTATCGAGAGTGTAGCTCTGACTGTTTGATTAAATTTTTATAAAATACGATTACAAGCATTTTTTCTGGTTTTGTTTTTGACTATTGTTTTGCTAGTCGCCCGCGGCAAATGTGAAATAGATTTTTAAACATACGGATTTTTTGTATTTAAAGTTTTGAATCAAACTGAATCACTGCCACAATGGGAAAGGATGACTCTGAAGGATCTGATGTAAGCTCGATAGTTATTTTATAAGGTATTGATAAAAGCAACTTATCTTTTGTTTTAAAGGGAAATAAAGCAGGGCAGTTGGAAAACTCCAAGTTTATACCATGCTATCTGCCACAAGTTGGGGATCATATCCCCCCGAAAGACCATCTGGAACCCATGGGCCCTATTGGCTATTGGGCTACCGGCAAAGTTGATTGGAGTCCCTTAGCTGGATTGACAGGCACAAGACCAGTTGTTGATCGTTATTCGATCACTCGTTTTAGCACAAATGAATGGCGAGCTAAGAACAAAGAAGTTCTAGATAGAGTTCACAATACATCAACAGCTGCTGATAAGTATGTTTTCCTACCATCAATTGTCTTTATACGACCCGCAACTTGCTTTCCAGAAATGCATACAATGCCAAGATGACCCTAGAGCGAACATCTGATCTGATAAATAAAACCCAAGCGCAAAGCAATCAAAATATCAGAGACCGATCGGCAGTGCTAAATAGATGGAAAGCCACTTTGGAACGCGCCATTGGTGCGATGATCGATGAGTTGGCCACCCTGGAAGAGCAGAGGGTTAATGTCAAAAAATCTTTAGTTATATTGGGTATTCCCGAATCTATTGGTGAGTTGACTATTGCAAAGAGACTAGATTGTTTGTTTTCAAGTGGATCTCCAAATGTATAGCAAAGGAATGCATCCACAAACGAAGTGGGCGAAATGAACCTGAACTGGTGCGTGATATCCCTGAAGAAGAATTGGTAAAGGAGTTGGCCTTGATATCGGAGATTCGAGGCACTCTTAACAAGACGTTGTCAGATATTGAGCAGCAACAAATTGAAAATATTACAGCTCGTCAACGTTTAGAGTACGATTGGAGTGACAAACAGGAGTCTGTCGAACTTGAATCAGTCAACTGCAGTTTGAATAACGACTCGAGGACAATTATGTTCCGGCCAGGGGTAACAAGACTCTCTCCCGGGTAAGCGAAAATGGGTTTGTTTTCCCTAACCTTATAATTTTTCATGTGTGTATTCTTGTTACGAGTGCTAAGAATCTTGCGATTTGAAGGATCTATTTTACTCAATTGGTAGAAGGGAAATTGGTTCCCAATGTTCAAAATAAGGGTTTGCATGTTCTCTGTGACATAATACACATATCTCTGTAATTATTGGAAGCTAGACGTTTAAAATTAACTTCCAACGTACGAATAAACACAGATGATCGTACTTCAGCCGACCTACCCGAATATGAAATGCTCTTTCTAATTATATTAAAAATTCCCATTTAGGAAGATGAAAAGTCCATAAAACGACTACAAAAGACTAGGAATCGGGGGCCACTAGTTAAATTATTGAGAAAGCAGGGATTTACGCGTATTTCGAGGGTTTGTGTTCAGAGAAATTAAGTTATGGAGGTAGGCGCAATCGATTGAACCGGAGAGGACTCAATGAATGAATACTCTGTCAGCCAAGACCCTGCACTCCTCAAGAGTTCTAAGGTTGATTAATTTTAGGCGGTTAATGTATGGCGAAAGGGTTTAAGGATTTTCTCATCCTAGCCCTCGGAGAGCGAACCGAAGGAAGCGACGTTGAATACTTTCGATTCTACAGATATGGGTCTTGTGATAAGTGTTGAGGTCATATAATTATTTGATATTGCTTTCTTACCTCCGTAATTCTAGGGTGGACGTCTGTTCCGGCTGGAGATGTGAGGGCGGCGTAAGGGATGTGCCCGTCCTCTTTGATTAGGAGCCTACCCGATGAGTCGATCTCCTAACGCAACTTTCTTCCAGGATGATTGCTTCTGGATTTTTGCCTTTTTCCCGGCGAACGAGGCAATAAAAACACTGGATTCTCGGAGTTTATTTTATTTTATTTAAAATAGTTGAGCGCAACTTCGGCCCTCTGGATTTTGACTGATTGATTTAGCTTTATTGTTTGATGGCCAGCGGTTCGCCCTTCGGAACTAGACTGGTCACGAAATTGGAAATTATCGCCCTTTTATTCTTTTTCTCGTTGAGATTTGTCAGCGTTTTTAATGTAAAAATTCCAAGAAGCACACACAAGATTTTGGGTGCTTCAATTGAAATTGTGTTCTGGGAATTGACTAAAGGTTTGTTGGATAGGTTCCTGGAAGGGAAATCATGAAATGCTTTGAGTTAAGCATTTCATGATGTCAGGATTATTGGGAATTGAATCAATGTGCGACAAATTAACTTTCGGTTTAATTTATCGCTCATATGATTCAATAAGGGATTTGGATTTGGATTATAGGAAGTATTGGGGATTTGGGTGGGATTATTGGTAATATTGGGGATTTGGATGGGAGTGGTGATTTAGGATCGCTACATAAGGATACCATACCTGGCTAGCATATTCAAGCAGTGGACGGACGAGGGTAAGGTAAAGGGATCGAGTAACGTAAGGGTCGGAGAATTCCTTAGACCATCGTTTCACGAATCCGGGGGAAGAATTGCCTTTCCGGATCGTCTCATCAATGTGAGCGAGGAAGTTAAGCTCCCTGCCACAAAGGATCCCAAGATCCCGAATACATTGGACGATGGTCAGGAGTTGGTTATGAAGAGTATAGAGACGTGAGGATGGGTGAATACGCTTACGGGAAACGGTTATAGATTGGCATTTGCCGATGTTAAGTTCAAAGCAATTTTTCTCACACCAAGTCGAGAAGTTGACTTTTTCTCATACCAAGTCGAGAAGAAGTCTGATTGCAGCAGTGCAGAACCAAGAGCTGACTCGATGATCTTGTATAAGTTGTCATCAGCGGTATTATCAGCGTATGGGGACAACCTGGAATTCTTAATGACCTTATCAACGTCGTTAATGGCAAATATAAATAGGAGAGGGCCCAGGTGGCTTCCTTGTGTGACTCCGGAGGCGGCAAGGATAGGGGTTGGATATTATGCAACCGAACGGAGTAAAGTCTATCCTTTAGGTAGGAAGAAATCCACTTCGGCAATCCAGTTTTGAAGTCGAGGGCGGATAATTTGAAGAGGATTAGATTGTGGGAGATATTTTCGAATACTATACTGAGGACGGTTGAGAGCATGTGGACCTCGTTACCGTGCTCTAGTGCTGATAGTAATACGAAAGTGAACTCAACGAGGTTGGTAGTAATTGATCGGCCATTGAGAAAACCACGTTGCCTTCGCGAAATAAAATATTTCCAACTAAAACCAAGGCTAGCATATTTTAGCAGTGAACGAATGAGGATATGGTAAGGGGATCGAGTTATATGATGAGTGCATTTGGCGATGTTAAGTACAAAGCAATTTTTGTCACACCAAGTCGAGAAGCTGTCAAGATCAGATTGCACCAGTGCAGAATCACGTGGTAACTCGATGATCTTGTATAACTTAGTATCAGCACCGTATAGGAACAAGATGGAATTTTTAATGATCTTATCGATGTCATCAATGGCCAGTATAAATAGGAGAGGACCCATGTGGCTACCTTGAGGGGCCCCAGAGGTGGCAAGGAAGAGGTTGGATATCGTGAACCTGAACCGAACGGAATAAAGTGTACCCTTTAGATAGGAAGAAATCCAGGTTCGAAGCCGATGGCGGATAATTTGAAGAGGATTAAATTGTGGGGGATTTTGTCGAATGCTTTACTGAGATCGGTCGAGGCCACATGGACCTCGTAACCGTGCTCTAGTGCTGATAGTGTAAAAGAAGTGAACTCAACGAGCTTGGTTGTAGTTGATCGGCCATTAAGGAAATAATGTTGCTTTGATGAAATAAAAGGTTTGCAACGAAAGCTAAGAGATTCGTACATAATGCTTTCGAGAATCTTAGGTAAGTGGGGCAGTTTGGCGATGGGGCGGAAGTTCGCCACATCGTTTTTGAGACCCTTCATGTGGGTGGGGTCGATGAAGGAGGATTTGCAATTGTAGGGTAATACGCCTTGAGAAAGTGAGAGATTAGAGAACACTGAGAGGGGGGCAGAGAGAATGGATGAGCATTGTAAACTCGCCTTTGAGTTGCAGTAGATTAGATTGAATTAAGGCCGGATCAAAGGAGTTGTGGAGAATGGGACGGAGGGAAAAGTTAGGTCGGTAGTTGAAATATGACGGGTCGAGAACAAAGGAGTCGTTAGTGAATGACTGATTGAAGAGAATGGCGAAAAGGTTAGCAATAGTAACAGGATCAGATTGAAGTATGAGAGTTTAAGGTAGGCGATGTGGAGTAACCATTGGATTTTCGTTTATGATTGACGAACTGGAGGAAGGTTTTGGGGTCATTTTTGAGATTGGTCTGAGTTTTGGTAAGATAGTTTGCGATAAAGGGTGTTGAAACGTTCTGTGAATTGAAGGTAAGAGCCAAGAAAGTTGTCGGGTATAGTTCGATTTTGACAGAAGGTGACCCATAACATTCCTTTTGGTACGCAGGGAACGAAGCTTGTGATTGTACCAAGGAGAGGAAGAGGTTGATGTTCTTCGTCTAGAGTAAGAACCGAACCGGCCGTTCGACACTTTATAAAGGGATAAATTGAAAATTACGTGGAAAATTCTACGAGTAGTTTGCGGAGACTGGGAACGGCAGTGGGTAAACCTTTCTGTTGAATAGAGAGTTTGACACTGGTTTTGGTTCTGCCTTCGCAGACAAAATCATATTTGTCGGGGAGATACGCTAGAAAGAGACGAATATTTTCGTAAGTCTTTCTGTTGAGTTTGGACGGTGCGTAGCTGCAACCAGAAATCACAATTTTAGGAATTCCACCCAGCTCCGGGATGTTGTTACTTTTTACGATTCTTGCAGTCAAAAGCACCTCTTCTGTGATCACTGGAGGTATTTCTGTTTCAGTGGTGTTCTATTCCTCTTGCGCACTCATCACCTTATCACACTGCCGGATGAGAAGAGCAACGATTCTAACCATGTCACCTTCACCTTCTTGCGTTTGAGTACTGTTGTGTAGCCTTTTCTTGACTATCCTGTAGGCGTTGCTTCATGGGTTATTATTTACTTCATCGCTTAGGGACCAAAACGCATCATATTTATTCCTGCAAATCACATTCTTCAACTCTTTCCGTTTGTTGGCGAATTCCGCATGTAGCTGTTTCAGTCTGTGTCGGAGTATTTGTGGCTAGCCTATTTGTTTATCCTCCCACCGACGAAATTTTTGCGTACGACCGCTGCGATGTTACGGGCATGGTTGTTGTTCGGGTTGTATCTATTTTCTTCTGCTGAGTCACACTCGGAATTTAGGACATCTTCGATAGCCAGTAGGATGTCCCTTATTCCAACATACTGCGCACTTAAAAGGGTTTTGTTTTCTACCCTTTCTTTTCCCAGAGGGTATTCTTCTGCCTTGTGGTCAAGCCCACATTTTACGCAATGCTACAGTAGACTTCGTACCTGTTGTTACGAATTTATGGCTATTAGTTGAAATAAGATCGTATATTTAATAATCTCCTTCCTTATTAATTAGTCAAGCTTCTGAGCAATACTGGGAACACTTCACCACGGAGACGTTAGAGGAATGCGAAAAGTGTCGCCAAAAATCGATTAACTTGAGAGGTACATTGTCCTCTATCCTCGTAAATGCCATCCGAGATCTGCGCAATCAAGCCGACACTGTGGAAAAAGCTATGATATCTCGCATTAATTGTACTCAAGAGAATGTTGAGCGGTTAGAAAACGAACTTCGAAATGTAAGTAGTCAAAAATCCGTTAGCACTCATTCAACTATGATATATTCTGTATTCATATTTTTCCCAGTGTCTGAATCTATTGGCCGATACGGAGAAACGCATCGAGAAAATGTGGGCTGCTGTACGAACGTTTGACAAAGCAATGAAAGTCGCCCAAACTCGCCTGGATAATAAAAACTTCCGACCTCATGTTGAGAATTGCAGAGACCAATCCCAGATCGGCCTTATCGATGAAGTTGGTGTCATACAAAATGGAGTATCGGGCATGTTGTCTGTTCTACGCGATGCAGAGAATTCAAAATTGGATTTGATACAATCTCGTGGAAAATTGGAACGCGAGATTATGATGAAGAGACGCACACTGATGATCGATCGGGAGAGATGTATGCTACTTCGGTCGCATTATCCTTCAGCTACAGCTTTAAGTGGTTTGGTTAGCTAAAAACTTATTGAATATTTCATTGTAGCTAAATTTTAGAAGTGTCCTTAAATTGTATAAAGAAATTTAAAGTAACGAAACTAATAATTTTTTTTTATTTATTTCCTTTTTGTCTCTAATCTCCTTTATTTATTTGTACATAATTAAAATAATTTTTTTTCCTATCTTTCTCGTGTATTTTAAGGCATTTTCTGTTTGGCCATCGTAAGCTATTGAGTAACATTTACAACGTAGCCGAGTTGTTCCAGGTCAACCGCCAACTTTGACTGTTTCTTCATGGCATCTATCCACATGGTATGGGGATAGTCATCGTGAACACCACCATATCTAGGAAGTAGCATAAAAACACAATTATTTTTCATACTAATTATAAAACAAAATTATAGTGCAGGAAGAGATTTACCTTTTTGACAGGTATTTGGGTTCAATATGCTTATGTAGGGAATTCATGTCGTACCCATGAATAAATAACCTCTCACTCATTTTTTCACTAAGCAAAGGTTTGAATAGTCGTAGCACAGCACTGAAAAACCAACCTTGATTCACTATATGCACCGCACATGTCCTTACTGGCATTGATGTCTAAAACAAAACAAAAACGTCATTCACAAAACTGTAAGTTTATGTAATACGAGGGTGAATTAAAATATAAACGGAATTTTCTTTTTATACATTTATTCAATAATGTTACACACTAACCTATCAACATTTTTCTTGTGCTTTTGCCACCGATTTGGAAGCTTTAATATCCCTTGTTCGTAGAAAGATTTTGGGCGATTTTGCGCCAGTTAGGGTGAGTTGTTACCCAATTGCGCAGTTGCTCCTCGACTTCTTCATTACCTTCGAATATTTTTCCTCCAAGTGATTCCTTGAAGGGTGCGAACAAAAAATAGTCACAGAGAGATAAATTGGGCTATAAGGGCGGTGTTCGAGGGTTTCCCAATCCATTTCTTCCAATGTATCCCTTATCAAGGACGCGGTGTGAGCCCTGGCGTTGTCATGAAGAAGGATGACATCCCGAATGGGCATACCTCATCATTCCTTTCGATATACGGCTTTTGCCTACTGCAACAACTCACAGTAGCTGCATTCACTGTTCGTTGTCCGTAAAGAAAATCAATCATCAAAACTCCCTTTGAGTCGAAAAAAAATCGTTGCAAGAAGTTTTCTGGCTGAGAGCCGAGTTTTGGGCTTCATTGGGTAGCCTTCATCCTTCCTTCGCCACTCCTTACTTGCCATTTTCGTTTCGGGAGTATAATGATGTTGTGACGTTTCTAACAGATACACATACAATACACAAGCAAATAGTGAAGAACACCGAACGAAAATCGAATAAGAAAATGCATCAGAGCCGTATACCATAGCGATAACATAACAAATCCACATGAGTCGAATGTACTTGAGTTTAGAAATCGAATTCGTACACACGGCAGTGGCCTGATGGGTTGCGCTTTGGTTCAATTTTTGGTGATTCTAACTGTCATAGCGTCAGTTCGAATCACACGTTCTTCACTATCATCCCAAACGCTATAATTGGTGACCCCGACGTGATCTGTGTACACACAGCACACACTTTCCCGTAGTAAAACAGTTCTTCACGACACGATCACGACTTCCGCATAGAGCACCGGTACACGCCTGCTCCGACGATCTCTCGCTCGCTTGTTCCTCGCTCCGCCGTTCGCACACGAAGCTGGTCGTAACAAAGTTACTGAGGAGGGAGTAGTGTGTCGTTTCTAACAGATACACAATACACAAGCAAATAGTGAAGAACACCGAACGAATATCGAATAAGAAAATGCATCAGAGCCGTATACCATAGCGATAACATGACAACAGTCCACATCAGTCGAATGTACTTGAGTTTAGAAATCGAATTCGTACACACGGCGGTAGCCTGATGGGTTGCGCTTTGGTTCAATTTTTGGTGATGCTAACTGTCATAGTGTCAGTTCGAATCACACGTTCTTCACTATCATCGCAAACGCTATAATGTACCCACGTCCCATCACATGTGACGATACGCTTCAAAATATTCTCCCCTTCTTGTCGAAATCGACCCAGAAGTCTCCCACTGATCTCCGACCTGACCTGTTTTTGATTTACGGCCAATAACCTCGGAACTCGTCGAGCTGTAATTTTTTTGAAGCTAAGATCATTAGTGATAATAGATTGAACACATCCATAGCCGATACCCACTTCTTATGAGATTTCTCCGACAGCAATCACTTTCAATAAGCTCTCGAACGGCAGGGATGTTGTCATCTCTACGAATTGTCCTTGGGCGTCGACCACGACTTTCATTTTCGATACGTTCTCGCTGACTTTTGAATTCTCTCGCCCACGTATACACACTATTCTGAGACAGTGTATCATCACCAAACCTGTGCCTTCAATCGAGAACAAATTTTCGAGGGTTTAACGCCTTCATTTGTTAAAATGTTTATAATAATCCGTTGCGCAACAGATGTATGTACCTCTTCTTGCTCGACTACAAAGTTGAGCGCGACCGCTAGTCTAGCCGGTTCCCCCACTCTTCATAAATCAAACAACAGCCACGCACATGATTATTTAACTCGCAACTTGTTGCTAAGCAAGAAAGTAAAATTACCATCCTTATTTGATCCACCCTCGTACAAAGCTCATATAAAATAATTGTATCATTTGTGTAAACTCTAGTCACCTAGAGCAGCGAAACATTTATAAAGCACGTATAAAACCAATATGCTGCACAATCGTTTTTTTTTAAATGTAAGTACATGGACTAAATTATATACAATCATATTTTAAACTTTGCATATCATCATCATCATCGGCACTACAACCGGGAACCGGTCTTGACCTTATTTAGCAAGTCCTGAGAGGCTTAGTAAATTTTCCATGATAATTTGTTTTTCCGGGCAAGGTCATTAGTCTTGCACCAAAACTTTGCATATATAAACAAAATTATTTACCTACCCATCATTTAAAATATTGAAATCATGTTTGCCAGTACAATTGTTTAGAATCTAAATCTTTTATGTCGTCAACTAAGTCATTTACAACAAACAAATCAAAAATCATTAATTGAACAAAACTCATTTATACAGTCATTTATAAACTAAAACCATTTGTGTAACCAAAATCATCATCCAAGTCATTTGTAAAACAAAATCCTTTATAAAACCAAATTTATCTCCAAAAATTCATTTATAAACCTGAGTTTCATCATCATCATCATCGGCACTACAACCGGGATCCGGTCTTGGTCCCGAGGGTTGTTAAATTTTCCATAATAATTTGTTTTTCTGGGCAAGGTTATTAACCGTACGCCAAATAAACCTGACTTTATTTATACAAAATGACTGGTAAATTATCTAAACAAAATTATTTATAGAAGTAGGTTTGTTGATATAAATACCTTTCTGAAACAAAATCATTTATAAAACGTAACATCATTTTTAATTCATTTGTAAAACTGAAATCATGTAGACAAATTCACTCATAGAACTAATTTTATTTGTAAAATGTCATTTAAAAAAAGTATTAATATATAAATTTAAATTAATTTTTACAAAGTTATTTGCAAAACTTAAATCATCTAAAAAAATTCATTTATAAAATTAAGTTCATTTAGAATTAGTGAAAAAAAAGTCATTTAAAGAACTTAAATCATTTTTAATTCATTTGTAAAATTACAATCATTTACACAAATACACTCATGGAACTAATTTCATTTATACAATGTCATTTATAAAAAGAGAAATCATCGATTCAATTATAAAACTGAATTAATTTATAAAAAATCATTGTGTTGCGAATTCGCAATGGATGCAACCTGCGAAGTCGCAACTGAATGAACAGTAGTAACAAAAGTCAGGACACAGTTGTCATAACAACGGAAACATAACAACTTACAAAAAAATTGTCATTTTTTACCAAGCAAAAAGGTCTCTTTTTTTAGTAGCTGCTGACAACATCACAATTATGTATAATGTAGCGATCCTAAATCGCTACTCCTATCTAAATCCCCAATAACAACAAAAATCCTATCCATAATCCCATAACGAAAAACCCAAATTTCATATCGAATCAATGGGCGATAAATTAAACAAAAGTTAATTATCGCACATTGATTCAAAATTCCACATAACACATCCAAATCCCATATTGAGTCACATGTACAACGAATTTAACCAAAAATTAATTCATCATACATTGACTCAATTCCTAAAAATCCTAACATCATGAAATGCTAAATTCAAAACGCATTTCATGATTCCCTTCGCAGAATCTATCCAACAAAAACCTTTAAGCAATTCTCGGAACAAAATTCCAATCGAAGCACGGCAACACACATTACATTGACATTAAAATAGTTGACAAAAGTCAACTCCAAAAACTATCAAAGGGGAGTGCTTTTCAATTTCGCCATCAGTACACCTCCGATATTCCCCGCCCTGTGGACGGGAGAGTAAACCAAAGGCCCTAACCTCGCAACAAATCGACTCAACCGTCACTTGGACGAACTGTATCAGTATTACAGTCGATGGAAAATCCGACTTAATCCATCCAAAGCAGTAGCTATAATTCTGAGTAGTAAACACTCCCAACCTGCTTCTCGATATTCACAGAATATTCGAATAAAAATGGGAGATACTACGATTAGACCACAGGACAAGATGAACTATCTTGGGGTCATCTATACCCCAAAAATGAATTTCATCAAACATGTGACCCACATTCTCCAAAGGGGCCTCGGTCGGTCTAAGCAACTGCACAACATCTTGAAGTGGAGGAACAAAGTTGCTCTAAGCAGCTAATCCGATCTGGAATATCGTACGCCTTTCCCATATGGTCCTGCATATCTTCGGCTCAAATGGAAAGACTTCGGGTTTTCGAAAGGAAACTCCTCAGAAGATGCACCAATCATTCTAGAAGGCCTCACGGTCGTCATTACCCCAACTCTAACCTATACGAAGGCGCCTCCATTACCCCTATCGACGAGTACTTGCTTCAATTAGCATATAAGTACCTCGAAAACATTCAGAACAGCGAGAACCTACTTGTACGGGACTCTTGCGTTCTTGGCCGTTCTCTCTCTCGATCTCTTCGGATCAAACCCCCACAATTTCTTCTTCAGTACAAAACTGAAGAAAGCACCCTTCCCAACAACATTCCCCTCTATAATAGAGGATTCCTGGACCCATCCCATAGGGTCTATTATTAACAAACCACACACACGAACGCACAGTACAAGACGGCACAAACACAAACATACACACCGACCAAAGCGCAGATTATCAGACGCCAAAGGCGTGAGCTGCGTTTACTACCGCACCCAAGACCTACCGGTCTTGTACGATTTCTTTCCCACCATCCCTCTATAAAAGTAGTTAGAGAACACCTGGACTAAAACTGTCCACACTATCCTTGGATACCCCCCCTTTTTTCTTTTCTTTTCAGATTTCGCGAGACCGAGCCCAACATCTTCACGAATGTGGGTGATTCTGGTTATCGCAAGATGACCAGAAGTCAGAGACAAGATGAAGGACACATATGTCCTGTCTCGCTAAATTCGGCCTTCTCGCCACAATTTTTTTTTTTTTTTTATTTCGCCATCAGTACCTTTACAAAGGGCGAACCGCTGGCCGCATGTCCGATCAAACATATCTTGAATTTAAATACAATTAAAATCAATCTATTTTCATATTTACTAAATGTTTTTCGGTCTTTTATTTTTCACCGTCGACACTCCGGACTCTTCTCTCCAGTTACGAGAAAGCACGGCTCGGAGTACAACAATAATCTTATTACATCCAGTAAATCTATTAAATAAACGTAATATTTAATAACTTGAAACCAACCCGATTTGTTTGTTGTATTCTGGATGAGGATTCTTTCTGAGGTACAACAGCAATAACAGGTAATCTTTTCCATTGAACAAACAAATCTTAGCAGTTGATTCCAGCGGAGACCACATTATTCCTGACGTCATTCCCACGGAACCAACATCGCTGCACGCCAGGAGACCACATTGTTTCGGACGTCATTCCCCCGGCCCACCAACAAGATACAGTTGTTGAAGTTGCGTTCGACGCTTGCTGAACGCAATACATTGTTAAAACCAAATTCACTTACAGGATCCACAACCCGCTGATTTCATTTACAGAAACTCATTTATAAAACTTAAGTCATGTATTCAAAGTCATTAAGAAAAGTTCACTCATGCAAAGTAGTTTGTTAAACAAAAGCATTTACACAAATACAAACATCGATACCAAGGGTGATCAACCTTTTTAATCAACGAGCCAATTTAAATTGTAAATTTTTTTGGGGGGGGCGCACATAAAATAACACTTATTAATAATTTACAAAACTATATTTACAAAAACATTAGAATAAAAAAATATAAAATTTACAAAATAGTAAAGATTTCATATACAAATTTTAATGCAAAATAAAAACAAACAAGAAAAGAAAAGAAAAACGAATTTACTTGAAATGTTTAATGAGAAATTTGGCACAGTTTTTTCGATACAAGCTGATCAATATCAGCCGTAATCGATGAGGTAGCTACACGCAGGCAGTTGCCTAATCGTGCACCACCCAGTCTTGATCGGTGATCATTCTTGATTAATTTCATGGTTGAAAATAATTGTTCGCAAACATATGTACTTTCGAACAGAGACATCATTTGCTTTGTATTTGTCGTCAAAAGCGGAAATTTCTCAGGGCTCACATATGATTTATAAAAAGTTTCGGTGTTTACTGAGAAAAATGAATTTTTTAATTCTGTATTATTCTGCATGTCAATCACTTCCATTTGAAAGTCTTCGGGAACTGTATCCACATCGATATTAAATGGCGAGGAAAACAATTTCATGGAAACCGCTGTCTTCTCAACTTTGAACATTCGGAATCGTAATTGAAATTCGTTTATTAAAATGTCTATATATTGTGCGTATTTTTGAGAAGTAGTAACGTTTTATTTTTTTAAATGTGGAAAGTGAGACACATTATTCTGCAAAAGATGTTTCCACAATTTTAATTTGCGCTCAAAGCTCTGAATTTTATTATACAAATTGTTAATAAACTGTCCTTTGCCTTGAAGTTCCGCATTAAGATCATTCAGATGCTGAGTCATATCGATAAGAAACCCAAAATCACTTACCCATTCTTTATTACCAAAATGAGGAAAGGCATATCCCTTCATATCCAGGAACAATTGTATTTCGCTTTTTAAGTTGTATACTCTTTTTAGCATTGCACCTCTACTAAGCCAACGTACTTCGGTATTAAAAACCACGTCTCCATATTCAGTTTCTAAATCTTTCAGAAATTCTTTACATTCACGGTGATTTAACGCGCGCGACTTTATAAAATTGATTAGTTTAATTATTGGTACTGGGGTATTTGGCAAACTCAATCTTTTCGCACACAAATTTTCCTGGTGAATTATGCAGTGGTTAACAAATATTTCCCTTCCTGTGACCTTCTTAATGTCTTGAAATAGCCTTCCCGATACTCCTACCTCCATGCTCAACATTGCTCGTGCTCCATCTGTCGATATACCAATAATCTTTTCTAATAAAATTGAAATTTTTTTCAACACAGACTTTAGTTCATCGTACAGGTCTTTGTCGGTTGTAGTCCCTTGCATTGGAATTAGTGAACACAATTCTTCGATGATATTAAATTCAGTGTCAACACCACGTAAAAATATAGCCAGTTGTGCTGTATCGCTAATATCACAACTCCCATCAAGTGCCAAAGAACAGTATTCGAATTTTGCAATGCGTTCACGAAGTGTTGTTGCTATGCTCTCGGACAAGTCTTTAGTTCTCCTTGCAATGGTGAATCTTGATAAACTAATGTTTGAAATAATATTGATTTTATCAGAAAATGCAATTTTTACAACAGCAGTCAGACATTCTTTTATCATCTCTCCATCCGCAAAGGGTTTCATTTTATTTGCTATTATAGTATTTGACTGACAACAAAACTAGCTTTTACGAGGGTTGCCTCTTATGTTACGGGATTTGGCAACCCTGGCGTTGCAATCCGGCAATTGACAGCTCTGTCGTAAAGTTGGACATTTTTGAGGTTATACGCACTCAGAACGTTTTGACATACGAGCGCTATTTGTGTTGTTTACAGTAACTTAAAAGATTCATCTCGGGCCAAAAATGGAATTAAATCATCAACATTTTCGTGCGATTATTTTTTACAACTTTCGGCGTGGATTAACTCAGCAACAGTGCATGGATGAACTTAATTCAATTTTTGGCGATGAAGCTCCATCAAAGACCAGTGTTTATCGATGGTATGGTGAATTCAATCGTGGTCGTAGTTCACTCCAAGATGAATTTCGTGAAGGTCGTCCAAAATCAGTTGTTGTTCCGAAAACCATTGATGCTGTGCGCGAACTGATATTGGAAGATCGTCATGTGACCAATCGTGAGATTGAGACAACCTTAGGCGTTAGTGGGACCAGCATAGATTCAATATTGCATAAACATTTGACTGTCAAAAAAATTTGTTCGCGTTGGATCCCACACAATTTGTCAATCGTCCAAAAAAAGGCTGGTGTCAATTGGTCGAAAGAAATGCTCAAAAAATACGGTCGCGGTGCTTCGAAACACGTCTATGACATCGTGACAGGTGATGAATCGTGGATTTACGCGTATAAGCCCGAAAGTAAAAACAGCAGTCGACTGTCTGGGTGTTTCAAGATGAGCCAAATCCAACAAAAGTTGTTCGCGCACGAAGCACTTCCAAGCAAATGGTCGCCTGTTTTTCGGCAAAACTGAACATGTCGCAACCGTACCACTAGAACCACGCAGAACAGTCAATTCTGAGTGGTACACAACCATTTGTTTGCCAGTTGTCTTCCAAGATATCAGGAAAACCAACCGTCGAAGACGGATCACTCTTCAGCACGACAATGCGAGCTCTCACACATCGGCTGCGAAAACTGCATTTTTGAGCACCCAAAACATCGATTTGATGGGTCATCCGCCGTATAGTCCTGACTTGGCACCGAATGACTTCATTTTATTTCCGTACGTAAAAAACGAACTGAGAGGTCAACGTTTTTCGACACCTGAAGAAGCGGTTGCTGCATTCAGAATGCATGTGTTGGAGATACCTCAATCAGAATGGCAAAAGTGCTTCGACAATTGGTTCAAACGCATGCAAAAGTGTATAGATCTTCATGGGGAATATTTTGAAAAACAATAAAGTGATTTCCGATGATCAATATTTGTTTTTGTTCTCTAATCCCGAAATATAAAAGGCAACCCTCGTACGAGTACTGCCGTATTTGATAAAATAGCTTGATTTTTAAAAATAGCCCGTTGTTTTCCAACGGTTTTCTCCATTTGATTAAACTTATCTATCCTTAGTTGTCCTGTTACGTTTTTATATTGTTGTTCATGTTTTGTATGTAATGCCTTTTTATGTTATATTCTTTTAATGTCGACACAGTCTCTGAGCATATTAACCGTACAGCTTTATCTCTAAGGAAAGTGAACAAATAATCAAATTTCCACTTTTCTTGGAAATGCCTGTGCTCAGCCGTAACCTTTCGTTTTTTTGTTTGCTTTTCCGACATGCTAGTTGGGTTAAAAATTTGAAACTCAAAAAAAAAAGTAGTAAAACTTAATTTTTAATAAAAAAACTCTAATATTACTTTTTTGACAATAATATTGCACTCACGCCTTTCAAGAATCACAAGAATTGCTAAAATGGCTAGTTAACAGATTACCAGTCTGACTGATTGTGTGACAGAAGCAAACCCAAACAAGCACAGAGGCGGCGCGTTCGCATTGCATGTTTGAACAAGTCGCTGATAAGTAAGTAACTCATCACAAAAAATTGCTTCTGTTTAGCATGTACTACCATTTTATTATAATTAATTTTATAATAATAAATTGATGGGAGAAAATCGATAAAATAAATTCAGTTTTAGAAATGCTTAGCGGGCCGCATAAACATGTTTAACGGGCCGCAAGTGGAGATATCTTTCAACCAATTATAGGTAAGAAAGCCTACATGTTTCAAATGATAATGGAAAAGTACGATGCTCAAGCACAAGCAAATCCATAAAGCCACATGTATATCACCCGACGGCGTAACGCGTAACCAAATAGACCACTTCCTCATAGACAAAAGACACCACTTGAATAACCTTGACGTAAGATCATATAGAGGAGCAGATTCTAGTGATAGGCAAAATTGGGAGTCGGCTCGCAGCAAACCCACGCGGGCAGTCACAGGAGACGAACAAAAAGTTCGACATTGATAAACTAAAAGACCTGCGCAAAGGGGCTGACTATCAAGACGAACTAACGAATGCATAAAATCACAAATAACACAAGAAAAAACTGGCAAAAGTTAGATATCATGGGACCGCATGAACACAAACTGGAAACCAAAAGTGTGGTTAAATACCTTGGTATTTGGCTTAATCAGTACCTGTATTTTAACAGACATGTGGAGGCAGCTTTGGTCAAGGTCAAGAAAACATTTGCTAAACTGGTCTCCGACATACATTTGTCAAATGTTATTAATGCCAATGTTTGGGCTAATAGCCTTTTAAGTACGAAATCCAGAGTATCTTCGACTCATTAAGAAGCAAAAAGTCAGTAGGAATAAATAGAATACCTAACATCGTACTCAAGAACCTCCCCCCAATGGCAATAGATATATACACGGTCCTGTTCAACAAAGGGTTGAATAATGCATATTATCCCCCGCGTTGGAAAACGGCTATCATTCAGCCCATCCCAAAAAAGGGCAAAGACTGTACAAACCCAATGAACGTGCGTTCGATAAGTTTACTCCCAAGTATCAGTGAAGTACTTGAAAATACCATTAACAAAGTTCTGCTAAAATGGGTAGACGTCAACAACATTGTTCCAAATAACCAGTTTGACTTTAAGGTGGGTCATGGAACCACACATGCCGCAGCTAAACTGGTCGCTGACATACAAAGGAATAAATGTAGGAACCAATGCACAGGTGCCTGCCTGATCGCCTTGGAAAAAGCCTTTGATACCGTCTGGAGCGAAGGGTTATATTACAAACTGGTCAGACATGGCATATATAAGCCTTTACTATATTGTAGCGAGCTTAGGGTTCGCTGGATTAATTATTTTGAATAAATAAGAGCCGTTAAATCGATTGTGAATTAATATAACATTTTATTAGTCCGTTAATAACAACCGTTACTTTTACCGTACACATAACGATTTCTTGACTTATCGCTTCCGTACTTATCCCGTCTTTTACTTCTTACTTATCGCTTGCTTCACTTTCTACTTCTTACTCATCTCCATGATCTGTGTGCGACGTATTTATACCGTTCCCTCATTCTGATTCGGCGCTTCGTTTCCGTCCGTTCCATGGCCTTGAATGTTCTACTGTTCCTAGTCTCCAGTTTTCCAGTACTTTCTACAATATTCTAGTACTTTGTTTCGGACTTTCTCGAATATGCTAGTACTGATTGTCATATGCGTCACACTACACTCCGCCTAGAATAGTTCGTCCCGAGCTAAGTTCACTAGTCTCCCGGGCCAACAAAAGCTGCCAGTCGGTCGCGATGCACCACTTTCATCTTGGTGTTCGGCGGTGGAAGTTCTTGACCTTCTTCCAAATTTTCTACTGCTCTCCTTTTCCCGTCAGCTCTAGCTTGCCGCCATTCTTTCTTTTCCTGACGACGGAATTCCTCTTGCATTTTAGGGATCTCATGCGAATAGAATAAGAGAAAATGCATGTGCACACCCTTAAGCTCTTCTGGAGTTTGCACATCACGTAAGCGATCTAGATCTTCATCTTTAATTACACGCATATCATCTGGTATTGGAGCATCTGTCGATTTCATAACCGTATCCAACTGGTAGTTCCGCACCTTTTCAAATAACTGGAGCGGTTTGTTCTTTGGAGCAAACAGTAAACGCCAGCGTGGGTCGTAGTAATACTTTCCATAGATCGTCGCACGTTAATTCTGGTTTCACGTGTTCTTCTCTATAGAACGCAATGAACGGCACCTCTAGCTGTTGATTACGCCTACAATCTAGGGCTTGCTTGATCTTTCCCCCCGTATGTGGTGGCTTACAATAGCGGTCTCGACCTCCAACATCCGTTGATCTCTCTTGTTCGGAAACAGTTCATTTACAAAACGCATGTTTGTGAATCCATTCAGCTTCATCTTGTAGTTCATTGGGTCCCTCTGGAACAGGCGTAACCGGAACTTCGCGTAATTGCATTCGCTCAGGAATATCCGTTTTACGGATTTCATTGTCCAAATCCATAAAGTGACCCCTTTCCAATTCACTAGGTTCGTATTCGGGTTCATATCCGTCCTCGTCATAATTAGTGAAATCCTCATAGTCGAAATCTACACCGAAACTGTCCTGACCTTCTTGCAATGACGCATCAGTGACTAGAAGTCGTCTTTTCTTCTTCTTCTCGGCAATTGGCCTTCCTTCGTCGTTTACAATAAAATCCGCAGCGTCAGACTCCGATTCGTCATCATCATTGAAATGTTTTGCCGCCTCAGTTTCCCTGTGGCTACGTTCAGAGCGCCGTTCAACGTCGTCTTCGTCGTCGAATAGCTGTTCGGGTATAGCCTCACGTGCTGAACCTTCATCGACATGCTGTTTCTCTCCATCACTTTCTTCGTCCTGTGTACGACGCAGACGCTTGGAACGCGTTCTGCGTTCAACTTTCAAACCAAGATTCTCTTCAATAAGGTCACAGTCGTCGTCTTCCAGTCGGTCGTCCAACTCGTCATCATCATTGTAAATCCGTTTCGGGGAACGGCCTGAAGCATCAGTGTCTTCACATCACTGTCGTCCTCCTCAATCGGGTTATCATCGATGAGATCCGTCAGTTCTTCACGTAACACATCATCGTCATCTTCCTCATCTTCCTCACTGCTGTCGGCCATAGCTTTGCTCTTCCTGAGTTTCTTCCTTTCACGTGGCTCCAATTCCTCCTCATCCTCAGATTCTTCCGCTTTCAAGTCCCAGAATTCTTTCATACATTGCCTTTGGGCATCCAATTTTGCCTTAAACTCTGCAGCTCGCGGGTCCAATTTTGCATTAACGTTTGTAGCTCGCGCGTCCAATTTTAAGTTAATATCGATAGCTTGCGCGTCCAATTTTGCCATCATAATCCTGAACATCTCCGAAATGTCCAACGGTTGCGACCTCTTCTCCGTTACATTGGGACCATCTTGACTCGCCGTTTCTTCTTCATCTGGACAGTCTGGCCCCATAGTAAAAACATATATGTCGACATCAATACCCTCTTCCTCCATTGCTGCTTGCAGACGCTGTCGAAGAATTTGCTTCTGTCCTCTGCTATCCAGATTCCGGTCCTGAAGTTCCTTCTTCAACTCAGGAACGCGAAGATCCTCCAAATGTCGATCTGACATCGTCACAACACACTTTCACACAGTTATTCACTTAAATAATAATTAATCCTACTTCTGACACCAATTGTAGCGATCTTAGGGTTCGCTGGATTAATTATTTTGAATAAATAAGAGCCGTTAAATCGATTTTGAATTAATATAACACTTTATTAGTCCGTTAATAACAATCGTTACTTTTACCGTACACTTAACGATTTCTTGACTTATCGCTTCCGTACTTATCCCGTCTTTTACTTCTTACTTATCGCTTGCCTCACTTTCTTACTTATTCTACTACCGCACTTATCGCTGCTTCACTTTCTGGTTCTTACTCGTCTCCATGATCTGTGTGCGACGTATTTATACCGTTCCCTCATTCTGATTCGGCGTTTCGTTTCCATCCGTTCCATAGCCTTGAATGTTCTACTGTTCCTAGTCTCCAGTTTTCCAGTACTTTCTACAATATTCTAGTACTTTGGTTCGGACTTTCTCGAATATTCTAGTACTGATTGTCATATGCGTCACAATATGTACTTTACGATATGTTAAAGGGCGGGAGGTTTGTGGTCAAAAATGGTAATGTGACCTCTAATAAAACGTATAATATCAAGAATGGCTTGCAACAGGGGGCGGTACTCTCTCCGATTCTTTTTAACATTTACATTAGCGACTTATTAGATGCACGTCCGCAGGCTATTGCGTACGCAGACGATCTCATAATTTACAGAACAGCTTCGAAAGTTGAGATCATAAATAGTTTACTGCAGCGAGATTTCAACACCGTGTAGCGCTATTGCGATGACTGGAAACTTAAGATCAACTTCCAGAAATGTGAAGCCATCCTATTTAGAATCCCATTATATAAAGCTACTAGCGACACAAGGAAAAACTGGCGAAAGGTAGTTATCGTGGGACCGCATGGAGATAAACTGGAAACCAAGATGCCTTGGCATCTGGCTAGATCAATATGTGTATTTCAACAGACATGTAGAGGCTGCTTTGGTCAAAGCGAGGAAAACGTTTGCTATGACAAAGAGGCTATTTCACAGTAGCCAACTTGACAGGAGGGTAAAAGTCATAATAGGGTGGATAATTTTATGATTAAATTAATCAGAGGACATATTACGAGAGCAATAAGCTCGCCCAATAACCTAATTTTCGGGGCTTATTATACACATTCCCTGTACTATGAGAACGTGCGTCGCAACGGTTTTGTTCCACGAGAGGCGTTCCTTGATTTGGACATGAACGGGCTTATACAGGATAGATCCGGAATTTCGCTGATTTATCATGTAAGTAGATCATCCGTAGACGGGCGATTGTGCTACGACGGGGAAGTAACGCGCACCGAAGAAGAGGTCTTGCGCTTCAGTTGGGCTCTCTCCCACAGAGACCGGGACGATAGTATTAGACATCGTCAACAGTCGTGGTGGTTGAATGGCATATAAAGACCTGGATACCAATGTCGATAGAAAAACAGTATCATCACCTAGCTTACACAGACTTAGCTTTTCTAGAATTAGGGTAGTATAAGATTTAAGTTATAATAAGTTAAGTTAAGTTCTTTTAAATTAAATTAAAAAAAATGATGTAGGTTAAATTTTAAGAAAAAAACAAACAAAAATGTCGGCACAAAGTTTTCACAATTTTTCTTTGTCATCCAAATAATCATAAGTACAACCACAAACACTGTTCTGTCGCCGAAAGGCAAATTATACATATTGTGTAATCTTTAGCTTAGAGCATCTGCGAAGGACCAGTAAGTTATAATATAAGATAATTAAGCTAGAATTAAGCATTTTTGTCTAGCATGTAATTTAAAAACTAAGAAAATAAAAAAATGTAAAAATTAAAATGAAATGAACTATTTTAAGAATTCGAATTTGTCAGACGCGAGCGACGCATTGCAGACAGAATATGATCTACAGGGTTTCAGTGAACCAATTGCTATATGATCATTGACTTCCATCTCTCCAATAATTACCACACCACTCTAACTTGTGGCGATACTGTTTTTTATGTCGTGTTCTTGCAACAATGCAAGAGTTTCGCGACGATCAATGTCACATATGTGGCTTGTGGTGCACTTTTTCAAACTAACAAAGATTAACCTTTCGTCAAACTTTTTAAAGAAAAGTTTTAGAAAAAAATAACTGAAGAAACTCATTAGATACCTGTCTAAATATTTAATACTTCTAATTTTCATATGGATAGTAAATTAAAAAATGTATTTAATAAAGATTTTTTTATAATAGTATAATGAATAAAATAGATATTTATCTACTCACCACGATCAATGCTAAGATCTTCTGTGCTATACTTGGTGTTAGGTGCATAATATGACTCATACCCACATTTTCAAGGTCGAATACGCCAATACCGCCGCAAACTTGTGTCTGCGGCTCCATTGATCCCATTTCTAAAAGAAACATTACAATTTTGAATACATCATCTATAGATGTTGTATTTGGATCCCACGCTCCAAAGCGTACAGTCATGATGCGACAGCCATTTTGATCACGATAGGGTGAAACCTCTACGATGTTCTTTTCGCATATCCTTATTATATCTGTGATGTGAACATTTTCGTACCATTGGCTGTTTTCTTTTCGAAGTCGATAGTAGTTACACATCTGGAAGAGAGAACGCAGTTGTCGTTGCGATTACGATTGTTACAAGTTATTATTATACGTTGCTTAATTACTATGTTATTTGTATTAATACGAGGGTAGGTCAACAACATAAAAAATAAAATCGCCCTCATTTTCTAAAGACTTATTGACCCGCCATGTTGGAATTACCAAATTTGCATTCAGGTAGATATTTCTCTACCTAATCACCTATTTTAATAAAATAATTTGTACTCATAATCGTATATATCCCGCTTTTATTAGACATGTTAGTTCGTAAGGTGTGATAATTGTTAAAGACAATCATGAGAAAGATTTCGCGAGGAAAGGATCATGTACATAAATTGTTCTCAGGTATAACGAAGTCTTAAGACAGATCTACACATAAAGAACTTTTTTTTAAATAAATATGCTCTAGAAGAACGATCTCTCAGATAACGAATGTGTTCGGTTTTAAATATAATATTAAATTATTGCTCTCGAAAGCAACTTGAAGAGCTCAAGTAATTTAACTGCCTGTTACATATATTTAAAGAAAAACAAAAATATCTAAAGAGCAAAACCAGATTCTGACTGTATAACCTACATGGTTTAAGCCATTGGTGTGCCATCTAAATCATAACAATGTACAAACACTCAAATTGTTGTAAGATGGGAAATTCTAAAAGATTATAAAGGATATGATGAAAAAAAAGTGCCAATATGATTTTTTGTTTTGGTTGATAGCAACACTGCGCAGCTGTACCAAAACTCGTTTTGTTGCAGAACGAAAAAAAAGTGAAGCTCCTTCTCAACTTAAGACATGATCCGCATCCTCATCGTTTGGCTAGTTCGAGTCCGGCAGATTCTATCCAGACCTTTGTAAATTGAATCGTCTCATTATTGGCCGCTCCCACCTTTGTATATGCTTGGCAATTGTTAGGACCACTAAGTCTAATTTCTACTCTATAATAATAGATTTCTTTGTAAAACTTTATAATGAGTAATATTCCACGGTGGATCAAATACCGACCTTGGATAACTCGTCTTAAAACTTTTGAATTGTCCTGCGAACGAGGAGCGTGAAATAAGGGACAGGGAACAAATACAAAGTCCTGATCGTTAAGGAGCCAGTAAAAAATAAGTCTGATGAAGAGCTCGCCAACAGTTATTGACGAGCTTATCAAAAAAAGAGATGAGCTGTGCACTGAGGTAAAAGCAGCTCTGGAAAAAAAGGAACATGCGGCGTTTACAGCTATGTATCAGGGTCGGCTGAAAAGTTTGTAGCGACTCTAACAGATACACACACAATTCACAAGCAAAATAGTGAAGAAGCACCGAACGAAAAAATCGAATAAGAAAATACATCAGAACCGTATACCTTAGCGGATAACAAAAAATAATTCACAAAAGTGGAGTGTAGTCGAGTTTAGAAATCAAATTCTAAACACGGTCAGTAGCCTGATGGGTAACGCTTAGGTAATATTTTTGGTGATTCAAACTGTCATAGCGTCAGGTCGAATCGCACGTTCTTCTTCACTATTATTTCAAACGCTATAATACTCCCTTTAGTTGTAACGCCAGAGTCACGGATTACTTTCTCCAACGCCAGGTTGAAGAGGAGGCAGGTCAGATCGTCACCTTGTCGGAGTCCATTAAAGATGTTTATTGATTTGGACAGACAAACAATCCCGCTTTTTTTACTTCATTAGTAACGTTGATCATGGTCAACCTACAAAATCGTATCAATTTGTTTGGAATGTCGAACTCTCTCATGGCATTATATAGTTCAATGTGTCCGCTATAGAGTCAATATCGTTATTGAGGAAAAATAACGACCAATTTAACCTCCCAAAAAAGTCGTTCAGAACTTCCCAGTTGGCTTTTTCGTAGAACCATACTGTTCTTTTGGGAGCTTTCTCATTAACGTTACTGTTGGTTAGAGAAAATTTAGCTGACACGACACAGTGGTCTGAAGTGCCCGATGACGAAAAACTTCAATTGTGTATTTGTTTGGGTGGGAGGTGAGAAACAGGTCCAGTGTGAAGGCGAAATGACAATATATATATGATACCCGTGTTGCCTCATTGACAAGTTGAGTTAAACTATTTGAATCAGCAAAGAGCAGGACATATTGACCTTCAAGTATTGTGTGTCCCGAGTGGCGAGTTATGCACATTAAAATCACCTGCAATAACGATTTCAGTGTGCGGATATAGCGTCAAGATCCTATCGATAGCATCAGACAGAGCATCAACTTGGTTAAAGAATGCGTTTCTATCCAAGTTTCCGTAAAGAAAGCAGTAATGTATTGTAGCGAGCTTAGGGTTCGCTGGATTAATTATTTGTAAATAAATAAGAGCCGTTAAATCGATTCTGAATTAATTTGATATTTTATTAGTCCGTAATAACAATCGTTACTTTGTACCGTACACTCAACGTTTTCTTTATTATCGCTTCCGTAATTATCGCGTATTTTACTGCTTACTTCTTGCTCGAGACTTATCGCTTGTCTCACGTTCTACTTCTTACTCATCACTATGCTCTATGTGCGGCGTATTTATACTGTTTCAGCGTTTCGTTTCCGTCCGTTCCATTTCCTTGAATGTTCTACTGTTCCTAGTCTCCAGTTTTCCATTACTTTATAAAATATTCTAGTACTCTGTTTCGACTCTCTAGAATATTCTAGTACTGATTGTCATATGCGTCACAGTATGCTATGTTTACGAACGTAAAGTTTTAGACAAGAGAAATTAAATTCTGGGTTGGAACAGAGCCCATATTGTGGCAGAAGCTGATAAGCAATATCATTTCGTATGTATGTCGCTATACCACGTTGTGGAAAGAACAGAGGCACTAAGTTATTTCCAGATAGATTAAAATCGGAAATATCGGTATTAGTAATTACCTGGGTTTCCCTAAGTGCAAGAATAGTTGGTTTCCGGTTAGAAACATGGGCAGACACAGAAGAGAAATAACATATCAACCCGCGAATGTTACACAAATCAACGCGAAATTCCCGCTCCATTGAAATGCCGCTTCACAGAAAACCGATACCGCCTCGCGAAAGGATGCAAGTCGGGACCACCAATAGATAAGCGAAAGCATTCACTACAGGTGTTATGCCCTTGTAGTAGGTGCCACACTAGATCTGTGCCGAAATTCAGGTCACATCCCTTCCACGATGAACATTATGCCACTCAGACACAAAAAACTCTCCAAAGATTATAAATCAATCGAGGGTATCGATGCCTGAGGGATGAAAACAGATGTGCGAAAAAAAGGAAAACAGTCATAAGGGATGGAAAGGGTAGAGGGCTTCCCCGCACTGCATATCACTCACATGTATATTCTCACACTTTTCATAGCAATCCCTTGCTACTCCAAACTAGAGCATGCTCGGGGCGCAGACAATGTGGTGGCCGACGTCCTCTCCAGATCCTGCACCGATGATTCGCCCGCATACAACGACAACGACAATCCTCGAAGGGCAAAACGTAAGAAACGACGATGAACGCCTTCGACCCTGTGATGTGGGATATATGATAAGGGAACCAGAGCTGACTAGCATATTCAAGAAGAGGGCGTCGAATGTACCCTAGAGCGAGGGATTCGAGAATTCTTTTGACCAGTGTTTCACAAATCCGAGACCGGTAAACAACAACACACCGTCCGACGAGCACCCCACCGTTACTAGCACGACGCTAACCAACGCCAGATGCACTGGAAATCTCGATGTCCAAAACGCTCTGCGCGGACACAATCGCCGAAGCACAAGCAGCTGATCCAAACCTACCGCACCTGGTGGACTCCGCCTTACAACTGCAGCTACTTTTAATCAACGGCCACAACATCTACTGCGACATGAAAGAAAATATCATCTGACCTTACCTCCCAGAACCCCTGCGACGTCAGGCCATCAGCATCATAGACAGCCTATCCCATCCAAGTGGTAGAGTAACAGCCAAAGCACTGGCCCGGCGTTCGCAAGGTAATAACTACGGAGACTGCCAACGCTCCAAGGTAGGACGTCACAACATGGAAGCCGTCGGGAAATTTAATAAGCCGGACAACCGCCTCGAGCACGTCCACATAGACCTCATTTACATGCCACTGATCCAAAGCATGCAGTACAGCCTGACGATCTTCTTCACTATTATTTCAAACGCCATAAGTTCCCAACTTAACAACGGTACAAGACATTCTTTCTTCAAATTTATTTTTATTTTTCTACATAGTCTCCTTGTAACTCTACACACTTCTCCCAGCGAAGGTCCCATCTCTCTAACCCGTCCATATAGTATTCGGCGTTTTTCTCTGCAAAATAACTGTTCACGAAGGTGGCTCCCTCATTTGACGAAAATCTCTGTCCTCCGAGCGCAATTTTTAGATTAGGGAACAAAGCGAAGTCGCTTGGGGCTAGATCTGGTGAGTAAGGCGGATGGTCAAGCAGTTAAAACCGTAATTCGTGGATTTTCGCCATGGCAACCGCCGAGGTGGGGGGATGGGAGCGAACATACAGGGCAAAGTCTCTGATTGCTTTCAACCAAGCGAAGGCCAGGACGATCCTTGTCCCTGTTCAATCCAAGTTGACATGCAGTCTCCGCGTGGCACCCCTGGATAGGTACTTTGGCGCCCGCCAAGTAGTGAACCAATGCATGCAGCGACATCCTGAGAAATGTTGGCGCAGGTTTAACAATCTTGCCCATAAACACAAATTATTATGGAATATTTAACAAGCCTCGGATATGGACCGGATACACGACGACGACCACGGAAACGAAAATGGCTAAATGATTTAAGGATTTTTACATGGAACGTCCGCTCACTATACAGAGCTCGAGCTGCACAGCAGCTAGCCGATGCCCTGTCCGAATATAAGCTGACACAACAGCATTGCAAGAAATAAGATGGACGAGAAGTGGTGTTATTCAAAGAAACGACTATTACATTTATTACAGCTGTCATGCAAAACACCATGTGCTCGGGGTAGGCTTTCTAGTCAGCCAAAAACTGAAGCCTGCCATCATCGGCTTTAATGCAGTAAACGAAAGGCTATGCACTCTTCGCGTGCGAGGCAAATTAAAGAACATAATCCTCATAAACGTTCACGGAACTACAGAGGAGTCCCCTGACGATGAAAAGGCAGAATTCTACAAGAACGTCGAACGGGCTCGCAATGCATGCCCAAGATACGGTGTGAAAGTCGTTCTTGGTGATTTGAAAGCGAAAATATGTCGGGAGCCGGTTTTCAGGCACTACGCAGGTTCCCATAGTTTGCATGAGAACACTAATGACAATGAACTCCGAGTCACCGAACTAGCAGCATCAAAGAACTTGGTCGTGGCGAGTACCAGTTTTCCGCGTAAAGATATCCACAAAGCCACCTGGGTATCACCTGATGGAGCTGTGGGTAGTATTTGCTTGAAGCGTCAGCACGGACGCAGGTTGAGCACATCACCACACAACACTACTGATGCCTGCTGCCAAAATTGTCACTGATCCTACTGTCACCGTTCTCCACACACGAGTTCCAAGACACTGTACACTGCGGAATGATGACCGTTAAAACGCTGATGTTGTTGATAATTATTAATTTTTCTGACATCAAATCATTGTACAGCAAAAAAAAAAAACAAACACAACTAGGCACAATATGATACAGTTCACTAAAATGAGGTAAGTGTCGAACACATTATTTACACTGGTGATAGACACCCATAGAGTTCGTAGATATCTAACACTGATATAACAAGGAAACCGGCGAACATTAACAATAAGATATCACGATTTCCGGAAGGGATGTATTTGCGAACGAATCAAATAGGCAAGTTAATACATTATGACAACTCCTCGACTCCTCCGCTAGATTTGTAAGGTGGTCCTGATTGCGATGACCTCTAAACGTCTGCCCCGTTGGACGGTAGAAATCTGACTCAAAGATAATACCCATATCTGCCAGATTCAACGGTGTGGATTACATTGGTGTGGGAGGATTCTTGTAGGACAAGTACGTTGCCCTTCAGCCGGCATATCGGCAACGACGAAAGTGCACCTAAATAAACATGGGCTGGTGTAATGAATTGGTATTATAGAGATATGCGATGGCGAAAAATTGCCGAAGGGAGAAATAGGTTTCTGTGTCTTAAATAAACAGAAACGCTATTTCGAGGGCCGTAAATCTTTGATGTCTTGCGCCTGAGAACGAAATAGGTTTTTGCTTCAAGATACACAAAAACGCTATTTCAAGGGTCACGATGATATGCACATCGTGTTTACTTAGGCGTTCACGCTAATGCCATTGTATGCTACAGATTTTTCGTGGCGATAAGCAAACCGATGGTTTGCTCGCCTATGACCTAGGCTATGGTAGCTTTTGTTTGTTTTACAGGCCGGAGCATCGTTAGCATGATTTGGGTTACGATTGTCTAACGTCAATCATATTAGTGCCCAAATCCCATGATCGGTAGATAACCGACAAAGGAACTTGGTCGCAAGTCTTGCGAACCTTGGGACTGGGGCAATAAATGGATATGAACCGTAGCAAGAAACCATCGGCTACGGCTATGTCAACAATTACGCTGGCCAGCTAGTACTTATCTATTATAATTGCTGACAAGCCGAGCCGATGGAGATATGGTACGGCTCATAAACGGAAAAATTCAATGTGATGCATGCCTTAATGAGGTTTAATTTCAGGTGAAAGTTATTTGAAAGACAGCTTAAGCTGCTCGAATGCAGGTAAGTATTATGGGTTTGGAAGGTGGTTATTTTAAGAGGATGGGCGGTTCTTTAGGAATGTATTAAAGAACTGTAGCGTCCTACGAACGCACAATTCCGCCCAGGTAAGGTTCCAAACCTTCAAGGAACTTACTTACCTTATCCTTTACACGTGCCCACAGACACGTGTCCCCAAAGCTCTTAATCAGACCTGTAACAAGGGCATAGGAAGCTGAAACAATGTTGAACCCGACATCAAAAAAAAACAAGGAACTTAACGTTCAAAAACTTTCAGTATCGAGTCAACGCATCCATTCATAGTACGCAAAAACAATTCCAGATTACAGGCCATAAATCTTCCATCCAAAACATCTGCACGATGTTTCCAAGGAATTATATCTTCGGTAAAGTAACCGAACCAGGGAGGCATACTCGGGTAGCTAAAGGCAATTAGCACCTCTAATTCCGTGCAAGATCCCAAAAATCCAACAGCAAAAGCATCGCGTACAGATCTCCCAGATAGATAACAACGGATGCATACACTGGCAGCTAAACGCAAGAAAGCATATCGCCTATCCGCTACCAAAAGTGTAAACAACCGTAATTATCGCAACAATATAATTCGGAAGATTTACAAGTCCAACGCCAACAAAGGAAATACTCCGGTCCCACGATTCCTTTGTAAAAATTTCACACCCATTAGAGGGATCTAATGGATTTCGGTTGTGTTTGCAAAAGGCAAGCAACCACGGGCTGTACGCCCGAAAAATCATCTCCGTCTTGCGCGCCAGATGTTCTGTGCAAACAGAAGTCCGTGGAAAAGGAAATGCTATCACCAACGAATAATGTATGCAAGATGACTTTCCCTTTCTCAGGAAACTATGAAATATCCCCGGGGATGCGATAACATGCTGCTAACAGGAATTCGGAAATTCTGTTAGCAGGGGGAATAAGAAAATTTTTCGATACAGATACAGATACGATCTGTATCAGGGCATTTTTGAGGAGAATAGCGGGTATTGAGATTCTGATCGTCACGCGAGGAGGAATACGAGAACACCACGAGGAGGTGATACGCGTTAAGATAGCCCGAGAAGAAAAAAAAGAAAAGTCGAGTCTGGGTCTGTGTGGAGTGCGCACGAAGTCTTTTTCATTTTTGATCGGTTTAGATTATTTTGTGAAAGCGAATATTATTTTGTAAAACTATATATTGGAACTATTTAATTAGTGAGAACAATAACAAACGCTAACAATAAAGTAAAGTTCGAGAGCAATTTACTTGATGTTTCCTTTTTAACCGCGTTCGCTCTGGTGTTTATGTTTTCTATCCGGCAAGCAGTGTTCGGCGGAACACTTGAAGAATTTATAGAACCGCCAAAGAACCGCCACAGACCCACTCGCAACCAATTGATAGATCGCCGCCACTCCTCGAGCCTGATGACGGTACGAACGTACCGAGGTGCAAACGTCGACTGGGACCATTATCTTGTGGGCTCAGTTTTCCGAGCGCGGATTGCCTTACGGAGACGCAAATCAGGTTCGAATCAACGCGGGTGCCTCACACATTGAGAATACCAGACTCGCCCTCGAAGAGTTCGATGGAGGGAGAGTAAGTCCTGGAGCCAGAATGCTGGGCGTAGAAGAGAAACGGACACGCCTTAAGAATACTGTCATTAGTACTGCCAACTCCATCTTAGGCAGTAGTCGTAGAGATTGGAGCGACTGGTTTGATGTTGAGTGCAAACTAGCGACTGAACTTAAGATTGCTGCATACCGCTCGTACTGTGGTCTGACATCTAAGGGTACTTCAAAATCCCCTTTTGTGTGCGCGTTAGTGTAAAAAAAAATAGTTCAAGCTAGCGAGTGAACGTAAGAATGCTGCATACTGGGCAATGCAGCAGCCTCAGAGGACGCGGAAACGCGAGGAGAAATACAAAGAGCTCAGAAGAACTTAAAAAAGACTCCACAGACAAAAGAAAAGCGCATGAAAAAAAACCTTGTCTGTGAAATAGAGAAAATTAGAGAGCGAGGTCCGCATAGGCGCGGAAGTTCTACCAAATAATCCGCAGTATGACGCGGTACACGCCACTTTGCACTTACTGTAAGGATAAAGAGGGTAATCTGATCACTGACCCTGAAGGCATTCTGGAGCGATGGGAAGTGCACTTCGATGAATTGCTAAATGGTCGGCTCACACAAGAATTTAAGGCTCCAACAACGCAAAGTCGTGACCAAATACTGCCGCCACCAAGCATTGAGGAAACATTAAAAGCCATAAGACAGCTCAAATCAAATAAAGACAGCTCAAATCAAAATCAGCCCCGAGGCTGATAGCATACCAGCTGAGTTGATCAAACAAATAGGGACAGCGTTACATCACACAATTCATGAGATCGTGTTGCACGTATGGGAGCAAGAGGAGTTGCCGGAAGATTAGCGTCGCGGAATAATTTACCCCACACAATAGAAGGGAGATATCAAAGTGTGCGACAACTATAGGGGTATAACATTGCTGAGTACCGCCTATAAGATACTCTCCTCCATCCAACAAGACCATACGCTAAAGCCATCATTGGTCAATATCAGTGTGGTCTCATCCCAGGCAAATCAGCGATTGATCAGATATTCACCCTTAGGCAGGCGATGAAAAAATGTCAGGAATTTAAGATCCCCCTATATCATCTATTTATAGACTATAAGGCCGCCTACGACAACATAGCCAGGGTAAATCTATATAATGCCATGAGAGAGTTCGCAATAAACATCTTTAATGGAGTCCGACAAGCGGACGGTCCGGCCTGAATCCTCTTCAACCTGGCCTTGGAGAAAGCAATCCGTGACTCCGGCGTCACAACTAGAGGGACTATTATCACCAACTCCAGTCAGATATTTTCCTACGCAGATGACATCGACATCATTATTTGATCCGATTCGGCTGTATAGGACTCCTTCACCCAGATCGAGCAGACGGCACAAAAACTTGGACTGCACATTAATGAGGGGAAAACGAAGTACATGGTGGCAACTTCTGCGAAGATAAGACCTAACGTTGTTAAAATTATCAGGGTAGCAGAGCACGAATTTGAGTGGTGCAATGCTTTTACTACCTTGGGTCAATAGCAGCAGCCGATAACAATATGGAAGAAGAAATACGCGAACGGCTGATCAAATCCAACAAAGCCTACTATGGTCTATCAAGTCTCTTTAAATCCCAAAAAATATCCAGAACATCCAAGCTACTATTGTACAAGACCATGGTCGTACCAGTACTCATGTATGGATCTGAGACTTGGGTGCTCAGTAAAAGGCACTCTGAACTCTTAGCCGCGTTCGAGAGGAAGGTCTTAAGGAGAATTGTTGACCCCATATGTGAGGGGGGACGATTCCGGAGACGCTACAACCATGCGCTGTATGGGATCTACCTTGAAGCTAATATTGTAAGAAGCTCAGTAGACTCCGGTGGGCGGGACACCTATCTCGAATGAGCGAAGAGGAGCCGACCCGGAAAGTCTTTGTGGCAGGATGTATGGAAGGAGACAGCGCGGCAGACCTTGTCTGTGATGGAGGGATGGCATAGACCAAGACGGCCAGAGCCTGGGAGTGCCAAACTAGATGACATCGGCTTGAAATCGGGACCGATGGAGAGATTTGTTAAATAAGGCCAACACCGGATCCCGGTTGTAGTGCTGATGATGATGATGATGAACCGCAGAGGTGTAAGACGGCGCATTGTCTTGGTGAAAGAGGATTTTCTTTTTCTGCAAATGTGGCAATTTTTCCGCAATTTCTAGGTTCAGTTGGTCAAGTAATGATGCGTACTATGCTCCTGTAATGGTTTTTCCTTCTTGAAGATAATCGATTAAGATAAATCCATGACTATTCCCAAAAACAGTCGCCATCACTTTCCCAGCCGAGAAAACTTTTTTGGAGCCGATTGCCCCTTTGCAGTCCAATGTTTTGGCTGTATTTTTGTTTCGGGCGTATAATGGTGTATCCAAGTTTTGATAATAATTAATCGGCGCCAAAACTAGGATTTATTGCGCCTAAACTGCGCTCACAAAGTGTTGGAAATGTTCATTCGCTAAACCGCGTTTTTGGTCTAACGTGCGCAAGCGCGGCACCCAACGCGCGGACAGCTTTCTCATGCATAAATCTTGATTTAATATATGACAAACACGTTCTTTGGACATTTTCATAGCCTCTGCTATCTCTCTTACTTTAATTCGGCGGTCGTCTACCACCGTTTGGTGAACTTTAGCGATGTTATCGTCAGTTGTTGCAGTTTTTGGACGTCCCGAACGTTCATCGTCTCCCAAGCTCTCACGGCCACGTTTAAATTCAGCCGCCCAAAATTTCACTGTGGTAAATGATGGTGCAGAGTTCCCATACACAGAGTCCAACTCATCTTTGATTTGTGTAGGCGTATTGCCATTCAAAAACAAAAATTTAATGACATCTCGATAGTCAATTTTGTCCATTTTCATAAACACACTCACATCGACTCACTCAAACGACTGTCAAATAAAAACTACGGGTCCAAAATGGCTGAAATTTTGGTGAGTAACTGTCAAAAGATGCACAACTACATTCATTAGCTTTTATTGACAAATGCTGCTATTTTCACGTTGAGGTCGGAAACTCTTCAGGTCACCCTCGTAAACAAAACCAACAATGACAACAACAACAGCAGCAGGAAATACAGCACCAGAATCAACAAATCGATAGGAAGGAGAAATTACTTCCAATCAGTGTGAGCCACATGGACGCCAAGGACGTAATTGAACTCGGTAAGTTAACATATAAGAATTTTAGAACTAAACGCTTCAATAATGCAAACATTAGTATAAGCTCTAGTGATTTAGAGGACTATCATAAAATTAAGTCTGTTTCGGGTAGGGCGTCTAGCGAGTACTACATGCACACTACAAAATCGGGGAAAACTGGCACCATGATCCTAAAAAGAATTGACCGTCCTTTTTCTCTAGCTGAATTACTTGTGGAATTAAAAACTGTTGAAACTGACAGTCTAAAGCTTATAGGTGTGAAATCGTTCTCCACCACAAGCTCTAGAAATATTGTACGCCTTCTCTAAGAAGAAAATTCTAAATTCGTCTTATCTAAGAGGAAATTCCTTCTAGACTTTACTTTAGCTGAACGAGCGAATACAGTTATTAGACACGTATCTAACTACTCGAAATTTCCTTCGTACAATCGAGTGCGATAGTGATCATTACGGACTTGGCGCCGTAATTCATGTTCCAAACGAAATCTCACTACTTGAACAATATGGACAGATACATTCTTTCAACTTTCGGAAAGCACACTGATCGCGCTTTGATCGGTTAATAAGAATAGAATTACGCTCAATGGAATAGATCCAACGACTGACAGGAATCTTCATAACGACAAAATTGATCATTATCTTTTAATCATGGACAACATTGTTACTAAGACAATGAAACGATCTATCCCTTCTATAAATAACTCACATGGTGTGCTGTACAAACCGATACATAAACTCAACTATTGTCGCTCTGTATAGGCAAAAGAGCATTCTGCTGTCAAAGCTGAAACTGCTTTATAGACAGTTTACTTTTACTATATGTACTATTTATTGGCTTATATGAACCCGGATGTTTATGACCTCACCGACTCGGCTGCGCCATCGTTCCCTGTCCTGTGCACTCTCCTTCCACGCTTTACCATCCGATCCGATCTCCTCAATGTCAAACCTAACGTTGACCTTGTCGGGGTACGTAGTCAGTGTGCCGTCACGGTTACTGGTTCTACTAGGACCCCGCTAACGCGTGTTAAGTGTATCAGTGACATCATAGACAAAGACCATGTACAAGAGCTCATTGATACACTCAAACAGAAAAGCGCTATCCGATTCTAAACTCAAATAACCCCCAGAACGGGAATGCAATTAATTGCACATTTCGGCATAACCAAATAATACAAAAGCAATTAATTGCATATGCCAAAACGATTGCCAAATAATGCAAAAGCAATTAATTGCATATTCCGGAACAATTAACAAATCACGGAAAAGTAATTAATTGCATACGAAACATAAAAGAACTAATTGGGTCAGTTGGCAACTACGGATATTGAACTGTGGTGCGAATCGATGAAGAAATATCGGCTGACACCGCAGTACAAAGTAATTGCGAACTGAAGTTAAAATGCGGAAATTAAGTCATTGCAAATCGAAATTGCATTATCGTCGTCGGGAGGTGTTGACCCCGAGGTGACGAGAAGTGGTACAAAGAGGTTAGCAATCAGTCGGTGGTTGGTCGTGGTGTGGAGCGGTGAATCTAAAACGATACGTTAGTTCTGGGAGAGTCTGGAAGAAAATTTATAAAGATACTAAAGAATAACGAACTAAAAGTTAAGTGGTCAAAGAAGAAAGTGAATTGCGTTTATTACTCGAAGAGATTTTGTTAAGATGTTAAAGTATAAGAACCAAAAGTTAATTGGTCAAAGAAGAAAGTGAATTCCGTTTATTACTCGAAAAAAAATGTGTAAATAGGTTAGAGAATACGAACTCCATATGATAATTAAATTAAATAATAATACTTGTAAACTATTAGTGACAATAAAGAAGAAATAGTGGAAAAGAAATATAAGAAAGACTCCGTGTTTAAAAAAAAAAAAAAAAAAAATCTCTGATTGGTGCAAAAGAGGTTTTGGTCGTCTTTTTCTTGGTGTTGTGACTCTTTGGTTCCACCGGTTATCCACAAACCATAACTCGCGTTCACGGGATACACAACGGAGAAGAAGGTATGGTGGTTAACCAAGCGGCACAGCACAGAAACGTACGGGTTACCGCTGCAAAAAGGCCACCATATTTATTGTTCTCACTGGACTATCGGCACCACAAGAAATGAAACAATTAGTAGATTTTATTAATTTGTTTTATTTCCACTGATTTGTTTTCACGAGTCATTTGCGTTCAGATTTTATTTTAATACATATTCATATATATTTCTTTACAAATAAGTCACTACACAGTTTTACGAGGGTTGCCTTTTATATTTTGGGATTAGAGAACAAAAACAAATACTGATCATCGAAAATCACTTTATTGTTTTTCAAAATATTCCCCATGAAGATCTATACACTTTTGCATGCGTTTGAACCAATTGTCGAAGCACTTTTGCCACTCTGATTGAGGTATCTCCAACACATGCATTCTGAATGCAGCAACCGCTTCTTCAGGTGTCGAAAAACGTTGACCTCTCAGTTTGTTTTTTACGTACGGGAATAAAAAGAAGTCATTCGGTGCCAAGTCAGAACTATACGGCGGATGACCCATCAAATCGATGTTTTGGGTGCTCAAAAATGCAGTTATCGCAGCCGATGTGTGAGAGCTCACATTGTCGTGGTGAAGAGTGATCCGTCTTCGGCGGTTGGTTTTCCTGATTTCTTGGAAGACAACTGGCAAACAAATGGTTGTGTACCACTCAGAATTGACTGTTCTGCGTAGTTCTAGTGGTACGGTTGCGACACGTCCAGTTTTTCCGAAAAAAACAGGCGACCATTTGGTTGGAAGTGCTTCGTGCGCGAACAACTTTTGTTGGATTTGGCTCATCTTGAAACACCCAGACAGTCGACTGCTGTTTACTTTCGGGCTCATACGCGTAAATCCACGATTCATCACCTGTCACGATGTCATAGACGTGTTTCGAAGCACCGCGACCGTATTTTTTGAGCATTTCTTTCGACCAATTGACACGAGCCTTTTTTTGGGCGATTGACAAATTGTGTGGGATCCAACGCGAACAAATTTTTTTGACAGTCAAATGTTTATGCAATATTGTATGTATGCTGGTCCCACTAACGCCTAAGGTTGTCTCAATCTCACGATTGGTCACATGACGATCTTCCAATATCAGTTCGCGCACAGCATCAATGGTTTTCGGAACAACAACTGATTTTGGACGACCTTCACGAAATTCATCTTGGAGTGAACTACGACCACGATTGAATTCACCATACCATCGATAAACACTGGTCATTGATGGAGCATCATCGCCAAAAATTGAATTAAGTTCATCCATGCACTGTTGCTGAGTTAATCCACGCCGAAAGTTGTAAAAAATAATCGCACGAAAATGTTGACGATTTAATTCCATTTTTGGGCCGAGATGAATCTTTTAAATTACTGTAAACAACACAAATAGCGCTCGTATGTCAAAACGTTCTGAGTGCGTATAACCTCAAAAATGTCCAACTTTACGACAGAGCTGTCAATTGCCGGATTGCAACGCTAGGGTTGCCAGATCCCGAAACATAAGAGGCAACCCTCGTATTATTCATGTTGACGGTATTTTTAGTCTTAAAAATGATTGCCAATTCACTGCACTGTATATGATTGGGCTTTAAACTGTTTTTTTATTTTAGAACCGAATAAAATAAATTGTCCGCCATTGGCATTAACTTTGTATAATTAAGTAGCACAGCACAAGCAGTGGAAATTCACTAAGATCAGTGCTGGATTACCCATTAGGCCGGACTAGGCCATGGCCTGGGGCCCCCAAGAAAATTTATCATGATTGTTTTTAATTTATTTTTAGTTTTAATTAAATTTTTTTATATTTTTTGGATTTTTGTAAACAAAAATTTTTTTAAAGACAATTCTTTTATCTTATGTAATTGATTATACAAATGTATTTTCAAACAAAAATATTTAAAAATCTTAATTGATTTATTCTTTTGATTGTTATTTTAAGCTACGATTTGAATTTCAAATCGCGCGCTAAATAACCGAAACAGCGCTTGCAAACTCGAGCTTGTTTATATAAACAAAAACGATTCATTTCAGTGTTTTAAGCAAAACAAAACTATCTGTTGCTTTGTCGTTTGTCAAATTACATTTGTTCGTTGTTCTTAGAGAAAAAAAGAACGTTTTTTCAATTAGTGACGAATCTAGATGTTAATTAATGTGAAATTGTGGTATTGTGTGTAATGAACATATCGAAAACTACGCATTTGTTGAAAAAGGTAGGTTCTGTTTTATATTGTATCTTTTCACACAACACAAAAAGCATCACCAATCAAATTGTCTTTTTTTGTTATCCAACAACAATAATGAAAGTGAGTTTGTATATTGTTTTCGTTTTAAATTTCTTTTTTAAGTTTCGTTCAGTTTTTCGAAATTTGTTTTGTTTTTGATTTTGTAAACTGATTTAGTTTTAGCTATTTCGATAATTTAACATTTTGGTTTTGTTTTTTTGATTTATTTTTGAGTTCGATTTTTTGATTTTAAACTTTGCTGTTTAATTTCAAATGCAGAATTTGATGTTTGCTTTTCCTATCAGAATGTTACGATTTAAGTATGTTTGTAGATTACATAATGCGGCGATCCTATCAGAGCGGGGCTCAAAAAAGAAAAATTGCGGATGAAAAGAAAAAACGAATTGATTTATCGAAACTACCAAAATTGACGTCATTCTTCCAAAGTTCCACTGCACATGCTTCTTCATCAGCTAGTGAACAGATCGAATCTAGTAATGAAGATGTAAAAATCGAAATATAATTTACTGTTGATATTTATAAATTATAACTTTCTTATAAAATGTAAATTAAAGTGTTCTTAGAGCAAATGTAATTCTTAAAACTTTTGAATTCAAAATTGTTTTATCAAATTTGCAGATTCAATCTGAAACAGAGCAAGTCGATCATCTCAAAACCTCTGAATCTTTGGATCAAGATGATGGATCAAACTCGCAGCGTGATGTTAGTCTGAACGAATACGAAGAGCTCAGAGCCGCGGATTTGGGTACTTTTGAAACTGCAGCGAACAATGACAATTGTTCGAGCGATCCAGGTAAGTGGGGTGATTTCACTGACGATGACGCCAATTTTTGGATCAATCGTGGTCCAAGCATGTGCCAAAATCACTCTGGACCGTTTGAGCCGTCTCGTAGATTTTACGATGCAGAAGGTAGAGCAAGATATTGCTCAGAAAAAACGTTTTTTGGAAGAAAGGCAAATCAAGAACGGTTCAAGCGCGAATAGCTAATTTATTCTCCCGCGACTGGTTGCGTGTATTGTTTTGTATGTAAAATTTTTGCTTCCAAAGACAAACAAAACAAACTGAATAGCGATGGATTTAATGATTGGAAAAATGTTTCCCAATTACATCAACATGAGAATGGATCTCTTCACAGAGAATGTATGTTGACATACATTCAAAGGCGACAGAACTGCGTCGATGTTTCCGACAACCTTCAACTTGAGTACCAGAAAGAGAAAAATTATTGGAAAGATGCAGTGCGACGATTGATTCCAGTCATCATAACGTTGGCTGAACGAGGATTACCTTTCAGAGGCAGAAACGGGCATTTCGGCGTTCCCGATATTGGAAATTACTTAGGTTTACTCGAACTAATTGCACAGTTTGACCCGTTTTTAAAAGGTCACATTGAAAATTTTGCGGACCGAGGCAAGTGGAATCCCTCGTATTTATCAAAAACAATTTGTGAGAAGTTGATCAGCATTATGGGTTCAAAAGTAAGACATCACATTATACAAGAGGTCTTAGCCGCGCGATATTTTGGTCTTTCAGTCGATTCAACTCCGGATATCGCTCACGTTGATCAACTCAGTGTAGTTGTCCGATATGTTGCTAAGAATGGAAAGCCCATTGAAAGATTTTTGACTTTTTTAAACTTTGATAGCCATAGAGGTGTTGCGATGGCTGAAGTGGTTTTAGAATTTCTTGCGATTTGCGGCTTAGATTTTAAATACTGCAGGGGTCAATCTTATGATAATGCTCCGAATATGTCGGGTATTTACTCAGGTATGCAATCGATCTTGTTAAATCTTAACGAATTTGCGATTTATTTACCATGTGCAGCGCATTCGCTTAACTTAGTTGGAGAAACTGCTGTAAAGTGCTGCTTGTTTGCAGTGAACTTTTTTTCTATTGTACAATTATTGTACACATTCTTTTCAAGCGCAACCCACCGGTGGGACGTTTTGAAGGAACGTATCGGAAACGAAAAGGTACTGAAATCGTTATCCCAAACTCGTTGGGAAGCTCATGCGAACCCCACTGAGGCAATTCAAAAATCTTTCAACGAAATCGTAGCAGCATTGTATGAAATTGCTGATGATTTAACACAAAAAAGTGACTGTAGACACGAATCTGAATGTATCGCGTATAAAATTCAAACCTTCGAATTTGTTTTCATGCTTGTTTTGTGGAGCGATATATTGAACAATTTTCGGGCAACGAGCAAAGCATTGCAGTCAGTAGAAATTGATCTGAAAACCTGCGCGTTAATGTACTCGTCAGTAGAAAATTTGTTAGATGAGATGGGAGCTAAGTTCGAAGTGTTTGAAAACAAAGCCAGATCCATTTTACCTGAGACAGATTATGCGAATGTTGCATCGCGAGTTCGACGAAGAACAAGACAGCCAAACGATGGCGATACTCCATAGGTTGCATTAAGTCCGCGCGACTATTTTCGTGTAAACGGTTTTTTGGTAATCATCGATACGCTCAAGATTGAAATCAACAGACGAAGCAAAGTTTACTTAGAGGTTTCGGAGAGATTTTCGTTTTCGGCTGATTTTGATTTGACCGAAAATGTGTATTCCAAAAAGATTTCCGATTTAGTTGACTTTTACTCTGACGATTTAGCAGAATTTTACCCTGAACTCATACAGTTTCACGCTTTCATTAAATCAAAATTCCCAATGAAACTTAAGTTCACTCACTCTGACCTCTACGAAAGTTTGATTCAAGATCATCTTGAATTAGTTTTTCCGAACGTTGAAATTGCTCTTCGCATTTTTTTAACTCTTATGATCACGAATTGTTCGACCGAGCGCTCTTTTTCAAAATTGAAACGCATCAAAAACGACCAAAGAAGTGTTATGCGTCAAGAACGATTAGACATGCTAAGTCTGATGTCCATTGAATCGGACATTCTTCGTCAAATTGATTGTAAAGAAATCATCAATGATTTTGTTGATCAAAAATGTAGAAAAAAAGTTTGTTGAAAACGAGCGTCGCTTTCATCTTCCAAAGAGATGTCCAAAGATTATTTTATAATTTAAAATACTGTTAATTATTTTTAATCAAAAAATATATAATTCAACTGAAAAAAATGATTTCCTTTATTTGATTGTATTTGAAAACCTTAAAATGATATGAATTAGTTGTTTAAATTATACAAATGCATCAATAACGATTAATTTTACGATTATTAAAAAAAAGAGGGCCCCAAAATTTGAATGGCCTAGGGCCCCCGATTGGCTTAATCCGGCACTGACTAAGATAGGAAACAATCGAATCGTATGACAAAAGTTTTTGATTATAAATTGACTCGTGAGTGCACACTCCATGGGGGATGAAACTTGACTCGAGTAAAACGTTTAAAATTGACCGTGCACACGCTGCGGTGGTTGGAAGACGACCCTCTCTGTTGGTGGTTGAAACACGACTAATCGAGGGTTGAATTCCGACTTTGGATTCAACCCTCGATTCGGAGTGAATTTGGTGGTGTGGTGAAAAGGAAATTAAATTTTCCTTTTGGCCAGTGACAAATGGGAGAAGATCTCTCCGGTTGATCTTAGCGAGAGTGCTGATAGATCGTTGTGTACCCATGCAACAAAGGCCATGGGAAACGAAATCGAGAAAGGCGAAGATAACAAAGGGCGTTATTCATGGCATAGATGCACGGTGCAGCTGCGTAAATAGACCGCATTTCAATTAGGCAAATGATGCCAAGAGCAATTTATGTACACAATGGGTGACTGTGTACCATATCTTGCTGAACATAAGGGATCAAATTTTTGTATGCATGTTTATATGCGGAAGAATTCGATTTATGGCCACCAGACGCTAGATGCGTATATTTGCTTTTGTCGGTTGGACAATAAGGTTACCGAGGCCATGCCAGGAAAATGTGGTGTGCAAGTGTGCAACCGAATTGCTTGGCGAACAGGGGTGCCGATAAGGTTATCTGCTTTAATGATGCATGTATAATTTAAAGAATTCTTCAGGGAATTTTGATTATGCATTGGATGCATGAATGGTAAGATTTCTTTGCAGGAAGGTTTAGGTAATGCACTAAGTGCATTAAAATGTCCTTGAAGATGGAAATGTTTGCAGGTATGCAAAGGGAATTGCTTACTACGCGGTGCATGTGCTTAAAAGATTGAGAAAGAGGGTTATATCGTTTAGAAAGGAGTGTGAAGAAGGTAGATTGAACACACGTTGAAGGGGATGAGAAGCGGAGCATTGGAGCATCAGACTAACGGCCGCGTGTGATAATCTGATCGTTATTCTCAAGTATACTCAACTGATGAGGAATTACTATGGTTTTGCTATGGTATACGGCCTTTTTTTTCTTTTTGTGTTGCTCTTCTCTTTGCTTGTGTGTTGTGGATGTATCTGTTGGAAGCGCCACAGGGTCGCCCGCTCCAACACAACACGCGCTCGGGCCAAACAGGACTCGGCAATGCTGCCGCAATCCCCTCCAGTCTAGATCTAGCTCCGGTAGACTTTTTCCTCTTCTCCAAAATCAAAATGTCGTTGAAATAAATCTGTTTCGGGTCCATATAAGAAATTCAAGCCATAATAACAAGGACCCTTGCAGAGGCCAGTAGGAATCCGGAAGATCATGACCTCGCCGGCCCGACTCCGCCACCCTCCCCTGTCCTGTGCATTCTCCTTCCACGCTTGAGCATCCGATCTGATCTCCTCAAGATCAAACCAGACATTCTCCTCCCATCTTTCATCGCGGCCGACCTGTCGGTCTGTTTCCTGTTGGCCTACCGTCAAGAATTCTACGCACGGTCCTGTCGTTGCCCATTCGCGCCACATGTCCAGCCCACCTTAGTCTTCGCGACCTGATTACTCTCACTATTGTAGGTTTATAGCGTTTGAAATAATAGTGAAGAAGATCGTGTGATTCGAACTGACGCCATGAGAGTTTGAATCACGAAAAAAATTGAACCTAAGCGTTACCCATCAGGCTACTGGCCATGTTTTGAGTTTGATTTTTAAACTCGACTATACTCCACTGATGTGAATTGTTATGTTATCGCTAAGGTATACGGTTCTGATGTACTTTTCTTATTCGATTTTTCGTTCGTCTTCTTCACTATTTTGCTTGTGAATTGTGTGTGTATCTGTTAGAGTCGCCACAGGTTTGCCGTATAGCTCTTCCAATTCGTGGTTGTGCAGTTTCCTCCATTGTCCTGCCACCTCGTCACACCTACCACCAAAGATACCCCTTCAAACTTTATTCTCGAATACGCGTAATTTGTTTTCTTCCCGTTTTGTGAGAGCCCATGGCTCGCATGGCATGATTATGGTTCTATAAACACGGAGCTTTATTATACGTGATAGCAGTTTAGATTTCAGAAGTTTACTGACTACGTGCCAGCTTGCGTTGCCGGAGTGTAGTCTTTTGTGAATTTCCTTTGACATTTCGTTACCGGCCGTCATTATTGTTCCCAGATATTTAAATTCTTTAACTTTTTCAAATATCTTGCCACTGACGTTTATGTGTGTTCCCTGAGGTCCACTTGCTCTTGCCGTAATCATATACTTTGTTTTGTCTTCATTTATTTCTTTGATGATTTCACTGTTTTTATCTACAGTTTCTAGATTATCGCCCAAAACGGCGATGTCATCCGCATATGAGAGCACTTGTATGACCCCGTTCAGGAATGATCCAGCCATGTTGTCGTCTTGTACCTTTCTGATAACATACTCGAGCACATGGTTAAAAAGATACGGTGATACGCCATCTCCCTGTTTTAGTCTGTCCCGGATTTCGAATGTTTCTGATAGGTGGTTTTCTATTCTAACTCGCCTTTGTTTATGTTCATGCAAATTTGAATGAGGGCAGCTTATTTTTTTGGGCTTCCCCGCTCAACTACAATATGGTAGAGTCTTTCCCTTGCGACTGAGTCGTAGGCTTTCTTGAAGTCGACGAACAGTTGGTGAACCGTCTCTCCGTATTTCCACTTCTTTTCCAACAATTGCCTTACTGTGAATATTTGGTCGCTCGTTGACCTGTTCCCACGGAATCCGGGCTGGTAGTCTCCCAGTATTTCTTCTGCGTACGGTGTGATTCTAAATTTGTTAGTATTTTGTATGTGGTTGGAAGCAATGACCTTCCTCTGTAGTTTTCGCAGTCACATCTGTCGGCTTTTTGAAAATGGGGACGACTATTGAGCTTTTCCATTCTACCAGGGTGACGTCCTTATCACACATTGTTTTAATCAGTTGGTGGATCTTTCGAGCGGTTGGCTCTCCCCCATGATTTATAAGCTCTGCCGGTATGCAGTCGACTTCGAGAGCCTTGTTTATTTTCAATCGATTTATTGCGTCTACAACTTCGTTGACCGGGGGCTCTGGGATCTAAGGCTCGGCTCTATGTAAGTCTGGTGGGTTTATTTGTAGTTGATGGGTGCGCACATTGAGCAGGTTTTCGAAGTACTGCTTCTATCTTGTCACGATATTGTTTGTTTTTGTGACCAGACAGCCGTTTGTGTCTCGAATTATGTTGGCTCTCGCTTGGTAGCCATTTCTAATTGAGTTTATGCCGTCACACATACCTCTGATGTTCTTTGCTCTGGCATTTTCTACGATTTTTAAAGACTCTTCCACTTGGGTTTTTTTGTGTTTGAAAAGTCTCGTTGTCTCTTTCCGACATGTCGCGTATCTTTCTGCGTTGACTTCATCATATCTTTCTAAATGGATCACTCTGAGGCGTTTACATTTTTCGATCTTCGCCCTGCACTCATTGTCAAACCAAGGTTTGGACTTAATTGTTTTCTTAAATCCTAATACCTTTTGAGCTGTTTGTTTGATTGTGTCTCTGATCGATGTCCATTTAGTGTCCGCATTATTGGTTTCCTCTTCCTCACTGCTCCCATTCTCTAGGATACTAAATCTATTCATTAGTCTTGATATTCAGCCCTTTGCGCAGGTCTTTTAGCTTATCAGTGTCGAACTTTTTGCTCGTCTCCCGTGACTACCCATGTGGATTTGCTGCGAGCCGACTCCTAATTTTGCCTATCACTAGAAGATGATCGGAGTCGCAATCTGCTCCTTTATATGATCTTACGTCAAGGATATTCGATGTTCTTTTGTCTATAAGGAAGCCGTCTATTTAGTTACGCGTTACGCCGTCGGGTGATATCCATGTGACTTTATGAATTTGATTAGGCTTGAACATCGTGCTTTTCACTACCAGTATTATTGAAACCCCGTGAAGGCCATTTTTACCTACAGTTGGAAGCTATCTTCCTTTCCAATTTTGACGTTGAGGTCCCCAAGGAGGATTTTAACATTAAATGATGAGATCCCATCAAATACTTCCTCTAGGATCTATAGAACATGTCCTTCGTTTCGTCCCTCATTACTAAATTCCACATCTTTTACATAGGGCGTAATCTTCTTTCTTATGATGAAGCTGGTTCCGAGGTTATGTGCGTCGGTACCTCCACACGCCAGTATGAACCCGTTGGTGTCGATTACTTGATCGGGGAGTCGGACTTCCTGAAGCGTGACGATGTCCATTTTATATATTTTCGCGTTTTGAATTGAGAGCATTCAACGTCGTTTTTTACGTTTCGCCCTCCGTGGATTAGGGTAGGAAAACCCTCTGATCCTGCCCTCTTACACTAACCGTCTCAAATTAATTAACTTGAAAACCCTGGATTAACGCAGAATCCTCTCCAATATTCTATTCGTTCACAAACATCTCTCTGGGTGCATCGACTGTTCCAATCTTCTGAACTCCACTGTTTTCCACACAAACACTCACAGCATACGTAGTCCTGCCTCGTTCTACCCACTGACTTCCGCTTACGGCTCCAACGAACCAATATCCCGAATTCTAGGAAGAGCCAATTCCAAATCATCCATCTTTGACTTCAATACGAGGTACCATGTTTCAATTACGTAATCATGTAAAACCACGACCATGGAACCCCTTATACGAAGACTATAGGGCACGCATCCAACCGACCTCATTGCCGTCGGCAAAATACTTTTAATGTCGACCAAGGCGGAGACTAAAAGAACGTGTGAAGCAAATGGAGGAAATTGTGATCCACACATTCACATAGGTTCCACAAGCAACAGCCAATAGAAATGTCAGCTCGCATTGAGGTCAACGAGAGATATATGGGATGAAGAGTGATCGTAGGGGGATTGCAGGTCAATGGTCGAGAAATCAAGTCCATTGAAGGGACGTGACCTGCATTTGGAGATACCTCAATCAGAGTGGCAAAAGTGCTTCCACAATTGGTTCAAACGCATGCAAAAGTGTATAGATCTTCATGGGGAATATTTTGAAAAACAATAAAGTGATTTTCGATGATCAATATTTGTTTTTGTTCTCTAATCCCGAAATATAAAAGGCAACCCTCGTATTAGCACCCTTGCTCTTAAACACGGCCTCCTGAATGTGTCCCCCTAACTTCTTTTCATCTCCCGTCCTATCCCTCACCATAGTAGTTAATTCATTAATTAAGTTAGTTCATAAGTTAGACCTAGGAGTCTTTTGTAAGCTTGCTCTGAACTAATAAATGGGGTGTTGACCTACTAAAAACTAAAAACACCGTTCGCATATTTAAAAACTACCATTTCGGCCGATGGGACCGTCTTTGCTTTCTTCAGACCACCTTCACCCAAAAAAAAAGAGCCATGCTTTTGACTGTCGTTTAGTCTTTAACGTTCCATAATGTAGTCGTGTTTAGGTTTCATTGACAGTGGCGACTCGACGTAAAAACTCCCGTAAATGGTGAAAACACTGTTTCAAAATTGAGATCCGTATCTGCTCGTCAAATACAGCACTCGTCTGGGGGACATATTTTCCACATCTAACTTGTCGTGGAAAATATGGATTGGCATTCTGTATGATACGCCCATGACGCCTTCTACTTCGAGCACCTTAGTTAGGCCAACGATTGGCCCAGTAAACACGTTTGTGGACGACCCGGCACCAAAACAGATGTACGACGACATTTAAACTCGTTGAACCAATATCTTCTGATTATCTTTCTTGGTGAAATCGTCTTATATTTCTTCACACATTTTTCCATCCAAAACCAAAAAGCGATTTACGGATTGATAGATATTTTTTCCTCATCAAATAACACCAACGTGGGTGTTACAATTAGCTGCCAAAAAACTAATTTCCGAATCTATTTGCAATTTAGTATGATGTCGTTTAAGAAATAATAGCTAACGGCGGGAATGTCACCTGCCGTGAAACGCTGGCACTTATTGATCAACCCTTTTATCGAAGGTTAACGTTCACATAAAAAAGGCTAAATAATGAAAACAATGTGTTAAAGCGAAACCAAAAACTAAATCATCATCATCATCGGCACTACAACCGGGAACAGGTCTTGGCCTTATTTACCAAGTCCTGAGGCTTGTTAAATTTTCCATAATGATTTATTTTGTCTGGGCAAGGTCATTAATCTTGCGCCAGGGGCTCCCCGACGGGGAATCGAACCCCGGTCTCCCGGGTGACAGGCGGGTATACTAACCACTATACTATCGAGGAGCCCTAAATGAGGCAACCTTATAGCGACAATGTTTTACTAAAAGAAATTTTTTAATCGAAGTTAACAACGAATTAAAAAAAAAAAAGTCAACTTGCCACTGGCAAACCTACCAGTTTATAAGCATTATCGAAGTTCCAAAACCTTGCTCGAAGGAATTTTTTAAGGTATTCATCATCAGTCCTATGGGGTTGGCACTCGCTGTCTTCTTCTAGAAATACAAACAGAATTTAACAACGGAATCTGGTATTCAAAAGGTTTCTTACTAAAAATTTCCTTTTTTAGCTCCTCAATCACGAGGTATGTGCGACTGTCGTCCTCTCCATTCTGCACAGCAATCTCTTTTATATGAGGTGGTAATTCAGGATCTAACTCTACATGGAACAAGGGGTCTTCAGCTGCCATTTTGAACTGCCCGCTACTGACCATTTCAATCAGTCAGTTGTATCTAAACGAAGCATAAATACAAGCTGTTAAATATTTGAACATAGTAAACGAAGTGTATGGTGGCATAGCAAGACTAACAATATGTTTACCACAACCTACAATTAAATGGAAATATATGGGATCACCTACAGTAAATGTAATCTCCAGCCCGAAGAAGGTGATCTGCGATAGATACTAGTCAGTGGGTAAACTAGCTAATACTACAAGGTTGCGAGGGGACACTGAACGCGTCGTCACTGACTAATGCTCAATGTTTTGCCTACAGCTAAAGCGGTCTTTCTCACTTTGTAGATTCAGCCTGAACTTGGGTTGTATGTCAATGCCAATTAGAGTGGAATCTAACACGCTTTCGTATATGGAGGGAACTCACCTAGTACGACGGAATAGTGAGCTTTTATTTATCCTACTGGCGATATAGGCTTGTTATTTTAAGTAGCGCTTTGTTTGTTTTTTATGAGTTTAAAGCCAAACATTTTTCTGGAGATCTTTAGCTGATTACTATTTGTTAGTAGATTATAGACACGTGAAAAAACTGACGCGAATCTTGAGGCGTGTTTTTGATTATTTGCAAAGAAAAAGAATCATTTGCCGTACCAACTTCCTTTAATTGGCTTATTTCTTGAATTGTCCCAGTAGTTTATTATTTCTGCTGGCCAGGTCCTCTTTGTGTGGCGTCCTTAGACCCAGCAGGTCTGTGGGCAGACTATCCAGCCAAGGGTGTGAGCAGCACCGGCGTTGTGTAGATCATGTGCGCGCTGACGAGTTTAGCGAGCCTTGCGAATAGCTCCGCGTCGAATTGTGGCCCTCTGTCCGCGTTAGGCAGAGTGGGGTTCTGTAGTTGCTGACCCAATGGTCCACGGATGCCTTGACGGCTGTGGGTGTTTGGATGTTGAACAAGGGCACCGCCGTGAACCATCGCGAGAATCTATCGATGATAGTCAGGCTGTACTGCATGCTTTGGATCAGTGGCATGTAAATGAGGTCTATGTGGACGTGCTCGAAGCGGTTGTCCGGCTTATTAAATTTCCCGACGGCTTCCCTGTTGTGACGTCCTACCTTGGAGCGTTGGCAGTCCTCGTAGTTATTACCTTGCGAACGCCGGGCCAGTGCTTTGGCTGTTACTCTACCACTTGGATGGGATAGGCTGTCTATGATGCTGATGGCCTGACGTCGCAGGGGTTCTGGGAGGTAAGGTCAGATGATATTTTCCTTCATGTCGCAGTAGATGTTGTGGCCGTTGATTAAAAGTAGCTGCAGTTGTAAGGCGGAGTCCACCAGGTGCGGTAGGTTTGGATCAGCTGCTTGTGCTTCGGCGATTGTGTCCGCGCAGAGCGTTTTGGACATCGAGATTTCCAGTGCATCTGGCGTTGGTTAACGTTATGCTAGTAACGGTGGGGTGCTCGTCGGACGGTGTGTTGTTGTTTACCGGTCTCGGATTTGTGAAACACTGGTCAAAAGAATTCTCTAATCCCACGCTCTAGGGTACATTCGACGCCCTCTTCTTGAATATGCTAGTCAGCTCTGGTTCCCTTATCATATATCCCACATCACAGGGTCGAAGGCGTTCATCGTCGTTTCTTACGTTTTGCCCTTCGAGGATTGTCGTTGTCCTTGTATGCGGGCGAATCATCGGTGCAGGATCTGGAGAGGACGTCTGCGCCTCGAGCATGCTCTAGTTTGGAGTAGCAAGGGACTGCTATGAAAAGTGTGGGAATATACACGTGAGTGATATGCAGTGCGGGGAATCCCTCTACCCTTTCCATCCCTTATGACTGTTTTCCTTTTTTTCGCACATCTGTTTTCATCCCTCAGGCATCGATACCCTCGATTGATTTATAATCTTTGGGGAGTTTTTTGTGTCTGAGTGGCATAATGTTCATCGTGGAAGGGATGTGACCTGAATTTCGGCACAGATCTAGTGTGGCGCCTGTGGGGGTATAAGGTGATGTGCCATCGTATGGCACGTATTCCTTATATCTCCCATCGATCCGTGGGAAGAATTTGTTCGGGAAATCACGTCCGAAAAGAGTTGCTCGTAACCCCAGGTTTGTCGTATAGCCATTCGTCTCTCAAAATGCGACATCGATTTATGTTCACCTTTATTGAGGAATGTGTAATTGTAAACATTTATGGGACGCACGTCCACTTCCTGGTTGTACCGAATCCGATGCGCATATTGGACGACATCTCCTTCGAGTGGATAGATAAATAAACGATTGAAGTCTAATTCGAATAAGTGAGTTAAGACACCAAAGTAATCAATAAAAAAGATAACAGATAGCACTGCCAGCAAGCGTTTTAATTTATTGAAAATATTCACTAGAGACAACATTCCGATGCGGTCACACAACACATAACTCAGATAATATTTCTAATAATTACAATTACAACGTACTGGTTGAAACGACTTATTTCACAGTGTAGGATGTCCGCGGACGAGCGTATGCATGAGCATGCACACGCGGTGGCAATTGGCGACACCACCTCCCTTGATTAAACACGTTAATTGACTGACTTGAAAAGGGAAGAAATTGGATACAACCAAAAGAGAACATACTTCTGCTCTCTCATTGCCACGTTCTTCGATGTGTGGTAGGTTACATCGGTAATCTGATGATCGAAGAGAGCGGGACAATAAGAGAACAGAAACACGATGTACGATTATCTTAGGGATGGATTTGGTTGTATATGCATGAATCAATGTAGTTCTGAGCGGAACCCGTTGACCTGATTCGGTAGTATGGTGAGTTCAGTGTACATTGATCCATACGAAGACAGAACTGAGAAAGAGAGGGGAATTGAGCTGATGATATTCACCTGCAAAAAGAGAACATTGATCCCCAGCGAATGAAGTGTCTGGAGAAAAGCCGAAGTAACGCTAGGGAAATATTATCACGTGATTCAATCGAATGTGGTGATAAATTTCCCAAGCGGATCTGCAATGATGCGACAACTTCGTCCGGCTGGATTTGGATGTCGCTAATCAACATGGACACGAGTTGCCGTATGGCAAAAAAGGTAAGCTAAACTCATTTATGCATTGTCTGCGTGGTACAATGAATTTAGCTATGTGTCCTTGGTGGAAACATGCTTTGCAGGTGAACAGGTAAGGCGGTCGAAATTAGGTAGGAAATGTTGGTTGGAATTGTGGGTTGTTTCTCATGTAGGATAGAGAAACCCCCCACACGCCTACTACAAGGGCACCTGTAGTGAATGCTTTCGCTTATCTATTGCTGGTCCCGCCTTGCATCCTTTTCCGAGGCGGTATCGGTTTTCTGTGAAGCGGCATTTCAATGGAGCGGGAATTTCGCGTTGATTTGTGTAACATTCGCGGGTTGAGATGCTATTTCTCTTTTGTGTCTGCCCATGTTTCTAACCGGAAACCAACTATTCTTGCACTTAGGGAAACCCAGGTAATTATTAAAAACGAGGGTTGCCTCTTATGTTTCGGGATTTGGCAACCCTAGTGTTGCAATCCGGCAATTGACAGCTCTGTCGTAAAGTTAGACATTTTTGAGGCTATACGCACTCAGAACGTTTTGACACCCGAGCGCTATTTGTGTTGTTTACAGTAACTTTAAAGATGCATCTCGGCCCAAAAATGGAATTAAATCGTCAACATTTTCGTGCGATTATTTTTTACAACTTTCGGCGTGGATTAACTCAGCAACAGTGCATGGATGAACTTAATTCAATTTTTGGCGATGAAGCTCCATCAAGGACCAGTGTTTATCGATGGTATGGTGAATTCAATCGTGGTCGTAGTTCACTCCAAGATGAATTTCGTGAAGGTCGTCCAAAATCAGTTGTTGTTCCGAAAACCATTGATGCTGTGCGCGAACTGATATTGGAAGATCGTCATGTGACCTATCGTGAGATTGAGACAACCTTAGGCGTTAGTGGGACCAGCATACATTCAATATTGCATAAACATTTGACTGTCAAAAAAATTTGTTCGCGTTGGATCCCACACAATTTGTCAATCGCCCAAAAAAAGGCTCGTGTCAATTGGTCGAAAGAAATGCTCAAAAAATACGGTCGCGGTGCTTCGAAACACGTCTATGACATCGTGACAGGTGATGAATCGTGGATTTACGCGTATGAGCCCAAAAGTAAATAGCAGTCGACTGTCTGGGTGTTTCCAGATGAGCCAAATCCAACAAAAGTTGTTCGCGCACGAAGCACTTCCAAGCAAATGGTCGCCTGTTTTTTCGGAAAAACTGGACATGTCACAACCGTACCATTAGAACAACGCAGAACAGTCAATTCTGAGTGGTACACAACCATTTGTTTGCCAGTTGTCTTCCAAGAAATCAGGAAAACCAACCGCCGAAGACGGATCACTCTTCACCACGACAATGCGAGCTCTCACACATCGGCTGCGACAACTGCATTTTTGAGCACCCAAAACATCGATTTGATGGGTCATCTGCCGTATAGTCCTGACTTGGCACCGAATGACTTCTTTTTATTCCCATACGTAAAAAACAAACTGAGAGGTCAACGTTTTTCGACACCTGAAGAAGCGGTTGCTGCATTCAGAATGCATGTGTTGGAGATACCACAATCAGAGTGGCAAAAGTACTTCGACAATTGGTTCAAACGCATGCAAAAGTGTATAGATCTTCATGGGGAATATTTTGAAACACAATAAAGTGATTTTCGATGATCAATATTTGTTTTTGTTCTCTAATCCCAAAATATAAAAGGCAACCCTCGTACAGCTATTTTCGATTTTAATCTATCTGGAAATAACTAAGTGCCTCTGTTCTTTCCACAACGTGGTATAGCGACATACATACGAAATGATATTGCTTATCAGCTTCTGCCACAATATGGGCTCTGTTCCAACCCAGAATTTAATTTCTCTTGGCTAAACCTTACGTACGTAAACATATCATACATTACTGCTTTCTTTACGGAAACTAAGTTGATGCTCTGTCTGATTCTATCGATAGGATCTTGACGCTATATCCGCACACTGAAATCGTTATTGCAGGTGATTTTAATGTGCATAACTCGCCACTCGGGACACACAATACTTGAAGGTCAATATGTCCTGCTCTTTGCCGATTCAAATAGTTTAACTCAACTTGTCAATGAGGCAACACGGGTATCATATATATATTGTCATTTCGCCTTCACACTGGACCTGTTTCTCACCTCCCACCCAAACAAATACACAATTGAAGTTTTTCGTCATCGGGCACTTCAGACCACTGTGTCGTGTCAGCTAAATTTTCTCCAACCAACAGTAACGTTAATGAGAAAGCTCCCAAAAGAACAGTATGGTTCTACGAAAAAGCCAACTGGGAAGGTCTGAACGACTTTTTTGGGAGGTTAAATCGGTCGTTATTTTTCCTCAATAACGATATTGACTCTATAGCGGACACATTGAACTATATAATGCCATGAGAGAGTTCGACATTCCAAACAAATTGATACGATTTTGTAGGTAGACCATGATCAACGTAACTAATCAAGTAAAAAAAGCGGGATTGTTTGTCTCTCCAAACCAATAAACATCTTTAATAGACTCCGACAAGGTGACGATCTGACCTGCCTCCTCTTCAACCTGGCGTTGGAGAAAGTAATCCGTGACTCTGGCGTTACAACTAGAGGGAGTATTATAGCGTTTGAAATAATAGTGAACAAGAACGTGCGATTCGACCTGAACCTATGACAGTTTGAATCACCAAAAATTGTACCTAAGCGTTACCCATCAGGCTACTGACCGTGTTTAGAATTTGATTTCTAAACTCGACTATACTCCACTGATGTGAATTATTTTTGTTATCGCTATGGTATACGGCTCTGATGTATTTTCTTGTTCGATTTTTCGTTTGGTGCTCTTCACTGTTTTGCTTGTGAATTGTGTGTGTATCTGTTAGAGTCGCCACAGTATCGTCACCATGTCCAACCAGATACTTGCCTACGCAGATGACATCAACATCATTGGTTGATCCGATTCGGCTATACACGACTCCTTCACCCAGAACGAGCAGGCGGCACAAAAACTGGAACTGCACTTTAATAAGGGGAAAACGAAGTACATGGTGGCAACTTCTGCGAAGAGAAGACCTAACGTTGGTCAAACTATCAGGGTAGTGGAGCACGAATTTGAAGTAGTGCAATCCTTTAACTACCTTGAGTCAATAGTATCAGCCGATAACAATATGCAAGAAGAAATACGCCAACGGCCGATCAAATCCAACAAAGCCTACTATGGTCTATCATCATCATCATCATCGGCACTACAATCGGGATCCGTTCTTGGCCTTATTTAGCAAGTCTCGAGGCTTGTTAAATTTTCTATAATAATTTATTCTTACGGGCAAGGTTATTAGCGTTGCACCAAACTATGGTCTATCAAGGGTCTTTAAATCCCGAAATTTATCCAAAATATCCAGTCTACTACTGTACAATGCCATGGTATTACCAATACTCATGTATGGATCCGAAACATGGGTCCTCAATAAAAGGCACTTTGATTACTTAGCGCGTTCGAGAGAAAGGTGTTGAGGAGAATTGTTGGCCCAGATTCCGCAGACGCTACAACCATGAGTTGTACGCAATCTACCTTGAAACTAATGTTGTAAGAAAAATCAAGCTCGGTAGACTCCGGTGGATGGGACACCTAGCTCGAATGAGCGAAGAGGAGCCTGCCCGGAAATTCATTTGTGACAGGGTGTATGGACGACAAATCTGATTCTGTCTGGTAGGCAGGTAAAACGAAGACCAGCGTCATGGTTTTCTTTCAGCAGGAAGGCCTACCTTCTGATTTTCCTAGCCTTCGCAACCTGTTTATTAAATTCCATAAAAATTTCAATATGCTCCCAAATAAAATGTCAAAAGATCTATCGGTGTTTCGTCAATATATGGACAATAAAATGACCAATCCAGAAAATGACAAGTGTTTTTGGCCATAATCAGTCGCCCCCACCACCTCTTCTAAAAACTCTCAACACTATCCCCCTATCCATTTACTATCAGAATGTTAGAGTACTCCACTCTAAAACGCAATCGACTCTGGAAAAGGCACATTCCCTTCCCTTCGATATATACGCTCTGACTGAGGCCAATCTTTTCCCTAGTATTAACAATCTAGAACTATTCCCTTCCTCCTTCAACGTTTTTCGCGATGACAATGTTCATCGACTAGTTCCCAATTCCCCATGCCGTGGAGTGCTGCTTGCCGCTCAAAACAGACTCTCCTCATCCCTAATTGCCACCTCTTCTTCTCCTGTGCACTGTTTCTGACTTTTATTCCACTGAATGTCTGAAACCAGTTTAGCTGCGGCATGTGTGGTTTCATAACCCGCCCCAAACCCAAACTCGTTATTTGGAATAATGTTATTGTCCTCGACCCATTTAAGTACAGCATTGTTTAGAACCTTCTCGAATACTTTACTGATACTCGGTAACAAACTGATCTATCGCAGATTTTTTTGGGTTTGTTCTGTCTTTCCCTTTTTTGGTAAAGGTGACAGATCTGACTGCGAAAATTACAGAGGAATATCATTGCTCCCAACCACATACAAAATACTAAAAAATGTCATACTGGCGAGAATCACACCGTACGCAGAAGACATATTGGGAGACTACCAATGCAGATTCCGTAGGAAACAGTCAACGAGCGACCAAATGTTCACAATAAGGCAACTACTGGAAAAGATGTGGGAATACTGAGAGACGGTTCACCAACTATTTGTTGACTTCAAAAAAGCCCACGACTCAGTCGCAAGGCAAAGACTTTACCATATTGTAGTTGAGCTGGGAATCCCGAAAAAATATGCCGCCCTCAGTCAAATTTACATGAACGAAAACAAAGGGCGAGTTAGAATAGAAAACCACCTATCAGAACCATTCGAAATCCGGGACGGACTAAAACAGGGCGATGGTCTCTCACCATGTCTCTTTACCCTTGTCCTCGACTATGTCATCAGAAAGGTACAAGACAACATGCCCGGATCATCCCTGAACGGGGTCACACAAGTGCTCGCATATGCGGATGACATCTCCGTTTTGGGCGATAATCTAGAAACTGTAAGTAAAAACAGTGAAATCATCATGCAAGCGGCAGAAGAAGTGGGCCTAGAAATAAATGAAGACAAAACGAAATACATGATTATGGCCAGAGCAGGTGGACCTCATGGAACACACATAAACATCAGGGGCAAGATATTTGAAAATGTCAAAGAATTTAAACATCTGGGAATAATATCGACGGCCAGTAACGAAATGTCGAAGGAAAGTAACAAAAGACTACACTCCGCCAACGCTAGTTGGCATGCAGTCAGTAAACTGCTGAAATCCAAACTGCTATTACGTAATATAAAGCTCCGTGTCTATAGAACCATAATCATGCCGATTGTTCTATACGGATGCGAAACATCGGCTCTCATAAAACGGGACGAAAACAAATTCCGCGTATTCGAAAATAAAATTCTAAGGGGCATCTTTGGCGGCAAATAGGACGAGGAGGCAGGACAATGGAGGAAACTCCACAACCACGAATTGAAAGAGCTATTCGGCAAACCTACAATAGTGACAGAAATCAAGTCGCGAAGGTTAAGATACGTGGCGCGAATGGGCAACGATAGGACCGTGCATAGAATTCTTGACGGTAAGCCAACGGGAAAGAGACCGACAGGGCGGCCGCGTCGGAGATGTGAGGACAATGTTAGGTTTGTCCTTGAGGAGATCGGATCGGATGGTCGAACGTGGAAGGAGAGCGCACAGGACAAGGAATAATGGCGGAGTCGGGTCGGTGAGGTCATAAACTTTCGGGTTCCTACAGGCCAATATATAGTAATAGTAGTAGTAGTTTCCCTTTTTTGGTAACGGTTGGATGATGGCCGTTTTCCAACGTACTGGATAGTGTGCGTTGTTCAGAGCGTTGTTAAACAAGACTGCATATATGTCCATTGCGATTGGAGGAAGATGTTTGAGTACGATATTGGGTACTCCATCTATACCAACTGATTTTTTGTTTCTTAATGATGCAAACATAGGGGGATGGGATCAAACATACAGGGTGAAGTCGGTGCTTTCAACCCGGCGAAGGCCAGGGCGATCCTTCTCCCTGTTTAATCCAAGTTGACATGCAGTCTCTACGTGACACCGCCGGATAGCTACTTTGGCGCCCACCAAGTAGTGAACCAATGCAACCAGCGACATCCTGAGAAAAGTTGGCGCAAAGCTAATAACCTTGCCCGGAAAAACAAATTATTATGGACAATTTAACAAATCTCGGATAAGGACCGGATACCGCTGGAGAGACTTGCTGAATAAGGCCAAGACCGGATCCCGGTTGTGGTGCCAATGATGATGATGATGATGATAAATCTCAAATTAGACCCACGCTCGAATATTGCCCACGTGTTTGGAGCCCTGGTACTTGAGAGAATATAGAGTCGAGTGATCCACTTGATCAGGGACACGGCGCTGATGTCGGGACTACAGTCGCTATCACATCGAAGACGCGTAGCTGACCTCTGTCTGTTTTACAGATATTATCACGGGTACTGTTCTTCGGAGATTTGTGATATTGTTCCACGCAATTCGGCTTTCGTATATTGTTTTGTATTCGAGATAGTTTATCTTAAGTGCGAAGTTATTGATTTCATGCTCTTTCCTGCTTCTGAATTCCGAACCGTATTTACAGTGTGAACATGTGATCGTCAAAAATGTTACCAACATCTAAAAATGCGTGCGCGTCTTATTGTTTTCGCAGCTTCCTGTCGCCTGTCTCATTTTCTTCTGGGGTTGATTCTGCTCAATCCATCGTTCTCCTTCCTGGTGACTCTCTCCCAATCGAGAATCTCTCCACCAGGGATGATCGCACTCTTATTTTGGTCTTGCGGTTTCCGCTTCGTCGCAGACCAAATGTGTGGATGCTCTCGCACACAGACGCGGACGTTGCCGTTTGTTTGCTGTAGATCATTCTGGGATCGTCAGAATTTTCAAGGCTTCTGTTGCGTTGCTTATGCAAACATTCGGTTGAGTGGTTTATTCTTAGCGATCCTGGGATCGTGGTAATCATCGTATTTGCTTTGGTCGGTAATCATCGTACTCCCTATGGGAACAGCGTTTTTGTTTATTGCTGTTTCTCCGCAATGGCCTTTGTTTAGGCGAAGTGCATTGCGGCAGCGACAAATGTTTTGCCGACGGATTGTTTTACGACAACTGGCTTATCGCCGGGGATTTGATGTTCGTCGACATCTGGCGCAGCTGTGCCAACCGCTTATGTTTATCCAGCTAATGGATCTGTACACAATATCTATACTGGGTCATGTCCTTCGATCGCCGTGTAGGCGTAGGGAAATTGTTCGGGACTTAGGGCCCACGTATCTGCGGATACGTGGGGTTGTTGATTCCAGTATGTATGTCACCTTTGGTCAGGTGAAAGGGCGGTCTTTGGAGATACGTGTCTGTGGGCACGTGAAGTTTGGTTATAGGTGAGTATGTTCCTTGGTGGAATGAAGACATCTCAGCCTATGGTGATTTGTGCTATCCGACGCATAGCACCAATTTGCGGTTCATCTCCCGACGGCACGAACATCCCTGCATCAGATCTCGTTTCGTTAGAGAGTGGGAGAGGTGTGGTATTCCTTCCCCGCTCAAGTGTTCCCGGACCGTTACAACCTGCAACTGTTCAAAAAGAACTGCAACAGTTATTTGTTGGCATCTCGGGACTACAGTCGCTATCACATCGAAGACGAGTAGCGTAGGTCTGTCTGTTTTACAGATATTATATCGCGGGTACTGTTCTTCGGAGACTTGTGGTATTGTTTCGCGCAATCCGACGGATTGCACCAATTTGCGGTTCATCTTCTGACGGCACGAACATCTCTGTATCGGAACTCGTGCCGTCACAGAGTGGGAAACCTGTGGCAAACTTGTCTTATTCAAATATGACTAAGGAATTTCTGAACGAGGTAGCAATGGATGCATTTATAAATGCACTCCAAGATCAGGACTTGCAACAAGCGGTTCGTTTGGCAGAAAAGAAGAGGACTAATGAAATACTGGCGTTCGCATTAGCATATGAATCTGCTAAACTGGCTACCAGGAGTACATAAAGAGTCCGAGAAATGTCCGTCCAGGAATGTTCCTGCCAAAGAATCGGCCATGTACAACGGAGAACCCCAAGATCTGATATGAAGCGTTGGACATGCGGCGAAGTCGGCCACATCTATGTTGACTGTAGGAAACGTCGACGAATGAATGAAACATCAATTGAGAATTGTTGTTCATGCGCTAATCACAAGAGAAGCCTTCAGCGTGATTCAGACTTAGACAGCACCACGACCGAATGTAAATCCTTGCATCAACAGATAATTGCTCTTACGACTAGCCGAGAAAATGTCATTGAGGAGAACAATCGCTTATCAACTGATCTAGCAGGGAGGTAAGCTGAATGTTGAGCCTAAAGCGTCGCCTTCAGGATTCGGAAGTAGAAATTGATCGTTTAAAACAGTGAGGCAGCATTCCACACATTGAAGGCCGAGTTATGTAAGACTCCAACATTGGCATTCCCAAGTTCAGATCGCCCATTTATATTGGATATTGATGGAAATAACACAGGAATCGGCGTAGTGTTGTCACAGGAAGTCGATGGTAAAGAGAGAGTTGTCGCATATTATAGTCGAGTTCTATCTAACCCAGAGAGAAATTACTGCGCAACAAGAAAGGAACTGCTGGCTGTAGTAGAAGCCGTTAAGAATTTCCATAAGTACCTCTACGGACGTCGATTCCACCTTCGGACGGATCATGCCGCCCTGAAATGGTTGTTAAATTTTAAGAATCCGGAAGGACAAATAGCTCGATGGATCGAACGATTTCAAACGTACGATTTCCAATTTTCCCACCGTCAAGGGAAGGTGCATAATAACGCTGATGCTCTATCAAGAAGACCATGTAAGCCAGATTGTAAACATTGTCATAGAGCGGAAGAGAAAGAAGAGGCGTAGGACCTCCGAATTGTACAAGTAGAAGTACTAGATGGGTGAAGATATGTCGCTAATCCTGGAACACAAAGAAAAGAACGAGCGGCCAACTTGGGAATATATTTCCGACAAGGGTGGAACATTTAAAGCATATTGGGCACAATGGAATTCCTTGCTGGTGGAAGATGGGATTCTAAAGCGTAAATGGGAAGCCGCGGATGGAAAATCCCATCGAATGCAGATTCTAGTCCCACCATCAAAAGTGAAGGATGTATAAGCAGAAATGCACGACGGGGCCTCCGATGGACATCTGGGAGTTAATAAGACACTTTCAAAATTACGATCTCGATTCTACTGGCTTCATATGAGAGATGACGTCGAGTTTTGGTGTAGGAAGTGCATAACTTGCACTGCCACCAAAGAACCAACAGCAAAACCAAGGAGCGCTATGAAGCAGCACAACGTGGGTGCGAATTGCGATTGATATCTCATGACCATTTCCAAAAACCAACGACAACAACAAATATATGTTGGTTATCATGGACTACTTCAGCAAGTGGGTGGAAGTCCTTCCAATTCCAAACCAAGAAGCAACAACCATCATTAAGCAGCTTATCAATAATTGGATCAGCAGATATGGAGTTCCCTGTGAGCTGCATTTCGATCAAGGACGAAACTTCGAATCACAGATATTTCAAGGCATCTGTGCGGCACTGTGCGTAAGGAAAACCAGGACCACGCCCTTACATCCGCAGTCAGACGGAATGGTCGAAAGGTTCAACCGAACAATGAAAGAGTATTTATCGAACGTCGTTAGTGATCACCAACGAGATTGGGACAAATATGTACAAACCATTCTCATCAGTTATAGATCGGCTAATCACGAGACGACAGGCCATTCTCCAGCAAGAATTATATTTGGACGAGATATACGATTACCAGCCGATCTGCGATTCGGAATACCTCCAGACGCCATATATAAGACCGAAGACTACGTAGCGGAATGGAGAAATCGCCTCGATGAGATTCATCATTTGGTTCGAAAGCAAATCACGGTATCAAGTGACGGGATGAAAACAAGGTACGACGTTCGAGCCAACGCATCCGGATTTAATTTAATTTTTAATTTAGTGATCACCAACGAGATTGGGACAAACATGTATAAACCTTTCTCGTGAGTTATAGATCGGCTAATCACGATACCACAGGCCATTCTCCAGCAAGAATTATATTTGGACGAGAGATACGATTACCAGCCGATCTGCGATTCGGAATACCTCCAGACGCCATAATAAGACTGTAGTCTTCTTGTAGCCGAAGGGGGAAAACTCGCCTCAATGAGATTCATCATTTGGTTCGAAAGCAAATCAAGGTATCAGGTGACAGGATGAAAACAAGGTACGACGTTCGAGCCAACGGGTTTAATGCAGGCGATAACGTGTGGCTTTATATCCCTCATCGGCAAAAAGGAAGGTCTCCGAAGTTGCTGCACCATTGGGAAGGACCGTATAAGATTAGCACAAGAATTAACGACGTTGTCTACAGGATTCAGCGAAGACCGAGCGCCAAGATGAAAGTGGTACATCGTGACCGACTCGCGACTTTTGTTAACCCAGAAGACCAGTGAACTTAGTTCGGGACGAACTAATCTAGGCGGAGTGTAGTGTGACGCATATGACAATCAGTACTAGAATATTCTAGAAAGTCCAAAACAAAGTACTAGAATATTCTACAAAGTACTGGAAAACTGGAGACTATGAGCAGTCGAAAATTAGAGGGTATGGAACGGACGGAAACGAAACACCAAATCAGGATGAGGACACGGTATAAATACGTCGCACGCAGATCGGGAAAATAAGTAAGAAGTAAGCAGTAAAAGACGCGATAAGTTAAGAAATCGTTAAGTGTACGGTAAAAGTAACGGTTGTTATTAACAGACTAATAAACTGTTACATTAATTCAAAATTGATTTAACGGCTCTTATTTATTAAAATAATTAATCCACCGAACCTAAGCTCGCAACAATATTATAAATGAATATCGGTAGAAGGCTTAAGTTTCACAACAATAAGAACTGTTGCATATAAAAAAAATTTGTCAATTTTTACTAAGAGACGCTTTGTTCCCTCGAGCTAATATAAAACATATTTCGCTTTCTATTTGCGCCTTCCACAAAAGAACACCACAGACTTCTATTCGATAATGTCGATTAATTTATAATGCTGCGTAGGTTTAACTGGTGTATAACCCATTAAGATAGCTGAGTTATAAACCTGATAATTGTCGTTGTAAATTCGTTTTAATCTCGTTCTCCTTAAGAACCATAAGAGCTTAAAGTTTACCTCAATTCAATCAATTTATCATAACATTGCCGCTTGAGAAGTAGACTTTAGACTGCTAATGCAGTGCAAGTAATTAAACTACTTATTTGTTTTTAGTGATTCAATTTACGTTTGCCAATCAAGTATTTATAAACGTTACTCATATTTCAAAGGTGCGAGTACACAAAATAATGTGTTTTTCAATATCAACACCGTCGTTGTTTTATTTACTGAAGAATTTAGAATACTTAAAGTTTTCGCTTTCATATCGGCACTATTGTTTTTTATTTAAGAGATTTATTGTACATTTTAAGGCACTCAAGGCACATTGTTAATATCTTAACGACATGCCTAACTTCTCCCGAACCTTGAACGCGATCGGCAAAAGCTCGATTCGTAACGATAATCATCTCCAGTGAAGCAATGTCACGTTTTGCATTCGCTCTGGATCTGGGGCAATGTGTTGTTATTTGGGCAGTGATATGAAATTGGGGGAATGGTTTTTTTTGTAAACTTGAACCAAAAACTAGGACTGATTAGTTAGGCAAGTCAGGTTCGTTAAATACCTCTTTGGATATTTTATTAGCGTTTTCTTGGCCAATGGCCATGGTGGTATGGACTCTAGGTGACTACTGTGATTTACTGACATGTAAGTAAACTATAATATAAAGAAAACCTAATAAATATCACACATAAGTAGATCCCAATATCTATCTGCAACCCATAAGGGATGATATAATTTGACCTTGAGGATAATGGACACTAAATTATTGCATCTTATAATTAATTTGCATACCAACCTTATTATTCGGCTTGTTCGTAGTTCTTTGGATAGCCTGACTTTATGTCTAAGTTTATATCACAATCTTCACACTCTTATCGCACTAGTCCACCTTTTTTTTAAGATTAAAAAACAAAGAATACACTTGTATTCAAAAACAAAACGATGAAGTTATTTGAAGTAGCCAATTGTTGAACGGAATACACTGTCAACTGCAGTCAACACGAGATGTAGAGCGACGCACCAAATTGTCGAACGTTTAACTGAATACTAAGCGACCACGGCGGTATTATTGTTGGGGAACATGCCTATCAATATGTTTTCTATACGCAGTAAACGCGATAGGGTCATGCATTGAAAGCACAACAGAACGTTTAACCCACTTCCCCTAAGCATATAAGGCGAAAGTGAATTTATAAACAGTTCCAAAGTACAGGAGTGTGATGTTTTCGGAGAACACTTGTGTACTCGGTGTCGTTTGTGCCCTATCTGCAATAGTTATTCGAAAGATTGGATTAGTATTCCGTAAATAGCACCTTATCTGTTGCACACCCAAAGCAAAGTTCGCCATCTAATCGATAGTGCGAAGTACAGTGGGAGTATTTGATCTATGCAAGACATAACTCCCCCCAAGGCTCATAAACGATCGTTGATGGATCGTGAAAAAATTCTATATGACCACTTGAATTATCTGTGTAATACGATTCTTAGTAATGTCGTTATTTACTATGACCACTGATGTTCAATTGTTCTAAAAGAAGGCCTGTAGTTGCACTACAATCATGAGACATTCCTGCGATTTGAGATGATTAATCGCCCAAGTTAATCAACAAGCTCGCTCTGCCTTGAGTATCGGTTAGAGCCATAAGCTTGTCGAGCTAAGAACCATCAGTATAAACTATGGCAGGCTTGATAGAACGCAGAGTAAGGGGTGGCATGCAAGTGTCTTGGGTAAAACTGTTTGAACCTAATTACAATAGAATGGACTGTGGCGGAAAGGAATACATTGTTGAAGGTTATGCTAATGAAAAGCAGGTTTTCTACATATGATTTATAGACAAAGGTCAATTGAATATGGAATTATCTGTAAAATAATATAATTTTATTTACAGCATTGCAAGTTAATTGCTTAGTTAATTAAGGCTAACTTATATCACTGATGCCTTGCGTAATATATTATTATATTATAGTAACTTCTGGAAGTTATATTTGAAAGAATAATCAAAGCAGTAAAACTGCGAAGACTACAATAGAGAAAAACGTGATCATCTTTTACAGATTGTTGATAGTTGTCTTTTCGAATATACTTGGAATATATTATGATCATCATCATCATCGGCACTACAATGGGGATCCGGTCTTGGTCTTATTTAACAAATCTCTCCACCGGTCCCGATTTCGAGCCGATGTCATCCAGTTTGGCACTCTCAGTCTTTGGGCGTCCTGGTCTACGCCATCCCTCCATCGCATACAAGGTCTGCCGCGGTGTCTCCTACCATACATCCTGCCACAAAGGACTTTCCAGGCAGGCTGCTCTTCGCACAGGTGTCCCGCCCACTGGAGTCTACCGAGCTTGATTTTTCTTACAACATGTAGCGTCTCCGGACGCCGTCCTCTCTCACATACGGGGCCAACAATTCTCCTTAAGACCTTCCTCTCGAACGCGGCTAGATCTCGGATCCATACATGAGTACTGGTAAGACTGTGGGAAGGAAGTAATGTGCCAGGCATGGGCACTCCGTTCAATTACATCCCCATCGTCTATTGTTCACGCGAATTAATAAGTCGTCTTATTTAATTACAAAAATGTTTGCACTTTCAATTCAATTCAATTTTTATTTGGTAGATAATAACATTTATGGTATATTTTACAACTAGTACTTAAGAGATTTAGGATAGCAATTCCTTTACAACTATAATCTTAAATCTATATAACGACAATAGCAAAATTTTAATGAATAACAAATAATAAATTAAGGGAAAAGTACAAGAAAAAACCCTTATTTGAATCTTAAGACTAATATTGCACGAGCTTCCGGTTATTTTATATAGTAATGACCTCGATATAATTTTCATAGACAGATTACATATGTAGTGATTTAGGATAACGCAAGACGGGAAACAAGAACATTGTCAGAAAAAGAACAATTGGCGAAGAAGTTTCGATTGATTTTGTCAATAAGGAACTCTACCGGTTTAACGTTAGCGTTTTCATGTAGTTCATGTGTCGAATAATGCCATGGCAAATTCAGCAACATTTTCAATATTTTATTTTGACACCTTTGCAATTTTATTTTGTGTGTGGGAGCACAATTACACCATACAGGGGCCCCGTACAGGAGTATCGCTTGAAAAATGGTTTTAAATATTATAATTTTATTTCCGATGCTAAGCTTTGATTTTCTACACACTAATGGATACATAACTCTTACGACTTTGTTTATTTTGTCAATTGTGGTAGTGATGTGTTTTTGAAAGATAAGTTTTTTATCTAGAATAATACCTAAATATCTACAGTCTTCGGACCAATCAATATCAACTGCACACATACTGAGTTTAGTGCCATTTGGTAGGTAGCAGTGTTTCCTACATCTCGAAAACCAGACAGCTTGTGTTTTATACCATTTATTTTTATTTTCCATTTCCTGTAATATACTGCTAGTTTGTCAAGGGCTGCTTGCAATGAGTTGTAGACATTAGTGAATAAGGCACCCGAAGAGAAAATGGCCGTATCATCGGCAAACATAGCTACCTGAATGTTTTCACCTAGACATGGTAAATCTGCGACAAACAATGTGAATAATATGGGACCAAGGACCGAGCCTTGGGGTACACCATAGTGGATTTGGTGCGTAGAGGATATGTCGGTTCCTATACTCACAACATATTTTCTCGAACGAAGAAAGCTCTGGATAATTTTGATAAGCGGCATAGGCAGCTTAAGCTTCAGTACCTTATAAATCAAGGCATCGTGCCATACCGTATCAAAAGCTTTTTCGATGTCTAGAAGAACCAGTCCCGTTGACTCCTTGTCGATGAATTTACCAGCTATGTGGTTTTTAATGCGCAAGACTTGGTGGATTGTGCTGTGACCACTACGGAAACCGAACTGAAAGCTTGGTAAGATGTTATTGTCTTCAACAAAACGATCAATCCTTTCCTTAATGATTTGTTCTAAGAGCTTACTTAGACAGCTAAGTAGACTAATAGGTCTGTAGCTTTCGGGGCTGTTCTTCGGTTTGCCGGGTTTCGGGATAGGTATTACTTTTGCTGTTTTCCAACAGTCCGGATAATAACAATTCTTAAGACAAGCGTTGAAAATGAACGTTAAATAGTTACTTGCAGCAGGTGGAAGTGCTTTAATTAATTTGTTGTTAATATTATTAAGACCAGCAGCCTTTTTTGATTTCGATTTTTTTATCAATTCTTTAACTTTGCTAATATTAGTTGCGTAAGTACCTTCAGCTGGTGTTTGAAAAAGTACATGGATAGTGTTAGCAACTTCAGCCTCAGTATACGCGTCGCTTAGATGCATAGATATGGAGTGGTTCGTACTAAACGTGTTAGCAAGTAGGTTCGATTTATCCACTGAAGAAATAAACAACTTGTCGCGAACTTTAAATGGAGGAATACTTGACCCTCTCTTTTTCATAATTTTTGATATTTTCCAGAACGGTTTGCTTGCTTTGTTAAAAGAGGAAAGGTGTTTATTCCAACACTTGTTCCTATATGTTGAGATTTCGTTCTTAATGATATTGTGACGCATATGACAATCAGTACTGGAATCTTCGAGAAAGTCCGAAACAAAGTACTAGATTATTTTAGGAAGTACTGGAAAACTGGAATAGAAAAGTCGAGATTATGGAACGGACGGAAACGAAACGCCAAATCAGAATGAGGAAACAGTATAAATACGTCGCACGCGAGTTATAAGTAAGACAGTGAAGCAAGCGAAAATCTCGAGTGAGAAGTAAGAAGGAAAATATGCGATAAGTACGGAAGCGATAAGTCAAGAAATCGTTGTGTACGGTAAAAGTAACGGTTGTGATTAACGGACTAATAAAGTGTTATATTAATTCAAAAATCAATTTAACGGCTCTTATTTATTCAAAATAATTAATCCAGAGAACCCTAAGCTCGCTACAATTGGTGTCAGAAGTGGGATTAATTATTGGTGAAGTGAATAAGTCTGTGAAAGTGTGTTGTGACGATGTCAGATAGACATTTGGAGGATCTTCGCGTTCCTGAGTTGAAGAAGGAACTTGAGGACCGGAATCTGGATAGCAGAGGACAGAAGCAAATTCTACGACAGCGTCTGCAAGCAGCAATGGAGGAAAAGGGTATTGATGTTGACACATATGTTTTTGCGATTGCGCCAGACTGTCCGGATGGAGAAGAAACACCGAGTCAAGATGGTGCCAATGTAACGGAGAAGAGTTCGCCACAGTTGGACATTTCGGAGATGCTCAGGATGATGATGATAAAATTGGACGCACAAGCTACAGATGTTAATGCAAAATTCGACACCGTAAATTCGAAATTGGACGCGCAAGCTGCAGATGTTAATGCAAAGTTGGATGCCCAAAATTCAAAATTCGACACACGAGCTGCAGATCTAAATGCAAAATTGGATGTCCAAACGCAGTGGATGAAATGTAATTTTCAACACTTTAAGGAAGAAATTCAGTCAAAAATTCGAAACGAAGTAGAAAATCTGGATCTAAAAGTCACCGAAGAAATAATGCGAATCGAAAAGAGACTTGAGTGTGCTGAGAGAAATAAGACATCGCCTAGCAATCAACATGACTACAAAGATACAAGGATGCAACCGGCAACATTCGATGGAACAGGACCCTTCTCCGTATTTATACGTCAGTTTGACGCCGCGGCCAATTATAATAAGTGGTCGGATGAGCAAAAGTCAACATCACTAATCTTGTCACTCCGCGGGGCGGCTGCAGAATTGTTACAAATCATACCAGCAGAGAAGCAACCAGATTTCCAAGCGGTAAGAGACGGCCTTGAAGCTAGGTATGGAGATAACCACATGCAGCAGGTCTACCACATGCAACTGCGGAGCAGAATGCAGAAACCGGGAGAAAATCTTCAACAATTGCAGGCAGACATTGAGCGATTGGCAAACTTGGCTTATACAAATATGACTAAAGAATTTCTGAACGAGGTAGCAATGGATGCATTTATAAACGCACTCCAATATCGGGACTTGCAACAGGCCGTTGGTTTGGCGGGAAAGAAGACGATTAATGAAATACTGGCGTTCGCATTGGCATATCAATCTGCTAAACTGGCTACCAGGAGTACATATAGAGTCCGAGAAATGTCCGTCCAGGAACGTTCCTGCCAAAGAATCGGGCATGTACAACGGCTGCAGAATTGTTACAAATCATACCAGCAGAGAAGCAACCAGATTTCCAAGCGGTAAGAGACGGCCTTGAAGCTAGGTATGGAGATAACCACATGCAGCAGGTCTACCACATGCAACTGCGGAGCAGAATGCAGAAACCGGGAGAAAATCTTCAACAATTGCAGGCAGACATTGAGCGATTGGCAAACTTGGCTTATACAAATATGACTAAAGAATTTCTGAACGAGGTAGCAATGGATGCATTTATAAACGCACTCCAATATCGGGACTTGCAACAGGCCGTTCGTTTGGTGGGAAAGAAGACGATTAATGAAATACTGGCGTTCGCATTGGCATATCAATCTGCTAAACTGGCTACCAGGAGTACATATAGAGTCCGAGAAATGTCCGTCCAGGAACGTTCCTGTCAAAGAATCGGGCATGTACAACGGAGAACCCCAAGATCTGATATGAAGTGTTGGACATGCGGCGAAGTCGGCCACATCTATGTTGACTGTAGGAAACGTCGACGAATGAATGAAACATCAATTGAGAATTGTTGTTCATGCGCTTGTCATAAGAGGAGACTATCAACGGAACAACCTGAGGTGAAGAAACACATTGTACCTGTCAGAGTACTAAATGCGTTCGAAGAGCCGGTCGCAATAAGAAAAGGAGAGTTAACCGCAGAATGTGCACCCGTATCAATGATAAGCTCAATTCAGCAAGGGAAGGTGCATCATAACGCTGATGCTCTATCAAGAAGACGATGTAAGCCAGATTTTAAACATTGTCATAAAGCGGAAAAGAAAGAAGAGGCGTACGACCTGCGAAATGTACAAGTAGAAGTACTAGATGGGTGGACAAATGAGGCTATACGCGCAGATCAACTTCAGGATGAAGATATGTCGCTAATCCTGGAACACAAAGAAAAGAACGAGCGGCCAACTTGGAACGATATTTCCGACAAGAGTGGAACATTTAAAGCATATTGGGCACAATGGAATACCTTGCTAGTGGAAGATGGTATTCTTAAGCGTAAATGGGAAGCCGCGGACGGAAAATCCCATCGAATGCAGATTCTAGTCCCACCATCAAAAGTGAAAGATGTTCTAACAGAAATGCACGACGGGGCCTCCGGTGGACATTTGGGAGTTAATAAGACACTTTCAAAATTACGATCTCGTTTCTACTGGCTTCACATGAGAGATGACGTCGAGTCTTGGTGTAGGAAGTGCACAACTTGCACTGCGACCAAAGGACCAACAGCAAAACCAAGGAGCGCTATGAAGCAGTACAACGTGGGTGCCCCTTTCGAGCGAATTGCGATTGATATCTCAGGACCATTTCCAAAAACCAACGACAACAACAAATACATGTTGGTCATCATAGATTACTTCAGCAAGTGGGTGGAAGTCCTTCCAATTCCAAACCAAGAAGCAACAACCGTCATTGAGCAGTTTATCAACAATTGGATCAGCCGATATGGGGTTCCCTGTGAGCTGCATTTCGATCAAGGCCGAAATTTCGAATCGCAGATATTTCAAGGCATCTGTGCGGCACTGGACGTAAGGAAAACCAGGACCACACCCTTACATCCGCAGTCAGACGGAATGGTCGAAAGGTTCAACCGAACAATGAAAGAGCACATATCGATGGTCGTTAGTGATCAACAACGAGATTGGGACAAATATGTACAAACCTTTCTCCTGAGCTATAGATCGGCTAATCACGATACGACAGGCCATTCTCCACCAAGAATTATATTTGGACGGGAGATACGATTACCAGCCGATCTGCGATTCGGAATACCTCCAGACGCCATAGATAAGACCGAAGACTACGTAGCCGAATGGAGAAATCGCCTCAATGAGATTCATCATTTGGTTCGAAAGCAAATAAAGGTACGAGTATCAAGTGACAGGATGAAAACAAGGTACGACGTTCGAGCCAACGCATCCGGATTTAATGCAGGCGATAACGTGTGGCTTTATAACCCTCATCGGCAAAAAGGAAGGTCTCCGAAGTTGCAGCAACATTGGGAAGGACCGTATAAGATTCTCACAAGAATTAACGACGTTGTCTATAGGATTCAGCGAAGACCGAACGCCAAGATGAAAGTGGTACATTGTGACCGACTGGCGACGTTTGTTAACCCAGGAGATCAGTGAACTTAGTTCGGGACGAACTAATCTAGGCGGAGTGTAGTGTGACGCATATGACAATCCGTACTGGAATCTTCGAGAAAGTCCGAAACAAAGTACTAGATTATTTTAGGAAGTACTGGAAAACTGGAATAGGAAAGTCGAGATTATAGAACGGACGGAAACGAAACGCCAAATCAGAATGAGGAAACAGTATAAATACGTCGCACGCGAGTTATAAGTAAGACAGTGAAGCAAGCGAAAGTCTCGAGTGAGAAGTAAGAAGGAAAATATGCGATAAGTACGGAAGCGATAAGTCAAGAAATCGTTGTGTACGGTAAAAGTAACGGTTGTGATTAGCGGACTAATAAAGTGTTATATTAATTCAAAAATCAATTTAACGGCTCTTATTTATTCAAAATAATTAATTCAGAGAACCCTAAGCTCGCTACAATATTATTTAAGACTTTAACATTAACTAGAAAACAATCGATTCTATAACGAAGCCACTTTCTTCTTTCAGAGTTTCGTAGCCTAATCAGATGTAAGATAGTTTCAGGGAGCGGTGCCTTATCAACTGGAGCAGTGAAACATTTAGGTATCGGAAATCGGCCACTCTATTGATAACAGAAACAAAATTGTTACATAGGATATCAATGTGCTCGCTGCAGGTTATAGAATTTAGGCTGGTATCACCTAGAACCAAGTTCGTGTTTATATATGATTAATAACATTTCCAGTTGGCGGCGGAATAGTTGTGGTATAAACTGGTACGATTTACAGCTACTGTATGATCCACTGTAAGGCTGATCGGAAGGTGGTCTGAACTTAACGCATTTAGAGTTAATGGTACTGTGCAGTAATTTGGAATATTAGTGATATATAGATCGAGAGTTGAGGGGTTCTTGTTAGCACCCGCTGGGATATAGGTGGGGAGAAGTGGATAAAGTATGGAAAAACTTGGACTGGATTCAGTAACATCTAGTAAAATGTTACCCCAGCAGTTTGCCCTAAGACAATTCCACGACTGATGTCTGCAGTTTAGATCACCACCAATAATTACCTTGTTTCGAGTGTTGACTCTATACAATTTTTGCAGATCCCGCTTAAAGTAAGTAGATTTCTCAATGTTTCTATTTCCTCCAGGGAAATAGACCGAAAAAAGACTCACCTTGGAGTTGTCACTTAATGTTACATCTATACTAATTTCCTCAATTAACTTAAAGTGCAATGAAGGACGCAAGGAATGTTCTATACATTTTTTCACAACAATGGCGACACCTTCACCACTAGCATGTACCCTGTCTAGGCGATAACAAATGTAATTTTGATGTGAGAAAGAAATGTCTTCTTTGAGCCAGGTTTCTGAAACAAGTGCAATGTCAATATTAAAATTTATCAAGAAACTAAAAAATTCATGCTTTTTGTTTTTGATGCTTCTCGCATTCCAAGTTATGATGTTAAGAGAGTTTCTTAACATGTTTTTTCCGAGTATATGTACTTAATGGCTAATGAAGTAATGACGTTAAATTGGTCAGCTTTAGTTTGACAAGCACTAAGCTTGGTTACAACTTCATTAAGAAGAGAGTTTATCTCGCTAAATGAGAACAGATTATCATTAGTTAAAGTTTCTGACGGATTTTTCTTCGTGTGTGTCGTATCACTGTTGGAAGGGTGCTGGGTTTGATGGAGGCCAGAAGCCCAGGTGGATGAAGGAAGTGAAGGTTCACGCACAGATCGGGGTAGTGGAGGAAAATTATCAATGGATAATCGGTCGGGCACTGGCTGCTGTTTGTCACTCGGAGGCTGTAGGAAGGTTGTATTTCTTGTACCACGTCCGCGTGGGGATAATTTGCGGCGAATGTCTATGTACTGCTTTCGGCTTATGCATTCTGGATCGGTGGATTTATGTGGCCCACTACAATTTGCACACTTGATGACCTCATTCGTTTTGCAGTCGGATGTTTTATGGTTTTGTGGGTGTATAAGTGGCGATGTGCCAGCGTATGGCACGTATTCCTTATATCTCCCATCGATCCGTAGGAAGGTATTGTTCGAATACTAACGTCAGAAAAAAGTTGCTCGAAACCCCAGGTTTGTTGTATAGCCATTCGTCTCTCAAAATGCGGCATCGATTTATGTTCACCTTTATTGAGGAATGTGTAACTGTAAACATTTATGGGACGCACGTCCACTTCCTGATTGTATCGAATCCGATGCGCATATTGGACGACATCTCCTTCGAGAGGATAGATAAATAAACGATTGAAGTCTAATTCGAATAAGTGAATTAAGACACCAAAGTAATCAATAAAAAAGATAACAGATAGTACTTCCAGCAAGCGTTTTAATTTATTGAAAATATTCACTAGTGGGAACATTCCGATGCCGTCACACAACACATAACTGAGATAATATTTCTAATAATTATTAATTGTCACTTTCAACCATACCACGGACAAATTGAACAGACTTATTTAACATAAAAATAGGATGTCCGCGGACGAGCGTGTGCATGAGTATGCACACGCGGCGGCAATTAACGACACAACCTCTCCAACCTAAACACGTTAATTGACTGACTTGAAAAGGGAAGAAATTGGATACAACCAAAAGAGAACATACTTCTGCTGTCCCATTGCCTCGTTCTTCGATGTGTGGTAGGTTACATCGGTAATCTGATGATCGAAGAGAGCGGGACAATGAGAGGACAGAAACACGCTGTACGATTATCTTAGGGGTAGATTTGGTTCTATGTGCATGAATCAATGTAGTTCTGAGCGGAACCCGTTGACCTGATTCGGTAGTATGGTGAGTTCAGTGTACATTGATCCATACGAAGACAGAACTGAGAAAGAGAGGGGAATTGAGCTGATGATATTCACCTGCAAAAAGAGAACATTGATCCCCAGCGAATGAAGTGTCTGGAGAAAAGCCGAAGTAACGCTAGGGAAATATTATCACGTGATTCAATCGAATGTTTTGCTAAATTTCCCAAGCGGATCTGCAATGATGCGACAACTTCGTCCGGCTGGATTTGGTTGTCGCTAATCGACATGGACACGAGTTGCCGTATGGCAAAAAAGGTAAGCTAAACTCATTTATGCATTGTCTGTGTGGTACAATGAGTTTAGCTATGTGTCCTTGGTGGAAACATGCTTTGCAGGTGAACAGGTAAGTAGGGGGAAATGGGGTTGATTTGACGCGCTGTAAGGCGGTCGAAATTAGATAGGAATTGTGGTTGGAATTGTGGGTTGTTTCTCATATAGAATAGAGAAACCCCCACAGTACTCCCCCGCCAGTGACGTAGTCACGAAATAATGGTAGGGCGGAAGGAGTAGTTTGATGGGTGTCGGAAGGAAGTGAGGTTGGTGATGGATTGGAAGGATGGCTAGACGCTTGAACGATAAAGTAGGTCTTCTCGCTTCGGAAGGCGCGGTGGTGGGGTATTGGAACTGTCCTGAGTGACGAGTTCTTGGGTCGGTGGGCCTGGGTCGATACAAGGAGTGGACACGTTGTTACCGCGTTGATGCCATATGGGCAAGGGGTGTGCGGCGTGGTCCACTGACCTGTTATGGGTCACTTGGACCAACAGGTTTGTCGTCCGAAAAGGTCAGGGCCTATCGGGATGGAAGATGTTCGAGCCAGGGTTGATCGCATCCGCGGGAGTCCCTAGAAAGAAGAATTCTTGCGTGGGAGTAATGGTGGTAGAGGCGGGCATCCTGACTATTGTTTGCTACCCGGAGTAGCGGGTGGATAGCAAGGAGCCGGTCTGGGAGTCGGGTATCCTACTGGTTGTTTGCTACACGCAGTAGCTGTGGTTCAGTGAGGAGCCGAAGTTGTGAAAAGGCGTGAAGCCGAGAGGGTTGAATGGGGGCGTCGTGTGCCAGTATGCCACTATGGGCCAGTAGGTCGAACTGTGCCGAATGGTTTGCGTAGGGTTGAGGGACAGCGAGATGGGTCGCGTGGAGTCGGCTGGTGGGCATCGTTGTGCCGAGGATGAGGGAGAAGCCGGTTTGAAAGAGTGGGCGGAGTCCGAGGAGTGTTGCGTGAAGTTGAGCGGAGGAGAAGGGAGTTGAGTTGATGTCGAGGAGGTGTGCTAATGTCGTGTTGTGCTCGGGTTATACCCGGAAGGGGCTTACAATGGTTTATAAATGTATACGCTGTTCTCTTATATATAATAATAATTATTAAACAAAAATATACAATGGCTGAAAATTTTCATTTTGTAATTGTTAACTTAACACATGGATTCGCTAGAATTCTATATGGTATATTTTATGTATCGCTTAGATTATTCCTTATTTTTAATATTAAAAAGTAGTTTGCTTAAATCCTAAGTTATACGTAAGAAATTTACATTTAATAGTAATATTAAGTTTTTGTTTTTAGCTCTTTTAAACTGTGTATGTCTTGTGACTTGTATCATACAATGGCTGAAAATTTTCATTTTGTATTTGTTAATTCGGGGAATAAAATACAAAAGTGGATGGTAAACTTAATTATCTAACGAAAATGGACCGGACCGGTTATTTGCTAGGTGATTATCTGCTTAAATTACATACAATGTCTTATATATTTATACGCAGATCTCTTATATATAATAATTATTATAAACGAGAATATTTTCTTTGATAAATAAAAACAATTAAGTTATGTTCACAAAGGGGGTCAGGAAGTATTTGTATTGAGTTGTTTCGAAGGAATATTATTGAGTATGTTTTAACATCTACCTTCAGTGTGAGTCCTTACATAAAAATTATTCTAAGTGTGAACTTTTGGTACAGTGCGTGCACTGGAGCGTTGCATGTATTCTTAAATGCGCGATTTTTCAAATGCGAGAAAATTTATACAAAATATATAGCCTATATTTCTAATGCTAAAATTTAATTTGTTTCTATTGGTAGTGAATCCTGGTTCACATTGCAATCAAATTATCGTTAAGCGTATGTGTACGAGGGTTGCCTCTTATGTTTCGGGATTTGGCAACCCTAGTGTTGCAATCCGGCAATTGACAGCTCAGTCGTAAAGTTGGACATTTTTGAGGTTATACGCACTCAGAACGCTTTGACATACGAGCGCTATTTGTGTTGTTTACAGTAACTTAAAAGATTCATCTCGGCCCAAAAATGGAATTAAATCGTCAACATTTTCGTGCGATTATTTTTTACAACTTTCGGCGTGGATTAACTTAGCAACAGTGCATGGATGAACTTAATTCAATTTTTGGCGATGAAGCCCCATCAAGGACCAGTGTTTATCGATGGTATGGTGAATTCAATCGTGGTCGTAGTTCACTCCAAGATGAATTTCGTGAAGGTCGTCCAAAATCAGTTGTTGTTCCGAAAACCATTGGTGCTGTGCGCGAACTGATATTGGAAGATCGTCATGTGACCTATCGTGAGATTGAGACAACCTTAGGCGTTAGTGGGACCAGCATACATTCAATATTGCATAAACATTTGACTGTCAAAAAAATTTGTTCGCGTTGGATCCCACACAATTTGTCAATCGCCCAAAAAAGGGCTCGTGCCAATTGGTCGAAAGAAATGCTCAAAAAATACGGTCGCGGTGCTTCGAAACACGTCTATGACATCGTGACAGGTGGTGAATCGTGGATTTACGCGTATGAACCCGAAAGTAAACAGCAGTCGACTGTCTGGGTGTTTCAAGATGATCCAAATCCAACAAAAGTTGTTCGCGCACGAAGCACTTCCAAGCAAATGGTCGCCTGTTTTTTCGGAAAAACTGGACATGTCGCAACCGTACCACTAGAACAACGCAGAACAGTCAATTCTGAGTGGTACACAACCATTTGTTTGCCAGTTGTCTTCCAAGAAATCAGGAAAACCAACCGCCGAAGACGGATCACTCTTCACCACGACAATGTGAGCTCTCACACATCGGCTGCGACAACTGCATTTTTGAGCACCCAAAACATCGATTTGATGGGTCATCCGCCGTATAGTCCTGACTTGGCACCGAATGACTTCTTTTTATTCCCGTACGTAAAAAACAAACTGAGAGGTCAACGTTTTTCGACACCTGAAGAAGCGGTTGCTGCATTCAGAATGCATGTGTTGGAGATACCTCAATCAGAGTGGCACAAGTGCTTCGACAATTGGTTCAAACGCATGCTAAAGTGTATAGATCTTCATGGGGAATATTTTGAAAAACAATAAAGTGATTTTGGATGATCAATATTTGTTTTTGTTCTCTAATCCCGAAATATAAAAGGCAACCCTCGTATCATTTAAACTTGGTTTTTCAAGTTGTTTGACAGATTCAATTAAGGCTAGGCGTGTTAGATAATTTTAAAGCTTAATAGTTAATTCTATAGTAGGAGGACAAAAGGAAGACCGTCTTCATTGGCATTATCAATGGACAATTTATGTTGTATTATACATATAGTATGAAGAGAACATATATTTGTATATATGCGCTGGCATATATATCTGTATATATATATTTAGATATATACATACTAAGTATATGTATTTTTTTAATTTTCTTCTTATATTAATTTAATAAGGGTTGGCTTGATTTGACTACCTATTCTATTTTACAATAAACGGCCGAAAGTTGAAAAGTACCGTTTATTTTAACTAACCGATATTTATAATACAGTATTGTTATCGGGCAAGGTCCATGCGACATTTGTTTAAACAATTTATGCTTATAAGCTAAGTGTGTACATTACATTTAAAATAGAACGTGTAAAGTAGTTTGGAAGACAAAAAAAAAATATTTATAGAATTTTTTGCTTTCCACTAGAAATATACAATGCTTCTGCAATTACAATGATTATTTTAAAATAACAATGACGTGGAAAATGGGTTAGAGCGAAACCGAATGTCGAATTCAACGAAATACGATTTACGTTCAGATACTAAAATGTACAATATATCGAATTATCAGAATTTATATTCGTTCAAGATATGTTACTACAATATCAACTGTTATGGTTCGTTTCCAGTGATTTTCTTACTTATTTATTTCCTTGAAGTAAATTTGGCAAGATAAATTGTTACAATATTCTTTTTTTTTTTTTTTTATAATCAGCATTTTACTCTTATTTATTGTAAATTATTTGTTTGTTGGATTGCTTCGTTGTGCTTACCTCCTTTGCTATCAATGTTTGAATCGACGAGTGTGGTGATTAGTTGTTCTAGTTTAAAACAATGCTGAAATGATTAACAGAAATGTTTGTTTATTATTGTAATTTTATGGACCACCACAATTGATGCTTTTTCTTTGGTGTCCTTTTTGAATTAATTATCCATTATTGAAGCTATTGGATGGATTTGACCTTGAATTCTTGGATCTCGATCAGAACTATTCCCTAAAAATATAGTCGCTGATGTCGTTGATATTGGTGATTGTGCGGATGTTGAAGATGCAGATGCTGTCACTGATCGATAGTCCGGAATGATACTCGGGAACATTGGTGATTCTCGTTTAATCCTCATCTTTGGATATTTTCACTTTTATGAGTCACGAAAAAATTGTATCTGTTGCCTGATTCCTGACTGATATGTTGAATCTCTATGTTGCTTTATGCTGCCACATCATTTTGTATCTTCTTTGCTTCTTCTTTTTTAGTTTTGTATACACTCTTGCAGTTTTAATTCACACAGAGGCACTTGTATCAATATGTTTTCTTTCTCTGATGTGCTTGTATCGGAGTTATTGTCTTTTTTTAAATTATTTTCCACTTTAACTTTGAAATTTTTTTAGTTGTTTTTGATCTTTTGTTTAAAATTTTTCCTTTTTGGCACTGTCTATTTTTGTTGATGATTTTTGCTTTGAAATGTTGAAAATTTTTCACTTTGGTTTTTCAGAAATTTATTGTCTTTTTTTTATTTGAACTAGTTTTGATTTTTCTTGTGTTTTATTTTGATTGAGAATTGATTGTTTTTGAATAGATTTTTTGTTGTTTCGAAGGTGCGTGTTCGTTGGTCCGGTCACCAATGTGGGGGTATAATGGGCGATGTGCCAGCGTATGGCACGTATTCCTTATATCTCCCATCGATCCGTAGGAAGGTATTGTTCGAATACTAACGTCAGAAAAAAGTTGCTCGAAACCCCAGGTTTGTTGTATAGCCATTCGTCTCTCAAAATGCGGCATTGATTTATGTTCACCTTTATTGAGGAATGTGTAACTGTAAACATTTATGGGACGCACGTCCACTTCCTGATTGTATCGAATCCGATGCGCATATTGGACGACATCTCCTTCGAGTGGATAGATAAATAAACGATTGAAGTCTAATTCGAATAAGTGAATTAAGACACCAAAGTAATCAATAAAAAAGATAACAGATAGTATTTCCAGCAAGCGTTTTAATTTATTGAAAATATTCACTCGCGGGGACATTCCGATGCCGTCACACAACACACAACTCAGATAATATTTCTAATAATTATTAATCGTCACTTTCAACCATCATCATCATCATCATCATTGGCACTACAACCGGGAACCGGTCTTGGCCTTATTTAGCAAGTCCTGGGGCTTGTTAAATTTTCCATAATGATTTATTTTTTCTGGGCAAGGTCATTAGTCACTTTCAACCATACCCCGGACAAATTGAACCGACTTATTTAACATAAAAATAGGATGTCCGCGGACGAGCGTGTGCATGAGCATGCACACGCGGCGGCAATTAGCGACACAACCTCTCCAACCTAAACACGTTAATCGACTGACTTGAAAAGGGAAGAAATTGGATACAACCAAAAGAGAACATACTTCTGCTTTCCTATTGCCACGTTCTTCGATGTGTGGTAGGTTACATCGGTAATCTGATGACCGAAGAGAGCGGGACAATGAGGGAACAGAAACACGCTGTACGATTATCTTAGGGGTGGATTTGGTGGTATGTGCATGAATCAATGTAGTTCTGAGCGGAACCCGTTGATCTGATTCGGTAGTATGGTGAGTTCAGTGTACATTGATCCATACGAAGACAGAACTGAGAGAGGGGAATTGAGCTGATGATATTCACCTGCAAAAAGATAACATTGATCCCCAGCGAATGAAGTGTCTGGAGAAAAGCCGAAGTAACGCTAGGGAAATATTATCACGTGATTCAATCGAATGTTCTGCTAAATTTCCCCAGCGGATCTGCAATGATGCGACAACTTCGTCCGGCTGGATTTGATTGTCGCTAATCGACATGGACACGAGTTGCCGTATGGCAAAAAAGGTAAGCTAAAATCATTTATGCATTGTCTGCGTGGTACAATGAGTTTAGCTATGTGTCCTTGGTGGAAACATGCTTTGCAGGTGAACAGGTAAGTAGGGGGAAATGGGGTTGATTTGACGCGCTGTAAGGCGATCGAAATTAGATAGGAATTGTGGTTGGAATTGTGGGTTGTTTCTTATATAGAATAGAGAAACCCCAACAACCTTACCTGGATTATGTTTTTTAAAGTCCCAGCGAACGATGGTTTTGAACAAGGTTGAGTAGTTCCGTTTTAGTTCGTTTAATTTAACAGTACCGCGTTGAATATAGACGATGTACAAGTAGTGTTTGTACAGAGCTTTTGTTGACGGATTTAATGTGATGGTTTTAACATCTAGGCACTTTATCCCGAGTGCAATTAGTTCATTTTTCACTACATCGTTGCTAATTAAGTCTAGTCCGGATAACACTACCTTTAATGGACGATTTTCCTTACGCGAGTGGGTGAAAAACTCACATTTTAGCCGTAAGAGTTCGGTTCTGATTTTGTTGTATATGTCCATTGTTGAGGCACATATTTTTTGCCCAAGCGAAATGTTTTTGATTAAGTATTTGTCTATCTTAATGTTGCTCAAAATATCACGCACTTTAGCACTAGTTGTTTTTAATACCACAATTGGCGGAACAGTTTCTTTAGGAAGTTCTGCGCACTGTTCGTCATTGGTCGGATCCATTTCAGGATAGTCTTCCATCAGACTTTGAAGTGGTTGAAAAAAGTTAGTGTTTGAACACATTTTAGATTTTTCTAGTACGTTATTGTTCACTTTTGAAAGTTTATCGGGAGGAGTTTGGCCTCCAATAACGGGATCGTAACGCAACCGTTTGCGCTTAATTTTATTTAATACACGTGGCCCAGGGGCCATAACTTAACGGTTATAACACTTGTTCAAATTTTTGTATGCGGAAAACGAGGCAAAGAAAACAAGATAATGATAATTAAATTGTGAAAATTATTGTGAAAATAACGGTTGATTAAAATAAATAGCACGCAAAATTGTGAGACAAGTTGTCTGTTTGAAAGTCAGCTAGGTACTCATGTTTGCACTTTATTTTCTTAAGACTTTCAAAATATTTTAAATACTAGGTATATCTTAACACGTCAGACGATGAAACCCGACTGACTTATTCCACCGTTCGCCTATATCCCTTTTCCAGTCATCTTTTTTTGTTTCTCCAATTCCTTATCTCACACTTCATTTGGGTCGTGGGATCGTTTCGATAATACTGTTCGATGATTGTTTGGACAGCTGTGACATGTCGGGTGCAGCACTGAATCCTATCTTCAGTGCTGAAGGTTTATCTGTTGCATTGTTTGGACATCTGCAGCAGTGAATCCTATCTTCAATGTTGATCACGTTGGAGGTCATCATTTCTATTACATTGTGGTGTAGGTTGATTTGATGAATCTTATCTTCAAGTTGGGAGTTGGGTGTGTTAACTCGCGCGAAGGTTCACCCGTTGTTCCGCCGACAAAAGAACGAAACGCCGCCACGTTTGTCCACAACCGGGAAGGATGAAAAGTACGCACTAGTCAACAAACCGAACACCAAAATACGGAGCGGACAACCCAAAAAATAACACAGGACACAGGAACCGCTGCCGGAATATTAAACACACTGGTGACGTTGTTGAAGTAAATGTCCTTTTTATTTTTATTTCACTTTCAATAATAACTTTGTTCTTTGCCATTATTAAATATGTTGGTATCTCTATACTTTATTTGAACTTATTATGATATTAAATGCGCTTTCTCGACTCGGGGGGATATTCGCGTCTCCCTGCGCGCCGGAGAGCGGGAGATCGTGCGACCAGCGTGGTCAGCGGATGGAATTCGACTCAACGATATTCAATCGTTTGGGGTGAAGATCGTTGGTAGTACACATGTATGTGTGTACATGGGTTCTTTCATGGGACACAGCATGAGAACGAATCTAAACAAAGAAACGTAAAATGTGCATTCATTAGATGCGAGTTCGGTAAAGCAAACAAACCGAATCTCCTTGGGTGATAATTGGTTTTCTGTTTGCTCTTGCCGCTGCTGATGAGAAGCAGATCCCGAAATATGAAAAGACAAAGGGATCGTTTGGGTCTTTGTCTGAGATGTGCATTGCGGCTAATACAATGTGGAAATGTGCTAATGGGTTTTAGCTAGATTACCGTGAATTGGTGTTGTTTGCATCGCTGCCAAGGGTAAGTATACCATACCTATTTGCATTTTTTTATGCCGTAGGATTTAATTGGTGCTTAGAGACGCGAGATGCGTATATTTGTTTTGGTTTCTTGGGTGTAGGTCGCAAGCCAATGTGTATGTATTGTGATTTATGGTACACTTAGTGAGGACGGGAAATAGGCGACGCAATGTGTATGGTCCCTGTTATGATGGTTACATTGTATGTAAACCAAATCATCTTGTTTTCAGGAATTCGTCTAGGGAGAAATGCACTTGGTGAGATTGGGATTCCTGATAAGCTACGAAAGGATTCTACAGGGAATTGTATGCGAAGAAATGCATGAAAGGTAAGAATTCTTTTACAGGTACTTTTAGGTTATATAAATTGGATATATTTGATGCGTGAAGCGTTTAAGGTGCTTAGCGAAATTATGAGATTGGGTGGAAGTTATGGGAGTTTTGGGGTAAGCGAACCGTGGGGTTTGGCGCAACCTGCGCGGTACCCCCCCCCCCCCCCCCAGTGACGTAGTCACGAAAAAAAGGTAGGACCGAAGGGATGCTCGAGCGGTTGGTGCGGTGATGAGAAGGGGAGCCGTACGCTTGGAATTAAAGGTGGCCCTGCGTACTTCGAGAGGCGCTGTAGTAATATTGGGGGTGCTCGCGTGACGAGTTCCTGGGTCAAAGAGGGGGCCTGGGTCGATACTAGTGTGGACTCGGTTGTTACCGCGTTGATGCCGTCAAGGGCAAGGATGTGCGGCGTGGTCCATTGGCCTGTTGGACCAATAGGTTTATCGGACGAGTACGTCGGGACCTATCGGAAATCCGCCCACATCCGCAGTGACGAAGTAGCGTGTGCGGGATGGGGGGGACTTGTCCCAGGATTAATCGCACCCGCAGCGACGGATTGCCGTGTGCGAGGTGGAAGGGAGACCCGAGTCCAGAGTCGGCGTCTTTCGTCCATACGTTTGTATGGCGAATTGTTTGCCGCTGGGACTGGTGGAGGGGGCGGGCACTCAGTTGCGCGGCTTACCGATCGAGGAAGGACCTGGTATATCGGCACCGGTGTCGACGACGGAGCTCTATATATCGTCACTGCGACCTCGCCGAACGGCAACTTGTGATGAGGTGCCGGCCAGTCGCGCTTGGTTGATAGTAGGCGACTTAAGTTAGGGGGGCTTCTGGTGTGTGGTTGGTTGTGTCCAACCTCAATGTGCTGAAGGATTATGATGCGCGCTCCGAAGGGTGGTTGATGCGCCTGTGTATGGGGGGGGGGGCGACGTAGGGGGCGTGTATTGCCTTTGGTTACCGCTTGAATGGGCCGTGGTAGCTTATGACTGGAATACCTATATGAGGTGTTCTAGGGTGTGGCTAGGTAGAGACACCTGTGTAAGGTGTTCTAAATAGGGTCTCATGCCGATGGAATCGGTTTGATTTTTCGACCGGTGGAGACGTCCAGGGACCTAAGAAGGAAGGCCCTGAAGTCTATGTAAGGAAGTAGGATCCTTACGTGGGAGTAAGGTGGAAGCCGTGAATGGCGGGTGTCGAGCAGAGGCAGGCAGAGTCGCATAAATCTGCCTTTGGCGAGCATGGACGCCAATATTTATAGACGCGACGGAAAAGGTTAACGAGGGCGTCAAAAGGATTCAAGCAAAGGCGAGCTAAGTCGCATGCACTCAGATGATCAGCATTGTGTGCCGATATAATGAGAAGAGGCCGAAATAGAAGGGGTTGAAATAGAGACGGTGTATGCCAATATTTAAAGAAGGCCAGAAAGGGGTTGAAATGTGTCGAGCGTGTGTCGACGGAGTCGGAGAGGTTGTATGGATTCTAAGGTGATCGAGTGAAGTCACGTGTGTGTGAACGGAGTCAGAAGACGTTGAAAAGGAGTCGAGCAAAGTCGAAAGGTGTCAAATGTGGGCGAACGGAGTCAAGAAAAAGGTTGATCGTGTGGAGTCAAATGGAGTCGTAGGGGATTGAGAAGGAGTCGGGTGTGTGGTGAGCGGAGTCGTGCGAAGTCGTGCGGAATATTACGAAACAAGGTTGTGCCTTACTCAATACCCTGAAGGGGCTTACAAGGTTTATTATTTTTTCAATAATGTTGTTTTAAATTTAGTATTCTGTGTTCATAATCCACAGAATTTTGCAGTAATCCTTTTATTCCATTGGTTTTAATGTATATTTAATATACGAAACATTGAATTAAAAAAAAAAGGAAAAACAGAAAGAAATATAGGAATGTATATAATAAATGTGAATCCATTGTTTTTTATTTGGGTGTTATTTAGTTTTAAGCCCACAGAAATATTGTTAGGTTAATGTTGTGTATATTAAGAATTGTAATAAAGATTTGTTACAGTTACAATTAGTAGTTTGTTAAACATGTTTGTGAGAAACTTAAAACATTTAACAAAAAGGAAAAATTATATATGCATATGTATATTTCATTCTTCTATTTTAACAAATTATGTTTGTGTATTTTGGGGGGATGGGTGCGAACATAAGTTGACATGCAGTCTCCACGTGACACCCCTGGATAGCTACTTTGACACCCGCCAAGTAGATACCATACATGCAGCGACATCCTGAGAAAGGTTGGCGCAAGGCTAATAACCAGGCCCGTAAAAATGAATTATTATGGCAAATTTAACAAGCCTCAGATATGGACCGGATACACGACGACGACCACGGAAACGAAAATGGCTAAACGATTTAAGAATTTTTTCATGGAACGTACGCTCACTATACAGGGCTCGAGCTGGACAGCAGCTAGCCGATGCCCTGTCCGAATATAAGGCTGACATAACACCATTACAAGAAATAAGATGGACGGGGAGTGGTGTTTTTCAAAGAAACGAGTATGACATTTATTACAGCTGTCACGCAAAACACCATGTGCTCGGGGTAGGCTTTCTAGTCAGCCGAAAACTGAAGCCTGCCATTATCGGCTTTAATGCAATAAATGAAAGGCTATACACTCTTCGCGTGCGAGGCAAGTTTAAGAACATAAGCCTCATAAACGTTCACGGACCTACAGAGGAGTCCCCTGACGACGAAAAAGAAGAATACTATAAGAATGTGAAAATCGTTCTTGGGGATTTGAATGCAAAAATAGGTTGGGAGCCGGTTTTCAGGCACTACACAGGTTCCCATAGTTTGAATGAGAGCACAAATGACAATGGACTACGAGTCATCGAATTGGCAGCTTCAAAAAACTTGGTCGTTGCGAGTACCAGGTTTCCGCGTAAAGATATCCACAAAGCCACCTGGGTATCACCTAATGGAGCCACTCGCAACCAAATTGACCACGTGCTGATAGATCGCCACCACTCCTCGAGCCTGATGACGGTACGAACGTACCGAGGTGCCAACGTCGACTCGGATCACTATCTTGTTGGTACAGTTTTCCGAGCGCGGATTGCCTTACGGAGACGTATTGCATCCGCGGAACAGGTTCGAATCAACACGGCTGCCTTACGCAATGAGAATACCAGTAACACCTTTGGTCATGCGTTAAGACTCGCCCTCAAAGAGCTCGATGGGGGGAGAGTAAGTCCTGGGGCCAGAATACCGGGCGTAGAAGAGAAATAGACCCGCCTTAAGAATACTGTCATTAGAACTGCCAACTCCATCTTAGGCAGTAGCCGTAGAGATCGGAACGACTGGTTTGATGATGAGTGCAAACTAGCGACTGAACGTAAAAATGCTGCATACCGGGCAATGCAGCAATCTCATAGGACGCGGATGCGCGCGGAAAAAAACAAAGAGCTCAGAAGGTCTGACAAAAGGCTTCACAGACAAAAGAAAAGTGTCTGCGAAAAAAGCTTGTCTGTGAAATAGAGAAAAGTGGAGGGCGAGGTCCGCACCAGGGGCGGAAGTTCTACCAAATAATCCGCAGTATGACGCGGTACACGCCACGCTGCACTTACTGCGAGGATAAAGAGGGTAATCTGATCACCGATCCTAAAGGCATGCTGCAGCGATGGGAAGTGCACTTCAATGAGTTGCTAAATGGTCAGCTCACCTAAGAATTGGAGGCTCCGCCAATGTAAAATCAAGACCAAACGCTGCCATCACCAAGCATTGAGAAAACATTAAAAGCCATAAGACAGCTTAAACTAAATAAAACCCCCGGAGTTGATGGCATACCAACTGAGCTGATCAAACAAGGATGGACAGCGTTACATTACGCAATTCATGAGATCGTGGTGCACGTATGGGAGCAAGAGAATATGGCGGAAGATTGGCGTCGTGGTATAATTTGCCTCATACATAAGAAAGGAGATATCACAGTGTGCGACAACTATAGCGGTATAACATTGCTGAGTACCACCTATAAGATACTCTCCACTATCCTACAAGATCGGGTAGCCCCATACGCTAAAGTCATCATCGGTTAGTATCGGTGTGGCTTCATCCCAGGCAAATCAGCGATTGATCAAATATTCACCCTTAGGCAGGCGATGGAAAAATGTCAAGAATTTAATATCCCATTATATCATCTATTTATATACTTTAAGGCCGTCTACGACAGCATAGCCAGGGTAGAACTATATAATGCCATGAGAGAATTCGGCATTCCAAACAAATTGATACGACTTTGTAGGTTGACCATGACCAACGTAACTAGTCAAGTAAAAGTAGCGGGATTGCTGTCCAAACCAATAAACATCTATAATGGACTCCGACAAGGGGACGGTCTGGCCTGCCTCCTCTTCAACCTGGCGTTGGAGAAAGCAATCCGTGACTCTGCCGTTACAACAAGAGGGACTATTGTGCAGATGACATCGACATTATCGGTAGAACCGAAGCAGCGGTACACGAATCCTTCACCCAGATCGAGCAGGCGGCACAAAAACTGGGACTGCACATTAATGAGGGAAAAACGAAGTACATGGTGGCAACTTCTGCGCAGAGAAAACCTAACGTTGGTCAAACTATCACGGTAGTGGAGCACGAATTTGAAGTAGTGGAATCATTTAACTACCTTGGGTCAATAGTATCAGCCGATAACAATATGGAAGAAGAAATACGCGAACGGCTGATTAAATCCAACAAAGCCTACTATGGTCTATCAAGGCTCTTTAAATCCCGAAATTTATCCAGAACATCCAAGCTACTACTGTACAAGACCATGGTGTTACCCGTACTCATGTATGGATCCGAGACCTGGGTGCTTAATAAAAGGCACTCTGAACTCTTGTCCGTGTTCGAGAGAAAGGTCTTAAGGAGAATTGTTGGCCCCGTATGTGAGGGAGGACGATTGCGGAGACGCTACAAACATGAGTTGTACGCAATCTACCTTGAAGCTAATATTGTAAGAAAAATCAAGCTCGGTAGACTTCGGTGGGCGGGACACCTAGCTCGAATGAGCGAAGAGGAGCCTGCCCGGAAAGTCCTTTGTGGCAGGATGTATGGAAGGAAACAGCGCGGCAGACCTTGTCTGCGATGGAGGAATGGCGTAGATCAGGACGCCCAGAGCCCTGGAGTGCCAAACTGGATGACATCGGCTCGAAATCGGGACCGGTGGAGAGATTTGTTAAATAAGGCCAAGACCGGATCCCGGTTGTAGTGCCGATGATGATGATGAAAGTGTTACATTAATTCAAAATCGATTTAACGGCTTTTTTTTATTAAAAATAATTAATCCAGCGAACCCTAAGCTCGCTACAATTGGTGTCAGAAGTGGGATTCATTATTGGTGAAGTGAATAAGTGTGTGAAAGTGTGTTGTGACGATGTCAGATCGACAATTGGAGGATCTTTGCGTTCCTGAGTTGAAGAAGGAACTTGAGGACCGGAATCTGGATAGCAGAGGACAGAAGAAAATTGTTCGACAGCGTCTGCAAGGAGCAATGGAGTAAGAGGGTATTGATGTCGACACATATGTTTTCACGATTGGGCCAGACTGTCCGGATGGAGAAGAAACAGCGAGTCAAGATGGTGCCAATGTAACGGAGAAGAGTCCACCACAGTTGGACATTTCGGAGATGCTCAGTATGATGATGACAGAACTGGACGCGCAAAGTTCAAAATTGGACGCGCAAGCGACAGATATTAACTCAAAATTAGACGCACAAGCTACAGACATTAATACAAAATTGGACGCGCAAGCTGCAGATGTTAATGCAAAGTTGGATGCCCAAACGCAGTGGATGAAATGTAATTTTCAACACTTTAAGGAAGAAAATACGTAACTGTATTGTGACACATATGACAATCAGTACTAGAATATTCTAGAAAGTCCGAAACAAAGTACTAGAATATTCTAGAAAGTACTGGAAAACTGGAGACTATGAGCAGTGGGAAATTCGAGACTATGGAACGGACAGAAACGAAACACCAAATCTGAATGAGGAAAAACGGAGATCGGGAAGATAGGTAAGAAGTAAGAAGTAAGCAGTAAAAGCCGCGATTTGTACGGAAGCGGTAAGTCAAGTAATCGCTATGTGTACGGTAAAAGTGACGGTTGTTATTAACGGAATAATAGAGTGTTATATTAATACAAAATCGATTTAACGGCTCTTATTTATTAAAAATAATTAAGCCAGAGAACCCTAAGCTCGCAACAATATTATATTGTTGCGAGCTTACCTATAGTGTCGCGTCTCGCCTAACAAAACAGCATGGTTGTCGTGTGTACAACCACAAAATCTCTATAATTATCAATAAGTTATAGTGGTTACCTGTGTCCTCCCCCGTGGGGCATGCTGATGAATTCTGTTGTGCTCGGCCCAGGTCAGTGCAGCAGCCCAGACACAATCCTGTCTGTGGTGTCCCACTTGAATAGATGATAACTGCCCTGATTTCCAGCAATAAGTCGTTCTTAAATTATCCAGTGTTGGCTCCTCTGGATGTTTTACCGATTCAGCAATCCGGAAAGCAACGACAAAGACCACACAAATTCACAGAAGAAACGGAAACCACATTCTTTCTTAGATTCACGTTTAATTTTTTTCTTTTCCTAATTTTATAACAAAGTTTCAGACTTTACTTTTTACCAAAACGAAAAAGGGAACCGGCTCTTTCTGTAATCTTTCCTTTTCTCTGCTCGCCAACTCAACGGAAAATCAACTCTTCCACTAATTCCGTCCTCTATCCAAAAAACAAAACGTTTTTTCTTTTTTTTTTGCTTTTTCCGTTGTCAAACGTCAACAACGGAATTCTGAACCGTATTTTTGAAAAAGGTTAACCCTCCATCTCTCTCGCTCTCCATTCACGTCCACTTCGAAAAACAAATTCGAACTCGAAGAACTGCACGATCCACACCCGAATCAGGGCGTGTTCAAAAACTCACTTCTGGATCGTGCAATTCTTCCACCACCTTACCATCGTACTATTTTAAAACAAAATTATATTAAATACAAATTATCAAATGATGGTGGTGGCCGACGTACGTAACACACCTCCCCCCTCCACAAGACTGCGTGGCATTCTTAGGAGAGGAATGTCACGCCGGAGAGTGGACGGCGGAGAGCAAACAAACAAACAATCAGCAGAACAATCAACAAATAAATAAATAAATAAATAAATAAATTAGTCTACATGCTTAAGTGCTAATGTTAGTAGGGATTATACTACTTATATATGAGGGTTAGTACAAATAAATAAATAAATAAATAAATAAATTAGTCTACATGCTTAACTGCTAATGTTAGTAGGGATTATACTACTTATATATGAGGGTTAGTACAAATAAATAAATAAATAAATAAATAAAAAAAAAATAACACGTAGGTATTAATATAAGAGGGGGAACAACAGACAAGCACTCCACAAAACCAAGGACAACACAAACGTCCGCGGCGGGTCCGACACCCAATCCGACGGTCCGACCAAAAGCTCGACCGCCCACACGATCCGGTTAGGACTCCCCCGCTAAGGCGAGGCGATCCCCTCTCGTTCAACCTCCGAAATGTCACCCGGCCGGCGAAAGCGTCCCGCTCTTATACATCTTCCAAACTTCGAGCTCACGACTCCCCTACTCCCAGTAGGGCTTCAGACGGTTGTTGTGTACAACCACCGTCCTCTTGCCTAGCCGCACTGCGCTGTTGACCGCACTTTTCACCTCCACCACGTCATAAGGACCTCTCCATAGGGGCGCCAATTTTCCTTTTTTGTTTTCTTCCCGCATCAAGACTTTATCGCCCACATGGAACGTGAACGGGCGTAACTGGCGGTCATGATACCCTTTGGACCTCCTTTTCGAGATCAACAGATTGCGCCTAGCTATTTCGTACGTTTTCTGAAGCTTGTACTTCAATAGCTTATGGAAGCTCTCGTGGTTGTAAACCGGTTCCGGAGGTAATTTGATGTTCGAGGGAACCTCCGGAGTAAAACCAAAGAGACAGTCCATTGGCATCAATCGGGTACTCTCGTGCACGCTGGTGTTGTACACGAAAGTGGCCGCCCTCAGGTACTGATCCCAGGTTTGGGGATTTGTGCCCACAATGCTGCGCAGGTATTCTACCAGCGGTCGATGGGCTCGTTCCAAGGCACCATTCGATTGTGGGTGGTACGCTGAGGTTTGCAGTTTTTTGATGCGGAGCTTTTAAACAGGCTGCTCAGGAAATTGCTGCCCTGATCGGTGACCAGTTGTGTAGGTACACCATACCTTGCAACTATTTGGTCGAAAAAGACCGAAGCCACCGTCTCAATCTATATACTTCGATAAATTATCTTGGAACGTAAGTATATATAGATTGCCTTCAGGAGTACGGTCCAGGGGGGCCCACGATATCTAAATAAACCTTTTCGAAAGGCCTCTTGGCAATGTCGGTGATTACCATCGGCATTCGTAAATTTGGGGAAGACTTCATGCGCTGACAAATCTTGCATACTTTAATATATCGCTTGATATCGCGCATCATATTCTTCCACCAGAAGTGCCTGCGTATCTTCTTATACGTCTTGACCACCCCTTGGTGCCCACCTAAAGGGTGATCATGGTAATCCCGTAATAAGTTTTGGATCTCCTCGGGATTAGTTATTTCCATTCCTTTTTCCGTGCAGGAAGGAATGGCGTCCTCTTCAGAAGGTGACTCTTCGTCACTTGGACGTCCCGGGGATCCCTCGCCGTCCCGTTGGGTCTTTGCCTGGGCGCGAGTCACTACATTGCATCGCGGTGGTGAAGGGGTTTCGTCTACAGAATGGGGAATACGGCTTAGCGCATCCGCATTGGTGTTGTATTTACCGGGTTTGTACTCGATTGAGTAGTCAAACTCCGATAGCTTATGACGAAATCTGGTAAGGCGTGAGGTGGGTTCTTTCACGCCGAACACTCCCTTCAACGGTTTGTGGTCCGTGTACACGGTAAAGCGTCTACCCAACAAATAGCACCGAAAATTCGTCGCCGCCCATACAATGGCCAACAACTCCTTCTCGATTGTGCTATATCTACGTTCGGCCCCATTCAGGGTGCGGCTGGCATAAGCAATAGGCTGGTCTTTGCCTATCTCACCTTGGGATAACACCGCTCCAAGTGCCTCATTACTCGCATCCGTGGTTAGATTAAAGGGTTTAAACCAATAGTGGTGGCGAAATTAACTTCCCCTTTAACTCTTCAAATGCCTGTTGACATTTGGACGACCACGTGAACTTCACGTCCTTCCTTAATAAGTTCGTTAAGGGGCGCACTATCCGGGAAAAATTTGGCACAAATTTCCGGTAATAGTTCGCCAACCCTATGAATGATTGGACGTGGCGTACCGTCTTCGGAATGGGGAAATCTCTGACACTAGCTGTCGTATCAGGATTTGGCGAAGCCCCTTTTTCTGAACAAACATGTCCCAGGTAGACTACTTCCCTTTGCAGGAATCTACACTTTTCCGGTTGAAGTTTGAGGTTGGGGTATCTCAACCGGTCGAACACCCTCCGGAGCTTGTCATTACGGTCAGCCAGGTTCTTACCACATATGACGATGTCATCCAGATACACAAAGCATTCGACCCCTTGCAGACCAGTAAGGACATGGTTCATTAGTCTCTGAAACGTAGCCGGGGCTCCTTTTAACCCGAACGGCATACGTCGAAACTCATAATGCCCATAGTTGGTGCTAAAGGCGGTTTTATTCCGATCGTTTAGATCTACCAAAACTTGGTGATAGCCACTGGCCAAATCGAGCGTGGAGAAGTAACGCGAGCGACCGAGCTGGTCTAAAATGTCCTCTATCCGGGGAATAGGATACGCGTCCCCGATGGTTTTTTCGTTTAGCTTACGAAAGTCCACCACAACTCTCCATCGGGCTTCTCCGTCGGGGCCCGCTTTTTTGGGAACCACTAGAAGGGGGAGTTCCACGGGCTTTTGCTTGGTTGGATAATGTCGTTATCCAACATTTCCCGAATTTGCTCGTTTATAACCTGCCTTTTGCTTTCGGGCAATCGGTACATTCTTTGGTTAATGGGTGCCTGATCCCGTACCAAAGGTATTTCGTGCGAGATTGCACTGGTGTACGTCAGGTAGTCGCCCTGTAAATGAAATATGTCGTTGAACTCTCGACATAACTCCGTTATCGATTGGCACTCGGGTGTGTTCAGGGTATCCCCTAAACGAAGTTCCCCGTGCAATTGTGCCAACCTGGAGCTCAAATCGGGTTCATCAGGCGACTGACCATCCGAGAACAGGTGTCGAATGAAGTGGAGGGCTCGTCCCTCCGAAGATTGGTTCTCGGGCACGGGCCTACTTGACTCGTCGTCAGAGTCAGTTCCCGGCGACGTATCTTTACGCTTGACCAAGGGGATGGTGTTATAGTCCTTGGTAGGGTATACCTTCACCGTAAGCCGCTCGATCCTTTGAGGACCACTCTGGGTATTAAGTGCCAATAACCTGGCACTCCTTGCCCTACTAGAAACGCAGTGCGAGAATAAAATGTTTCCTCGCGCGTCCTGCGGCACCAGAATGGCCTTTTCCCGGATGTCAATGGGGATAGCCACCTCCATCTGGGAGCGAGCCGGCACTTCCACCGGCCTACTCAGGGCTACTTCGATCCTCGGCGGCTCACGTTCATCCATCCACGATGTTTCCTCTCGCTGGGGTGACCTGGCTGAGCATTTTTTCGTATCCCTTCCCCGTGTGGGTGGGGTCTCCGGTGAAGTGTGGACCTCGGTATCGACCCTGACAGGTCCCCGTGTCCCAACTCCCCGTTTGGTTACCTTATGCTTCAGCCCCTTTGTCCCACCATTAACAAAACCAACGGAGAAGAATTCGGGGTTTATGGTTGTTCGGGGAAATTCCAAACATCCACCCGGTCCGTTGATGTTGCAATGTCTGGACAGGAAGTCATTACCCAACAAGCCATCTGCTTCCAACCCCGGCATGGAGTCTACTACGTGGAAACTGCAGGGAATCTCATGGTGCAACTTGAGAGTCCCATGGCAGGACCCACTCGACTTGCCGTTGCCAAATATGGTTTGCAATGGTGTGGATTGCCGAACGTCCACCGCCTGGCCCCGGTGAAGGGCCCCCCGCTTCAAAAGACTGACCTCAGCGCCAGTGTCCACCATGAGACGCGTAGTATTCCTACGGCCAATGTCCAAAGGAAACTGGACCATTGGGACCTCTACTGGCAAAAGCTGAGGACAGTATTGGCCAAACAACGTGTTCAGTGCGGTCGGGTTACGGTCTCCCGACCCGACCTCCGGGAGTTTTCCGACCTCTGATTAGATGTCTCCTGCCGACGCACCGTCGCCGCATAAGTGCGTCGGCTGTAAGATTCGCACCGTGCCCTGTCCTTCCGTTCAGGACTATCCCGCTTGGAAGTCTCAATAGACTCCGAACCAGCGGGACTGGACTGGCCTTGGCCCAACCTGGGCCCGCGGTGCTGAGGTCGCTCCCTCCTATTTCTTTTATCCCTTGGTGAGGTGCCACGCCTCGCACCCGCTTCTGGGGACTCCGAGTCCACGGAGTCGGTTCGTCTCTCGTCACCGCCCGACACGGGCGATCGTCTCCCATCAACTCCATCCACCCCCAGGGAAACCACACTCTTCGCGCGACTATTACCGGCCTTCCGATTTCGCCGACGCTGTCTGCGTCTATTTTTCGCGCTTGCCCTACTCTCCACACGGGTGTCCTGCTCTCGGCTCGCAACAGGTGCTGTACCGGCGTGCCGCTTGTGGGGAGAACCCTGGGAACCCTGTTGTTGTTCCCACCTTTCCCTGTATTCGCACCCGCGCAAGCTGTGACCTTGTCGGCCACAAAACTCGCAACAGCACCGGACGCTGAATACTCTTGGGCCTGAAGTCGCCGGCCCACCGCCCGTAGAGCCCGGGGATTTAAGTTCGATAAAACCGGCGCCGGCGCCGCGGTACAATCCCTAAAAGTGGAGGATGAACTTTCCAAAAGGGTCGAGCAACTTCCCGGTCCTAACTCCAATGTCTCCGACGCTCGCTCGGCGATTCCGGGCCGCGCATCTACAAACAGGTCGTCCTGCCTCAACATTTCCTTTCGAGCTCGCTCAAACCCGGTCAGGTGGTCCACCAGGCTACGAAAAGGGACATTACCCAACGTGAGAAGGAAGTGCTTTAATCCTTCCTCCCTCAGACCCCTTACCAACACCGGTTTGGCCATGCCCTCAAGCTGGCTGGCGTAGACGGACCTACCCTGGCGACCATAAAAGCGCTCAGCTGCCTCCTCGCACCGTACCACGGCCCGCTTCACTAGGGGAACGAAGCCTGTGGCATCCTCGGAAGGAAGTTGTCGCATTTTGGAAAGTTGCGCACACAACTCCTCATACGACATCCGGGGTTCGTAGGCCTCTCTAAGACGCTGTTCCGCTTCAAGGAATGTCGTGGGTGGTCTCTCCTCGAACATCCGATAGGCCTCGCCGCTCAGCCTAGAGGGCAGCCACCTGAGGAAGGTATGTTCCTCCTCCACCGCCAGCCCATCCAAGGTCCTTCTACAGCCCTTGAGAAACGAAGAGAGTCTCTCGGCCGTATCCGGTCCTTCCTGTCCCGAAAACATGGGGGCCGCCTTCGACACAAGGTCGAAAACCCTATCTGTGCCCAGCATGGTCCGTACAGGACATGGTTGTGGGCCCAGTTTAAAATACGAGGGCATCGGCGTGTCCTCCATGCTCCCGACAGGCTGTTTACCGACGGTGGGAGGGGGGCGTGTTGGCGATCGGTCGTCCACAAATTCGTCCCTCGAATCATGGAACGCCTCCGGATCCACCTCGTCAACCGGCGGCTCGGGAAATGCCTCGGGTCGTGCCCGGGCAGGGGTGCCCTCTCGGACATCTCTTTGACGTTGCCTTGTCTGCATTTGCCGGCCGTCTAACTAGATCTCAAGGTCACCTACACCAAAGTCAATCCCGGATACCCCGCGGAGAAAAGAAAAAACAACCTCGTCGCCGACAGTATCCACCAACAGAAAGGGTGCGAAAAACAAAAACAAGCACGCCCCCAATATACAACAGGACGCCGACGAACCTTCCTCCCTCGCAATCACTATAGGGGCCCGATGCGTAACAAAGAAACCCGGAACACCAGAGGAGGTCAGCCCGTAATTAAAAATTCACCAATGTTTGGGACTGAAAAACGGTGCACTAATCGACAAAACAAATGGTCGTGCAACGAGAAAAAGAAACACACACTACACCCGTCGGTCACAATAAACAAACAAAAACACCATTCTACCAACAAACGCAGTTCTCAGCGTGCGAGAATTGGAGAGAGAGAAAGGGGTAAGCAAATATAATGACCACTTTTGGGTCACTTTTGTAACACAACAAAAAAAAATCCAAACGAAAACCAAACGCGCAGCCGAAAAGGAAGAAAAGCAGAATCACAATTCAAACAAAAATTCAGAGCTCGATTAAAGTCAATATTGAAAATCACAGTTTTTAACTGGGGAGAAAAAAAAATCTCCCATTGACATCTGTCACCCAAAATGAACAATTAAATTAGGTAATAAATAATAGATAGAATAATAAATAAGAAATTAAACGCAATAATACAGAATCAATAATTGACATCAAAAAACCAAAACAATTCTACCAACATTTGGTGTACAATTTCAAAACTTCAAATTATCTCCCCGATCAAACCATTTAACAAATTAAAACAAACAAAAATTTTTCTTCGTGCTGCTTTTACGCCGGTCTCTGCTCACGACCGCATGGCTACCTCCAATACCGCACAACCGCTACCAATCTGCCAAAGCCCTTTGTTCTTGTTGAAACGAGGTAATGCTTGTATAGCTGGTCACAGGTTTACAACTATTGCTTCAGTAAAAATATCATTCGCCAAACCTGCCGTGGTCTCTCGTTTGTGCCGTGTCCTGCGACTTGAGATGCACAGGTTTCTCCTGGATTTGGGCTTTTCAAGCACTTACGAGTTTGACTCAGGCTTCCTCAAATCCTGTCCGCAGCGCCAGTTTGTCGTGTGTACAACCACAAAATCTCTATAATTATCAATAAGTTATAGTGGTTACCTGTGTCCTCCCCCGTGGGGCATGCTGATGAATTCTGTTGTGCTCGGCCCAGGTCAGTGCAGCAGCCCAGACACAATCCTGTCTGTGGTGGCCCACTTGAATAGATGATAACTGCCCTGATTTCCAGCAATAAGTCGTTCTTAAATTATCCAGTGTTGGCTCCTCTGGATGTTTTACCGATTCAGCAATCCGGAAAGCAACGACAAAGGCCACACAAATTCACAGAAGAAACGGAAACCACATTCTTTCTTAGATTCACGTTTAATTTTTTTCTTTTCCTAATTTTATAACAAAGTTTCAGACTTTACTTTTTACCAAAACGAAAAAGGGAACCGGCTCTTTCTGTAATCTTTCCTTTTCTCTGCTCGCCAACTCAACGGAAAATCAACTCTTCCACTAATTCCGTCCTCTATCCAAAAAACAAAACGTTTTTTCTTTTTTTTTTGCTTTTTCCGTTGTCAAACGTCAACAACGGAATTCTGAACCGTATTTTTGAAAAAGGTTAACCCTCCATCTCTCTCGCTCTCCATTCACGTCCACTTCGAAAAACAAATTCGAACTCGAAGAACTGCACGATCCACACCCGAATCAGGGCGTGTTCAAAAACTCACTTCTGGATCGTGCAATTCTTCCACCACCTTACCATCGTACTATTTTAAAACAAAATTATATTAAATACGAATTATCAAATGATGGTGGTGGCCGACGTACGTAACATGGTCAGCATTTAACGACCAATATCATTCGAAAGACAATGACCATCAAATACTATATTAGCACCCTAAGTGTTATAGTCTCACGTCAGCATAGTTCAATTCGTCTAGTTTCGTTTGGCAACCGCCATTAATCGACCACGTGACCATGGTGGCCCCGCCTACTTCCGTTCACCAAGGGACGCTTTCGTTAAGTTGCAGTCATTAAAGATTTCAACGGCGAATTTCCCTTCACACTTCCTTCACTTCGTTCGTCGTCCTGAAGCATAGCAGTCGATTTGCTAACTTCGATTATTTGTATTTCGTGTCGTGTCACATGTACCAATTTGCATGTGCCTAATTGAACCTTTTCGTTAATTAATCTAAGGCAAAAATTAAAAAAAAAGAGAGTTAAGAAACATTTGTTGTATATCCTTATTTAGTTGAATCGTCGTTGGTTTTTGTCGAATTTTCGAATTTGCGCGGTAAACGCACCATGAACATATAGGTACTTGACAACTTTTTTTCGGTAGTAAATTTTTATAATTTGCAGGCGTTGTTCGTTCGTGTACTTAACCATGATGAAAATGTTGAGTTTACTGAATAAATTGACAGTGACAGTTCGATGAATAGTGAAAGGGTCCGTTGACAAATTAAATTCAAAGTTGTCAAGTCCATATTGGAAAACGCGTTATTACGAGAGTAATCTACCTCCTTGTGGGACGTTGGGTCGATCTTTGTTTATAAAATCAAAATTTCACTAGTTAATTTTAGTCATTCACATGTAATAACTTTAAATTTTAAGTTTGACGAAGACATCACGTTAGTCACTGTACAGTTGTCACATACTGTAGATTTAGTGGGTGTCAATAAATGTCACTCAGTCGAACTTTAGTCAGCTGATTGATTGACAATTGTATCAAAATAAACGACAATCAATCTTAGCGATAATTATAAAATAAATTTACAGTACTAATAGTAATAAAAAAGGAGTAATATTTCTGAAAAACCATCGAAGTACATACGTCACCCAAACTGTTACATTTGATCGAGAAACTAGAACAGAAATTGAGTGTAGAAAAAGCCCTCAAAAATGGACAACGCACATTGCGATAGTGCTCCATGGTGGATGATTCCAGAATCAGCTTTCGTAGCGATTCTGTCGTATCTTTCTCCGAGGGAAATACTGAATTGTGGATGTACATGCCGGCGATGGTACCAAATGTCTGGTGATAATTTAACGTGGAAACATAAATTCCATCACTACTTTAAGACTGATCCGAGCATAAGCCTCCGGCCAGGTATTCCAATCGAATGTCATTTACATCAGACCTAATTGAGATATAAGGTGCAATAATTTTGAATTTTAAACACTAGGCGCCGAAACATGGAAACAAGAGTACATAAGACTGTGTTCGAATATCCCTCTTGTGATGACCGAAAAACTAGAAGGACATACCCACCAAGTGCTCCATGTTAGCTTCTCTCATAATGGGAAAATGTTCGCTACATGCTCCAAAGACGGAAATGTTATTGTAAGTTGCTATTCTATAGAATTAGTAGACATTTTCAAATAGCTAAAAATAGAGGACCGATTACGAACGAATTTTGCGATTCAGCGAAATTTGATAAATGGGTCATGCGCGCCGATTTCATGTGGAAATTGGACGTATCGTCACCGGCAAATTCCTAAGTTAGATGATCAACAGAAAGTTTTTCAATTCCAATTTGATTAATTTATGCGATGTTTTCACAAAGCATGGCGACGGGATCGCCCGGCCAAACCAAATCTAGTAGTATAGTCTTCGATACCACCAATTGCCTACAACCTGTTGGCAATTTTAAATTCTGCGCTTTTGATGATAGTCACAGGATGATCAATCTAATCAGGAGCGTACGACTAGAAAGACAGTGAAATAGTTTAAGTGAAAAGTTGGCGCTTACAGGTTCAGGAAGGATCGTCTTCCGCACTCTCTTATTAATGATTTTAATTTGAAGATCCGATAAACAGGCCCGAAAATAATTTGTTGCGTCTTTGTTGCGATGAAATGGCGAGTTTATTACTTGAAAAGCAAAAACGTAAAGAAAAAAATATATACGATGCGCCTATGTTCTAATGATGTCCCCTATGAGCTTCACCACTCCTTTTTGTATCCTATTAGACGCGTGTAGTGTGGAAATATGGGAGTTGTGGGTGTATTTCTGTACCTAGATGCAATATTGTTAATGTGAATTGTGTATGACTAGTGATCGGGTCCATTTACCCTTGGAAGGTGTTACAACAATTGGTGTAAGCATTATATGTGTGTGGGGGTAGAAGAAGTATTGTACCAGGACACGGGCACTAGGTTCACTTTCTTCGCACTATCTCACCGTTTGTTTCGCCGCAAATTGTTCCCCAAGAAAATTGAATTAATGAAAACGCACTGGTGTTGATTTGATGTTAATGTTTTTTTGTTTTTATAGCTATCCAAACGACTATTGCATGGGCAATTTAAAATTTAATTATTTGACATCTCTTGAGTTTATATAGATTTTGTTGCTTTGTATACATATTGTTGCGAGCTTAGGGTTCGCTGGATTAATTATTTTTAATAAATAATAGCCGTTAAATCGATTTTAAATTAATCTAACACTTTATTAGTCCGTTAATAAAAACCTTTTACCGTACACTTAACGATTTCTTGCCTTTTCGCTTCCATACTTATCGCGTCTAAAAAAATGGGTGGCGAGAGGGCCGACTTTAGCGAGACAAGGACAGGTGTGTCCTTCATCTTGTCTCTGACTTCTGGTCATCTTGCGATAACCAGAATCACCCACATCCGTGAGGATGTTGGGCTCGGTCTCGCGATAACTGAAAAGAAAAGAAAAAAAGGCGGGGTATCCAAGGATAGTGTGGACAGTGTTAGTCCAGGTGTTCCCTAACTACTTTTATAGAGGGATCGTGGGAAAGAAATCATACATGGGTGCGGTAGTAAACGCAGATCACGTCTTTGGCGTCTAATGATCTGCGCTTTGGTCGGTGTGTGTGTGTTTGTGCCGTCTTGTACTGTGCGTCCGTGTGTGTGTGGTTTGTTAACAGTAGACCCTATGGGATGGATCCAGGAATCCTCTATTATAGAGGGAAATGTTGGGAAGGGTGCTTTCTTCAGTTTTGTACTGAAGAAGAAATTGTGGGGGTTTGATCCGAAGAGATCGAGCGAGGGAAGGGTCAAGAACGTAAGAGTCCCGTACAAGTAGGGTCTCGCTGTTCTGAATGTTTTTGAGGTACTTGTATGCTAATTGAAGCAAGTACTCGTCGATAGGGGTAATGGAGGCGCCTTCGTATAGGTGGGGGTACTTTTCTCCCTGATCTGCGTGCGACGTATTTATACCGTTTCATCATCCTGATTTAGTGTTTCGTTTCTGTCCGTTCCATAGCCTCGAATTTTCTATTGCTCACAGTTTGCAGTTTTCCAGTACTTTCTAGAATATGCTAGTACTTTGTTCCGGACTTTCTAGAATATTTTAGTATTGATTGTCATATGCGTCACACTACCCTCTGCCTAGATTAGTTCATCCCGAACTAAGTTCACTAGTTTCCTGGGTTAACAAAAGTCGCCAGTCGATCACGATGTACCACTTTCATCTTGGCGTTCGGTCTTCGCTGAATCCTATAGACAACGTCGTTAATTCTTGTGAGAATTTTATACGGTCCTTCGCAATGTTGCTGCAACTTCGGAGACCTTCCTTTTTGCCGATGAGGGTTATAAAGCCACACGTTATCGCCTGCACTAAACCCGTTGGCTCGAACGTCGTACCTTGTTTTCATCCTGTCACCTGATACCTTGATTTGCTTTCGAACCAAATGATGAATCTCATTGAGGCGATTTCTCCCTTCGGCTACAAGAAGACTACAGTCTTATTATGGCGTCTGGAGGTATTCCGAATCGCAGATCGGCTGGTAATCGCATCTCTCGTCCAAATATAATTCTTGCTGGAGAATGGCCTGTCGTATCGTGATTAGCCGATCTATAACTCACGAGAAAGGTTTGTACATATTTGTCCCAATCCCGTTGGTGATCACTAACGACCTCCGATAAATGCTCTTTTATTGTTCGGTTGAACCTTTCGACCATTCCGTCTGACTGCGGATGTAAGGGTGTGGTCCTGGTTTTTCTTACGCCCAGTGCCGCACAGATGCCTTGAAATATCTGTGATTTGAAGTTTCGGCCTTGATCGGAATGCAGCTCACAGGGAACTCCATATCTGCTGATCCAATTATTGATAAGCTGCTCAATGATGGTTGTTGCTTCTTGGTTTGGAATTGGAAGGACTTCCACCCACTTGCTGAAGTAATCCATGATGACCAACATATATTTGTTGTTGTCGTTGGTTTTTGGAAATGGTCATGAGATATCAATCGCAATTCGCTCAAAAGGGGCACCCACGTTGTACGGCTTCATAGCGCTCCTTGGTTTTACTGTTGGTCCTTTGGTCACAGTGCAAGTTGTGCACTTCCTACACCAAGACTCGACGCCATCTCTCTTGTGAAGCCAGTAGAATCGAGATCGTAATTTTGAAAGTGTCTTATTAACTACCAGATGTCCGCCGGAGGCCCCGTCGAGGATTTCTGTTAGTACATCCTTCACTTTTGATGATGGGACTAGAATCTGCATTCGATGGGATTTTCCACCCGCGGCTTTCCGTTTACGCTTTAGAATTCCATCTTCCACCAGCAAGGAATTCCATTGTGCTCAATATGCTTTAAATGTTCCACTCTTGTCGGAAATACTGTTCCAAGTTGGCCGCTCGTTCTTTTCTTTGTGTTCCAGGATTAGCGACATATCTTCATCCTGAAGTTGAGCTGCGCGTATAGCATCACTCGTCCACCCATCTAGTACTTCTGCTTGTACATTTCGAAGGTCGTATGCCTCTTGCTTTTTTTTTCGCCCTATGACACTGTTTACAATCTGGCTTACATGGTCTTCGCAATTGTTTGTCGTGCAGTGTAATGGCAACCACCAAGTTACCAATTCGCAGTGTTCTTTGCCCGATATTTAGAACAACTTGGTGCTCGTTCATGAAATCCATTCCAAGAATGCATTCGTCCGTAATATCGGCAACCGAAAATTGCCCAGCACTATTATGCTTTCGACTTCTCCGTAGACTGTAGAACGTTCTCCTGTGGCAGTTTTCAAAGCGTATCTACTATTTTTATTAAGGGCTATGCCCACGACATCCGGCCGAATTAAGGATCTCGTTGCTCCAGTGACGATTGTCATTGTTGTTGTCCTTGCGTTAACAATCGTAGTTATAGCCAAACTTTGGTTATCCCGTTGGAGTTATGATACGGTTATGATGCTGGGGCTGCACATTCCACCAGGCGACTTTCGCCCCATAAAGTCTGCCCTTACAAGTTTTCCCGAGCTATTGACCGCAGATTGATCCATTGATAGTTTCCTCCCATGATTAGCGCATGAACAACAATTCTTAATTGATGTTTCATTCGTTTGTCGACGTTTCCTACAGTCAACAGAGATGTGGCCGACTTCGCCGCATGTCCAACACTTCATATCAGGTCTCGGGGTTCTCCGTTGTACATGCCCGTTTCTTTGGCAGGAATATTCCTGGACGGACATTTCTCGGACTCTATATGTACTCCTGGTAGCCAGCTTAGCAGATTCATATGCCAATGCGAACGCCAGTATTTCATTAGTCGTCTTCTTTCCCGCCAAACGAACGGCTTGTTGCAAGTACTGATCTTGGACTGCCTTTATAAATGCATCCATTGCTACCTCGTCCAGAAATTCCCTCGTCATCTTTGAATAAGACAAGTTTGCCAATCGCTTAATGTCTGCCTCCAACTGCTGAAGATTTTCTTCAGGTTTCTGCGTTCTGCTCCGCACTTGCATGCGGTAGACGTGCTGCACGTGGTTGTCTCCATACCTAGCTTCAAGGCCATCTCTTACCGCTGGGAAATCTGTTTGCTTCTCTGCTGGTATGGTATGTAGCAATTCTGCAGCTGCCCCGAGAAGTGACAAGAATAGTGATGTTGACTTTTGCTCATCTGACTGTGGGGGACGAGTTGATGTGCCAACGTATGGCACGCGGTACACTCGTATCCCCATCGAGTTATTCCGACGAAATATTGTCACCAAAAGGAAGCACCGAAAGGGAAGATGGATTAAAAAAACTGAATGTTGATTTGATGTTAATCTCCTTTTTTTATTGGTATTGTTTTTCTTTTTCTTTTTTACTTAACTGATAACTTATTATTAAATATTATTAAATTAGAACGTTCGTCTAACAACACTTCTGGTTTGGTGAGGTTAATCCGTACGTGCGTGCGATAATCCAAGAATATGGTTGAGATGAAGCAGCAGAATTGGCGCAAGACTAATAACCTTGCCCGTAAAAATAAATTATTGTGGAAAATTTAACAAGCGTCGAGACTTGCTAAATAAGGCCAAGACCGGATCCCGGTTGTGGTGCCGATGATGATGATGATGATGATGAAGCAGCAGAATGTAAGGCACGCCAACACACAGAGTACATTGATCTGTACGAAGACAGAACTGTGAAGGAGGGGAAAATTAAGCTGGTGCTATTCACCTGCGAAAAGAGAGCATTGATCCCTAGCGAATGTAGTGTCTGGAAAAAGTGAAAAGGACGCCGACTTGGCTAGGGATCTGATCATGGGAACTTACTTAAATGCTTTGATAATTTCCCCAGCGGTCGCAAAATTAAGCAACTGCGTCGTTTGATCAGAAAATGCCGTTGCTAACCGATTTCCGGTGGAAATCTCATGGGTTAGTGAAATGGGGTTGCCGTATGGCCAAAAAGGTAGCTAAACTCAATTATGCATTATCTGCATAGAATAATGAGCTTAGCTATGCGTCCGTTTAACATGATTTACAGGCGGAATAGCTTATAAGGAGGCGGGGGAGAAACGACGCGCTGAAAGCGGTCGAAATAAGGTATGGAATTGTGGGTTGGTTCCCCACTTTATATAGAGAACCCCCACACACCACTTATTATAATTGGCCGCAGCGTCAAACTGACGTATAAATACGGAGAAGGGCCCCGTTCCATCGAAGGTTGGCGGTTGTATCCTTGTATCTTTATAGTCATATTGATTGCTAGGCGATGTTTTATTTCTCTCAACACACTCAAGTCTCTTTTCGATTCGCGTTATTTCATCGGTGACTTTAAGATCCAGCTTTTCTACTTCGTTTCGAATTTCGTCCTTAAAGTGTTGAAAATTACATTTCATCCACTGCGTTTGGGCATCCAATTTTGCATTAACATCTGCAGCTTGCGCGTCCAATTTTGTATTAATGTCTGTAGCTTGCGCGTCCAATTTTGTCATCATCAACCTGAACATCTCCGAAATGTCCAACAGTGTGCACACGCTGCGATTGTTGAATAACGACTGACTTCGTTGATGGTTGTAAATCGACTGTCTGGAAAAGGGATGAAAATGGGTAATTTAATTTTCGCACTTGACATCCAACCGAGAACATACTTCTGCTCTCTCATTGCCACGCCCGTCGATGTGTGGTGAATTACATCAGTTAATTCGATAATCGACGAACATAGGAGAATGAGAGTATAGACGCACAAAGTTTATGATCTCGGGGTGGGTTTGGTTGTGTGTGCATGAATCAATGCAGTTCTGAGCGTAACCCATTGACCTAATTCGGTGAATATGGTGATCTCTCAGAGTACATTGATCTGTACGAAGACAGAACTGTGAAGGAGGGGAAAATTAAGCTGGTGCTATTCACCTGCGAAAAGAGAGCATTGATCCCTAGCGAATGTAGTGTCTGGAGAAAGTGAAAAGGACGCCGACTTGGCTAGGGATCTGATCATGGGAACTTACTTAAATGCTTTGATAATTTCCCCAGCGGTCGCAAAATTAAGCAACTGCGTCGTTTGATCAGAAAATGCCGTTGCTAACCGATTTCCGGTGGAAATCTCATGGGTTAGTGAAATGGGGTTGCCGTATGGCCAAAAAGGTAGCTAAACTCAATTATGCATTATCTGCATAGAATAATGAGCTTAGCTATGCGTCCGTTTAACATGATTTACAGGCGGAATAGCTTATAAGGAGGCGGGGGAGAAACGACGCGCTGAAAGCGGTCGAAATAAGGTATGGAATTGTGGGTTGGTTCCCCACTTTATATAGAGAACCCCCACACACCACTTATTATAATTGGCCGCAGCGTCAAACTGACGTATAAATACGGAGAAGGGCCCCGTTCCATCGAAGGTTGGCGGTTGTATCCTTGTATCTTTATAGTCATATTGATTGCTAGGCGATGTTTTATTTCTCTCAACACACTCAAGTCTCTTTTCGATTCGCGTTATTTCATCGGTGACTTTAAGATCCAGCTTTTCTACTTCGTTTCGAATTTCGTCCTTAAAGTGTTGAAAATTACATTTCATCCACTGCGTTTGGGCATCCAATTTTGCATTAACATCTGCAGCTTGCGCGTCCAATTTTGTATTAATGTCTGTAGCTTGCGCGTCCAATTTTGTCATCATCAACCTGAACATCTCCGAAATGTCCAACAGTGTGCACACGCTGCGATTGTTGAATAACGACTGACTTCGTTGATGGTTGTAAATCGACTGTCTGGAAAAGGGATGAAAATGGGTAATTTAATTTTCGCACTTGACATCCAACCGAGAACATACTTCTGCTCTCTCATTGCCACGCCCGTCGATGTGTGGTGAATTACATCAGTTAATTCGATAATCGACGAACATAGGAGAATGAGAGTATAGACGCACAAAGTTTATGATCTCGGGGTGGGTTTGGTTGTGTGTGCATGAATCAATGCAGTTCTGAGCGTAACCCATTGACCTAATTCGGTGAATATGGTGATCTCTCAGAGTACATTGATCTGTACGAAGACAGAACTGTGAAGGAGGGGAAAATTAAGCTGGTGCTATTCACCTGCGAAAAGAGAGCATTGATCCCTAGCGAATGTAGTGTCTGGAGAAAGTGAAAAGGACGCCGACTTGGCTAGGGATCTGATCATGGGAACTTACTTAAATGCTTTGATAATTTCCCCAGCGGTCGCAAAATTAAGCAACTGCGTCGTTTGATCAGAAAATGCCGTTGCTAACCGATTTCCGGTGGAAATCTCATGGGTTAGTGAAATGGGGTTGCCGTATGGCCAAAAAGGTAGCTAAACTCAATTATGCATTATCTGCATAGAATAATGAGCTTAGCTATGCGTCCGTTTAACATGATTTACAGGCGGAATAGCTTATAAGGAGGCGGGGGAGAAACGACGCGCTGAAAGCGGTCGAAATAAGGTATGGAATTGTGGGTTGGTTCCCCACTTTATATAGAGAACCCCCACACACCACTTATTATAATTGGCCGCAGCGTCAAACTGACGTATAAATACGGAGAAGGGCCCCGTTCCATCGAAGGTTGGCGGTTGTATCCTTGTATCTTTATAGTCATATTGATTGCTAGGCGATGTTTTATTTCTCTCAACACACTCAAGTCTCTTTTCGATTCGCGTTATTTCATCGGTGACTTTAAGATCCAGCTTTTCTACTTCGTTTCGAATTTCGTCCTTAAAGTGTTGAAAATTACATTTCATCCACTGCGTTTGGGCATCCAATTTTGCATTAACATCTGCAGCTTGCGCGTCCAATTTTGTATTAATGTCTGTAGCTTGCGCGTCCAATTTTGTCATCATCAACCTGAACATCTCCGAAATGTCCAACTGTGGCGAACTCTTCTCCTCAACACAACTGCTGGAAAAGAAGTGGGAATACGGAGAGACGGTTCACGAACTTTTCGTTGACTTCAAAAAAGCCTACGACTCAGTCGCAAGGCGAAGACTCTACTATATTGTAGTTGAGCTGGGAATCCCGAAAACAAAGGGCGAGTCAGAATAGAAAACCACCTCTCAGAACCATTTGAAATCCGAGACGGACTAAAACAGGCGGATGGGCTCTCACCATGTCTCTTTAACCTTGTCCTCGAGTATGTCATCAGAAAGGTACAGGACGACAACATGGCCGGATCATCCCTGAACGGGGTCACACAAGTGCTCGCGTAAGCGGATGACATCGCCGTTTTGGGCGATAATCTAGAAACTGTAAATAAAAACACTGAAATCATCATGCAAGCGGCAGAAGAGGTGGGCCTAGAAATAAATGAAGACAAAACGAAATACATGATTATGGCGAGAGCAGGTGGACATCAGAGAACACACATAAACATCAGGAGCAAAATATTTGAAAATTTCAAAGAATTTAAATACCTGGGAACAATACTGACGGCTAGTAACGAAATATCGTAGGAAATTAACAAAAGATTACACTCCGGCAACGCTAGTTGGCATGCAGTCAGTAAACTGCTGAAATCCAAACTGCCATCACGTAATATAAAGCTCCGTGTCTATAGTACCATAATCATGCCGATTGTTCTATATGGATGCCAAGCATGGACTCTCACAAAACGGGAAGAAAACAAATTCTGCGTATTCGAGAATAAAGTTCTTAGGGGTATCTTTGGCGGCAAATATGACGAGGAGGCAGGACAATTGAGGAAATTCCACAGCCACGAATTGGAAGAGCCACACCGCAAACCTACAATAGTGAGAGTAATCAAGTCGCGGAGATTAAGATGAACCGGGCAGGTAGCGCGAATGGGCATCGATAGGACCGAGCGTAAAATTCTTGACGGTAGACCAACGGGAAAGAAACCGGTAGAACGCCCGCGACGAAGATGGGAGGGCAATGTTAGGTTTGACCTTACGGAGATCGGATCGGCTGGTCAAGCTTGGAAGGAGAGTGCACAGACAGAGAACGATAGCGGAGTCGAGTCGGTGAGGTCATGAACTTCCGGATTCCTACAGGCCAATAAATAATAATAATAATGATATTGTGGTTATATGCGGAAGTTACGCACTTTTGTTTGATAGTTTGACGGTGGGGCACAACAGCTGTTTTACTTATTTTCTCTATTGGTGTTGATTTAGGGTTGGGGAATGTTTAATCTCGATCCGGTAGTAGTTGTTCCTTGGTTTGTTAGGGGATGTTTGTAAATCCCATTCGTGTTCTGGAAGAGGATATTTACGCTATCTCATCCGTGTTTTTTTTCTTTTGCTAGGGGATATTTTGAGAAAGAAATCCCACCGCTGCCAGCAATGTTATACTTAATACCAACGCCCTGTTTCCTCTATTTAAGGGAAGAGCGTAGAATGCGGAGTTTCAATAAGAAACACAATTTTTCGTTATTTTAATTTTATCCCCGATGGGCCGGACACGTGGCGCGAATGAGGAACGATAGGACCGTGCATAGAATTCTTGGCGGTAGACCAATGGGAAAGAGACCGGTAGGACGGCCGCGACGGAGATGGGCGGACAATGTTTGGTTTGACCTTGAGGAGATGGGATCGAATGGTCAAGCGTGGAAGGAGAGTGCCCAGGACAGGGAACGATGGCGAAGCCGAGTCGGTGAGGTCATGAACTTCCGGGTTCTTACAGGCCAATAAATAATAACAAAAATAATAATCTTATCCCCGAGTCGCGCGCTCGGACGTTCTTTGCAATACTTTCCTTATCTTAATTTTGTTCTTTCCTTAAATACTAAAATTCTAAAACACATGTAAGGTAGTCATATTTGAGCAGCTGCTACGGTCGCTCGTGGGAATCGTTTAGATTCATGGTTCCCTGCCTTGATATCGGTTTTGCTGATGGTATTCTTGTTTGTTACCGATCAGCTGCCATGGTTGCAGGTGCTTTTGACGTTGCCCGTCGGAATCGTTTAAATTGATTTGAATATGATGATATAAGTTTGATTAAGACTAGAATTAGACGGTGGATAGTTTGTAGTTAGGGATTTCTGGAGCACAAATTGCACAAATCAGAAAGGGAGAAATCGAATAATGAATCATTCAGCGATTATTTGAAGGGATAGCCGGCGATTGTTTGCGACAATTGGTTTGCTATAATTTCTTAAGGGTTAACTTTTTGTTTGTTTATGTAATATGCAGATAAAAGACATAATTTTACACTCTCGAATGTCCAAACATATTGAGGACAGAAGGAGAGAATGGATAGGTAAAGGTTAGTTCGCACTAGCTTGAACATTTTAATTGCGTATCATTATAATAATTCTGCTGTGGAATAAACCAAACCATCAACAACTAATTATTCTCAATTCTCAAATAGGTCTGGAACGTAGGTCATCCTTGTAGCGAGAAGTTCTACCACAATATGAAATTGTTTAGTTGGAAATACACACAATATTCACAATTCAATCAGAGCGATACGCTGCTCCTGGTCTCTGGAATTCACTTTGGTTTGTCCGACATTACGTCCGGAGAAATAGCCGTGTTTACGATTAACAACGACAGTAAGTAATAAAGTGGCTCTCGTTCTTCACTGACCCGTCATTGGATATTTCTGTTGCGAATTCCAGGTGAGTCAACTTTGCGGTGTCGAGTAGTCAATCGTCCATACGACACATTCGGCACATGGTTCTGTGATCAATATTTAATATCTGGTGATTTGCATTGGCTGGCATACTTGGTTAGCACATCGGTTCTATGGCTAAATAAAGCCAGCCAAGAGGTTAGTTCAGAGCATTTGCCTGTGATGAATCAATTGTACAAATTCTACAATCGAAACGCAAGCTCTGTTCGAGTTTTAATTATAGCTAAGTGCCCTTGGCTCGAAGCTTCGAATGATCCGTTAAACAACGAAAATGAAACTGAAGACTCGACTTTGGCAAATACACAAAGCGACAACACTTCATCGATAAGTAGAATCTCATTATCGCATAACGAAGACGAAGGAATTTCGAAGGAACGCAATACAGAGAGTGAAAGCGTTCAGTGTATAAATCAACCCGATGCTACGATACACTATTTGGACGATTTCCATAAAGATTTCGAAGACCCTGGAAAGGATAGGAACAAGGAGAACGAACCAATCACAAGCCCAGACTCAAGTGAAGAGGACGTCACCGACAATAACGAAGACACCGATGATGAGATGGAGAGTTCTATACCCAAGTATCTGATATTTTTAACAGGTTCTTTAACATATACGCCCCACCAAGTGGGTATCAAAAGGATTAGAAATGTTACGTTTCCGAAACGTTTAGATCCCGGGCCAACCCTACGGGAGCGCATTGCGGCAAAAAAGAGTGCTAAGGAAGAACAGGTTTGCTAACATTGGACAATATTGACAGATCGAACTTATTTCGCCATGATTTAATTATAGATGAATCAACCACGGCCTGAGTCGGATTGGTGGAACTATGAAGCTGTAGCTGACCGCTTTGATAAGGTGGATAAAATTATTGATTTACATGGACATATAATCGGAATGGCACTAAGTCCAGATCACAGGTGAGCAAACGGAACGGTGCGAATAACTTATTGATCGGAAATATCCAATTCTTGCTTTCATAACAGAAATTTTCACATTTCTTGATTAAAGGTACCTTTATGTAAATACCCGTCCTTGGCCCGTCGGCTATGTCATTTCCAATGCCCTAGATCCCCCACCAATAGCACAAGAAATCGACATCCATGTTATAGATCTCATGACTCTCAAACGTGTAGGGAACATGTTAAAAGCACATAAAGCGTACACACCCGGCACGGAATGCTTTTTCATATTCCTCGATGTGAGCGACCACTACGTTGCAAGGTAAGTTAAGTTCTTGGCAACCAGTGCACTGCAATTTGGAGCTCTTCCCTATTATTTAGTGGCGCTGAGGACAAACATGCCTACATTTGGGACCGCTACTACGGAATCTCTCTGGCTAAATATAAACACGATGATGTCGTCAACAGTGTAGCTTTCAATCCACAAGATTCGGAGATGCTCGTTACGACGAGTGATGACTATTCTATTAAGGTAGACCAACAAATCGATATCCTTCAACATAGGTTCATTCAATTGGATATCATTTTTTAGGTATGGCGCTCAATAGACAAGGCAAAACAACTGGGTTTAGATTTAGACAAGTGCTGCCGTGCGACAAAGCTTTGTCCCAAATAAAGTGGAATCTGTTCCTGTTCTTAATAAAGATGTTACAGTGTTTGCTTTATTAATTTTATCTTACATATATATTTGTTAAAAATCTTAAACTTTTTTTTTTTTTGTGAATGGCTCGCCTTGATTTTTGCAATGCGTTGTTTTTGTCGTACAATTTAGTAGAATATTTTCGATGACTATTTCATTTCTCATGCAACACAAATAAGTTCTAGCACTTTTCTAAAGCATATGATGGTTCACGAACTAAGGTTCGGACTGTTGATTCAGGTCTATTGGCAATTCCGGTTTGTATCCTAGAATAGAAAACATTTTTTTTTTTGGTTAAATAATTGCATATAAAAACAAAAGAAAAAATACAGAGCAACATTGCGCAAGGATCAAGTTTTGTGACTATAGGAACAAGAAGGCATTGCTAAAAATTCAATTGTTGTATCGTGATTGTTCATTAAGGCGTCAGACCACTACAATTTTCAAAAACTGCATTTTTTATTGATTTCGAAAATTCTTTGAAGCATGTAGAATAAGGAACAAAAGGTTTTATGCCGACACGAAATTGTTTTCATCGAATTTTCGAGCTTTTACCCACGTGATCCGAATATCGGTGGCAAATCGCCGAGTATAAACAGTTAATATAATAAATCAAAACAGAGGAGTTATCTCAGTTAAACTAGAAAAATAAATTAAAACAATCTACGAAGCCAGATCAATAAGTTGCTGGACCTTTCGAATTTTCTCCATTGTAACATGAAAAAGAATTACCAGTGCTGAGCAACACCAATTTTTTTTTTTTTTTTTTTTTTTTTATTAGACTTCTCTCGGGAGAGGCGAACCTATAGCGCCGAGTGGGCGCCCCGAGATGCCATCAAATAACTGTTGCAGTTCTTTTTGAACAGTTGCAGGTTGTAACGTTCCGGGAACACTCGCGTGGGAAGGGAGTTCCACAGCTTCCCCGCTCTGTAGAGGAACGAGTTCTGATGTAGGGATGTTCGCGCCGTCGGGAGATGAACCACAAACGGGTGCGATCCGTCGGATTGTCTTGTGGGGCGCATATAAGCCGAATTGCGCGGAACTATACCACGAATCTCCGAAGAACAGCACCCGTGATAATATCTGTAAAACAGACAGAGGTCGGCTACGCGCCTTCGATGTGATAGCGACTGTAGTCCCGACGTCAGCGGCGAGTCCCCGATCAGGCGGATCGCTCGTCTCTGTATGCTCTCAAGTAGGTCGAGGGTATGTTTAGGAGCCGAGCTCCAAACATGAGAGCAATATTCGAGCGCGGGTCTAATTTGAGATTTATATAGGAGGAGAAGTTGGGCCGGGGTAAAATATTTCTTGGCTCTAAAAAGATAACTCAGTTTTCCTGAGGCTGACCTGGCGATGCTCGACACGTGCCTATGCCACGATGCATTCCCACAGACCGTGACGCCGAGCAATTTCAAACTTTCCCCAGCCTCGAGGGCCCGGCCATTCATCACCAGCTGTGGAACCGATGATCCAGTTTTCTTTGTGAATGTTGTATACTGAGTCTTCGTTGCATTGAAGTCGACAAGATTGACCTTTCCCCACTGCAGGACTTTATCCAGATCCCGATTCAGAGAATCAATCTGTCTACATCTCAGCTGGTGTGACGCAGATGCACCAATCGGCCGATCACTCGAAAAGGAGGAAACAAGCGTACTATCATCCGCAAAACTGAACACTTTGTTATCCGTTGTCTCCAACAAATCATTTATGTGAAGCAAGAACAAGGTTGGAGCCAAAATAGAACCTTGGGGCACCCCCGAATTAACAGGATACAGATCCGAACACTCGCCGTCCACAACAACCCGGATCGATCGATTTTCAAGGAAACTCCTCGTCCAGTCACAAAGCTGTTGGGAAAGTCCATATGAACGAAGTTTGCTCAGCAATGCCCCGTGCCAGACGCGGTCAAAAGCCTTGGAAATATCCAATGCGACCGCCCTTGACTCACCATGCCGTTCAATCGCAGATGTCCATATATCGGTTATAAGTGTCAAAAGGTCTCCTGTGGACCGCCCGCCACGGAATCCGTATTGACGATCATTCAGGAGTCCGTTGCACTCCAAATACTTAACCAACTCAGCATTGATGACTTTTTCCATCACCTTAGATAAAATAGAGAGTAATGCTATCGGACGGTAATTTTGTGGGAGACACTTTTTTCCCGTCTTTGGGATTGGCTGAACTCGAGCGATTTTCCAGCAGGCGGGAAAGGTCCTCCGTGCATAAGATAAGCGGAAGAGTCTGTCAAGAACCGGCGATAGTTCTGGAGCACAGTTCTTAAGGACTATTGCTGGTATTCCGTCCGGGCCGGTTGCCTTCCTACAATCCAGTTCACGTAGAATGCGTTGAATAGTGCGCGGACGAAATCTCACATCCCGCATGGAAGACTGTACCGGCGAGATCACAGGTGGGTCCAAAAGGCCGGGATCGAGGTTTGAATTCGCCGAAAATAAATTTGCGAATACATTAGCTTTATCCCTTGAATTCGTGACTAACGTCCCGCTGTCTGTCACCAACGGAGGGAAAGAGGAGGATGCAAAGTTACCGCTGACAGCCTTTGCCATTGACCAGAAGGAGCGCGAGCCAGTTGGGCACCGAAGGAGCTTATTGATCACCCTGTCGTTGTGAGCCTTCTTCGCGGTATCAATCGCCTGGTTGCACGCATTTCTGATTCTGACAAAATTCGTTCTGTTAACATCGGTGGGATTGGAGCGCCATTGCTTAAAAGCTCTATTTTTTGCCGCTGTAATCAGCTCGCACTTTTTGTCAAACCAAGGTTTATCAGACGAACTTCGTTTGATGGAATGTGGAATATACATCTCCATCCCCAGAAGAATAATCTCTGATACCGACTCCGCGGATGCGTTAACATCGGAGTTTCCGAAGCACACCTCGGACCACGGAAAGGATGCGAAGAAGTCTCGCATATCGTCCCAGTTAGCGGCCCCATACTTCCATACATGACGAAGCTGCCTAGGCCGGTTGCTTGCTTGGTATGCAAGTGCTTGCGCGACAGATACCAAGCAGTGATCTGAGTTTCCCAGTGGCGCAGAAACCTCTACGGTATAGATACTCGGTTCGGATGTCAAAAACAGATCCAGGGTGTTCGCATAATCGCCCCGGGCATCCGGCACTCGCGTTGGCTCCCCCACGAGTTGAGTCAAGTTGTGGCTTACAGCAAACATCTCCGCTAGCCTCCCAGCCTCGTCGGTTCTGTTAGAATGTAACAACCAGCCGGAATTATGCACATTAAAATCACCAAGGATAACAATTTCAGAAGCTGGGTGGTTGATCTGTATCCAGTCGACGGTATATGAAAGATGTTCGAAAAATGTCCCCGGTCGATCGTCATTCGGGGAGCGGTAAAGACAACAAAGAAATTTTACGGAATTCCTCAGCACGACCCTCAACCATATGATGTCCATATTATTGGGTTCCAACGCCTCCATCCTCTGGCAAGCCAGATTGGACCGCGCGAAGACGCAGACTCCGCCCTTAGAACGGAATCTCGAATGTAAGTCGTATCCTGAGCAACGAAGATATGTCGAATCAGTGGACGAATCGACCTGGGTCTCAGTTAGGGCAAGGATATCAGGTTTCGTTGTTTGTAAATATTGGTGGACGGCGTTTACATTGGTATTGGTGAAACCGATGCCCCTGATGTTACAAAATGCCGTCCCCAGTCGAGCGTGGGCCGAGCCTCGAGAGCGAGGCCGGTTATGCGATGACGAACCTCTTAAAGTTCCATTATTTATCATGATATCTGCATGATGTTCCCCCTGACATAGTCCCCCCCGGAGATCCGAATGGGAGACTAGTTTACCTCCGGAATTCTTTATATCAGAACGTACCATCATGACTTATCCCCGTGTCAGTCCGGGCCATCAGCCACACATCCGAAACACCGTCGAAGATTTCTCTCGGCGATATCGCGGAATGTACAGCGTGACGGGGTGGTATCTCACCTTGGGACCGACTACCACCTAACCAATGTCAAATTATCAGCAGAGTCAATAAGCCACTGTTTATTTTATTATTTCGCGCAAACCGCATTATTTAGGTTACGGATGACAGCCGCTTCAGGCAGATCACACCAGCTTGCATCCCATTCCGAGGTAGTAGTGTTCTTTTCTGCGTTACCGTTGCAGTGACACAGGAAATCGATCACTGCAATATTCGTGGCTTAACATGCAACTCGGGATGTAGAGATATTCTCGTTTATTGTATCATCATCGGAGTATTTGACAGTCAACTTTCAGGGCGATCATTTTTATATAATTATCGAAGTTTCTTTCCCTTCATAAAGACAGAGAGCCTCAGGAATATGTTGGTGGGAGATGAAGCATCCAATATACAGAACAGAATCAACAGTGAGTCTGTGAAATGGGTCTCTAAGATGTAGCAAACAGATCCTAAAATCGTGTGTTATTCAAAATACGTCTTCATAAGTTTATTGCGTCCAAATATATCATACTAATACTGGGATCTTATGGCGCAAGGCTAATAACCTTGCCCGTAAAAATAAATTATTATGTAAAATTTAACAAGCCTCGAGACTTGGCAAATAAGGCCAAGACCGGATCCTGGTTGTGGTGCCGATGATGATGATGAATACTAGGATCTTGAGTGCACCAAGCGAAGTCAATGTGGATATTTTATGTGGTACATCCTACAGTAAGGGTAAAGGGAAGTGGCATAATCATATTGGAACCAAATTGCAGAATTCACCATTCCATTGTTCTTTTGAAAATGATTAAGCATCTGTGGTCTTTACTGGTTCCAAATGATAATGGAATTCGAATTATCACGGTCGCAGCGTCCAAAGATCTGGTAGTGAAAAGCACGATGTTCAAGCACAAGCAAATCCATAAAGCCGCATGGATATCACCCGACGGCGTAACGCGTAACCAAATAGACCACTTCCTCATAGACAAAAGACACCACTCGAATATCATTGACGTAAGATCATATAGAGGAGCAGATTGTGACTCCGACCACCTTCTAGTGATTGGCAAAATTAGAAGTCGGCTCGCAGCAAACCCGCATGGGCAATCACGGGAGACGAGCAAAAAGTTCGACATTGATAAACTAAAAGATCTACGCAAAAGGGCTGAATATCAAGAGGAACTAACAAATAGATTTAGCATCCTAGAAATGGGAGTAATGAGGAAGAGGAAAGCAATAATGTGGACACTAAATGGGCATCGATTGGGCTCCTCGATAGTATAGTGGTTAGTATACCTGTCGGGGAGCCCCTGGCGCAAGACTAATGACCTTGCCCAGACAAAATAAATCATTATGGAAAATTTAACAAGCCTCAGGACTTGCTAAATAAGGCCAAGACCGGTTCCCGGTTGTAGTGCCGATGATGATGATGAAATGGGCATCGATCAGAGACACAATCAAACAAACAGCCCAAACGGTATTAGGACTTAAGAAAGCAATTAAGTCCAAGCCTTGGTTTGGCGATGAGTGCAGGGCAAAGATCGAACAACGTAAACGCCTCAGAGTGATCCACTTAGAAGGATATGATGAAGTCAACGCAGAAAGATACGCGACAATTCGGAGAGAGACAACGAGACTTTTAAAACGCAAAAAAACGCGAACGGGAGAAGACTCGGATCGCAAAACTCCTAGAAAAAGCCAGAGCAAAGAATACCTATGTCGGCATAAATTCAATTAGAAATGGCTACCGAAGGAGAGCCGAAATAATCCGAGACACAAACGGATGTCTGGTGACAGAAACACCCAATATCGTGACAAGATGGAAGCAGTACTGTGAAAACCTGCTCAATGTGCGCACCCATCAACCACAAATAAACGCACCAGACGTACATACAGCCGAGCCTCAGATCCCAGAGTCATCTTTCGACGAAGTTGTAGACGCAATAAATCGATTGAAAAATAACAAGGCTCCCGGAGTCGACTACATACCGGCAGAGCTTGTGAAGCATAAAGGAGAGGTAACCGTTCGAATGATCCTCCAACTCATCAGAACAATATGGGATAAGGAAGTCATTCCGGAAGAATGGAAAACCTCGATAGTCGACCCCATTTTCAAAAAAGGCGACAGATCTGACTGCGTAAATTACAGAGGAATATCATTGTTCCCAACCACATACAAAATACTAACAAATGTCATATTGGCGAGAATCACACCACACGCAGAGGACATATTGGGAGACTACCAATGCGGATTCCGTGGGAACCGGTCAACGAGCGACCAAATGTTCACAATAAGGCAACTACTGGAAAAGAAGTGGGAATATGGAGTGACGGTTCACCAACTGCTCGTTGACTTCAAAAAAGCCTACGACTCAGTCGCAAGGGAAATACTCTACCATATTGTATTTGAGCTGAGAATCTAAACGGACTAAAACAGGGAGATGGCTAAACAGCGTGTCTTTTTAACCTTGTCCTCGAGTATGTCATCAGAAAGGTACAAGACGACAACATGGCCATATCATCCCTGAACGGGGTCACACAAGTGTTTGCATATTCGTATGACATCGCCGTTCTGGGCGTTAATCTGGAAACTGTAAGTAAAAACAGTGAAATCATCATGCAAGCGGCAGAAGAGGTGGCCCTAGAAATAAATGAAGACAAAACAAAATACATGATTACGGCGAGAGCAGGTGGACCTCAGGAAACACATCAGAGGCAAGACATTTGAAAATGTCAAAGAATTTAAATATCTGGGAGCGATACTGACGGCCAGTAACGAAACGTCGAAGGAAATTAACAAAAGACTACACTGCGACAACGCTAGTTGGCGTGCAGTCAGTAAACTGCTGAAATGGGTGCGAAACAAGGGCTCTCACAAAACGGGAAGAAAACAAGTTCCGCGTATTCGAGAATAAAGTTTTAAGGGGTATCTTTGGAGGTAAATACGACGAGGAGGCAGGACAATGGAGGAAACTCCACAACACAACCACGAATTGGAAGAGCTATACCGCAAACCTACAATAGTGAGAGTAATCAAGTCGCGAAGATTAAGATGGGCCGGACACGTGACGCGAATGGGCAACGATAGGACCGTGCATAGAATTCTTGACGGTAAGCCAACGGGAAACAGACCGACAGGGCGGCCGCGACGGAGATGGGAGGACAATGTTGGGTTTGACCTCGAGGAGATCGGATCGGATGGTCGAACGTGGAAGGAGAGCGCCCGGGACAGGGAACAATGGCGGAGTCGAGTCGGTGAGGTCATAAACGTTCGGGTTCCTACAGGCCAATAAATAATATAGTAATAGGTCTTTACTGGTTTATGTTGTTTGCTGCTATTTGGCTGATGTTGAAACTGTTTCTTCTCTTGGTGTTAGTCCGCCGATGATGCTTTTGCTTGTGACACTGTTGCTGAATTATCCGCATTGCCCTGTGCTACAGCACTGTTGTTAAAAAAAAAAAAAAAAAAAAAATCGATGTCATCAATACAGGTCCTTAATGTTTAGCTGCCCGAGGAAGACCTTTATTAAAATCCAATTCGCCTCCGGCAATCTTTTTCGTAGGGAATAATGGATCGGTTCAGAATTTTGTTTTGTTGGTGGGGGATTTTTTTTTTTTTTTTTTAATGTACTTCTCTCGGGAGGGGCGAACTTATAACGCCGACATGGCACCCCGAGATGCCACCAAATAACCCCTGCAGTTCTTTTTGAACAGATGCCGGTTGTAACGCTCCGGGAACACTTGCGCAGGCAGGGAATTCCACAGCATCCCCGCTCTGTACCTGAACGAGTTCTGATACGGGGATGTTCGCGCCGTTGGGAGATGAACTGCAAATTGGTGCGATTGTCTTGTGGAGCGCATTTAAACCAAATTGGACGCAGCAATACCACGAATCTCCGAAGAACAATACCCGTGATAATATCTATAAAACAGACACAGGTCGGCTACGCGACTTCGATGTGATAGCGACTGTAGTCCCGCCATCAGCGCCGTGTCCCCGATCAGACGGATCGCTCGTCTCTGAATACTCTGAAGTAGGTCGAGTGTATGTTTTTTAAGAGCGGAGCTCTTGAGAGCAATATTCGAGAGCGGGTGCAATTTGAGATTTATACAGAACAAGTTGAGTCGGAGTAAAATATTTCTAAGCTCTAAAAAGATAGCTCAGTTTACCTGAGGCGGATCTGTCGATGCTCGACACGTGTTTATGTCACAATCCATTCCCACAGACCGTGTCGTAGAGCAATCTCATGCTTTCCCCTGATTCGAGGGCCTGGACATTCATCGTCAGCTGTGGAACCGATGATCCATATTTCTTTGTAAATGTTTTATATTGTGTTTTTGTCGCATTGAACTCGACGAGATTGGCCTCTCCCCACTGCATGATCTTATCCAGATCCCGATTCAGAGAGTCGATCTGTCTACGTCTCAGCTGGTCCGACACTGATGCAGTAATCGGCCGATCACTCGATAAAGAGGAAACAAGCGTACTATCATCCGCAAAACTGAACACCCTGTTATTGTTGTCTCCAACAAAACATTTATGTGAAGCAAAAACAAGGCTGGAGCTAAAATGAAACCTTGAGGCACACCTGGATTAGCAGGATACAGGTTCGAACACCCGCCGTCCACAACAACGCGGATCGGTCGATTTTCGAGGAAGCTCTTCGTCCAGTCGCAAACCTGCTGAGAAAGTCCATATGAACAAAGTTTGCTCAGCAATGCTCCGTGCTAGACGCGGTCAAAAATCTTGGAGATATTCAATGTGACCGCTCTTGACTCACCATACCGCTCAATCGTAGATGTCTATATATCGGTTATAAGGGTCAAACGGTCTGCCGTGGACCGCCTGCCACGGAATCCGTATTGACGATCGTTCAGAAGTCCGTTACAATCCAAATACTTAATTAACTCGGCATTGATGATCTTTTCCATTAGCTTGGATAATATAGACAGTAATGCTATCGGATAGTAATTTTGTGGGACATGCCTTTTCCCCTCTTTGGGATTGGCTGAACTCGAGCTACTTTCCAGCAGGCAGGAAAGGTCCTTCGATCATAAGAAAAGCGGAAGAGTCTGTCAAGAACCGGCGATAGTTCTGGAGCACAGCTCTTAAGGACTATTGCTGGTATTTTGTCCGGGCCAGTTGCCTTCCTACAGTCCCTTCCACGTAGAATGCATTGAATAGTACGCGGGCGGAACCTGACATGCTACCGGCGCGATCAGTTGGCTCCAAAAGACCGGTAAATAAATTTGCGAGCACATTAGCTTTATCTTTTGAATTTGTGACTAACGTCCCGGTACCCGTCCCAAATGTGCGAAAAGAGGAGGAGACGAAATTACTGCTGACAGCCCTTGTCATTGAGCAGAAGGGACGCGAACCAGTCGGGCACTCAAGGAGTCTATTAGTCACTCTGTCGTTGTAAACCTTTTTCTCGGTATCAATCGCCTGGTTGCACATGTTTCTGATTCTAACAAAATTCATTCTGTTAACCTCGGTGGGATTAGAGCGCCATTCTTTAAAATCTCTATTTTTTGCCGCTGTAATCTGTTCGCAATTTTTATCAAACCGGGATTTATCAGATGAACTTCGTTTGATGGACGGCGGAATGTAGATCTCCATCCCGAGCAGAATAATCTCTGTGACCGATACCGCGCATGCGTTAACGTCAGAGTCTCCAAAGTACACCTCCGACCACGGAAAGGATGCGAAGAAATCTCGCATATCGTCCCAGTTAGCAGTCCTTTGGCGGATTTTTGTTTAGTTTGTCCTAGTGTTCCGCCGAACACTGTTTGTAAGAAGGTGAGAATCACACGGAGCGAACAGCACAATGAAACACGAAGATCGTTTTGCATTTAATTTTTTTATTTTTTTGATAACACTTATTGTTTATATGTTAAGCACACAGTTCACACCGATTGCTCAATGCGCGTTTTTTTCGAGATGCTTTTTATTTACATTTCGCTGCGACAACCGACACACGTTCGACTCACTTTCTCTTTTAAATTTTATAAAACTAAGTCGCGGTTAATATGGTGACAGAATCTCGACTCCCGTTCGACCTCTTCAAACTTCTCGTCCCGGTGACGATCAAAATCAGACTGACTATCTCTCCTCCTCACCAAATGCCCTGATACCGATCGTATCTGTATCTCTATCCAAAAATTTTCTTATTCCCCCTGCTAACAGAATTTCCGGATTCCTGTTAGCAGCATGTTATCGTATCCCCGGGGATATTTCATAGTTTTTGGAGAAAGGGAAAGTCATCTTGCATACATTTTTCGTTGGTGATAGCATTTCCTTTTTCACGGCCTTCTGTTTGCACAGAACATCTGGCGCGAAGGCCGAGATGATTTTTCGGGCGTACAGCCCGTGGTTGTTTGCCTTTTGTAAACACAACCGAAATCCATTAGATCCTTCTAATGGGTGTGACATTTTTACAAAGGAATCGTGGGACCGGAGTATTTCCTTTGTTGGCGTTGGACTTGTAAATCTTCCGAATTATCTTGTTGCGATAATTACGGTTGTTTACAATTTTGGCCGCGGATAGGCGATATGCTTTCTTGCGTTTAGCTGCCAGCGTATGCATCCGTTGTTATTTATCTACCGAAAATGCAATTCCTGGTACATCGTGCAGATGCTTTGGATGGAAGATTTATGGCCTGTAATCTGGAATTGTTTTTGCATACTATGAATGGATGCGTTGACTCGATGCTGAAAGTTTTTGAACGTTAAGTTCCTTGTTTTTTTGATGTCGGGTTCAACATTGTTTCAGCTTCCTATGCCCTTGTTACAGGCCTGATTAAGAGCTTTGGGGACACGTGTCTGTGGGCACGTGTACTGGATAAGGTAAGTAAGTTCCTTGAAGGTTTGGAACCTTACCTGGGCGGAATTGTGCGTTCGTAGGACGCTACATCACTCCCCCCCTAGTGACGTAGTCACGATATGAAGTAGTTAGTTGCTTGGGGGTGTAGTCGAGTTTTATGGGCGTGCTCCCTTCCGTAATGGGCGGTGTTTGGGTGGTAGAGGTGCGAAAGCTATCGCGTTCGTTGTTCTTTTTCGCTTGTCAGTGGTTGGGGTTTTAGGTTGCCGTACATTGAGAATCTTCGCAGCGTCTTCTTGTGCGCGCCGATCTCGGGCGCGCTGCCGCGTTATCGGTCCGTGTAGGATGTCCGATGCCCCGCGCGCGACCATTTCGCGAGGGTTTGGTTGATTCTCGACTCTTGCCGTGCCTGGTGTTTCGTGGGAGTTTGGTGGGTGGTATACGGGGCAGGTTTCGGCTGCCACCGCTGGTTGTTGATGCACTTCTCCCAGTACGGTATCTGGTGGTAGTTCCAGGTGGCACGGTTTCAGTCTTTCGACGCTGACGGTGTACGGCTTGCCGTCGATGTCAACGGAGAAAACACGGTCGTTTATTCGATCCAGCACCTTGTATGACCCTTCGTAGGGCGGTTCTAGAGGTTTCCTAACTTTGTCCACCCTGATGAAGACGTGCGTGCAGCTGTCCATCTCTGGGTGAACAAATATCCTCTTGGAACCGTGTCTGGCGACAGGTGTTGCCCTGACCTTTCGCATGAGTTTGCGTAGGTTTTCCAAATTTGGCAACTGTTCGAGCGGTGGTTCTCCATCGGCGAAGAACTCTCCTGGGAGGCGCAGATTGGTTCCGTAAGTCAGATCTGCTGCTGAGGCTCCCAGGTCTTCTTTTATGCTTGTGCGCAAGCCTAAAAGAACTGTCGGTAGTGCGTCCAGCCATTGATTATCGTCATGACACATCAGTGAGGCTTTCAGTGAGCGATGCCATCGTTCAATCATCCCATTGGACTGGGGGTGATAAGCTGTCGTATGGCTTTGTTGGCAGCCGAGTAGATCGGTCAGCTGCCTGAAAATCGCTGCCTCGAACTGCGGTCCTCGATCGGCTGTGATAGTAGCTGGGACGCCGAAACGTGTGACCCAAGTCGAATAGAATGCTTTGGTCACATTCTCTGCGGTCACTGTTCGTAGTGGCACTGCTTCTGGCCACCGAGTGAAGCGATCGATCATTGTCAGGAGGTACATGTAGCCCCTCGACGGCGTAAGCGGTCCCACAATGTCGATGTGTACATGGGCGAATCGTGCCTCGGGGAGCTTAAACTGTGCTGGTTGTAGCACGTTGTGTCGATCGACTTTGCAACGCTGACATTGCAAACAATTGCGTGCCCAATTTGTTATGTCTTTTGCCATATGTGGCCAGACGAATTTACGTCGGACGGCTGCAGCGGTTGCGCGTCCGCTTGGGTGGGCTGGGTTATGGAATGTTTCGTACACATTCCTTCGAAACTTTTCTGGGATGTAGGGGCGAGCTGTCCCTGTCGATACATCACACCAGACCTCCTCTTTTGAGTCGTTGAAAGGAAGTTTACGCAGAACTAGTGCTGTCTCCGCCTTCAATAGGGACTCGAGTTGATGGTCCTCTCCTTGCGCTTGTGCCAAGTCGGCATCATCGATTTGCGCACGGAGTTTAATTGCATCGATACGCGAAAAAGCGTCTGCAATTACGTTGTTTGCACCTGGAACATATTCGATTCGCGTGCTAAATTGCCCGATGAAATCCAGGTGCCGCTCCTGTCGTGGGGTTGAACTTTCCGCTTTCTTTCGGAAAGCGTACACCAGTGGTTTGTGATCAGTTTTGATCGTCAACTGGCGTCCTTCGACCATGTGCCGGAAGTACTTTACTGCGGAGTAAATCGCTAGTAACTCCCTGTCGTAGGCACTGTATCGTCGCTGGGTCGGGTTCAATTTTTTTGAGAAGAAACCCAGCGGTTCCCATTTACCATCGCACTCTTGTTCGAGTACGGCCCCAATTGCGGTGTCGGAAGCGTCACACTGTATGGACAATGGGGCTCCTTCGATAGGATGTCGAAGCAAAGTTGCGTTCGCCAGCTGCTCTTTCGATAAGCGAAAAGCTTGATCAGCTGACTCGGTCCATTGAATCGGTCCTTTGTCGTTTCGTTTGGCTCCTACTAGGTATTCGTTCAGAGGAGCCTGGACCTGTGCGGCGTTTCGAAGCGTTGGGCGATAAAAGTTTAACATGCCCAGATAACGCCTAAGTTCTCGCACATTCTTGGGGCGAGGAAACTGCATTAGTGCATCCACCCTGTCTTGTAATGGGCGGACGCCTTGGCCATTTATACAATAGCCAAGGTACTTGACTTCCGATTCTCCGAGGTGGCACTTGTCTGGATTGATTACTAGGCCGAAATCTCGGAGGCGCTCGAACACTTGCTTCAAATGGGAGCGATGTTCGGTCATGTTTTTCGATGCTATGAGTATATCATCGATATACGCATAGCAGAAGTCAAGTCCGCGGAGAGCTGAGTCTATGTAGCGCTGGAACGTTTGCGCTGCATTTCGGAGACCGAATGTCATCACCTTGAACTCGAATAGTCCAAAAGGCGTGGTTACCGCGGTTTTCGGTATATCTTCGGGAGCCACCGGAATTTGGTGGTACGCCCTCGTGAGGTCGAGGGTCGAGAAAACTTCGCACCCCTGCAGCTTATAAGAAAAGTCGTGCAGGTTTGCTATCGGATATCGGTCGGGTGTCGTTACTGCGTTCAGCATTCGATAATCGCCACATGGACGCCACTCGCCGATACTCTTTTTGACGAGATGAAGTGGGCTCGCCCATGGGCTGTCGAACGGCTGTCAGATTCCTAAGTCGAGCATATACTCGAATTCTGCGCGAGCCTCGCGCAATTTTTCGGGAGCCAATCGGCGCGGGCGTTGGCTCACTGGGGGGCCGCGCGTTTCAATGTGATGGAAAACGCCGGCTTTTGGGCGTCGGGGATTGCTAAGCGGAACTGTTATATCCGCAACTTCTCGCAACAGTTCGCTGAATGGTCCGTTTGCGGCAGTGCACGTTAACGTCAATGCCTCTCCCGCCTTGGCGTTTACTGGCTGAGAAAGAGACGTTAACGGGTCCATCAGTCTATTGCTGGCTACGTCCACTACTAGTTTGTAGTGTCGCAGCAGGTCCGATCCTATTAGAGGTTCGGTCACATCGGCCACTACGAAGTACCATCGAATTGGTCGACGTGGGCCTATTTTTAGTGTTATTAATTTTCGTCCGTAGGTTTTAATTGGACTATTGTTCGCGGCGAACAATGTCAATTTACCCGGCAACCGATTTGTAGGTGCGTATGAGCGCGGAAGAACGGAAATATCCGCACCTGTGTCAATAATGAAGTCCATATTTAACTTCGAATCGTATATTGACAAGCGACTTAATTGGGGGTTGCCGGCCGTTTGCGCTTTTTCTACGGTCGGCAGTTCTAGTTTAAAGGACTAGCCTGTATTGCTGGCACATGTGACCAGTTGCAGGGTTGCCTGCACTTCCTGGCTTGTGCCCCGAAACGATGGTGGAAGTAACACCTGCCCAAGGTGTTTTCGTTGGCTGGCGTGCGCGATCTGCCACGCCCGCGTCTAAAGCTTTCGCGCGACCTGCTTCGTCGCCGTGATCTGTCACGGCCAGGCCATGAGTTGTTCCCCACGCTGAGGTTATTCAGTTGCGCTTGCAACTGCTGGACCTGCCTGCCTAAGCGTTCTATCTCATTGCTCGTTTGTGTTGCATGAGTGCACGTTACCGTGGAAGTTCGTGGTTGGGGCAGAGGTGGATTTTGCGCGGGGTTCGTTGCCGGAAGGAATTGGAGATCCGTTCGGGATCTATCCGTGGCCATTACTGCCTCGGCGTGTCGCGCTAGCTCATCGAGACCAGATTCGGCTAGAGGCGCGACGATTGCCTGAACGTATTCTGGCAAAGACTCTCTAAATATAGCCGTTAAGGCTGTCTCGGACATGTCCGTGCCGGCCAGTGCACGGAAATAGGCGGCGCGCTGGGATGGTCGCATCCCAGAGGTGTCGGGCGACCGTAATAAACGTCGCAAGCGATTTTGCGGCGTTTCGCTATAGGCGTTAGTCACCATCTCTTTAAACGCCGTGTACGGTTGCGGAGATGGGGTTTTTATTAGACACTTCGCATATGGAAGTAATTTTGGGTCTTGTACCCGTGTTACCACGAGGAATTTCACTTCCTCGTCGGTGATTCCTTCCACTCTGAAAACTCTTTCGGCGTAACCGAACCAGTAGTCTGGGTCGTCGGACGTGAAGTCTGGTAATATTGCGTTACGCAGTTGTGGGCGGTGGTCCGCCTGGAATGGGATGTCGGCTTCTTGACGGAGGGCAGGAGCCTGTGATGTCGTTGGCGAAGGTCGGGCGTCGTTTGCCATTTGCGTTTTTTTGAACCGCGGTTTTCGACCTGGTGGTTAATGTCGACTTGGGGAGGTCTCGCGTTAATTTTCTCTGTGGGAGAGCGATTATATTTCCCCTGAACGTTTTCGCTTTCTGAATCGCAGCTTGCGATCTTGTGGTTGGCATCTACTTTTAAATTTCGCGCCGTAAATCCGTCGCTCGGTGCGCGGATTGCTTTAGTGTTGGGGATTCGCGTTTAGTTTTTTCCTTTTCGGGGAATGTTTTTAATGGAGAAACGCGGCGAAACGACCTGCTGGTTCCAAAGATTTACAGTGAAAAGGCCTAGCACCAAAAGGCTAATATCTAATTTCCAAAGATAGTATCAGGGTTGGGCCTACACCAGAGGATACTTCGGTTAATTCGACGGTGCTAGGAGCAGAAAGGAGAGGAGCTTTCCAGTTCAGAGGAAGACGAGAAGAACGAGGAGGTGAGAACTATCGAGGTTTTTCGCGGATGCGCAGCTGTTTCTGCGTTGCCTTTATTGCGGCGATCAATTTCGCTTTATTTCGCGGTTGTTACGAGAAAGTAATGTCAAGTGTGTCGTCGGTTCGCGCGTGTGCTTCGTGGCTCTGAAGGAGCTTACAAAATTTTTCTATGTGCGCTTATAAATCACTATCACAATCACATTTATTAATTTATTTAGGAGCAAGAGGTTTTGACATACTTCTAATCGGGCGAAAAATTAATGAAATTAAATTGAAGGAAAAATAACGTTTTGTATCTTAGTTTCCCAATCTTTTCGGAAAATTTACTAAATTAAGTGAATTCGCAGTTAAAGATGCCTGCTAATTCTCAACTCTTCCCTACTCTTTTGGTTACTTTAATGTACATATGTGCGTGATATCATTCTGTGGCATTTATTTTATATATTGATTGCTTTTTCTTACTGAAAATTTACAATTTTAAATATTATTTGTTCTTCGTCAATGTGGTTTAGGTTTCATTATTATATCTTTTGTTGTTTTTGTATTAAATTCTGCTCTGAAGGAGCTTATAGGTTTTTTTTTACTTGAGGCTCAGAAGGAGCTTAATAAATTTTTCACAAGTCACAAGAACAAACGAAAAAAAAAATGGATTTCTCTGCCTTTTCAGCTCAGAGGGAGCTCGCACAAGAAGGCACAAACAAACAAAAAAAAATTTAGATTAAAAACAAAAAAATGCTTACATTAAAAAAAAACAAAAAGGAAATATATAAATGTTTTATTAAAAACTTGCGGTTTATCCGAACTACTGCTGTCGATCCTTGTCTGCAACTCCTGGTGTCGAAGGTGGGCTGCACTGTGGGTGGTTTTCGCTGGCACTTTCACTGCAATTGATTTTCTTTGCACTGGCTCTGTCTGTTTTTACGTGTTATTTTTCCGCGCGTATTCTTTTCTGTGTCACTGTTGGTGCTTATTTACGCGTGTTCATTCATTATTGATGTTTCACGGTTCGGTGTTACCACTTTGAAATGGTTTTGGCGTGTTCTTTTTACTCGCGTCGCGGTCACCACTTTGGCGGATTTTTGTTTAGTTTGTCCTAGTGTTCCGCCGAACACTGTTTGTAAGAAGGTGAGAATCACACGGAGCGAACAGCACAATGAAACACGAAGATCGTTTTGCATTTAATTTTTTTATTTTTTTGATAACACTTATTGTTTATATGTTAAGCACACAGTTCACACCGATTGCTCAATGCGCGTTTTTTTCGAGATGCTTTTTATTTACATTTCGCTGCGACAACCGACACACGTTCGACTCACTTTCTCTTTTAAATTTTATAAAACTAAGTCGCGGTTAATATGGTGACAGAATCTCGACTCCCGTTCGACCTCTTCAAACTTCTCGTCCCGGTGACGATCAAAATCAGACTGACTATCTCTCCTCCTCACCAAATGCCCTGATACCGATCGTATCTGTATCTCTATCCAAAAATTTTCTTATTCCCCCTGCTAACAGAATTTCCGGATTCCTGTTAGCAGCATGTTATCGTATCCCCGGGGATATTTCATAGTTTTTGGAGAAAGGGAAAGTCATCTTGCATACATTTTTCGTTGGTGATAGCATTTCCTTTTTCACGGCCTTCTGTTTGCACAGAACATCTGGCGCGAAGGCCGAGATGATTTTTCGGGCGTACAGCCCGTGGTTGTTTGCCTTTTGTAAACACAACCGAAATCCATTAGATCCTTCTAATGGGTGTGACATTTTTACAAAGGAATCGTGGGACCGGAGTATTTCCTTTGTTGGCGTTGGACTTGTAAATCTTCCGAATTATCTTGTTGCGATAATTACGGTTGTTTACAATTTTGGCCGCGGATAGGCGATATGCTTTCTTGCGTTTAGCTGCCAGCGTATGCATCCGTTGTTATTTATCTACCGAAAATGCAATTCCTGGTACATCGTGCAGATGCTTTGGATGGAAGATTTATGGCCTGTAATCTGGAATTGTTTTTGCATACTATGAATGGATGCGTTGACTCGATGCTGAAAGTTTTTGAACGTTAAGTTCCTTGTTTTTTTGATGTCGGGTTCAACATTGTTTCAGCTTCCTATGCCCTTGTTACAGGCCTGATTAAGAGCTTTGGGGACACGTGTCTGTGGGCACGTGTACTGGATAAGGTAAGTAAGTTCCTTGAAGGTTTGGAACCTTACCTGGGCGGAATTGTGCGTTCGTAGGACGCTACAGTCCCATACCTCCATAACTGCTTAGGTCGGTTATTCGCTTGAAATGCAAGTGGTTGCGCTACCGATACCAAGCAGTGATCATAGTTTCCCAGTGGCACAGCAACCTCCAGGGTACAAATGGTCAGCTCAGATGTCAAAAACAGATCCATAATCACCTCGGGCAACCGAGACTCGTGTAGGTTTCTCTATGAGTTGAGTAAAATTGCGGCCAACAGCGAACATCTCCGCCAGTCTCTCAGCCTCGTCGATTTTGTGAGAATGTACTAACCAGCCGGAATCGTGTACATTAAAATCGGCAAGGACGATAATTTCATAAGTTGGGTGGTTCATCTGTATCCAGTGGGTGTACGTGAAATATGTTCAAAAAATTCCGCTAGTCGATCGTCATTCAGGGAGCGGTAAAGGCAACAAATCCATTTAAGAGAATTCCTCAGCACCACCCTCAACCATATGATGTCCATGTTATTGGGTTCCTACGCCTGTATCCTTTGGCAAGCCAGATCGAATCGGGTAAAGACGCAGACTCCACCCTTAAAACGGAATCTCGAATGTAAGTCGTATCCTGAGCAGCGAAGATATGTCGAATCAGTTGACGAATCGACCTAGGTCTCAGTTAGGGCAAGGATATCAGGTTTCGTTGTTTGCAAATATTGGTGGACGGCGTTTACATTCGTATTGGTGAAACCGATACCCCTGATGTTAAAAACTGCCGTCACCAGTCGAGCGTGGACAGAGCCTCGAGAGCGAGCCCGGTTATGCGATGACGACCCTCTTAACGTTCGGTTATTTATCATGATATCTGCATGATGTTCCCCCTGACATAGTCCCCCCCGGAGATCCGAATGGGAGACTAGTTTACCTCCGGAATTCTTTATCTCAGAAGGTACCGTCATGACTCATCTCCGTGTCAGTCCGGGCCATCGGCCACAAATCCGTCGATATACGCATAACATCAGTCTAGTCCGCGTAGTGCCGAGTAGATATACCTCTGGAATGTCTGAGCTGCATTCCTGAGGCCAAACGTCATTACTTTGAATTCGAAGAGTCCGAAAGGGGTAATTACGGCGGTTTTGGGTACGTCTTCGGGGGCCACCGGGATTTGGTGGTATGCCCTGGTAAGGTCCAGGGTTGAGAAGACTGTGCAGCCGCGCAACTTGTACAAAAAGTCGTAAAGATGCGCTATTGGGTACCTGTCGGGGACTGTTACTGCGTTCAGCAGTCCATAGTCGCCGCATGGTCGCCATCCACCGTTGCGCGGGCTGCTCGTAATTTCTCGGGGGCCAGGCGGCGTTGGCGCTGGCTCAGCGGTGGGCCGCGTATTTCCATGTGGTGAAACACACCGGATCTCTGTTATTGCTGGTTGGAATGGGGAATTGTCGAATCACGAAATTCTTCCAACAGCGCGGGGATCGGGTCTGTGGTGTCATCGGTTCGGTCGGCTGTCCTTACGGCTGTTTGCGGGGAGAGGCAGGTAGAGGCGTTGTGAGTTACTAACCTGTTGTTGGCAGTGTCTACCAACATGTTGTATCTTCCTAATAGGTCAGATCCTATTAGAGGCTCGCTGACATCGGCTATCACGAAGTGCCAGGAGATGGGGTGCTGGAGACCCAGATCCAATTTGAAATTTCTCCGTTCGTACGTGGCTATGGGGGAGTTGTTCGCGGCGAACAACTGCAGCTGGCCGAGCACTTTGTTGCGCGGGGCGAAAGATCTAGGGAGGACGGAGATGTCGGCACCAGTGTCGACGGTGAAATCGATACTCGATCTCAGGTCCCTGATCGTTAAGCGACTTATTTGTGGGGTTCCGGCCGTTCGCGCTTGGATGACGGTCGGCTATTCTAGTTTAAAGGCGCGGCTCTGCATCCTCCTCGTCGAAAGGAGGCAAGTGTATGTTGCGGGTGTGTGAGGCGTGTTCAACGCTGGCAGCGTCTATAAACGCTGGCGAATCCGAGCGCGGCTGAGACTGCTCTTGCTGAGCAGTCTTTGACCCAGTAGCCTGGGCCTTTTTCCCTATTTGGAGAGAGTGGGTGTTTTACAACGGGAAAAGAAGTACGAGGGGCGAGGGAATTTAATCGATTGTGGGGAGAGGGCAGAGCAATTCGTCGCAGATGAGGGCGCAAAGATGCTGAAGGTAGGGTGCACGTGCGTGAACGATGAAGTAACGGGAGCCGATGGAGTTGGGTGAGTAAAGGATTTACTTACCTTGCCTATACCTAGAACAGCTGCGACACTGGAACAATTTTCGGGGCCAGTTGGGGCCCAACCGAGGTACGGCGGAGGGTTCACGGTGGCTCAATTTGGCCTGAATTGGAACGAAACCAAGAAGTGTAATGGCCCGGACGATTGAATGGAGTCGAGCTTAAACTATCTGTGGAGTCAGTTGAGAGAGTCGATGGCGTCGCGAATATCACGGGACAAGGTTGTGCTTGTCAATGCTCAGAAGAGGCTTACGATTGTGTCGACTTGTAGAACAACCCTTAACAAATCATTAAAATTCAGTATAGTAATAGCAATTAAATAAAAATAAAAAAAAGATAATAAAAGTAAAAAGGAAAAAGCTTCGCAATTGCAGGATATTATTAATTGTTCCTTACTACTATTTTATACAATCCTTTACTCGAATTTCGATTGTAAAATTGTTTTCCCTTTTTGCGTATTCATTTTTAATTTTTGAACTAAAAATCACCGCTTATAAAAACAAGAAAAAAAATGTTTTTATTTTATTAATGTTATACAGGACATGTTTGTGCTTATATGAAAAGGGGAAACTTTGTAACTTTTCGTAATAAAAAGGTATCTTTCCTCACAAAACCATACAACTATATTTAAATATAATAATGATGATTCGTTTTCGCGTTTATGAATGAGTATCTAATAGTTTAGCTAATGTGTTGGGTTTTAGATTACCTGCTGTCGTTGCTGAGGTGGCTGTTGTTTCTCGTGGGTGGTGTTTGGTGCTGGAGTTGCGTCAGGTGGGGTCGCAGTGGTGCTTGTCGTTGCGTTGGGGTTGTGCTTACCCTTTGCTGCTTAAAGATAAGTTGGGGCTCTTCTTGCCCGTTGATTGACTTTCTGATTTTGTTCACCGCTTGTCACTGCCACAGATAAGTTATTCGGAAACTGTCACTAATGTTCAGAAGTGCGTTTTTTTTACACTTAAGGGTCACCAATGTGGTGATATTTGTTGGATATGTCGGCACGGGCACGGGCTCACAAATATTCCACCGAATGCTGTTATAACTACTATTACTACTTATTGGCCTGTAGGAACCCGGGGGTTGATGACCTCACTGACTGGGCTCCGCCATTGTTCCCTGTCCTGTGCGCTCTCCTGCCACGTTCGACCATCTGATCCGATCTCCTCGAAGTCCAATCTAACATTGTCCTCCCATCTCCGTCGCGGCCGTCTTATCGGTCTCTTTCCCGTTGGTTTACCGTCAAGAATTCTATGCACGGTCCTATCATCGCCCATTCGCGCTACGTGTCTGGGCCATCTTAATCTTCACGACTTTGTTTCGGATTCGTAACTATATTCTCGGGGAAAATCTAGTACATCGTCTAGTACTTTCCCCGACAAATATTCACCACACCTGCCGGCAACACAATGACATCAAAACAACTGTCAATCAACTTTCAACGAGACGAACGTGTTGTTTACTGTTTTTGCTTTGATCGGATTTTTCGGCAACTGTTAATACATGAATACTGTTTTGGTGCTCAATTTAATTATGTACATTTTATAAGAGCTTTTATTTATATTGTTAGTCGCATGCCATCATGTGGCTTTTTAGTGTTCAATAAATGAAGTTGTCTCAATCGAGAACTCAGTCGAACTTTATCTATATTCGCGTTGGCTTTGCTTCAGAGTTAGTTACTGAAGTTTAATGTTCCTACTTAAACACAAATCCCAACAAATTCATCAATACACCCATTCAGCGCGGGAACTTCAACCAGGTTGCATCGAAGAACCTGGACCGGATTTCGACCACAAAGGTATTACTGTTCGATTTCAACTCTAACCCATTTGGTTTCAGGCATCGTTGGGTCGGACGCCATTGCGTCAATCCTCTTTGGTCATCAACGTGCTCACCTTCGCAAATCCCCAACGACATTCGTCGTTCGGCGGAACATCTGCAACGATCTCGGCCGACGACATTCCTCGTGCGGCATCGAGATACATCGCACAACTTGATTACTCTCAGTATTGTAGGTTTGCGGTATAGCTCTCCCAATTCGTGGTTGTGGAATTTCCTCCATTGTCCTGCCTCCTCGGCATATTTACCGCCAAAGATACCCCTTAAAACTTTATTCTCGAATACGCGGAATTTGTTTTCTTCCCGCCTTGTGAGAGCCCTTGTTTCGCATCCATATAGAGCACTCGGCATGATTATTGTTCTACAGACACGGAGCTTTATATTACGTGATAGCACTTTGGATTTCAGCAGTTTACTGACTGCACGCACGCCAACTAGCGTTGCCGCAGTGTAGTCTTTTGTTAATTTCCTTCGATGTTTCGTTACTGGCCGTCAGTATCGCTCCCAGATATTTAAATTCTTTGACATTTTCAAATGTCTTGCCTCTGATGTGTTCCCTGAGGTCCACCTGCTCTCGCCGTAATCATGTATTTTGTTTTGTTTTCATTTATTTCTAGGGCCACCTCTTCTGCCGCTTGCATGATGATTTCACTGTTTTTACTTACAGTTTCCAGATTAACGCCCAGAACGGCGATGTCATCCGAATATGCAAACACTTGTGTGACCCCGTTCAGGGATGATCCGGCCATGTTGTCGTCCTGTACCTTTCTGATGACATACTCGAGGACAAGGTTAAAGAGACATGGTGAGAGCCCATCCGCCTGTTTTAGTCCGTCTCGGATTTCAAATGGTTCTGAGAGGTGGTTTTCTATTCTGACTCGCCCTTTGTTTTCGGGATTCCCAGCTCAACTACAATATAGTAGAGTCTTCGCCTTGCGACTGAGTCGTAGGCTTTTTTGAAGTCAACGAAAAGTTCGTGAACCGTCTCTCCGTATTCCCACTTCTTTTCCAGCAGTTGTGTTGAGGAGAAGAGTTCGCCACAGTTGGACATTTCGGAGATGTTCAGGTTGATGATGACAAAATTGGACGCGCAAGCTACAGACATTAATACAAAATTGGACGCGCAAGCTGCAGATGTTAATGCAAAATTGGATGCCCAAACGCAGTGGATGAAATGTAATTTTCAACACTTTAAGGACGAAATTCGAAACGAAGTAGAAAAGCTGGATCTTAAAGTCACCGATGAAATAACGCGAATCGAAAAGAGACTTGAGTGTGTTGAGAGAAATAAAACATCGCCTAGCAATCAATATGACTATAAAGATACAAGGATACAACCGCCAACCTTCGATGGAACGGGGCCCTTCTCCGTATTTATACGTCAGTTTGACGCTGCGGCCAATTATAATAAGTGGTGTGTGGGGGTTCTCTATATAAAGTGGGGAACCAACCCACAATTCCATACCTTATTTCGACCGCTTTCAGCGCGTCGTTTCTCCCCCGCCTCCTTATAAGCTATTCCGCCTGTAAATCATGTTAAACGGACGCATAGCTAAGCTCATTATTCTATGCAGATAATGCATAATTGAGTTTAGCTACCTTTTTGGCCATACGGCAACCCCATTTCACTAACCCATGAGATTTCCACCGGAAATCGGTTAGCAACGGCATTTTCTGATCAAACGACGCAGTTGCTTAATTTTGCGACCGCTGGGGAAATTATCAAAGCATTTAAGTAAGTTCCCATGATCAGATCCCTAGCCAAGTCGGCGTCCTTTTCACTTTTTCCAGACACTACATTCGCTAGGGATCAATGCTCTCTTTTCGCAGGTGAATAGCACCAGCTTAATTTTCCCCTCCTTCACAGTTCTGTCTTCGTACAGATCAATGTACTCTGTGTGTTGGCGTGCCTTACATTCTGCTGCTTCATCATCATCATCATCATCATCGGCACCACAACCGGGATCCGGTCTTGGCCTTATTTAGCAAGTCTCGACGCTTGTTAAATTTTCCACAATAATTTATTTTTACGGGCAAGGTTATTAGTCTTGCGCCAATTCTGCTGCTTCATCTCAACCATATTCTTGGATTATCGCACGCACGTACGGATTAACCTCACCAAACCAGAAGTGTTGTTAGACGAACGTTCTAATTTAATAATATTTAATAATAAGTTATCAGTTAAGTAAAAAAGAAAAAGAAAAACAATACCAATAAAAAAAGGAGATTAACATCAAATCAACATTCAGTTTTTTTAATCCATCTTCCCTTTCGGTGCTTCCTTTTGGTGACAATATTTCGTCGGAATAACTCGATGGGGATACGAGTGTACCGCGTGCCATACGTTGGCACATCAACTCGTCCCCCACAGTCAGATGAGCAAAAGTCAACATCACTATTCTTGTCACTTCTCGGGGCAGCTGCAGAATTGCTACATACCATACCAGCAGAGAAGCAAACAGATTTCCCAGCGGTAAGAGATGGCCTTGAAGCTAGGTATGGAGACAACCACGTGCAGCACGTCTACCGCATGCAAGTGCGGAGCAGAACGCAGAAACCTGAAGAAAATCTTCAGCAGTTGGAGGCAGACATTAAGCGATTGGCAAACTTGTCTTATTCAAAGATGACGAGGGAATTTCTGGACAAGGTAGCAATGGATGCATTTATAAAGGCAGTCCAAGATCGGGACTTGCAACAAGCCGTTCGTTTGGCGAGAAAGAAGACGACTAATGAAATACTGGCGTTCGCATTGGCATATGAATCTGCTAAACTGGCTACCAGGAGTACATATAGAGTCCGAGAAATGTCCGTCCAGGAATATTCCTGCCAAAGAATCGGGCATGTACAACGGAGAACCCCGAGACCTGATATGAAGTGTTGGACATGCGGCGAAGTCGGCCACATCTCTGTTGACTGTAGGAAACGTCGACAAACGAATGAAACATCAATTAAGAATTGTTGTTCATGCGCTAATCATGGGAGGAAACTATCAATGGATCAATCTGCGGTCAATAGCTCGGGAAAACTTGTAAGGGCAGACTTTATGGGGCGAAAGTCGCCTGGTGGAATGTGCAGCCCCAGCATCATAACTGTATCATAACTCCAACGGGATAACCAAAGTTTGGCTATAACTACGATTGTTAACGCAAGGACAACAACAATGACAATCGTCACTGGAGCAACGAGATCCTTAATTCGGCCGGATGTCGTGGGCATAGCCCTTAATAAAAATAGTAGATACGCTTTGAAAACTGCCACAGGAGAACGTTCTACAGTCTACGGAGAAGTCGAAAGCATAATAGTGCTGGGCAATTTTCGGTTGCCGATATTACGGACGAATGCATTCTTGGAATGGATTTCATGAAGGAGCACCAAGTTGTTCTAAATATCGGGCAAAGAACACTGCGAATTGGTAACTTGGTGGTTTCCATTACACTGCACGACAAACAATTGCGAAGACCATGTAAGCCAGATTGTAAACAGTGTCATAGGGCGAAAAAAAAGCAAGAGGCATACGACCTTCGAAATGTACAAGCAGAAGGACGAGTGATGCTATACGCGCAGCTCCACTTCAGGATGAAGATATGTCGCTAATTCTGGAACACAAAGAAAAGAACGAGCGGCCAACTTGGAACAGTATTTCCGACAAGAGTGGAACATTTAAAGCATATTGAGCACAATGGAATTCCTTACTGGTGGAAGATGGAATTCTAAAGCGTAAACGGGAAGCCGCGGATGGAAAATCCCATCGAATGCAGATTCTAGTCCCATCATCAAAAGTGAAGGATGTACTAACAGAAATGCTCGACGGGGCCTCCGGCGGACAACAGGTAGTTAATAAGACACTTTCAAAATTACGATTTCGATTCTACTGGCTTCACATGAGAGATGACGTCGAGTCTTGGTGTAGGAAGTGCACAACTTGCACTGCGACCAAAGGACCAACAGCAAAACCAAGGAGCGCTATTAAGCAGTACAACGTGGGTGCCCCTTTTGAGCGAATTGCGATTGATATCTCAGGACCATTTCCAAAAACCAACGACAACAACAAATATATGTTGGTCATCATGGATTACTTCAGCAAGTGGGTGGAAGTCCTTCCAATTCCAAACCAAGAAGCAACAACCATCATTGAGCAGCTTATCAATAATTGGATCAGCAGATATGGAGTTCCCTGTGAGCTGCATTCCGATCAAGGCCGAAATTTCGAATCACAGATATTTCAAGGCATCTGTGCGGCACTGGGCGTAAGGAAAACCAGGACCACACCCTTACATCCGCAGTCTGACGGAATGGTCGAAAGGTTCAACCGAACAATAAAAGAGCATTTATCGGAGGTCGTTAGTGATCACCAACGAGATTGGGACAAATATGTACAAACCTTTCTCGTGAGTTATAGATCGGCTAATCACGATACGACAGGCCATTCTCCAGCAAGAATTATATTTGGACGAGAGATACGATTAGCAGCCGATCTGCGATTCGGAATACCTCCAGACGCCATAATAAGACTGTAGTCTTCTTGTAGCCGAAGGAAGAAATCGCCTCAATGAGATTCATCATTTGGTTCGAAAGCAAATCAAGGTATCAGGTGACAGGATGAAAACAAGGTACGACGTTCGAGCCAACGGGTTTAATGCAGGCGATAACGTGTGGCTTTATAACCCTCATCGGCAAAAAGGAAGGTCTCCGAAGTTGCAGCAACATTGCGAAGGACCGTATAAAATTCTCACAAGAATTAACGACGTTGTCTATAGGATTCAGCGAAGACCGAACGCCAAGATGAAAGTGGTACATCGTGATCGACTGGCGACTTTTGTTAACCCAGGAAACTAGTGAACTTAGTTCGGGATGAACTAATCTAGGCGGAGGGTAGTGTGACGCATATGACAATCAATACTAGAATATTCTAGAAAGTCCGAAACAAGAGGAGACAACAATAACAGGGTGTTCAGTTTTGCGGATGATAGTACGCTTGTTTCCTCTTTATCGAGTGATCGGCCGATTACTGCATCAGTGTCGGACCAGCTGAGACGTAGACAGATCGACTCTCTGAATCGGGATCTGGATAAGATCATGCAGTGGGGAGAGGCCAATCTCGTCGAGTTCAATGCGACAAAAACACAATATAAAACATTTACAAAGAAATATGGATCATCGGTTCCACAGCTGACGATGAATGTCCAGGCCCTCGAATCAGGGGAAAGCATGAGATTGCTCTACGACACGGTCTGTGGGAATGGATTGTGACATAAACACGTGTCGAGCATCGACAGATCCGCCTCAGGTAAACTGAGCTATCTTTTTAGAGCTTAGAAATATTTTACTCCGACTCAACTTGTTCTGTATAAATCTCAAATTGCACCCGCTCTCGAATATTGCTCTCAAGAGCTCCGCTCTTAAAAAACATACACTCGACCTACTTCAGAGTATTCAGAGACGAGCGATCCGTCTGATCGGGGACACGGCGCTGATGGCGGGACTACAGTCGCTATCACATCGAAGTCGCGTAGCCGACCTGTGTCTGTTTTATAGATATTATCACGGGTATTGTTCTTCGGAGATTCGTGGTATTGCTGCGTCCAATTTGGTTTAAATGCGCTCCACAAGACAATCGCACCAATTTGCAGTTCATCTCCCAACGGCGCGAACATCCCCGTATCAGAACTCGTTCAGGTACAGAGCGGGGATGCTGTGGAATTCCCTGCCTGCGCAAGTGTTCCCGGAGCGTTACAACCGGCATCTGTTCAAAAAGAACTGCAGGGGTTATTTGGTGGCATCTCGGGGTGCCATGTCGGCGTTATAAGTTCGCCCCTCCCGAGAGAAGTACATTAAAAAAAAAAAAAAAAATCCCCCACCAACAAAACAAAATTCTGAACCGATCCATTATTCCCTACGAAAAAGATTGCCGGAGGCGAATTGGATTTTAATAAAGGTCTTCCTCGGGCAGCTAAACATTAAGGACCTGTATTGATGACATCGATTTTTTTTTTTTTTTTTTTTTTAACAACAGTGCTGTAGCACAGGGCAATGCGGATAATTCAGCAACAGTGTCACAAGCAAAAGCATCATCGGCGGACTAACACCAAGAGAAGAAACAGTTTCAACATCAGCCAAATAGCAGCAAACAACATAAACCAGTAAAGACCTATTACTATATTATTTATTGGCCTGTAGGAACCCGAACGTTTATGACCTCACCGACTCGACTCCGCCATTGTTCCCTGTCCCGGGCGCTCTCCTTCCACGTTCGACCATCCGATCCGATCTCCTCGAGGTCAAACCCAACATTGTCCTCCCATCTCCGTCGCGGCCGCCCTGTCGGTCTGTTTCCCGTTGGCTTACCGTCAAGAATTCTATGCACGGTCCTATCGTTGCCCATTCGCGTCACGTGTCCGGCCCATCTTAATCTTCGCGACTTGATTACTCTCACTATTGTAGGTTTGCGGTATAGCTCTTCCAATTCGTGGTTGTGTTGTGGAGTTTCCTCCATTGTCCTGCCTCCTCGTCGTATTTACCTCCAAAGATACCCCTTAAAACTTTATTCTCGAATACGCGGAACTTGTTTTCTTCCCGTTTTGTGAGAGCCCTTGTTTCGCACCCATTTCAGCAGTTTACTGACTGCACGCCAACTAGCGTTGTCGCAGTGTAGTCTTTTGTTAATTTCCTTCGACGTTTCGTTACTGGCCGTCAGTATCGCTCCCAGATATTTAAATTCTTTGACATTTTCAAATGTCTTGCCTCTGATGTGTTTCCTGAGGTCCACCTGCTCTCGCCGTAATCATGTATTTTGTTTTGTCTTCATTTATTTCTAGGGCCACCTCTTCTGCCGCTTGCATGATGATTTCACTGTTTTTACTTACAGTTTCCAGATTAACGCCCAGAACGGCGATGTCATCCGAATATGCAAACACTTGTGTGACCCCGTTCAGGGATGATACGGCCATGTTGTCGTCTTGTACCTTTCTGATGACATACTCGAGGACAAGGTTAAAAAGACACGCTTATTAGCCATCTCCCTGCTTTAGTCCGTCCCGGTTTTCAAATGGTTCTGAGAGGTGGTTTTGTATTCTAACTCGCCCTTTGTTTTCGTTCATGCAGATTTGAATGAGGGCGGCATATTTTTTCGGGATTCTCAGCTCAAATACAATATGGTAGAGTATTTCCCTTGCGACTGAGTCGTAGGCTTTTTTGAAGTCAACGAGCAGTTGGTGAACCGTCACTCCATATTCCCACTTCTTTTCCAGTAGTTGCCTTATTGTGAACATTTGGTCGCTCGTTGACCGGTTCCCACGGAATCCGCATTGGTAGTCTCCCAATATGTCCTCTGCGTGTGGTGTGATTCTCGCCAATATGACATTTGTTAGTATTTTGTATGTGGTTGGGAACAATGATATTCCTCTGTAATTTACGCAGTCAGATCTGTCGCCTTTTTTGAAAATGGGGACGACTATTGAGGTTTTCCATTCTTCCGGAATGACTTCCTTATCCCATGTTGTTTTAATCAGTTGGAGGATCTTTCGAGCGGTTGCCTCTCCTCCATGCTTCACAAGATCTGCCGGTATGCAGTCGACTCCGGTAGCCTTGTTATTTTTCAGTCGATTTATTGCGTCTACAACTTCGTCGAAAGATGGCTCTGGGATCTGAGGCTAGGCTGTATGTACGTCTGGCGTGTTTATTTGTGGTTGATATACATTGAGCAGGTTTTCAAAGTACTGCTTCCATCTTGTCACGATATTTTTTGTTTCTGTCACCAGACAGCCGTTTATGTCTCGGATTATTTTGGCTCTCCCTCGGTAGCCATTTCTAATTGAATTTAGGCCGGCATACATACCTCTGCTGTTGTTTACTCTGGCATTTTCTAGGATTTTTTTCGATCCGAGTCTTCTCCCATTCGCGCTTTTTGCTTTTGAAAAGTCTGATTGTCTCTTTCCGAATTGTCGCGTATCTTACTGCGTTCACTTCATCATATGCTTCTAGATGGATCATTCTGAGGGGTTTACGTTGTTTGATCTTTGCCCTGCACTCATCGTCAAACCAAGGTTTAGGCTTAGTTGCTTTCTTAAATCCTAATACCTCTTGGGCTGTTTGTTTGATTGTGTCTCTGATCGATCCCCATTTCGTGCCCAGATTATTGGCTTCCTCTCCTTCATTACTCTCATTCTCTAGAATGCGAAATCTATTCGTTAATTCGTCTTGATATTCAGCCCTTTTGCGTAGGTCTTTTAGTTATAAGAACGCTGTTATAACACCGAAATAAAACGCACGGATATTGTGGGTGAAAATGCTTTATTTCTTTCCATTAAGCTGCACAGGGTGATTTGGTCTTATATTTAACATGCACTGTGATCGTTTAAGTTTAGTATATAACATGAACTGTGAATGTTTTAAGTGTTTTATTTAACACGAACTGTGTATGTTTTAAGTTTTGTATTTAATATGAACTGTGAAGGTTTTAAGTTTTGTATTTAACACGAACTATCTACGTCTCCGATCCCGATTTACACCCGACTCCGGCTACGTGCGCACTCCACCGTGTATGAAACTCGACTCTTGGTTGGATCTTGACTAACTTACCCCGTGATTAACCTCGAGAGAATCTGGCGAGTCCTCTCTCAGCTAAGGGTGAGTTTTCTTTTCCTCGAGAGAAACGTGAAGTTTCTCTTTGTGGTGGTGAATTGGAGAGGATCTCTCCGGGTCGATCTTAAGTAGTGTGCTAATGCTCCATTGTTTACCCATGCAACGAGGTCATGGGAAACGAAACTGAAAAAGGAGGATAGAACAAAGGACATCGTAGTGGTCATGGATGCAGCAGTATAAATAGACCGCAACCCATTAGGAAGTTGGTGCTAAAAGCAATTTAGGTACACAATGGTGATTGTGTACTGTATCTTGCTGTGCAGAAAGGGTCGAATTTTTTGTATGCATGTTTATATGCCGAAGAATTCGATTCATGGCGGCCAAACGCTAGATGCGTGCATTGTTTTTGTCGATTGGACAAAAGGCTGCCGAGGCCCTGGATAAGCCAGGAAAATGTGCTGTGAACGTGTGCAGCAGATTACGCTGGCCGACATGGGCTTCGATAAGTTTCCATGATTTATTGCGGTTACTTGGTACGGTAACCAAATTGTTTTTTTCCAGGAAAATGGTGAGATGCGTTGATGCATGCGACAATGCCCTTGGGGGAGAAATGTTTGCAGGGCTTATGCAATTGCATTAGCGAAAAACAATGGGGTTTTTGGTGCTTTAGGACAGGAAGTTTTTGAGGTAATTGGAAAGGTAAGTTGTGACGTTAGTGGAACCGCCACACCTTCATTTCTTAATTTTTTATCAATTCACGATCGGAACCAGTGCAATGTACCCTACGACCCATTCTCACAAAATCTTATTTTTACTGTTTTTTTTCTAACAAACACTAAAACACAAGTCTAACAAATTTACGAAGATCTCAAAAAAGACGAACCAGTAGTTTACTTCACAATCTGTGACTGTGGTGATGGTTTGTTTCTATTATTTTTTCCAGGGAAAATATACCTTTCGCTTGCATTTTTTACTACTAGGCAAAAACAAAAAACTGATAAGAGCAAATTGATGCACCATATCAAAGTACTTTTACGTACGGTTCGAGTATAGAATTGGTGTCGAAGAAAAACCAAATTGTACGAAGTTACTGATTGTTAATCGTTATCTAAACCTTTGTTTCTATTATATTTGCCACCCTGTACGTAGGGAATTTTCAATAAGTTGATTTTTGGATTCTTTATAAACAAATTGCTATTTTTTTGTGGTATACAAGTTGAGCCGTTTTTTTTTTTCTAAATGCTCACCAAGCATTCGAAAATTAATATTTTAAAAACCTCCTATGTACAAATATTTCGGTAGCTATTTGTGTGGATTACATTTTTTTTCTAGATTTAGAATATGAGACCCTCACTCTGTGAGCCGCAGTGTGCCTCAAATTCTACGCAGTTAACGAAATTGACTTCAGCGCCGCCATTTGTATTATTTTTTGAATATAAAAATTTCTTTGCAAGCTCCAAAACAAGCTGTAAAACATACTCTAAATTGTTATCCTATAACGATATCTTCTATCAACAAAACAATCACAAAAACCAAACATCAATAGTTGTGTTATATCACAAAAACACCAGGGACACCTACATTCTATTGGTAGACTCAAATAATAACATTATTTCCACGAATCCACTGAATACCCTAAAGTAAGCTGTACAAAAATAAAGAAGGAAATAAAATAAATAAACAATGCTCACCATGTGGATTTTCGCTGGTTGGAACTTCGTCGATTGGGCAATAGCCTGCTTCACTTGGGCCGATTGGTATCTGAGAACCATTATTCTGATGATTCTGTCTATGTTTCCGGCGTTTTTCTGGGTGACCAAAGCAGTTTTCGCATTCTTCCCCATCCGATGATGAGCTCTCACCAAATTCCCTTTGCTTGTGGAAAATACAGCAACCTACAATATATTTAATTTAATAGTGATGCGTAAGTCTTCTTAAGTATCCATCTCACATTTCGATTTCTTTTTGTTCATGTGCTCATTATCAACAGTGTTTCCGGCCCATTCGACTTTTTTCTGTGATTTTTTCTTTTGTAGGCGCAATCTCAAAATTGGTGGCTTAAACGAGGTATATTTGTATTTTGAAACATACTTCACATAGAAATCGTTCAGTAAATTGTATGGAAACTCACCGAAGTCACAGTGTTTGGAACGACCTCCGTCCGAGAAGAGGTGGCTAGGTCTGTTCCGGATAGATCCATAAAACGATGCTAAATTTAATGTTTAATAACTATACAAAACATGTTTTATATACTGTTGCCAAAAGTTTTACTAAAATTTTGATTGGAACTCCAAATATTTTAAGAAATAAACTGTCAAAAACACATGATGTGGGAGAGTTCAGAAATATTTGTCGTGTCATATAACGGCGTAAAATGTATTGACATTTTGTAGACCCAGTACGTCCTTTTAAAAAGTAGTTAAATTTTCTTACATTCGAATTTGATGAATTAGGCCAAGGAAGAATTCAAGACCTCAGCGAATGTAAATCCATTTTGGATGAAATTTTGTGTGGGCTGTTTTCCGAAGTTTGACTTGGCTACTTGTTTAGCTCGAGTCTCCTTGGTTCTGTGGACTATCTCTTTATATTTGGGACAGTTCCTGTAGCTGGCCGGATGTCCTTTATTACCGCAGTTGCAGCAAATTGGCAACGTAATTTCATCCTGCACATTTGTTGTGGGATCGTATTTTGCTGAAGGGAGTTCGCACTTGCCAATGTCGTGGGATTTTCCACAACGGACGCAACGGCGGGCCATGTTGCAGTTCCGGGAGACATGCCCGAAACGTTGGCAACGTCGGCATTGAGGTATTTCATTGTTATGAAATACTTCGAACAGAACTTGTTGATGGAGAGTTGGAAGCGACTTTGTCCGTATTATGGAGTCTATGTCGGTTCCTGGGGCAAGTAGAAGCTGCCATATGTTTACTTTGCTGTATTTTTGCGGTCTGATGTTCACAAACCGTTGTGGGGGAGAGAATTTTTTAACGTCAGTGAATTTGACGTGGGGGAATGTTGCTTCAAGGGCAGTTACGATGTCGTCCTTTTCCCAGCAGGCAGCGACTCGTTTTAAGAGGATGATCCTCGACTTTTCGTCGGCCGGGGTGAATGTGTAATAGTTCACCTCCTTGGCCTTCAGGGTATCGTTAACCTTGGAGAACGTTTGTCGATCGTAGGTTACGATTTTATTGAGACTTGGACTCAAGGTCTTTGCCTTAAAGTTGGATATTCCTTGTCGGTTCATATCTCCGACGAACTCCTTTAGGTTGAGGTCTCGTGCAAAGACCCCAGGTTGCTGCTTCTTTTTTAAAGCAGGTACGTCTGCCCCGACCGATGTTTGGTTGGCCTTTTGAGTTGGAGTGGTCTTTGGTTTCGGGGTTGTGGAGGATGGTACCTTCGATGTGCACGATTTTTCCAGCGGAACGACTTTTTGTGCAGTGGGTGTACCGAGAGGTTTGCCACGATTTCATTAGCCGAAGCTGGGGCTATTATTGGCGTACAGCCGGTGGCAACACGTTTACTGGAGGGAGCTCCCTCGCAGTTCAGCTTGGGTCGAGGTGTTTTCCGCTTTTCCGCGCGGAGAGAGGTGGGCGTGGAGCGGCAAGTATTAAGAGTAGGGACATGGAGACCATTCTCGTCGGCAGAGACATCAAAGTCACTATCGAGGCTTATCATTTCAGGTTCGACCTGTGAATGGCGGGTTTCCAGGTTTTTGTTGGAGGGGGTCGGGGGTGTAGTAGCTTTCAATGCTGCGTTCTCCCTCTCGAGAGCAGCGATCCTGGCTACCGCGGTCGCGAGTTCGCCTCTCAATCTCTCAAGAAGAGTCATCAAATCCTGATTGGGTTGATGTCCCAAGCTCTGAGGAGAAGAGAGGTCCATTTTACGAGGGATAAATGAAAGAAAAGTGATGGACACCGGAGATCACAAAGCGCGAGAAACAGCCCGATAGGACTAGCTGAATAAAACAAGTAGGAATGCAGAAAAACAACGGAAAGAAGATAGGAAAAAGAAAACAGCCCGACGGAACCTAAATTCAACACAAGTCCGAAATATAAAAAGTTGCTATATAATTTATAAAAGTTATGTTAGAGGAAGAAAGATATTTGGACAACATAAATAAGAAAAATGAGATTTCAGTGAGAAGAAAAGCAAAGGAAATTTAAATGAAAAGAAAAGAGTATGAAATGTAATGAAATTGAAATTAAGATGAAATATAAATGTAAATCAAGGAAAAGTAGAATATAATTTAAATTATAACAAATACTCCCCGTCTCCTTGGGTTTTTTTTTTTTGATAGCTTTTTTTTTTTTTGTTACCAAGTACAAACACTACTGAATATCGTTATTCACTGACTGTGACTGAATGATGCAACTCAACTCCCGATCTGCGTGCGACGTATTTATACCGTTTTTCCTCATTCTGATTTGGTGTATCGTTTCCGTCCGTTCCATAGTCTTGAATGTTCTATTCCGGTTTTCCAGAACTTCCTAAAATAATCTAGTACTTCGTTTCGGACTTTCTCGAAGATTCCAGTACTGATTGTCATATGCGTCACAATATTTATCCCAAGTACAGCTAGTTTTGTCCACCCAACGAAACTTGCTCACCTATATCGCGCCAGACGTCAAGAGCAAATTCGGTGGCAGTAAAACGGGTACACAAGAATCCTGGGTAGGCCACCAGAATCGATACGACGGCACAATCACCGTTGTGCGTGTGCCTTGTTTGCTGATGGCATTTGTCGCCCCTTATACAGGCAAAATGATGATGCACCCCTGTCTATACAAAGTTTTTCCCAGCTGCAAATCATTGCTCATGGTGTTCCCCTATTGGTTTGGTGTGTGTCCACAGTCCGCATACTCGTGGACACACACCACGAGCAACAGAAGCGATCATCGTGTATGTGTTTCGCGCCCTTTTGGCTGGGACCAATGTATGTAAAGATCATCCCTTATTGGTCACCGAAGCTATAGATGGAATTTGGTATTCTGTCGTTTCGGTGGCAATAATGAGTCTCAATACAGATTCCGTGGAGGTAAGTCGCACCTCCACGTAAAATGTCGAGTTGAGTGGCGACGCGTAGTGTTGAGCGTTTGATAACGACTTTGCTGTGTATTGTTTCTTTTATTTTTATTGTGAATTTATTTTAATGACTGTTAATTATGCGAAATAAAACAATTTTATTGTGAATTTATTTTAATGACTGTTAATTATCCAAAATAAAACAATATTGGAACGAAGTGTTGTGTTGAAAGGAATGAAAAGTGTGTTTTAATCTCATTCGACTAGTTTTGGACTGACCACAATCGGGAAGTGCGTTGCTCGCCATTGAAGTTCCTTGACGTCTATCCTGTTTCTACCTCTTCGTCAGTTGATCCGCCATTATTAAAAACATATTGCTTGGACAAAAAATATGTGCCACAACAATGGACATATATAACAAAATCAGAACTGAACTCTTACGGTTAAAATGTGAGTTTTTTACCCACTCGCGTAAGAAAAATCGTCCATTAAAAGTAGTGCTATCCGGATTAGACTTGATTAGCAACGATATAGTGAAAAATGAACTAATTGCACTCGGGATTAAGTGCTTAGATGTTAAAACCATCACCATAAATTCAACAACAAAAGCCTTGTACAAACACTACCTGTACATTGTTTACATCCAACGCGGCACTATAAAACTAAATGAACTCAAACATAACTTCTCCAACCATCGTTCGCTGGGACTTAAAAAAACATCATTCAGGTAAGGTCACACAATGTCACAATTGCGAGCTTTACGGCCACGACTCGATGCATTGTCACATAAATAGCTTCTGTGCAATCTGTTCGGGAAACCACAAAACATCCGACTGCAAAACGAATGAGGTCATCAAGTGTGCAAATTGCAGTGGGCCACATAAATCCACCGATCCAGAATGCATTAGCCGAAAGCAGTACATAGGCATGCGCCGCAAATTATCCCCACGTGGACGTGGTACAGGAAATACAACGTTCCTACAGCCTCCGAGTGACAAACAGCAGTCACTGCCCGACCGATTATCCATTGATAATTATCCTCCACTACCGCGATCTGTACGTCAACCTTCACTTCCTTCTTCCACCTGGGCTTCTGGCCTCCATCAAACCCAGCAACCTTCCAACATTGATACGACACACACTAAGAAAAATCCGTCTGAACCTAAGTAACTAGATTCTAACATAAATTGACTGGGGCCATTTTCAAAATAAACGATTAATAAATTTTACTATATTTTTTAAAGTTTTCATTAGTGTGGGAATGTAATCACTTGGGGTGTGTAAAATATTAATTATTGGCACATCGATTTTAAAACAATATTGCAATTTATTTCATAAATTATAAAATTATTATTGATACTAATCTCTTAATAATTTTACATCTCTTTGGACTCGACGCCTGAACTGCATTGCGCCTCAAAGACTTTTGATTTGCAATTGATTTTGTGACGTTTTGCAAAAACAAATCGGGAATGTCAAAAGCGCCTGTCAAAAACTGACGAGGAAAAAAGACCCCCGAAGATGGCAAGTGCCCTGATTCGGATGAATTTAGCAAATAAAGTGCAATTTGGTGAGTTTAATACTTTGCAATTGCTTTAATTTGTTATCTATTATTAACGCTTTGTCTGGAGGTTCATGAGTTGCATACATAGTTGTAAATAAGTCATGAAAAATACGTTGTTTTGACTGACACCAAATTATGTAATTGAAGGCGATGTCTTTTCTTGTCTAATTGTATTAAAAACAAAGTCGTAATACTCATTGTATAATTAAATTTTTGCGCATTGAATATCTAATTTTAGGGATCGTAAGTGTATGGCCTGTTCGTGCTCAAGGAACTCAACCAGCAAAGCCTGCTCCTCCACCTCCACCTGGCACTCCCCCGCCACAAACCAAAACAAAATTTGGCCCTCTAGCTGATCAGGATCGTATTTTTACGAATCTTTACGGACGGCATGACTGGCGCTTAAAAGGTGCTATAAAGCGTGGCGATTGGTATAAGACCAAGGAGATCATATTAAAAGGAGCTGACTGGATTATAAATGAAATTAAAACGTCTGGCTTGCGTGGCCGCGGAGGAGCTGGATTCCCCAGTGGCATGAAGTGGTCCTTTATGAATAAACCACCAGATGGGAGGCCAAAGTACTTGGTAGTCAACGCCGATGAAGGTGAACCGGGAACATGCAAGGATAGAGAAATTATGCGTCATGATCCGCATAAACTAGTTGAGGGATGCCTGATTGCCGGCCGGGCAATGGGTGCATGTGCGGCTTATATCTATATTCGTGGTGAATTTTATAATGAAGCCTCAAATATGCAACTGGCTATCGCTGAAGCTTACCAAGCTGGTCTTATTGGAAAGAATGCATGCGGCTCCGGATTCGATTTTGATGTGTTCATGCACAGAGGAGCCGGGGCGTATATTTGCGGCGAAGAGACGTCTTTGATTGAGTCCCTTGAAGGGAAACAGGGTAAACCACGATTGAAGCCTCCATTCCCTGCTGATGTGGGCGTTTTCGGTTGTCCAACCACTGTGACTAACGTGGAAACGGTCGCAGTGTCACCAACAATTTGCCGACGTGGTGGTGCCTGGTTTGCTAGTTTTGGGCGCACCCGTAACTCTGGAACGAAGTTGTTTAATATTTCCGGTCACGTCAACACACCCTGCACTGTCGAGGAGGAGATGTCAATTCCCCTTAAGGAGCTAATCGAAAGGCATGCTGGTGGTGTAATTGGTGGATGGGACAATTTGTTGGGAGTTATTCCTGGTGGATCGTCGACTCCAGTGATTCCGAAAAAAAGTTGCGACACTGCTATCATGGACTTCGATGGACTAATGGCTGTTCAGACGTCGTTAGGTACAGCTGCAGTTATTGTAATGAATAAATCTACTGATATCATTAAGGCCATTGCCCGGCTTATAGTGTTTTACAAACACGAGAGCTGTGGTCAGTGCACACCCTGTCGGGAAGGTATTGGATGGATGAATAAGATTATGCAAAGGTTAGTCGAAAGTTGTTATGTATATTGGAGACTGTATTTTTTGCGTTTTAGGTTCGTTACTGGTAACGCCAGTCCGGGTGAAATTGACATGATTTGGGAAATCTCAAAGCAGATTGAAGGACACACGATTTGTGCTTTGGGCGATGGAGCTGCCTGGCCGGTGCAAGGTATGTTGCGGTTGTCACAGTCTAAAACGAGCGTGTATTGAATGCCATCCTTTGTTGCAGGTCTCATCCGACATTTTAGGCCGACTATCGAAGAAAGGATTAAGGAATATCACTCTAAAGGCAAATTAGTGGAGAAGTGCAATTAACTTCATCAATATTTCGATTGCTATGAGAGTAAATGTTTCCGCTTAAAATAATTAAACTCAAACAATTGGTTTTATTTGTTCCCTTCGAGTGATAATTTAAGGATAAAAGGGTACTTATGTATGCTGCAGGCGATAAATTGCCCGACAACAGTTGGCAATAGATATTAGATGTATCACCCCTCCAACGATGGCAAATGTGGGTTCACATAGAGCATCATGTGTTGAGAATTAATGCGTCAGAAGGAATGAGAACCATTGGATATGCAGATGGTTTAAAGGTAGGGACCCTGATTAAATACCTGAATGACTAGTGCCCGTACAATCGAGCGCAGTAAGAGCTGATTATATATAGCTGGCGTAACACTAACCACATGTAAGACTGAAGCATTTTTAATAACCAACCGAAAACAAAGAAAAAACTGAATGCTTTGATATATGAATAGAATGACCAATCATCTCATCTGGTCTTTCTACAGACTACTTAGAGTCGGCACTGAAGGAATACTTGAGATAAACGAAAAGGCAGCAAGTGTAGTCAATATATTAACGTGACTGATACTGAATGTCGGAAGATCAATGCTCCATATCAAGAAGCCAATAACCCACACCGCCAACACAATTGTATTGTAGGGAACACACATAGTATGAGGATAAATCATATAATTAGCGCTGTGAGAAGGGCGTTAGAATATACTCACAGCTAGGCCGGCTTGTCGTACGAGGCGACTAAAGGCCGACTGGTAGCCGAGGTCCCAACGCGCTGTGCGCCCGGTGAAATACGACCCCATCAAGCTTTAGGCCCCGTGAAATGGTCGGGAGAAATCCTTGGCCATCTTTCGGGGCTTGGCTGATGGACCGGTTCGAGAAAAGGTTGGTTAGGTGGTAGTCGGTCCCAAGGTGAGATACCACCCCGTTACACTGTACATTCCGCGATATCGTCGAGAGAAATCTTCGATGGTGTTTCGGATGTGTGGCTGATGGACCGGATTGACATGATGGTACCATCTGATATAAAGAATTCCGGTGGTAAACTAGTCTCCCATTCGGATCTCCGGAGGGGCTACGTCAGGGGGAACATCATGCAGATATCATGATAAACAATGGAACTTTAAGAGGTCATCGCATAGCCGGGCTCGCTCTCGAGGCTCTCCCCACGCTCGACTGGTGACGGCATTTTGTAACATCAGGGGCATCGGTTGCACCAATACGAATGTAAACGTCGTCCACCAATATTTGCAAACAACGAAACCTGATATCCTTGCCCTAACTGAGACCCGGGTCGATTCGTCAACTGATTCGACATATCTTCGTTGCTCAGGATACGACTTACATTCGAGATTCCGGTTTAACGGCGGAGTCTGCGTCTTCGCACGGTCCAAGGATGGAGGCATTGGAACGCTATAATATGGACATCATATGGTTGAGGGTCGTGCGGAGGAATTCGGTTAAATTTCTTTGTTGTCTTTACTGCATATGAAGCGAATACCCGACGTAGGCAGCTTCGCCATGTATGGAGGTATGGGGCTGCTAACTGGGACGATTTGCGAGATTTCTTCGCATCGTTTCCATGGTCCGAGGTGTGCTTCGGAAACTCGGCTGTTAACGCTTGCGCGGAGTCGGTATCAGAGATTATTCTTCTGGGGATGGAGATGTGTATTCCACATTCCATCAAACGAAGTTCGTCTGATAAACCTTGATTTGATAAAAAATGCGAGCTGATTACAGCGGCAAAAAATAGAGCTTTTAAGCAATGGCGCTCCAGTCCCACCGATGTTAACAGAACGAATTTTGTTAGAATCAGAAACACGTGCAACCAGACGATTGGTACCGCGAAGAAGGGTCATAACGACAGGGTGATCAATAAACTCATTCGGTGCCCAACTGGTTCGCGCTCCTTCTGGTCAATGGCAAAAGCTTTCAGCGGTAACTTCGCATCCTCCTCTTTCCCTTCGTTGGTGATAGACAGCGGGACGTTAGTCACGAATTTAAAGGATAAAGCTAATGTCTTTGCGAATTTATTTTCCGCGAATTCAAATCTCGATACCAGCCTTTTGGAGCCACCTGTGATCTCGCCGGTACGGTCTTCGATGCGGGATGTGAGATTTCGCCCGGGCACTATTCAACGCATTCTACGTGAACTGGATTGTAGGAAGGCAACCGGCCCAGACGGAATACCAGCAATAGTCCGTGAGAACTGTGCTCCAGAACTATCGCCGGTTCTGGCAGACTCTTCCGATTATCTTATGCACGGAGGACCTTTCCTGCCTGCTGGAAAATCGTCCGAGTTCAGCCAATCCCAAAGATGGGAAAAAACGGGTCTCCCACAAAATTACCGTCCGATAGGATTACTGTCTATTTTATCTAAAGTGATGGAAAAGGTCATCAATACTGAGTAAATTAAATATTTGGAGTGCAACGGACTTCTGAATGATCGCCAATACGGATTCCGTGGCAGACGGTCCACGGAAGACCTTTTGACACTTATAACCGATATATGGACATCTGCGTGGTGAGTCAAGGGCGGAGGCATTGGATATCCCCAAGGGTTTTGACCGCGTCTGGCACGGAGCATTGCTGAACAAACTTCGTTCATATGGACTTTCTCAACAGCTTTGCGACTGGACGAGGAGCTTCCTCGAGTATCGATCGACCCGGGTTGTTGTGGACGGCGACTCTTCGGATATGTATCCTGTTAATTCGGGGGTTCCCCAAGGTTCCATTTTGGCTCCAACCTTATTTTTGCTTCACATAAATGATTTCTTGGAGACAACGGATAACAAAGTGTTCAGTTTTGCGGATGTTAGTACGCTTGTTTCCGCCTTTTCGAGTGATCGACCGATTGGTTCATCTGCGTCACACCAGCTGAGATGTAGACAGATTGATTCTCTGAATCGGGATCTGGATAAAGTCCTGCATTGGGGAAAGGCCAATCTTGTCGACTTCAATGCAACGAAGACCCAGTATACAACATTCACAAAGAAAAGTGGATCATCGGTTCCACAGCGGATGATGAATGGCCGGCCCCTCGAGGCTGGGGAAAGTTTGAAATTGCTCGGTGTGACGGTCTGTGGGAATGTATCATGGCATAAACAAGTATCGGGTATCGCCAGATCAGCCTTAGGAAGACTGAGCTATCTTTTTAGAGCCAACAAATATTTTACTCCGGCCTAACTTTTCCTATATAAATCCCAAATTAGACCCGCGCTCGAATATTGCTCTCATGTTTGGAGCTCGGCTCCTAAACATACCCTCGACCTACTTGAGAGCCTACAGAGACGAGCGATCCGTCTGATCGGAGACTCGGCGCTGACGTCGGGACTACAGTCGCTATCACATCGAAGGCGCGTAGCCGACCTCTGTCTGTTTTACAGATATTGTCGCGGGTACTGTTCGGTACGAAATGTCCAACGGTTGCGAACTCTTCTCCGTTACATTGGCACCATCTTGACTCGCCGTTTCTTCTTCATCCGGGCAGTCTGGCGCAATCGCAAAAACATATGTGTCGACATCAATACCTTCTTCCTCCATTGCTGCTTGCAGACGCTGTCGAAGAATTTGCTTCTGTCCTCTGCTATCCAGATTCCGGTCCTCAAGTTCCTTCTTCAACTCAGGAACGCGAAGATCCCCCAAATGTCGATCTGATATCGTCACAACCCACTTTCACACACTTATTCACTTAAACAATTGTTGGAGACGGAGCAGCACACGACTGCCGACTGGCAGACTGAGCATCGCACATTTTATACTCTGGCTCCTTGTTCCTGTGACAACATGCGAACGAGGGAAAGGAGACAAAAAAGCGAATATAAGCAGCGGCAGTTGTGGAGTTGGCACCAGTACAAGTCAAGCAGTCAAACGCTGCACATCAACATTGTAAAGAGATCAACAGATTGCATTGTTTTATATTTAAAGGTTAAGAATAAATTTTCGAAAGTAATAAAGCTAGTTTACAAATTGGTCCTTCGAACCGGATCCAGTCTGTGGATCCAATCCACTGCTTCTAGTTCGCAGTGGACAAACGAGTTGCAGTTTCTTACATCACGGCATATTAGAGGATTCACGATCCGAGGTAAACACAGCAACTGCCGACTAGACAACCTCTCCTGCAGTGCAACGTGTGACCCAAGCGTTTCAACCGCAACGCAAAGCAACAAGACAGACGGTCATCCAGCCGATTAAAGCTAGCCATAACCAGCAGCGCACTCAGTTGCGTAGAAGCCTAAGGCCAACCTACAGCCGATCCACAAGAATCGGAATCAAGTAGCTAGTGGCACTTCGATCCACAAGCATCAAAAAAGGGGCACACTAAGTTGCAATGGCTACCGGCGACATGACTGTTCCGAAAATGAAACGGAGACGAGGAGTCATCAAGGGATTCCTCACGCGGTTGGAGGAGTTCGCGGACAATCAAAGGAGCTGACCAGGGAGGAAGTCGCAAGCAGACTGCGCAAACTGGAGGACTCATTCAAATCTTTTGAGAACCTTCAGATATGTATCGAAGAGAACGACCCGGACCTGGACATCGACAGGGAGAACGAGGAGCGAGCAGCCTTCGAGGAGCGATACTTTTCGCTGCAAGGCAGACTCACCCAGCGTTTGAACGTGTCAACAAGCACGGACGCCACCGCATTGGATACTTCAGGAGACACCCTGGGAACGGCACCTACTACAACGTTAACAGCGGAGCAACCAGGAATGGGGAGGCTGCTTGACACCATGAATGCCAGCCAGAGGCTCATAAACAGCTTGGTGGAACAATTGGGTACGCGATCCACGGAACCGACAGCAACGGATTCTACGAGTGGAGCGACCACCCGAGCGGTCAAATTGAAGCATATCGACGTGCCTACCTTCGATGGGGATTACCAACAGTGGGTAACGTTCCGAGACCTGTACCAACCACTCATCCACGACAACCCCCAGTTATCAGCAGTCGAGAAATTCCAATTTCTCCGGATTTCGTTAAGAGCGGACGCACTATCAGTGGTTCGCAATGTTCCGGTCACGGCGGCAAACTATCTGGAGGCCTGGGCTGCACTGGTCTCGCGCTATGACAAGAAGAAGCTCATCGTGGATGCACATCTACGAGCACTAATGACGATTCCAGCTATGCAATCACCAGGTGCTACGGAGTTCCGCAGATTCATCAACGGCCTCTTCGAGCAGGTTCGGGCTTTGCGAGCCTTGGAGCTACCAGTGGAGCACTGGAGTTGTTGGCTAGTTTTCACCACAGTCGAGAAGCTTGATAGTGAGACTAGGCAGTTATGGGCTCGAGAAACAAGCAGGAACGAGATGCCGACAGGAAGGCGTACTCGGCAATCACACCACCAGGGACGGCTAAGTGCCCCAGATGCGCGCAGCCGCATCCATTGTTCCGATGCAGTGCATTCAGGAATCTCTCAGCGCTACAGCGAGATCAGTTTGTCCGCCGCCACAAGCTATGCAGAAATTGCCTCAGCCCCGACCACAGCATTGACAAATGTGAGAGAGGCAACTGTCGAGAGTGTAACGGACGGCACAACTCTCTGCTGCATCAACCCATAGACGTTCCGACGTTATCACCAAAGGTTGGACCATCAGAGGGATCTTGCGCGACAGTACAAACCCAGGATTCACTACTACCTACAGCAATAGTAACGGTGACGGACGACAGAAACCAGTTGGTTCCTTGCCGGGTGCTGCTGGACTCAGGTTCGACCACATCCTTAGTCCGGGAATCATTCGTTCAGCAGTTGGGCTTGCGACGCACGCAGGCGAAGGTGAAGATAAGTGGCATAGGCGAGGCGAATCCACAGGTCAGCCGAGGAAAAATCGAGATGCTACTGAAAGGCCGAATAGAGGAAACAAGCGTTCGGGTAACGGCACTGGTGCTGGGTCGATTGACTTCGGATCTGCCGTCAAGGTCACTGGAGCACGACTGGAGAAGCTTTTCATCGCTGGCGTTGGCCGACCCGCTATTCTACAAATCGAGACCCATTGATTTGTTGCTGGGTTCGGACACCATCTTCCAGATCCTGCGCGATGGACGACTGATGGATCCCGATAGCAAAATGATGGCGCAGAACACCATATTCGGCTGGGTAATCGCAGGGAGTGGAACAGCTCTGCTCGATCAGGAACAACATTGCTGCACTGTCACCCAACAAGTCGACCCATTAGAGGGTACACTGCCAATAAATATTCCTACATATAACGATATCGGCAACGGTAAAGCTACGAATACGAATTATCAGCAAACTCCTTATGTTACGACATCGGTGTATCAAGGTGGAAATGAACTTGGTGTTTCTCCACCATCTTCCACAGAACCGCAGCAACAAAAATTCCAAAATTATAATTCACCACCTGCTTGTAATATAACTCAGCAATCCTATTCCTCTGGTGCCACAAACACAGTGACGGGCACTACGTACATAACCTCTCAAGTAACAAATGAACCACAGACTTCTTATCAGGTATCTTCACAACCTTATTCAAATTCAGGGAATCCGCCGAATGGTCAAATGCAAATTCAACAACAACCACCACCACTGCAACAGCATCAAACTTTGCAACAACCACAACCAATGCCCCAACAATCTCTGCCGCAACAATCTGTGGCGCAGCAATCTATGTCACAGCAATCTGTTCCGATACCATCTATGTCACAGCAGTCTGTTCCGCACAAGCTGGTGCAGTTACAATCGACGTCACAGCAACCTGTTCAGCAGCAGTTTATGCCACAGCAGTCTATGCCGCAGCAGTCGGTACAACAACAATCTGTACCACAGCCGGCGGCATCACAATCTTTAACACCACAGTCTGTTCCTCCACAGTGTACGCCACAGCAGTGTGTACCACAGCAATCTGGACAACAACAATCTGTGACACAGCAGCCTGTCTCTCATCAAACCTTACCGCAGCCTATGACTCAGCAATCTGTGCCACAACAGCATAGGACACGGAAAAGTATGCAGCAGCAATCTGTTCCGCAACAGTCTTTGGACCAACAACCTATGGGGCAGCAATCTATACCACACCAATCACACCAATCAAAGAGCCAGACCAAATTGGCGATCCAGTTGGTGAATCAACTGACGGAGGTTCTTAAAGCCGGCGGACTCCCGCTACGTAATCGGAAATCAAATTGCCACAAGGTACTGAACTGGCTGTTTGCCGATTCACCGGGTTCTGAAGAAGTGTACCAGTTCATCACGAGCGAAGAAAGGAAGCTACTTGGTGTGAATTGGCATCCCGGACCGGACTATTTGAGCTACAAGGTGCAGAAGATTCCGAGGGTATCATCGCTCACGAAGAGGAAGGTCCCGTCACATGTCTCCAGACAATATGATCCAAGCTGGTATTGCAAAAACGGTGGCTTAGAGGTGTCGATTGGGATGAACCACGGGATGAAGAGATCCGGAGAGAGTGCAAGGAGTACTTCGAAGGATTTGCCAACGCTGGAGTCGGTGAAGATCCCACGATGGTTGGGACATCCGAAAACCCTTCAGTTACATGGATTTTCAGACGCAAGCGGGAAGGCGTATGGAGCGGTCCTCTACGTCAGATTTGAGGAGGACGGTGCTTCTCAAGTACGTATCATCATGGCAAAGGCAAAGGTGGCCACAGTCAAGCAGGTGTCACTCCCAAGACTCGAGTTATGTGGTGCCCATCTCTTGGCTCGGCTTTTTTCGGTCGTGAGGAAGGCGCTTCAACTTAGCGAGGTTCAATGCTTCGCATATACCGATTCCACTATAGTTCTACAATGGCTATCGGATCATCCCAGGCGGTGGAAGACATTCATCGCGAATCGTACGTCGTACATTTTGGAAAGGCTGCCAAGGGGCCAGTGGCATCATGTACCGACTGCGTCCAATCCAGCGGATTACCTATCAAGGGGGCTTAAGGAAAAGGAGCTCGCCGGAGCAGAGCTGTGGTGCCGAGGGCCGGGCCTTTTGCGAGACAAGGAGCTGAAGTTGCCCCGGACGCCCGCTCATCAAGTCCGAGAGGCGGACACCGGAACACCGGTAGACCTCCAGGAACGAAGGGCATCGTATTTCGTAATACAGCAAGAGGAGCTGTCTATAACAAGAAGAGTCTCCAGCTTCACTCGAACGGTACGAACATTAGCGTGCCGGAAGGCGGACCTAGCGGCCATGGGGGCCGGAATGCAAGTATCAAGACAAAGCGAACTGATTGCGCTCAACCCATTCATCGATGACCAAGGTACCCTCAGGGTGGGCGGAAGACTAGAAGCAGCAAAGATGGAATACGAACGCCGACATCCACCAATCTTACATTGGCAACATCACCTGGCAAGGATTATCGTGAGAGATTTACACTTGAGACTGATGCACGCTGGAAGCCGGTTACTGCTACCCGCAGTTAACTCCTGGTACTGGATCATAGGGAGTCGAGAACTTGTCCGGAGGGTCATCGCTGAATGCACGGCTTGCGTTCGTCACAAGGGACGGGTGCTATCTCAACAAATGGCCGCATTGCCAGCCAGTAGGATTAATCCCGCACGGCCATTTAGTAACACCGGCGTCGATTATGGAGGTCCTATCACTCTTCGGACATGGAAAGGACGCGGCGCGAAGCGAGCCAAAGGCTACATCTGTCTCTTCGTATGCTTGGCAACCAAGGCAATACATCTCGAAGCGGTTAGCGAGCTGTCCAGCGAGGCTTTCCTGGCAGCATTAAGGAGATTTCTCGCGCGTAGGGGTTTTTGTCACACTTTATGGAGTGATAATGGTACCAATTTCGTTGGGACAGGCCGAGAACTGCGAGAAGTTTATGAGCACATAAACCGGAAGACTACCCAGGACCGGATCATGACGGAATTGGCCACCAACGGCATCACTTGGAGATTCATTCCCCCGGCAGCTCCCTCTCTTTGGTGACTTGTGGGAGGCAGGAATCAAGTCCGTGAAGCATCACCTGAAGCGAGCTATTGGAAATGCGTTTCTGACGTTCGAGGAGCTTACTACCGTGTTGGCCCAGATCGAGGCTTGTCTGAATTCCCGACCGCTGGTCGTCCTGCCAACGGAGCCTGGCGACCCCGAGGTGTTGACCTCCAGTCATTTCTTAGTTGGAGCACCGGCTATGACCGCCCCGGAAGTCGATCCGGGAGAGACAACAATCACTTGGCGCTCCAGATGGAACTACTTGCAGGCGTTGCATCGAGCATTTTGGTACCGGTGGAAGAACGAATACCTCCACACGCTGCAGGCCCGCAACAAATGGTATCATCCGGAACCAAACCTAGGAAATCCGGTCGTGGTGCTTCTGAAGGACGAGCAACTATCTCCGGCCTATTGGCCCATGAGAAGGGTCATCGAGCTTCATCCTGGCAGAGATGGCAAGGTGCGGGTGGCAACTGTAAAGATTCAGGGGGGAACCCTTAAGCGACCCGTCACGAAGTTGGTCCTACTCCCGGTTCCGGGAGATAAGACGGTTGAACCGACAGTTCAAGGTGGGCGGAATGTTGGAGACGGAGCAGCACACGACGGCCGACTAGCAGCACAAGACTGCCGACTGGCAGACTGAGCATCGCACATTTTATACTCTGGCTCCTTGTTCCTGTGACAACATGCGAACGAGGGAAAGGAAACAAAAAAGCGAATATAAGCAGCGGCAGTTGTGGAGTTGGCACCAGTACAAGTCAAGCAGTCAAACGCTGCACATCAACATTGTAAAGAGATCAACAGATTGCATTGTTTTATATTTAAAGGTTAAGAATACATTTTCGAAAGTAATAAAGCTAGTTTACAACAATAATTAATCCCACTTCTGACACCAATTGTTGCGAGCTTAGGGTTCGCTGGATTAATTATTTTAAAATAAATAAGAGCCGTTAAATCGATTTTGAATTAATACAACACTTTATTAGTCCGTAATACAACCGTTACTTTTTACCGTACACAACGATTTCTTTGTAAACACTTTCTACTTCTTACTCATTACTTAGTACTTCCGCACTTATCGTCATGCTTCACTGTCTTACTTATAACTCAACTCCCGATCTGCGTGCAACGTATTTAATTATAACGACGTAGCCGACCTCTGTCTGTTTTACAGATATTATCACGGGTACTGTTCTTCGGAGATTCTTGGTATTGTTCGACGCAATTTGTCTTATATGCGCTCCACAAGACAATCCGATGGATCGCACCCGTGTGTGGTTCATCTCCCGACGGCGCGAACATCCCCGCATCAGAACTCGTTCCGTTACAGAGCGGGGAAGCTGTGGAACTCCCTTCCCACTCGAGTGTTCCCGGAGAGTTACAGCCTGCAACTGCTCAAAAAGAACTGCAACAGTTATTTGATGGCATCACGGGGCGCCCACCCGGCGCTATAGGTTCGCCTCTCCTGAGAAAAGTCTAATAAAACAAAAACAAAATATAAGAAGCGAGCGAATATGACACATGGATTACCATAAGTCTTTCCAAAAATGCCATAAATGTATCCCACTACATACACCCCAATTAACAAAGTAATAATATCATCCAGCATTTACTCGTTAATAGGCTGCCTATGGCGTACAATTATTCCCCAAGCTACGCAGTATCCAATTACGAGTACATGTATCGCATATCGTCATTCATATCCGAAAGCAAGCGCCATACCTGGGATGTGATATTGCTCGCGCCTACAAAAAAGTAACGTACAGATAATCACAATTACTACACGCCAGGTGTCACGTCCTCGTTTAAAAGAATTCCCATCAAAAAGCGTATGCCTACGAAAGACAAGCATATGGATAATAAGAAAACGCCACCGGCAATTCGAAGTGACGAAACGAATGCTTGAACCAAGGCCATTGCACTTAAGTGGACCAACGTCGAATATAAACGCCGTCCACCAATATTTGCAAACACCGAAACCCGATATCCACGCAGTCCGATCTGGCTTTCCAGAGACGGGGCCTTGGCACCCAATTACTTGGGCATCATATGGTTGAGGGTCGTGCCGAGGAATTTTGTTAAATTTCTTTGTTGTCTTTACCGCTCACCGAATGACGATCGACCGGCGACATTTTTCGAACATCTTTCACCTACCGTCGACTAGATACATATCAACCACCCAGTTTCTGAAATAGCCTCCTTTGCGATTTTAATGTACACAATTCCGGCTGGTTTGTACATTTTAACAGAACCGACGAGACTGGAGGCTGACGGAGATGTTCGCTGTTAGCCACAACTTGACTCTGAACACTCTGGATCTGTTTTTGACATCCGAACCGACTATTTATACCGTGGAAGTTACTGCGTCACTGGGATACTTAGATCACTGCTTGGTATCGATCGCGCAACCACTTGTATTTCAAACGAATAACCGGCCTATGTTACGGACCGACCTTGAGTCCAGGTCCCCCAACATCCACTAATCCCCTTTCGTTAGTTTCCCCTCTTTACCTCTAAACGGAGAACAACTCGCCAAGTAGTTAATTTGCATAAACTACTTTATGCAAATTCTATTTGGCAGAGAAAATAATAAAAACCGGCGTTGGCACCGAATAATAAAATAAAACGTCAACGGCAATAAACAAAAATTGACATTCGACGTTAAACTTCACAAACAACAACACGAAAAGTAATTATAAACCAAAATAATTAAAAACAAATGTGTAAATAAAATTCAAATCGATTACAAAAGTGAAATGTACAAAGGAAAGAAGTAATAAAAGAAAAGAAAATTACAAAATAAAACAAATAATTAATATAGAATAACAAGAAAGCTGATCAGGGGAGCAGCCAGTCAACGCCCCCTGCAACCAGGAGCAGCTCCAGCAACCCTCCAATCAAACTTAAACCAAGTAAGTCCCTTTCACTTACCTTACCATTAATATATTCAATTATATTAAATATAAATATATACCTTATTAAATTGTTAATCCAAAACCATAACACCTAAACAGCCTTGCCATGTATGGAGGTATGGGGCTGCCAACCGGGACGATTTGCGAGATCTCTTCGCATACTTTCCGTGATCGAAGATGTGCTTTGGAGACTCCGAGGTTAACGATTGAGTGCAGTCGGTAACAGGGATTATTCTTCTAGAGATGGAGATCTACATTCCGCATTCCATCAAAGGAAATTCATTTGATAAACCTTGGTTTGATAAAAAATGCGAGTGCATTTCAGCGGAAAAAATAGAACTTTTAAACAATGGCGTTCCAATACCATAGAGGTTAACAGAACGAATTTTGTTACAATTAGAAACGCGTGCAATCAGGCATTGATACCGCGAAGAAGGCTTACAATGACAGAGTGATCAATAAACTTATTGACTGCCCAATTGGTTCGCGTCCTTTCTGTTAAATGGCAAGGGCTGTCAGCAGCAACTTTGCTTCCTCCTCTTTTCTTCCGTTAGTGACGGCCAATGGGACGTTAGTCACAAATTTAAATGATAAAGCCAATGTATTCGCGAATTTATTATCCGCGAATACAAACTTCAATGTCGGTCTTTTGGACCCACCTGTGATTACGCCAGTACGGTCTTCGATGTGGGATGTAAGGTTCCACCCACGTACTATTCAACGCATTCTACGTGGACTGGACTGTAGGAGGGCACACGGTCCGGACAATACCAGCAATAATCCTTAAAAATCCTTAAAAACTGTGCTCCAGAACTGTCTCCGGTTCTTGGCAGACTCTTGCTTATTTCATATACGAAGGGCCTTTGCTACCTACTGGCAAATCGCCCAAGGTCAGCCAACCCCCCAAAGGGGGGAGAAAAAGGTGTTACCCACCGATAGCATTACTGTCCATGTTATCTGATAGAAGGGGTCATCAACGTGCAATGGACTTCTGAATGATCGTCAATGAGGAGTCCGTGCCAGGCGGTTCACGGGTGACGTTTTGACGTTTATAACCGATGTAGTGATCCTAAATCACTACTCTCACCCAATTCCTAATAAGTTTCAACCAAATTAGTTTTCCCCAAAGGATGCGTCATGGTACGAACCTTATGTTCATACTGTGCGCTAAACAACTCCCTGGAATCATGACATCATGAAATGCGTATCTTCAAATGCATTTTATAATTGTGCCTTCCGGGAAGTTGCTCAACCAAATGCCCATACCATACTACAGTTGAATCATATGCGTGACAAATTAAACCAAAAGTCCATTTATCGCCCATTGATTCAATTCCCAACAACCCTAACATTATGAAATACCTAATTCCAAATGCATTTCATGATTTCTCCTTACGGGAATTTGTTCAACAAAATTCCCGTTTACTTCCTAGAATCCCATTCCAACTGAAGCAATACAAAATCTTATTTGTGTTTCTTGGAATTTGTATGTACAATTTATAAGCAAAACTCTGTAGTATATAATGCAGAGTATAAAAGGGCGGCACATTTTGGATTCGAGATCAGTCGTTACAGTCGATGGAAATCCGACTTAACCCATCCAAAGCAGTAGCTTTAATTCTGAGTAGTAAACACTCCCAACCTACTTCTCGATATTCACAGAATATTCGAGTACATGTGGGAGGTACTACGATTAGACCACAGGACAGGATGATATATCTTTGGGTCATTTACACCCCAAAAATGACATGCACAACATTTTGAAGTAGAGCAACAAAGTTGACACCAATGCTAAGCTTCTCTTCAATAACCAGCTAATCCGATCTGGAATATCGTACGCCTTTCCCATATGGTCTTGTATATCTTCGGCCCAAATGGAAAGACTTCGAGTTTTCGAAAGGGAATTCCTCAGAAGATGCACCAACCACTCTAGAAGGCCTGACGTTCGCCATTATCCCAACTCTCACCTATACGAAGGTGCCCCCATTATCCCTCTCGACGAGTACTTGCTACAATTAGCATACAAGTACCTCGACAGCGTTCAGAACAGCGAGAACACACTCGTACGGCAGCCTTGCGTTCTTGACCCTTCTCTCTCTAGATCGGGTCCGAACACCACAATTTCTTCTTCAGTACAAATCTGAGAAAAATATCCTTCCCAATAACATTCCTCTCTATAATAGAAGATTCCTGGACCCATCCCATAGGGTACACTGTTGACACACTACAAACACACACGCACAGTACAAGACAGCGCAAATACACACACACACACACCGACCAAAGCGCAGATTATCAGACGCCGAAGACGTGATCTGCTTTTACCACCGCACTCAGACCTACCGGTCTTGTATGATTTCTCTCCCACCATCCCTCCATCCAAGTAGTTAGAGAACATTCTAACTAACCCTGTCCACACCATTCTTAGATACCCCCTCCCCCATTTTTTTTTTCAGACATCTTGAGACCGACCCCAACATCCTCACGGATATGGGTTATTCTGGTTATCGCAAGATGACCAAAAGCTAGAGACAAGATGAAGGACACATCTCCCCCCAGAGTGCCTTTTATTGAGCACCCAGGTCTCGGATCCATACATGAGTACTGGTAAGACCATGGTCTTGTACAGTAGTAGCTTGGATGTTCTGGATAAATTTCGGGATTTAAAGAGCCTTGATAGACCATAGTAGGCTTTGTTGGATTTGATCAGCCGTTCGCGTATTTCTCCTTCCATATTGTTATCGGCTGATACTATTGACCCAAGGTAGTTAAAGGATTGCATTACTTCAAATTCGTGCTCCACTACCCTGATAGTTTGACCACCGTTAGATCTTCTCTTCGCAGAAGTTACCCCTCGTTAATGTGCCGTCACAGTTTTAGTGCCGCCTGCTCGATCTGGGTGAAGGAATCCTGTACAGCCGATTCGGTTCTACCGATGATGTCGATGTCATCTGGGTAGGCAAGTATCTGGCTGGACTTGGTGACAATAGTCCCTCTAATTGTGACGCCAGAGTCACGGATTGCTTTCTCCAACGTCAGGTTGAAGAGGAGGCAGGCCCGACCGTCCCCTTGTCGGAGTCCATTAAAGATGTTTATTGGTTTGGACACCAATCCCACTATTTTTACTTCAATAGTTACGTTGGTCATGGTCAACCTACAAAGTCGTATCAATTTGTTTGGAATGCCGAACTCTCGCATGGCATTATATAGTTTTACCCTGGCTATGCTGTGGTAGGCGGCCTTAAAGTCTATAAATAGATGATATAAGGGAATCTTAAATTCCAGACATTTTTCCATCGCCTGCCTAGGGGTGAATATCTGATCAATGCCTGGGATGAAGCCACACTGATATTGACCAATGATGGCTTTAGCGTATGGGGCTATCCGATCTTGTAGGGACGATGGGTGGGAACGAAATCTGGGGCTACTTAAAGTAGCGTCGTCAGCTTATAAATGAATAAGGTCAGGGCTATGGACAAGCGATCTTTTATAAAAGTTAAAAAATAGAACTCTGGAGAACATCAGGATTAAATCTAAGGGAGACCGATTTGACACTTTCAGAACAACTTGAACATCCAGAAAAATAGTCTTCTCCATTGGATCAGCATTTCGTCAACTTGATCGGAATTGGGTGAACGTTTTACTTATAACAAATTAGGAAATTTGTTTTCGCATCATCGAGCCTGTGTTAAGGGCGTTAGAATATACTCATTGCTAGGCCGGCTTGTCGTAAGAGGCGACTAAAGGCCGAGTGGTAGGTGGCGGCCCAACGCCTTGCGGCCCGGTGAAATACCACCCCATCAAGCTATAAGCTCCGTGGAATAGTCGGGAGAAATCCCTGGCCATCTTTCGGAGCTTGGCTGATGGACCTGTGGCGGTTCCCTTGAACGCCACCAATCATCTTTCCATTACCCCATATAAAAACTCCCACCTAGGGCATACAAACCTGGAAAGCAAGTACTCACCCGATTATAGTTGAACCATAAAGCCTTAAAACGCATAAAATCACAATATTTTGCTGATGCTAAATACATCAGCACCCAACAGGCATGTTTCTTATAGGCAATTTGGTTGCATCACCACGCAACCAACATGAACCGAACCAATCCATTAAACATGTCTCGGTTCGATTTCCATCATGTAACAGGTATATTCCACACATAGAGGCAATTTGGTTGCATCACCTAGCAACCAACATTGCCCGAACGATATCAATGAGATATACCCCTACGTGCCAGCCGCACACATGTAGGTTTTGTTTTAGCTTTTCCTTTTGCATACATGCCTACATCGATCGGTCATCGGACCGACAAATACATGAAGGTATATGGCACAAGCAAGTCGAGTTCTCAAAAATGAAAAATTACCATCGAGAATTCGACTGCGTGGAGGCGCCACCAACATGTGCACCATCAGCATAAATGCTTTACGCAGTCGCTGATCGTGCAAACACTTCAACCCCTATGATGAGGTACTTGCACCAGCTGCAACCTAGTAGACTTGATCGATCCAAGGTCCGCATACTTGTGGACACAGACGATGAGCAGCAGAGGCAATCATCGTGTGTGTGTTTCACCCCTTTCTTGTTGGACCAAACGCTCAAGAGAAACTTACCTTATATGGTCATCGAAGCGATGGATGGAATTTTTGGTAATTCTGTCGCTTCGGTGGCAATAGTAATCGCGTTCTGGATTCCGTGGAGGCAAGTCGGGGCCTCCACGTTAAATAAACACAAGAGTCTCTTGTCAACTTTTGGAGTGTGAATTTCCATGTTGTAGATCGGTGTCGGGAGCCAGTTTATGAAGTGTGTCTTTATTTTTGGTGTAACGAAATGCAATCTTTTATTTAGTAATCGAACTTTTAATTTATGAAATAAATTGTATCGAAATTAGATGTATCATTTTATGCTTTAACATTTAATGTTAAAAATAAAATTGTATTACCTCGGAACTGAATTCCTACGTTATTGAAATAAATTTGTAACACCAAGTGATCCTCGTTTCTTTTCATTGGTAAAGTAAGCACCATAGACACTAGTTGAGAGATAACAGACAGCTGAGGTTAGCGTTTCACTGGAACAGCGTTCGGGTAATTTAGTTAACCTGTGCCCCTGTGGCACATTACAACTACTAAAGAGAACGTAAAATCACCACAGACCGATTCGAGAAAAGGTTGGTTTATGTGGTAGTCGGTCCCAAGGTGAGATACCACCCCGTCACGCTGTATATACCGCGATATCCTCGAGAGAAATCTTCGACGGTGTTTCGGATGCGTGGCTGATGGCCCGGACTGACATGGAGATAAGTCATGACAACCTTCTGATATGAAGAATTCCGGAGGTAAACTAGTCGTGGGGGGGGGGGGGGGGGGGGGGGCTCATGATAAATCACCGAACTTCAAGAGGTTAGTCATCGCATGACCGGGCTACCCACGCTTGACTGGTAACGGCTTTTTGTAACAGCAGGGGCATCGGTTTCACCAATACGAATGTCAACGCCGTCCACCAATATTTGCAAACAACGAAACCTAACTGAGACCCGGCTTGATTCGTCAACTGATTCGACTTATCTTCGTTGCTCAGGATACGACTTACATTGGAGATTACGTTGTAAGGGCGGAGTCTGCGTCTTAGCGTGATCCGATCTAGCTTGCCAGAGGATGGAGGCGTTGGAATCCAATAACATAGACATCATATGGTTTATGGTTGTGCTGAGGAATTCCATTAAATTTCTTTGTTGTCTTTATCGCTCCCCGAATGACGATCGACCGGCGACATTTTTCGAACATCTTTCACATACCGTCGACTGGATACAGATCAACCCAGAAATTGTTGTCCTTGGCGATTTTAATGTGCACAAATCCGACTGGTTTATACATTCTAACAGAACCGACGAAGCTGGGAGATTGGCGGAGATGTTCACTGTTAGCCAAAACTTGACTCAACTCGTAGAGGAACCAACGCGAGTGCCGGATGCCCGAGGCAATTATGCGAACACTCTGGATCTATTTTTGACATCCGAACCGAGTATTTATACCGTAGAGGTTTCTGCGCCACTGGGAAACTCAGATCACTGCTTGGTATCTGTCGCGCAGCCGCTTGGATTTAAAGCAAAAAACAGGCCTAGGCAGCTTCGCCATGTATGGAAGTATGAGGCTGCTAACTGGGACGATTTGCGAGATTTCTTCGCACCATTTCCATGGTCAGAGGTGTGCTTCGGAGACTCCGATGTTAACACTTGCGCGGACTCGGTAACAGAGATTATTCTTCTCGGGATGGAGATCTACATTCCACATTCCATTAAACGAAGTTCATCTGATAAACCGTGGTTTGACAAAAAATGCGAGCAGATTACAACGGCAAAAAATGGAGCTTTTAAGCAATGGCGCTCGAATCCCACCGATGTCAACAGTAAGAATTTTGTTAGAATCAGAAACGCGTGCAACCAGGTGATTGATACCGCGAAGAAACCTCACAACGACAGAGTGTCCAATAAACTTCTTCGGTGCCCAATTGGTTCGCGTCTGTTCTGGTCAATGGCAAAAGATGTCAGCAGTAACTTCGCGTCCTCAACTTGCCCTCTGTTGGTGACAGACAGCGGGACATTAGTCACAAATTCAAAGGATAAAACTGATGTGTTCGCGAATTTATTTTCCGCGAATTCAAATCTCGATTCCGGCCTTTTGGGGCCACCTGTGATCGCGCTGCTACGGTCTTCCATGCGGTATGTGAGATTTCGCCCGCGCACTATTCAACGCATTTTACGTGAACTGAACTGTAGGAAGGCAACCGGCCCGGACGGAATACCAGCAGTAGTTCTTAAGAACTGTGCTCCAGAACTATCGCCGGTTGTTGGCAGACTCTTATGCACGGAGGACCTTTCCTACCTACTGGAAAGTCGCTCGAGTTCAGCCAATCCCAAAGACCGAAAAAAGTGTCTCACACAAAATTACCGTCCGATAGCATTACTGTCTATTTTAACTAAGGTGATGGAAAAAGTCATCAATACTGAGTAAATTAAGTGTTTGGAGTGCAACGGACTTCTAAATGATTCTCACTACGGATTCCGTGGCAGACGGTCCATGGAAGACCTTTTGACACTTATAACCGATATATGGACATCTGCGATTGAACGGCATGGTGAGTCAACGGCGGTCGCATTGGGTATGTCCAAGGCTTTTGACCGCGTCTGGCGCGGGGCATTGCTTAGCAAACTTCGTTCATATGGACTTTCCCAGCAGCTTTGCGACTGGACGAAGAGTTTCCTCGAAAATCGATCGATCCGGGTTGTTGTGGACGGCGACTCTTCGGATATCATCATCATCATCATCGGCACTACAACCGGGAGCCGGTCTTCGCGTTATTTAGCAAGTCCTGAGGCTTGTTAAATTTTCCATAATGATTTTTTTCCGGGCAAGGTTATTAGTCTTGCGCCAGAAACCTCTTCGGATATGTATCCTGTTATTTCGGGGGTGCCCCAAGGTTCCATTTTGGCTCCAACCATATTTTTGATTCACATAAATGATTTGTTTGTGTCGACTGATAACAGGGTGTTCAGTTTTCTGGATGATTGTACGGCTGTTTCCTCCTTTTCGAGTGTTCGGCCGATGAGTGCATCTACGTCACACCAGCTGAGATGTAGACAGATCGACTCTCTGAATCGGGATCTAGAAAAGGTCCTGCAGTGGGGAAGGGCTAATCTCGTCGACTGCAATGCAGTGAAAACACAGTATATAACATTCACAAAGAATCAATCGCCAATCGTCGCTATAGGTTCGCCTCTCCCGAGAGAAGTGTAATAAAAAAAATCCTACAAACAAAGTTATTCTCCTTCCCAATTACTATCTTTGTGTAATGTTTTTGGGAGTACTTCCAAAAAGCTGAACTGGTTTCAAGAAAGTGGATCCAATCGCAACAAAATGTGTGCTCATTTAAATTCCCTTACAGGTTACATACATCAAACCAAAGTCAGATGAGAAGCATTGAGATAATGTGATAATGGAATATACGAACACTGAACTAACGTGTTGCAGATTGCACTTTAGATGTACTAATTACGTACAAGTCAATTAAGGCATGGTCATTAATATAATGAGCTTTTAACAGGAAGCGTGTTTAAAGGAATTACAATAGGGAGACCATACAGTGTGTGTTTACTGGGCCCCTGAAAGTTTTCATATTAGTCTGCAAATACTCACTCACAAAGAGTTTCTTGTTAAAGGAAGAAGAGACAGAGGATTGGGAAAGGAGAGCTCGATGCAGATTAACTGACAGTCCCTGCGATAAATACTTGAGGACAAAGTGAGCCTAATTAAGCAAAGTGTGTGATAATATCCATAGAACAGAGACTAGCAGGATACGTCCTGACGGCGGTGAATGACGTCAACCAACTGTGCTTCCTTACTTAAAGGAAGAGTTGGTTCGCAGAGAGTTGAAATAAAGGAAGATTATACTCATTGAATTTATTTACGTACATAGACCCTATGCATTGACCTTGGCTGCGACATTTTACTAACCCCTATCTTACCTTTTTCAACCACTCCTTTTATACTGAGATTCTTGGGCAAAAATCACAAACGATGCACCCAAATCCTCAGCATTACCACGCACAAGTCATTTACCCCTTCCGCGCTTTACCTAGTCGGCATTGACCTAAGTATGTAGTATTTTAAGTGTAATCGCCCGGCACAAGTCATTGTTGGTCCACATTAAATGCAACCGCCTTGGTCAGAAGCTTACTTCGTCACCTTGGTTCACTGGTGCATATGCTGTGGCAATTTGTTATTATTCATGTGTTTCCTTTTCGCAGGCGTATGCATTTATTTGGGAATGCCGATGAGAGTGCATGGCACTTGTTTTGAGGTCTGTTGGTGATAAATTAATTTTGATGCTATTGTGCAAAGAAATAATTCTTTTGGTTGAAAGTTATTAAAACTTTAACTTATGACAGTTAATGTCATATATGCATGCAACACGTGCACTTGTAGGGTATGGTATGACCGACTCGTAATTTAGATATTGCATGGCCTGGGAAATCATCGTGCGCCGCAAAGTGGTAATTAGAGGAGAAATGGTTTTGTAGTACATTGTGTGTGTTGGAGCAACCGTCGCAGTCGTCTCCAACACTTCGTTTGTTATTCATGCGACACAGATCGCCTAGCAGATATAATCTATAAACATTACAGTAATCAGTGAAAATAAAGCATTATCTTTACTACCTTAAATAGTCTCCACCGATTTTCATTTGCCTGAAAGATAAACTTTGGGATTGTCACCAACGAGTTGAGGTAATTCCTTTCTCTTTCAAACACATCAGATTTGCCATTGTTTTCAGTCAACGACAAATCTCCCCTTCGCACGGCAAGAGAACTGCTCATCATCCACGACGCCTTCCTGCTGGTCTTCGGAACACAAACACATTTATTGTTTACAAATTGGTCCTTCGAGCCGGATCCCAGTCGAGGGAAACACCGAAACAAGGGTAACAACATTACCTATAATTGCATACTGATTGCGCCGTTCAAGTATCCAAGTATTAATTTAATCAAAGCTTGGGTCAAGAAGTTCGAGCAAACGGAGTCGACAACGAATATTAAACAAACAGCAACGCACTCAGTTGCGTACGCTACAGCCGATCCACAAGAATCGGATTTCAGTAGCTAGTGGCACTTCGATCCGCAAGCAGAAAGGGAAAACTAATTTGCAATGGCTACCAGCGATGCGCTAAGCAAGTCAATGGCGGAGCAACCTGTTCCGGCAATGAAACGGAGACGAGGAGTCATCAAGGGATTCCTCACGCGGTTGGAGGACTTCGCGACCAAGTCGAATGAGGTGACTAGGGAGGAAGTCGCAAGCAGACTGCGCAAATTGGAGGACTCGTTTAAATCCTTTGAGAGCCTGTGGGGAACGAAGTGTTGTGCCAGACATGGGCACTCGGTTCCCTTCTTCCTCCATCATTCACTAACGAAGTTTGGCCGAATATCGCAGCAGGTACAAACACCAACTCAGTTGTTCACAGGAAGTTGAATGTTGGGGGATTTCCTTTCTTTTTGAAAACGTTTTATTGGGCAGCAGCACAGGAAACACGCTTTAACAATGAAATGTGTCTAGTTTTGAATTTAATTTACTTTTAAATTTTGAAAATCAAACAGTTAATGAAATTTATAAATTGTTTATTGTTTGTCTTTTACTTTTTTGTATGATTTATTCGTTTTCACAAAAACTATTGAACACTTTCGTATGAACTTAATGATATTTTTTTTATCCAAGAGACTATTGCATACCGATTTTTTTGTGCCGCACTATATGTTTTCGATAATAAACAATTTGGGATCAATAAATTTACGTTATTTCATAGATTTACGGATAAATTTACGTGGAAAAATAAACTAAAACTTCCTAGAGTTGAAAAATAAAACACACACCGTTAATTTCGGTGGGAGGTTAATTCGCGATAGCTTTACGGCGAGCTGGAGACAGGCCGACCAGCGCGGTCGGCTGATGTAATTGGACTCCAGGGTGTGCACTCCGAGCACACCCTACACGGGATACTGAACGGCTCGACCGCTCCGTCCAGTGGTTGGGATAAGACTAATACGATATCCTCTCCAATAAGGATATCGTTTTTTTTTACCTACCACCAGGGAAACGTAAAGTCTCTCTTGGTGGTATAGGAAACCAGATCTTGTAATAAAGGTCATGGTGGTATGTGTGGGATCGCTGAGATCAATGCTATTCACACGTGCAGTGGAACAACGAAACAGGCAGGCGGCAAGGACAAAAGAAAAGGCGACCAAATGGTTCGCTCTTTAATGAGGGTCATGTTTATACGATGCCTCGTCGCTATTTTCGACGTTAGGAGAAAAAGGTGCTAAAAGCAAATTGGATGTTTATGGCATCTCTGGCTGCAATAGAAACCGGGTTCATATTTGCATTAGGAAATGCTGGAGAATTTGGTTTCAGCGTCTATTGCGCTAATTATATGCAGCTGCTTGGGTTGTTTGTTGGTAAGACAAACAAAAAGGTTGCCAGGCAATATGTATGAAAAGGTATATGACGCGGCTGGGAAAATAGACGGCGCGATATTTATGGTCCCTGTCATGACGGTTACATTGAATGCAATCCGAATTATTTTGTTTACTGGAATTTGTCTGGTACCGAATTGGTTCAGAACACCAAATAAGCAAACAAAGAAATCTTACGGAAAATTGTATGCGAAGGGATGCATGAAGGTAAGTTTTCTTTATAGGGATTTTATGATTACAGATGGTGATCTATATAATGCGTGAAGCATTTACAGGTACTAATACCGTTGCATTAGCAAACTTAAGGGAGTTGGGTAGTAGTTGTGGGGGTTTTTCAGGTAAGTAGACCGTAGGGTTTGGCGGAAACGCTACAAGCCTCCAGGAATGTATCGAGGAGAATGACCCGGACCTGGACATCGAGAGGGAGAACGAGGAGCGAGCAGCCTTCCAGGAGCGATACTTTTCGCTGCAAGGTAGGCTCAACCAGCGGTTGACCATGGCAACAGGCACAGGCTCCACCGCATTGGATACGTCAGGAGACACCCTGGGACCGGCAACTACCCCAATGCTAACAGCGGAACAACCAGTAATGGAGAGGTTGCTTCACACAATGAATTCCAGCCAGCTGCTCATGAACAGCTTGGTGCAACAATTGGTTACGCGGTCAACGGACCCGACAGCAACTGATTCCACGAGTGGAGCGACAACCCGACCGATCAAGTTGAGGCATATCGACGTGCCTACCTTCGATGGGGACTGCCAGCAGTGGGTAACGTTCCGAGACTTGTACCAACCACTCATCCACGACACCCCCAGTTATCAGCAGTAGAGAAATTCGAACTTCTCCGGACTTCCTTAAGAGCGGACGCACTATCACTGGTTCGCAATGTTCCGGTCACGGCGGCAAACTATCTGGAGGCTTGGGCTGCACTGGTCTCGCACTATGACAAAAGGAAGATCATCGTGGAGGCACATCTACGAGCATTAATGACGATTCCAGCGATGCAAACACCAGGTGCTACGGAATTCCGCAGATTTATCAACGGCCTCTTCGAGCAGGTTCGGGCTTTGCGAGCATTGGAGCTACTAGTGGGGCACTGGAGTTGTTGGTTGGTTTTCACCACAGTCGAGAAGCTCGATAGTGAGACTAAGCAGTCATGGGCTCGAGAAACCAGTAGGAACGAGATGCCGACATTCGAGGAGCTGACCGAATTCCTGGAAGCCTGCGTCACCGAGCTAGAATGCCTCCCGACAGCGAAGAACAATTCAAAGGGTCACTTTGTTCGGGACAGAGGTCCAACAGTGTGTGATTGTGAAATATTGTATGGGAGATATGGATTGTGTTCACTATACTGTGGCGTTTCTAGCAGATGCACACGAGCAATAGTGACGAACAACACCACCAAAAGCACATACATTAAAGCCGTACACCATGGCAATAATATAGCATTTACACATCAGTCGAATGTACTTGAGTTTAAAAATCGAATTCGTACACGCGGCCAGTAGCCTGGTGCTCAATGCTTCACTTTTCACCCATTTCATCGTATGTTCAAATCACCGTCTTCACTATCCTTGGTTAACGTAACAACCCGATGTGATCTGTATACACACAACACACAATCTCCCATATGTAAACAGAACTTTACTACTACAATCACGACTTCCGCATAGAGCACCGCCACACTCGCCTGCTCCGACGTTCTCTCGCTCGCTGGTTCTTTGCTTCCTCGTTCGCACACGAAGTTGATCGTAACAAAGTTACTGAGGAGGGAGTAGTGTGGCGTCTCTAACAGATACACACATAATATGCAAGCAAATAGTTAAGAACACCGAAAGGAAATTCGAATAAGCAAAAGCATCAGAGCCATATACCATAGCGATAACCTAACAATTCCACATCAGTTGAGTGTACTTGAGTTTAGAAATCGAATTCGTACATCCGGCAGTGGCCTGATGCGTTAAGCATCGGGTCAATTTTAGGTGATTCTAACCTTCATAGCGTCACTTCGAATCACACGTTCTTCACTATCGTCGCAAACGTTGTAATGCTGCTAGTCATGTATCCCCTGTGTGGTAGTATTTCATCCATTACGGCTTGGTGGTCACTCACAGTCAAACTCGTATCATATTTCTTGCCAGCATGGAGCTCTCAAAGGTGATGCCGATTTTGGACCAGCCTCTCTCGTTTATAAAGGTGTGCTCAGCGACATCATTAAGTAGCACTACATCTAGGGTTGTAAAGGCTTCGGGTAGTGCGTGGCCTCTACTGTTGGCCTTGGAGCTTCCCCTTTCTCCCGCCCAGGCGTTGAAGTCTACAGCAATTATAAGGGGCTCTTTGGTTTAGATTCTTAGGCTACTCAGTCCAAAAAACATTTGAATTCTTCTATTTCCCACTTTGGTGGAGCATAACACCAGTAAAAATGTATTCCTCTGACTTTAGCACAGGAGAATTGTTGCAATACGCAACATGATCACGCAAAAAAAAGTCAGTTAAAAACGTATCACGTAAATTCCAGTTCAATTTCAATTACGTGATCACGTAAAATTCGATTACGGAAGTCCTTATGCGAAAGGCAATATGACGCCTTCGATCGACCTCATTGCCGTCGGCGAAATACTTACAATGTCGAGCAAGACGGAGACCAAAAGAACGTGTGAAGCAAATGGAGTAAATTGTGATCCACACGTTCACATGGCTTCCACAAGCAACAGCCAATAGAAGGGTCGGCTTGGTTTGAGGTCAGCCAGAGAGAAACGTGATGGGGCGTAATCTTAAAGGGGTTGCAGGTCAGTAGCCGGCCTTAACCAAGGCTATTGTGAAACTGCTGTTTCTTAAGTCTTTAGCAGGCGAGTTGCAGTAAAAGTTCGTATTCTTGAATTTATCATTTTTTACAGTCAGTCGGCACGACCGTCTTCGCCGATTGCGATTTTTATGGTATATATGTGAAAAACAGTTTTTGCTAAATTATTAGTTAGTGAATAAAGAAAGTACATGTATTATATGGACAACCGGGTTTTTCACTTCATTGCGATTAACATTTCACCCTAATGTGTTTGGAGTTTGTATTCATTAAGAAGGTCCAAAACAGTGTTCCAGATAACGAAGCCTCCGTGGTGCACTAACAATTCAAACTTTGTGATTATCGAAAGATATTTTCTTCTCGTCCTCACTTGATCTCAATTGTGGTCTTTCGAGTTTTTTTTTTCTGTTTCCGACGTGAAACATATTGGTCCTTCAAGTCGGATTCGGAATCCTTACAGTTTTGAACTATAAGTTCGTTATTCAAGGGCTATCAAGTGCGTTTAATTGGGCCATGATTTCAAAGACCGTATACTAAGATCGTGTCACTGTTAATGTTGGTGTTTCTGCTGGTGCTGTCGATATATCAAGTATGCTTGTGTTCGAGTTGGCTGCTGAAAGAACTGCGACTGATAGACCGGCGGATCGAATTATCTAGAGCTGGTGTTCGAGAGTGTTCTGGAGCGACGCGTAACAACAGGTGTGTGGTATTTATAATTATGATTACTTAACTTGAAGAAATCATAATAAACGATTTTCGAAGTTAAATTATCTTGCGTATTGATTAATCTAAAATATGAGGCTTGTGTGTGTGTTCTGCTGGTCACGATGAGCAAAGGAAAGCTGAACAATTAAAAAAAAAAAAAGGTGAACAATTTAATTGATGCTGTACAAACGATTGAGCTAGAATTAGCGAACGACCAGAAGGCATATTTAGGTCTTGCGGGTTCTAGTAAGTCATTTTATATGAATGAGACGCATTTGAACAACTTGGAAAAATTCTTTAAAGAAGCTCGACGACTACTACCACTACTATTTATTGGCCTGTAGGAACCCGGAAGTTCATGAATTCGCCTACTCGATTCCGCCATCGTTCCCTGTTCTGTGCGCTCTCCTTCCACAGTTGGCCAGCCGATCCGATCTCCTCAAGGTCAAGCGTAACATTGTCCTCCAATCTCCGTCCCGGCCGTCGTGCCGGTCTCTTTCCCGTTGGTCTACTAGAATTCTACGTACGGTACTTTCGTTGCCCATTCGCCCCACATGTCCGGTCCATCTTAATCTTCGCCACCTTATTACTCTCACTATTGTAGGTTTGCGCTGTGGCTCTTCCAATTAGTGGTTGTGGAGTTTCCTCCATTGTCCTGCCTCCTCGTCATATTTACCACCAAAGATACCCCTTAAAACATTATTCTCGAATGCGCTGAATTTGTTTTCTTCCCGCTTTGTGAGAGCCCATGTTTCGCATCCGTAAAGAGCAATCGGCATGATTATGGTTCTATAGATACGGAGCCTTATGTTACGTGATACCAGTTTGGATTTGAACAGTTTACTGACTGCGTGCCAACTAGCGTAGCCGGAATGCAGGCTTTTGTTAATTTCCTTCGACATTTCGTTACTGGGCGTCAGTATCGTCCCTGAGGTCCACCTGCTCTCGCCGTAATCATGTATTTTGTTTTGTCTTCATTTATTTCTCGGCCCACCTCTTCTGCCGCTTGCATGATGATTTCACTGTTTTTACTTACAGTTTCCAGATTATCGCCCAGAACGGCGACGTCATCCGCATATGCGAGCACTTGTGTGACCCCGTTCGGGGTTGATCCGGCCATGTTGTCGTTTTGTACCTTTCTGATGACATACGCGAGGACAAGGTTAAAGCGACATGGTGAGAGGCCATCGCCCTCTTTTAGTCCGTCCCGGATTTCAAATGGTTCTGAGAGGTTGTTTTCTATTGTAACTCGCCCTGGGATTCCCAGCTCAACTACAATGTGGTAGAGTCTTTGCCTTGCGACTGAGTCCACATTCACGGCAGCCTTTTGTCCAGCCGACAAAAGCAGTTTCCGTATCTCGCGGCTAGCCGTCAAAAACCGAATTCACCAGCGTGTAAATATACACACAAAATAATTCGACCCTTTCCGCCAGCATAGATGCCGTGCACAATCACTATTGTGTAAGTATCTAATTTGCTTTTAGCACCAGTTTCCCTAATGGCATGCAGCCTATTTACATAGCTGCATACACATCTCCTATGATCCCTTTGTTCCATTTCCTTTCCCAGTTTCGTTTACCCATGACCTCGCTGGATGGATAAACAATGTAATTTCACCAGGACCTACTCAGAGAGATCCTCTCAGCATGGTCACCAAAATGGAAACTTCACTTTCTCTAAAAGAAGAAAGCTCACCTCTAGCGGAGGATCGACTCTGCACGGGTCAGAGTTGAGTTTTACCATCAGTGGAGTGCGCACGAAGCAAAAGTCTGGTTTTAACCTAAGTGGAGTGCGCATGAAGCTGTAGTCTAGTAATAGCCGCGATTCGAGAAAAAAAAATGGAACAATTGTTTTTTCTTGCGGTGTCAGTTGTATGTGAATGTGTGCCTGTTGTGACCTAACACTTCGCGTATTGACAATTAATCCGGTTACAGACCAAATAAGCGCAAAACGAATTCACATAGAAAATCGCAACTGGCGTGTATTGTGTACAAGAGCAAGTTCAAGTGACAATGAACCAAGGAACCAAGGACGCACGTTGATTTTGAATATTGTTTTATTTGATTGTACAAATATTAAGTGCAACAAAGATGATCATCTACATGTATAAATTCGGTGGAATATTAGTAAACCCGTGCCCATGGCGGCACACCAATTAATATCTCCCACAGTAGTCTCCCAATATTTCTTCTGCGTACGGTGTGATTCTTGATAGTATGACGTTTGATAGTATTTTGTATGTGGTTGGGAGCAATGATATTCCCCTGTAGTTTTCGTAGTCAGATCTGTCGCCTTTTTTGGAAATGGGGATGACTATTGAGGATGTCCATTCTTCCGGAATGATTTCCTAATCCCATATTGTTTTAATCAGTTGATTGATCTTTCGAGCGGTTGCCCCTCCTCCGTGCTTCACAAGCTCTGTCGGTATGCAGTCGACCCCGGGAGCTTTGTTGTTTTTCAGTCGGTTTATTGCGTCTACAACTTCGTCGAAATAGGGCTTTGGGATCTGGGGCTCGGCTGTATGTACGTCTGGTGCGTTTATTTGTGGTTGATGGGTGCGTACATTGAGCAGGTTTTCCAAGTACTGCTTCCATTTTGTCACGATATTGTTTGTTTCTGTCACCAGACAGCCGTTTGTGTCTCCTATTATTTTGGCTCACCCTCGGTAACCATTTCTAATTGAATTTATGCAGGCATGCAGAGCTCTGATGTTCTTTGCTCTGGCATTTTCTAGGAGTTTTTCGAACCTAGTCTTCTCCCATTCGCGTTTTTTGCGTTTGAAAAGTCTCGTTGTCTCTTTCTACGTTGACTTCATCATATCTTTCTAAGTGGATCACCCTGAGGCGCTTACGTTGTTCGATCTTGGCCCTACACTCATCGTGGAACCAAGGTTTGGACTTAATTGTTTTCTTAAATCCTAATACCTTTTGGGCTATTTGTTTAATTGTGTCTCTGATCGATGTCCATCCTCTTCCTCACTGCTCCCAATCTCTAAAATGCTAAATCTATTCGTTGGTTGGTCTTGATAGTCAGCCCTTGTGCGCAGGTCTTTTAGTTTATCAATGTCGAACTTTTTGCTCGCCTCCCGTGACTGCCCATGTGGGTTTGCTGCGAGCCGACTCCTGATTTTGCCCATCACTAGGAGATGATCGGAGTCGCAATCTGCTCCTCTATATGATCTTACGTCAAGGATATTCGAGTGATGTCTTTTGTCTATGAGGAAGTGATCTATTTGGTTACGCGTTATGCCGTTGGGTGATATCCACGTGGCTTTATGGATTTGCTTGTGCTTGAACATCGTGCTTTTCACTACCAGATCTTTTGACGCTGTGACCGTAATAATTTGAATTCCATTATCATTTGAAATGTCGTGTAGGCTTACCTATAGTTGATTGGAAGATATCTTTCCTTCTAATTTTCGCATTCAGGTCCTCGAGGAGGGTTTTAACATCGAATGATGAGCTTGTGGGGGTTCTTTAAAGCATTCCCTAAGAACCACCCATTCCCTTAAATCAACCTGCCTTCTACTCACTCCAAAAGCGACTTTACTTACCTGCAATCGAGCGCCGCAAGTTACCTTTCATTAGCTTTCACCTGAAAGTAAAACCCCAGCAAGCATACATATCATCAAATCATTTCGTTCATATTACATGAACCATACCAACCCTCGGCAGCAATCTCGATTGGTAAATACACGCCAATCTAGCAACGTGTTCTTGTTCCAACAATCCGTTGGTCCAAGAAGACACGTCGGGCAGCGTACTTGTTGACACAGCTGCAGCCGATATTTTCCCTACCATTTCTTAATCAAACATTGCCCCCATATCCATTAGGTTCGCAACAGTTGCAACCAATTCCCCTTTATCGGCCATCAACCGGTTATAGAATTAGATGTGAACATGATTGTTATTTAAACAATCATACCTCATGATCGTACCGATGTACCATTACATTAGCTTAATCAACAGCTACCCTAGCCACTGCGATGATAAACAAATCTTCGGTTGACCTATCGTCACTGGAAAATCTATATCCTGCGACGGCATTATTGTGAGCGATTAAGTAAACAACACAATCTTCCCATGTCGCATCGGCTAAACCAGGCACACAGTAACCTCACTGTGTTTATCTTATCTACCATCCGTTGGTCCATAGCCACCCTGGGTAAGACGTATCCTTGCACATCTGCAAGTTAAATTCCTCATGACCGGTCACCCAAGTGGCGAACGATCTTCGAGTTACCACACGACCCTTGATTGCTGTTTAAACAATCGTATCAATACCCATGCTCTATGATGCATTCTTTAAAGCAAACAAGACAGCCAGCCTCCGTATTCGATCATCTATTTGATCAGCCGGGCAATTTAGATTTTCTTTCATGCGCCTCTCCCATCTGCGTTGTCATGACTTCCAACCAATGGGTGTTCATCCTGACCTGTACGGTCACCATAGAAACTTGCCAACAAAACCCAAATCGAACGCCCATTGGCCGACGCCAATAAAAAGATCGGAGTTGCTCCTCCCAGATCGAGGGAAATTCGTCTCCATGGCGGGTAGTGGATGTTGACGGCAACATCACGAGGAGTCAAAATCTATCTATCGTCCTCAACGGACATCAATTCAACAGCGGATTGTGTTTTAAATATTACCAGAGAGTCAAACTTTAAGAGTCGAGCAGACAAGTTGAGATCGTCGCGTTGTGGTGGTTTTGAGAATTTATAGAGTTGCGTATCAATTCGTGCGTAAATACGCCCCTTGTGGGAATTCATTATTGGAAAAATTAAAATCTTACGAGTGTTGTGTGTTTCTGTCGTAATGTTCGCCGTGTCATTGTGCGCCGATTTATTTGGTTCGCAAGTGTCCTTTAGTTACTAACTCTATGGATGACCACTACAAGTGAGAACTATGTGTACAAGGCTTTCTGCCTTTCCGTAAACTGCAACTTTGTGAATTTTGGAATATAAACAGTATAGAGAACTTAAGTGTCCCGTGTAATATTTGTCGCACTAAGAACTACCAGTGTACATATCATGCAGATTTGTTTTTACACTGCGGACAAGTGTATAGCATCGGATAACATTTGTGTTTTTATTGAATAAAGAATCAAACATCAACTCCTGAGTTTCATTTTTTTGTCTTCGGTTGTGGACAGTTTTTGTAAACATAGTGTGGAGATCAGCGTGTATCGGGGCAATTTTTGTGGAGAATTCAACGGTGGTGTTTCTACTGAACCTGCGTGCTTGTAGACGCGCTAGTAAAATACCCACAAGATCCCATCAAATACTTCCTGTAGGGTCTCGTAGAACGTATCCTTCGTTTCTTCGTCCGTAGATTTTGTTGGGGCGTGTACGTTTATAAATACATATTTGTACCATGGGACCTGTATTTTTAGCACCGACATTCGCTCATTAATAATTTTCCCATCTTTTACATGGGGTGTAATCTTCTTGCTTATGATGTAGCCGGTTCCGAGCTTATGTGTATCGGTACCTCCACACACCAGTGTAAACCCGTTGGTTCCGATTACTTGATGTGGGAGTCGCACTTCCTGAAGCGCGACGATGTCCATTTTATATTGTTTCACGTTTTCTATAACCAATTGTATCGCGTCTGGTTTATATAACGTTCGAACATCCCACGTGCCGACACGTATATCCCGCTTTTTCCGTTTTTCCCTACGTCTTCTTTTTGCCGAGTCAGTGTTTTTTTTCTTTTTTTTTTTTTTGGTTCCGGTAGGAAGGTGTTTTCTTGATGATTTGTTCCCTTATGGTAGTGTCGGCTCATCACACCTACGCCTACCGGGTTTTTCGTGAGATTATTTTTTGTATATTGATTATTCATTTTTGTTCCCACGAGTCTTAGGGTTTCAAATAGTCCGCCACATCAGAGCCCCTCTTTGATATGGTAAGGTCTGCTTATTGCTCTGATTCGATCCGGTGTCAGAGAGGCGCCGTTATAATACAGCCGGTATACCCCTGGCTGCAAACCATCCAATGCGCACGGTGACGCGTAACACCCTGGATTAGGGGTGGTAGATCTTTATGTGTTACTCCTCGCTAGCCTGTCTGACAAGGGTGCCCCAAGTGGAAGCGTATGCTTCCGTCAGCATAGCATACCTTGAGTGATTCATTGTAGTTTAAGCCTCCGCAACACGTCAAGGTTTCTACCAAGTGGGGGATTATTATTTTTAGTAGCAATTAATTTAAGTTGTGTACAAATTGCTATTTCTTTGACTTTGTAAAGGTTATATTTTTTGGATATTTAATTTGATTCCTTGCCCGGATTGGGGGAGACGGTGTCGCTCCGCTTTGTTAGTGTCTGATTGCGGGACCGGTACTGATGTGGGTGCCCGTCCCAGCTGTGGGTGCGGGGGCAGCGTGAAGGAGTGCGTTCGACCTCTGTAGTGGGAGCCTCCCTGAACAAGTAACGGGCGCTTCCTTCCAGGGCTCGTTGTTACAGGCGTTAACCCCCGGCAGGTGATGGATGTCAATGGTGGTGGAATGTTAAATAATAAAAGAGGGTTCCCTTTTATTGTTTATTACCATCTATTCCGCAGATTTTGGGAAGTCGAACTGATTGTCCTAGGGTAGGCTGCCGCAGGTCTGGCCTCTGGAAAGTGACTGGTCAACGAAGCTTACTTATTGTGTGTTTGTTGTATTTGGCGTATGGCCGTCTTCTAGATTTGAATTTCTGTTTCGGCCATAGGTTCGGCCTCTGAATGAAGACGCGTTTTGTATTTTGTATTTATTTACTTTATTGATTAATGAGATTTAACTATTGTTTATTTGTGGCATTTAACTTATGGTAGTCTTCCAGATTTGAATTCCTGCTTTGGCCATAGGTTTGGCCTCTGGAACTTTACTGATCGCGAAATAGAAATGTGCCGCCCCTTTATACTTTTGGTCATTGAGATTTGTCAAATTTTTATTGTAAAAATTCCAAGAAGCACACACAAGGTTTCGTGTGCTTCAATTGGAATAGGTTTCTGAGAAGTGACTAGGAATTTATTTGAATAAATTCCGGGAAGGAGAAATCATGAAATGCATTTGGAGAAGAGCGTTTCATGATGTCGGGGTTATTAGGAATTGAATCAATGTATGCCAAACGGACTTTTGGTTAATTTTGTCGTGCATATGATTCAGTTGGGGAAACATGATTTGGATTATAGGCAAGGGTGAGGTAATTAGGAATTGGATCAATGTGCGACAAATTAACTTTTGGTTTAATTCGTCGCTCAATGGTTCATTTTGGGATAAGGTTAAGGTTATAGGATAATGGGGATTGGATGGGAGTAGTGATTTAGGATCACTTCAACTTTGTTTACCAACTTTTTTATAGAACTTACGTATAAAAACAATATAGGTTTTCTTTATTTTTAAAAACAAATTTAAGTTTTCTATTTATCAACAAATGCTTCAATAATAAAAAGGAAGAACAAAAAACGAATTAATTAAAAAAAGAGGTGTATAAATGAACTTGACCTTCAAAAACCGTGCCTCATGTCGGTGTCTGAATATGATCCAACTCGAAATGCAAACAAATCGTAATGTGTGTGTATTAAAGTTTAATGTAAATTTTTCTTGTTAAAAAAGGAACAGTTTATATTGCAACGAGACTTTGCACATAAAACTAGACTGTTTCATTGCTGAATTTTATAGCAGCGACTCTTAATTGATTTCCATTTGTACTTGGCCTTAACAGTCATCATTAACCACAAATAATAAAAAAGAAAAACTACAACATTTATGACTCAACTGCAATCAAATGAAAGTTTAAGGAAACGAGTTTTAATGCATTATTAAAATATAGTGCGCTTTCCTAATAGCGTGCCATGAGTAGTACAGTCATTCAGATTCTCTAAAAATAAATAAAAAGGAACTCATTTGGATTGGGAACGACTATTTTACAACAAAAGGATATAAAATTCACTTGATTTTATTACTTTATTAATGGTTTTTACACTCTGGCAGCAGTTGTAATTGGATATCAATTGGATTTTGGAAATGAGTCTACACGGGTCGCATATTAAGTTGTATGGTATTCTCCAGCTCGCTAAGGAAACTATAAACTGTACATGGTATTATCCTGTTAACAGCTTTCAGCTTTTGCCTCGTGGAAAAAAAAAACAACGAGCGCAAGCTTTGTACGGCGATTTTCGAATTTCGACTGCAACATCGAATCCCAAAGCTGGTGACCCGTTCAATTCAGTCTTCCGCCAACTATTTTACACGACAATCGTTCCTAAATATTGTGCAAAACTCGTTTTTCTTTTCTTTGATTTTTGTTTAGTAACTTTTCTATAGAACCAACACATAAATACAAATGTATACATGAGTTAAGGACTTCAATAGCATCTTTGTGTGCCGATGAAATTATTCGGCTTACACTTTTGTTGAATATTAACCGCGTTAATGAAAAAAGTTCTGGACTTTAGTAAAATACTTCACAAAGTGCTATCACAAATTATACGCTTCATTCGAATCTAAACTCTTGGGCAAAAGGATACTTTTTGTGAAAACAGTGGGAAACGGATGCCAGAGTTAGAACGTAACAAAGTGTGCGAACAAAGTTCTGTAATTGGATTCGGATTACATTCTAAGGACTGCACAAACGACCGACCGAAGCAGAGGCATAGCAAAGGACTCTAAGTAGCGATTTGGTGAAGTTTGATACAATGAAGTGAAGACAGGACATTATGTAGGTATACAATTATAAAGTTATTATTATGTTGTATAACATGATTTGGTATAAGAAAAATGTCATTAGGTGGTTGTATATAGAGTTTCTTTTCACACAGGTGGGTTGTCGAACATTTAACCCAATCTATACACTTTTATTAAAGGCATTTAATTTAAATGAAACTGTCGCAATTTTATGTTTGCTATATATAAATATTGTTTTAACTTTAATGATTTGTTTCTCTTTGTATTATGCGTACATAAATAGAGTCAAAGTACAGTGCGGGTGCAGAAAGATGTATAGACATCTTTCAGGGAGGAAAAGAAGTATCGATATCTTTCAGTTTCAATGCCTGAGCGGTTCATCAATGTGTGCGTCGGCTGAAGAACGATTCAAGTTAATTTTTAACACATTTGACGCACATTTTTTAATTGGAGAGACCCGGATGACTAATAGAAAAATTGAAAGTTAGCTAACTTCAATTAAAACCTATAGAATAGAGATAGACAGGATACTACGTTTTGTTAATGGTATCGTAAGTCTTGGGCCATGATCCCCAAAGAGTTAAACTGTTTAGTTTTGTATCCTATGCAGCATGCAGAGCTCCTGAGTTCCTCATCTGCTTTAGTGGTCATTTTCATAGCCTAACTATCAAGTACTTCGCTGTTTTTCATGAATCTGACCGGATGTGTGGGCTTTTCTCTTGGTGTTTCGATTAGGTTCGTGCGGCCTTTGAATGTTGCGTTTTCAAATGTATGTCCGTAAAAATCCGAGGTGTGGTGGGCACAATAACTCCAAAGAAAAGGTAAACGATGGTTTACAAATTGTTTAAGGTTTTAATTTCGTCTTTCACCACATGCGACCGAACAACAGTCGTAGAGAAAAATTAACAAAACTCCGGTTTTTTCTTAGCAAAAACGTGACTTTATTTTTCGTGTTTGTTTATTTCACAATTTTATTTTTCGAGTTCGTTTATTTTACAACTTTTGGTCCTCTTAATAACGACTCTCAATCTTGTTACCGGGTAGCCCTATGTGTAGGGCGTTAGAATATACTCACAGCTAGGCCGGCGTAAGAGGCGACTAAAGGCCGAGTGGTAGGTGGGGTTTTGGGGTATTTGAGCTATGTTTCCGCCGAATACTGTGCACAAATAAAAGTCACCTTTTTTCGTTTTTAAGGTTTTTTTTGTTGTTGTTGAGAAAAAAAGACTTGCGCCGACACACCGTTTCACGCTGGCACACTGTTGTCCGTTTTCTTCTGGAGGATCATTCCTCCTCGAACGTTACCACTTGACCGGTTAAATGAATTTTTCTCCAGGGATGAGAAACTCACCCGATTGTTCTTCCTTTCTCTTCCGTTCTCTTATCCCTTGATATGCTCTCTTTACCAAGGGATTTCTCCTTTCCAGGAGATCGCACCCTCACTTGTCTTACGATTTCATATTGTTCGTAGGAATACTGTGTGGGTGCACTTCACACACCCAGACGCGAACGATGCTGCCCGTGTGGTCGGAGATATGAAGAGGATCGTCAGGATTTTCACACATCTGCAGTATCCCTTTGTGTACATTACCCGCGTGTGGTTTATGACCCTGGTGATTTCCTCGGCCGAAGTCATTATTTTCGGCTGTAATATTTACATGGTTTTTATTTCCTTGTAGGAATAGCGTCGGTTGTTTAGTTTAGTGTTTACCCTCTGTTCCCACAATAGTCCTTTCGATAAGGAAAACCATTTTGGGGTTGGCTCAAGGGAAGGTCATACATTTGTTTATTCCTTGGCTATACATTTATCGCCTGGAATTTTTCTGGCTGTTGGCATCTGGCGCTGCCGCGCCGGCCACTTTTGTTTGTCCAGCTAATGGGTTGTCAAACAATTTCTTTTCTGGGTAGTGTCCTTCGATAGCCGTGCAGGCACGAGGAATCGGTCGAGAAATTGGGCCCGCGTGTCTGCGGATACGTGGAGTTGCGGAGGCCAGTATGCATGTCCCCTTTAGCTAGCCGAAAAGGTAAAAACGGTGGGGTCGAGGACACAGTAGGTATGTGTAGGTATGTATTTAACCCCACAGTGGTTTGTGCGGTTCGCAGGACTGCCATGGGGCCCCAGCGCCCTGCCGCCCGGTGAAATACCAACCCATCAAGGTATAGGGTCCGTGAAATGGTCGGGAGACATCTCTGGCCATATTTAGGAGCTTGGCTGATGGACCGGTTCGAGAAAATGTTAGTTTGGGTGGTAAGTCGGTCCTAAGGTGAGATACCACCATGTCACGTTGCATATTCCGTGATATCTTCGGGAGAAATTTTCGACTATAATTCGGATGTGTGGCTGATGGCCCAGACTGACACGGAGATAAGTCATGGTATTACCTTTTGAGATATCGAATTCCGGAGGTAAACTAGTTTCCCATTCGGGTCTCCGGCGGGATTATGTCAGGGGGACATCATGCAAATATTTTAATAAATAACCGAACTTTAAGAAATTCATCATCGCATAATAGGGGTCGCTTTCGGGGCTCTGCCTACGCTCGACTGGTAACGGCATTTTGTAACATAGGGGGCATCGGTTTCACTAATACGAATGTAAACGCCGTCCACCAATATTTGCAAACAGCGAAACCTGATATCCTTGCCCTAACTGAGACCCAGGTCGATTCGTCAACTGATTCGACATATCTTCGTTGCTCAGGATACGATTTACATTCGAGATTCCATTTTAAGGGCGTAGTCGGAGTCTTCGCGCGGTCCGATCTGACTTGCCAGAGGATGGAGGCGTTGGAACCCAGTAACATGGCTGTTGACGTCCGGCGCCGTGCTTCCTCTGATGAGGGAAGAGCGGGGACCGCGAGTGTTCACGGAACGTTTTAACCTGCAGCTGGTCAAGAGGAACTGCATCAGTTTTTTGGTGGCATCTCGGGGCGCCCACTCGGCGCTATAGGTTCGCCTCTCCCGAGAGAAGTGTAATAAAAAAAAAAGATATCAAATCAAAAAAGGTCTTCGGTGGCACGGAAAAATTGTGCATGGGGTAGCTTTCTGGAGCACTTCGCGGAGGACTTCATCGGTGAGGCCAAGGAAGTGTACCTCGATGAGAAAGCGAAGCTTCAGTGCAGCTACTGACGTTCTCGGTACAGCGGTCAGATGCCAGTAGTACTTTACAGACCGATCTCCAATCCCAACATGTAGAATTCGTCGCGTTGGTACAAAGTTACAAATTATTGGAAGCGCGTAATAATAATTTACAAACTAACCTTAATGCCAAACACAATCAACTCCCCTTGTTAGAGGAAGAATATCAATTATTACAATCTCAGAAAAAGTAATTACAAGATAATCTAGATACTAAAAAAAAAAACAGTATGAACTATTAAACGAAGTAAACCAGAACGAAACCGTGAAAATCAAACAAGTTGTAAAACTGGAACAAGAACTCAAATTACTACAACACGAGAATAACAGTCTGCAAAATACCCACAAGGTGAAATGTAAGGAATTTGAGTTAACGGAGAAAAAGCATAAGCTATTGTAGAGTACCCATTAAAACAGAAACACATTTGCCATACACCGGATAATTAAATCATAATTCAAAATCCACGATCTTGAAATAAAATATCGGGCGGCACACGCCAAAGCAAAGACAAAAAATATGACGTGACAATACTCATTTTCCAGGTGTTCCAAGGGATGTGTGTCATGTATGGTATACGATATCACAGTGCATGACACTCACCTATTAACGAGTCATCTGAGAGGTGAGTCTTTGTGGATTGGCCATGCAATGTGCAATGGATATTTGAAATGATGAACATAGTTTTCGGGTCATGATTTGGACAGCCGAAATATGATGTCATGTGACCTATTTGGTTTTGGTATGCATCGGGAACATTGATGGGAGAAAAAGTATTTAAGGACAGAGTTTTGCAGAATAAATCAGATTCAATCAGGCCACTATCGGCATTGCTTCTCATTTCTATTTTTGGCAGAAACCTATGACATTTGTGCTCTGCCCAGCGATTTCACTTTTGTTTACTTTTGGCAGAAACCAATAGCATTCGTGCCCTATCTTAATTGTTAAGCGAAGGATCTCACCTTAGAACTTTCCATCCCTGCTAACAGTTGGATTCGGCTCACGGCGTCTTAATTACCCTGACACTTTTCTTACACTACTTCTAAACAACTTCTACTCAGCATGGCGATTGTGCCACTTTTACACTACATTATCACAGGATCAGAATATCATACAGGAGTCAGTTACAGCTCGAAATAAAGACAATGGTTCATTACAAGAAGACTATAATTTATTTTAATCTCAAAGGAATAATCTACAATGCAGTCTCGATGCTAAAGATGCAGCATTGAACATCTTGAAGAGCCAGTATTCATTGTTATATAAACAAAGTGGGGAATTAAAAACCAAGAGTCAGATTTTCGTCATATTAGAGCAACAACATCTTCAGTTACCACAGGCCTATAATCATGTCCACACCAAACTTAAAGAAGTGCCCAACCTGTCAGTTAATTACCACAAAGGAGCCAACCGGAAGGGTATCGGTTCCATCTCCAATTTTCATTCGCGTGCAATCGTATCGCGTGCTTCGATGCTTACCGCATCACAACAATCGCTAAAGCAATAGGTTCCCTGCATGTTTTGCAGAGCCCCGCACTACATCTCTGCCTGCGAAGGTTTCCGATAGCTCACACTTACCCGGCAGAAATCCTTTGTAGATAAGAAGAGCCTGTTTTGCAACTGTTTGGGTGGACACTGGCGGCGCGATAGCTACTCTAGCAAGGTCTGCAGGCAATGTCAAGAAAGGCATCCCACCTTACTGCACGTCGGGGCAACCACCTCATTACCGTCATCGAATGACCATCGGATCCGCCTCTTCGATCCAACCCAATCAAAGGGCCTGCTCACATGCAGTCAACGCCGCTTCTCAGAAATCGTTACTGCTGGCAACCTCTCGAGTGATCGTCGAATAGGAACTGCAACGAAAGGTTGAAGTTCGTGCTCTAGTGGACCAGTGTTCTAGACGCACCTTCATACCAGAATCGTTCACTCGACGGTTTCGTCAACGGCACCAAGCATCGTCCGTTCTTACCTAAGGTGCCGGAGATACTCGCCTTCTTACTACGAAGGCGTATTCAATGATCACCATCGTCCCTCGCGTCCACAGCTCCCAGGGTTGAAAGCGTTCACCTTGTCGAGTCTCTCTGGGTACGTGCCTCCATCACGCACGATGGCACGGGATCTCTTGTTTGTAGCGGATTTGGATCTTGCAGATAATTAACATTGTTAATAATGTCACAGGCGTTGCTCATGGCGGGCGGCGAGCCCCAGTAATTGCACATCAACGACCTCGTTAAGCTATCTCCCCTAAATCAAACAGTGTGGGGCCTGACCACGTCAGGTTCACCCAAAAAATAAAGGGTCGAAACGGGTGACTGTGGGGGTAGAAGTTGAGTGTCGACGTACGACATGGATTCACCGAAATCCCCAACGATGATCTGAAATTGTTCACCCGAATTTCCAAGAAGAAATAAAAACACACTGGAGTTTTTTCTTTTGTGTTTTACGGTTTTCATTTATTTACACCTTTTCTATTAATTTGATCACTGCACAGTATCCCAATGATTTTCTTTTATTTACACCTACTCTATTAGTTTGGTTACTGCACAGAGTTCCAATGAGTTTCTTTTATTAACACCTTTTCTATTAGTTTGGTTACTGCAAAGTATTCCAATGATTTTCCTTTATTTACACCTTTTAATATCTTTCCTCCTTCTTCAGTTCGTTTAGAATTTTCTAATTTAACGATAAAATTTCAGAAACTACGCACCTCTGCTCTCCAGTTGATATATTTCGATTTCTTTAAGCGGCGTGACCGACTGCCAGGCTGTTTGAGTAATTACTGATCCCAATTGGGGATGGAAATTGGGATTTCGTATTTGCACGGAGATTAGCCAATCATCATCGCGCTCTCTCATGAATTCATTAAGTTCCATGTCCCAGCGAGGTGAATAAACACTTGCGCATTCGTTCGACAGTCGCTGGACATACGAAGGATGAAGAGAACAAAGGAGAGAGCGCAATAACTTCGGGGTTGACTTGGCTTGTGCGGTAAGGCACTAACTAAAGCAACTCCGAGGCTGGTCCAGTGACCTAGTTCGGTGATTGTGGTGATCTCAGAGTGCAACGAACTCTGGGAAGATAAAAATGCGAAGGAGAGAAAAATGGTTTGTAGCTATTCACCTGTAAAAAGAGATCATTGATCCCCAGCGAATAGAGTGTCTGGGGAAAGTCAATAGGACGGCGCTGATGCTTGGGAAATAATCAGCGTGAGAACCAGACTCAAATACGCTGAAATAACCCCAGCGGTTTTGCTATGATGCAACAGCGTCGTTTGGTTAGATTTAGTTGTTGCTAACCAATATGATGTTAAGATTTCCGGTGGAAATCTCATAGGGTTAATGAAATGCAGCTGCCGTATAGCAAAAGGGAGCTGAATTCAATTATGCATTATCTGCATAGAATAATGAATTCAGCTATGCGTCCATTTGGGAAATATGATATTTCAGATGAATTAGCTGAACGGTGGGACAGGGGTTGATGTGACGCGCTGTTAACGGTCGAAATTAGGTTCGGATTGTGGGTTGGTTCTCCGTGTGGTATAGAGAAGCCCCACATGACCATTAGATCCCAAACAACCAATATCATATACAGATATAGAAAACCAGGAGTCTTCAGCGTTCCTCAAGGCGGGGGCTTCTCCCAGGCAGGAGCCTTCAGCCACCAATTTAACGATGCCAAGTATCAATCTACCAAAGATGCAATCTACTATAACAACTCGACAGCTTCAGGTCCACCCATCATAACATCTCGAAAGGCGTAACCATAACGCATAGCATCAACTACATTATAATCGTCATATTAAAATCGGACCTGCATCCATCCTACAGCATCTCTCTCATTACAGTGTGCAAATTATTATATATATATTTTTTTTTTAAATGAAAGTATATTATTGGGACATTTTTTTGGTTTAATTACGATGATATTGTAACATCGATAGTATAGTGGTTAGTATACCCGCCTGTCACGCGGGAGACCGGGGTTCGATTCCCCGTCAGGGAGCCTCTGCCGCAAGACTCATAACCTTGCCCAAAAAAAAAAAATCTTTATGGAAAATTTATCAAGACTCAGGACTTGCTCAATAAGGCCAAGACCGGCTCCCGGCTGTAGTGCCGATGGTGATGATGATATTGTAACATTTCCAACAGATTTACATGAAACAGAAATCATAGCGAAGAACAGAACCAAAAGAACATCCAAGAAATAAACCATTATAGCATTTCCATTTCAAATCCATCTTTTACATGCGGCAGTGGACTGAAGTGTGGAGGCTTTGGTTCCCTATTTTATTATTATTCTAACTGTCACACCATGGGTTCAAACCACACTTTCTTCTATATTATCATTTTATTGGCTATTTTCTGCTTCGCACATTCGTACCCTTTCTAACATATTTGCTATACTTTTTTATAAAACTTCCGACCTTATTGCATTGATTTCATTACGGACGTTTTTTTTTAATTCTGGGATGACCGTTGACGTATTGTTGTACACTCCTTTGTTCAAATATCCCCAAAAGAAAGAGTCAGTAGCGGTTAAATACATTGCAGGTTGAAGCCAATTGAAATCGGTTTTGCGGGAAATAATGCGTTTGGCAACGATATTCCATAAATAGCAATTGGGTGTGTGATATGGCCTCATTTTATTAAAACCATAGGAGTGGACAGTTTTCCATAGCTGGCCTTAAAAATATATATTAAGGCCGCACAATCAGTGCGCACAGCCGGCACACTTGGTGTAAAAAATAAATTGCAACTAGAAGTCTTTGAACGAAACCTTAGCTCGTTTCGTGTGAATTTGTTCAACATTCACAACTTGACGTGCCATATTTCTGCAACGTCTACCCATATAATTAATTAAAGGCTTGTTATTCTTGTGTTTATTCTAATGTTAATAAGATATATCAATAGGGATTTAGATTCTGTCTTTGCTGAGTCTGATAATTTACATCAAGACGCGGGAATACTTTTAAAACATTGGCCGAATCCGTTCCCCTTGACAAAGGCGTTTCAAATGGAACCTGTATCTATCGTGGTTTTTTTTTTTGTCAATTAGTATGGAATCCGCAGATCGAGCGTCTTTTTAAATTCAGTTTTATGAAGATGGTTTAAAACGGTCGTTGTGGTCGACTTTTAGCTCCTAAGCAATGTTACGACTGCTAATGTGCCGGTCTACTTCGACCTCCTTCATGAGTTTGTGGGGGTTCTTTAAAGCTTACCTGAAGAACCACCCATCATTTTAGTTTAACTCCCCATCAGCAAACCTGCAAATATTCCTCCCCAAGGCCATCATAATTTCCCTTGTTAAACGCAACGCCTACCCTCCCCTAATACTAACCCTATTTGGGGGCCACCCCCCACCATTAACAGGATTCACCATCATGTGAAGCCCCATATGTTGATTAATCCAAATCAACATATCCAATCCAATGAGTACATGTAAAAGTGCATTAGATAAAAAATGCATATACGAGCATATCAAGGAATCCAGATACCACATCCGGGAAAAATCCATGACGGCACAAAGAAAAAGAAAAAAAAAAGAATGTGCTATGCAGAACAAAGAGCAATTCTATGGTAACGAAGCAATACAGTATACAAAATATCTTTGCCATCGTTGACCATAAATGAACACTTGTGTAAACACAAGATTCTGAGAATTGTATACACGCATCCAGATCATAAACCTTTTCAATGTTTATGATTATCAGGAAATTTACTGCGAAGCATATCCCATGTGTATCAAAAAAGATGTATTGTGGGTAAACAACGGATGTATCTTTCGGTCTACACGACCGAAAGAGAGATAAGGGCGTGTGTGTATGAACGTCGTTCAGTTTTGGCGACTCTATCGGAGAGTCTGATTAAAACCATCGTCCAAAACAGACGTAAAAGCGAAAGCCGATCGCGCGTAAATTCCTTTTAAAAAAGTAAAGTGATTAATACCCGTCATCGAAGATGGAAGAAAAAGTCGCGAGTAACTCTTTGACTGTGCTAACCGTACGACTTCGCCGAGTTCCTTTCGCGGATAATATTTATCTCCCCGCAAAATACTCCATTTAAAAACATCGTGCAATAATTCGAATACTTCAGATACGTTTTCTAAATTCAATCCAGTGTCAGTGTTGTATTTTCACTCAGAATGCAAACATATAGAAGATTGTTGTAGAAAAACTGAATTTCGTGAATTGGATTCAAAACAAAACCCAAAAACTGCATTTGACTGAATAGTTTGACTGTGTTCGCTGTGACGATCATTCAATGTTGTATTTCTCCCAGATTCCAAACATTAAAAAGATTGTTTTATGTTAGACAAACTGAATTTTGTGAGTTGATAAATAAAGTGTCGGTAAATTAAGTACAGTCACGTGTGTTTTATCTCTCTGTGTGTGTGCGTTTTCTATCTCTATGTGTGCAGTGCATATATAAATACACAAAGAATTTTATAACACCCTGCATTAAGCAACACCGAGTTTCCTCAAAAAGCATTTCGGGTCACATCGGACATGAACCATTAAGGATCGTACCGATTCTCCTCGGCGGCAAATTCTGTCCCACATGTGCGCAGTAATTTTCCTGCATACACATGTCTAGCCAAACTTTTGCCCAACGACAAAAGCAATGGCAAGCAGCTTGCTTACACAGCTGCAATACCAATTATCACGATCCGTTTGTCAAACCGACAAACAATCACCGCATCTCGCGCATAGCCGCCCAAACCGAATTCTTCAGCATTTACAAATTCAGTTCTTCCCGCCGGCAGAGATACGATACATCATCATCATCATCGGTACTACAACCGGGAGCCGGTCTTGGTCTTATTTAGCAAGTCTTGAGGCTTGTTAAATTTTCCATAATGATTTGTTTTTTCCGGGCAAGGTCATTAGTCTTGCGCCAGAGGCTCCCCGACGGGGAATCGAACCCCGGTCTCACGCGTGACAGGCGGGGATACTAACTAAACTGTGTAAAGTATCCCAATCCCTTTTAGCACATAATGCTTCCCTAATGGGTTGCAGTGTGTTGACTCAGTTGCACTCTCATCGCTATGGTGGCCTTGGGCGATTTTCCCTTTGTTCTTTGTTCCTGGTACAATTTTGTTTATCCTTCGTTCCAGCGCATGGATGAACAACTCGATCTGTACGATCAACCGCGCGCACACCATCAGGACCTATCCAGTGAGACCCCCTCCCTGGTTCCTCACCATAGAGAGAGAGAGAGAGAAATCCCCTCTCACCACAGGACGAATCTGACCCCATTGGCGAGTTGGCTTTGCACGAGCCAAGGGTGGAAACCAGGAGTCGATTTTCAACACTCAGAGTGTGCGCACGAGTGGAGTCGGATTATAGCCGCGAGTTTAATTTCCGGTAATAAGAAGAATTTAGAATTCACTTTTTGCTCTTTGTGGAAACTTTTCCAAAAGTGATAACACCGTATAAAACAAAATAGAGTGATGAATAGCAGTGTTACTTGCCCATTTAAAGCAGTGATAATAAACAATTCGCTGTGCAAAAAGGAACAATACACAATTTCTGTTAGTTTAATTCATAAACCATTCAATGTGCAGAAAGGAACAATACACAATTTCTGTTAGTTTAATTTATAAACAATTCAATGTGCAAAACGAACAATAAACAATTTTAAGTAAAACAATAAAATTCATCAGTGTAATCAGTGCGTTTTATTTTTCTTGGGCATCCTTGGTGAACAATTTTTTTCGCAACGTGTTGGGGGATATTTCTTGAACCTGTGCCCGTGTCTGGCTCTCTACCACGAAACCCCCCACAAGTTTATCGATCCATTTGACGTGCTGTCTATGCATGGTGCATCTTTAAAATCGAAAAAGGAATTTCATGCGTAAATAGCCGTGTTTGTATCGGAATCATAAACACGACACAGAAGTTCATCCGCCTGGCATACATTTTTTCATTTTATCAAAGCAACATTTTTAAATTAATTATTGAATTTTGTCTTTTTTAACTTCAACATTTTTCACCCTATAAGTGTAGCTAAATTGACCAACCAAGAACCTGTCAAGGACATTATTTGTAGTATGGAATTTAACATTTTTCAAAGATTACAAATATGCTTGTTTGATTAATATTTCATGAGATATATCTATGAAGAGAATGGATTTCTTTTTTGCCAAACGTACTGCAAATAAAAATAATGAAATAAATGGAGCATTCAAAATGCGTCCCCCATGTTAAATATATATAAGAAAACACGTCTCAAGAAGTCCTTCCAGGTGGAATATTGAATAGCGTTCAACTGGCTCCGCTAAACTCCAAGGGCGAACAATATTATAATATTCGAAAAGAAAGGTAAAGAACATCAGACGACCGCATAACGACGTGAGTATACAATTTGTGCGTTGATTAGCCTCTAGAAAGTTTCCTAAAGCAAAGTTTACTTTAATCTGTTAAAAGGTCTCAATTCCTTAGAAATCGAGTGATGATCTTCTCAGATTCAGAGATTTCGAAACTTTTGACATATACAAGTCCTCTCGTCTTTGGTGGCAACCGACTGTATCCATAAATTCGTTGTGGTACACATAAACAGGCACCGAAGAAACCCTGGCATTGAATCGAACTTCGGCGCTTTTTCGTTGTATGTCCTCAAGGAGCTTCCGACAAATTGATTCGAGCTCTGCTTTGACGTCATTATCAGATAATACAAATCAAATTCGTCATCGGTGTGACGCACAGTAGGTATCAAAATACGAGCTGGTTCTTGGACTTAACATTGATTTGCGCTTTTTCTCTCATTGTCTCACCTTTTTTGCTTGACATCACAATTTTCCACCTTCGAATTTTATGGTTAGGTAGAACGCACTTTCAATATACATACATACACTTGTACTCCGCTTGTTGCCGCATGTTTCTCTATAATATTTATGATTTTTATTATGGTGTTTGGAAACTTTTCGGGTGGTAAATTTGCTTATTTGCTTACGTCGATAACGAGATAAAAGGACACTAACGATGGAAGATGTAAAAAGGGCAAAAACGGCTGCAACCGACCCAAAGAAATGCCATTTTACGACGGATTCTAACAAAAACACCGAATGCGACTGTTAAATATATGATGGGGTTTGTTTGTAGAGAGTATTGTAGGTTTCCTGTAAATACACACGTTTTGGTATGTAGATCAAAGAATTTATTTATTTACTTCAGCTTCGATTTTCTTTGAAAAAAAGTTGCCTATTTTCGTGAATGTGACTTCAAAGGGATTTGATGAATTTATTTACCTATTTGTCTACATGAGGTATGATTGGAATATCTGTACCATTGGAATTGGAAAAACCCCTCACAAGCAGCCGTCATTGCTGCATGAATAGGCACACTACAAGATGAATGCCAATATATGCGAAGTCACTGTGAAACTTCTAAAGTTCAAAAGACTTCAAAAACACAAATTATAATAACATTTCAAAGGGACAGGGAGAGGATAATTGAGGATTTCAATGAGCTAGTCGTCCGCATAGCTGCCTAAACAGAGTCATTAAGGATCGAAACAACTTCGAGCTGAATGAAAAATTCAAGGAAAACTTCAACCTCATAAGGCCCGATCAGTAAACATTTCGAGAAAAATAAAAGATAAAGAGAAAAATACCCCAATAATCGCCTCCCTATTGCCGGATAATTTGCTCTACTATTCCGCTGAACACGAATTATGTAGAGATTACATCTAGTATTGATAATGAATATCAATACCAAGTTTTCTTCCTCATATTGATAATGAATGCGATGGTTTTTGGAAGTAATTTTAAGCCACTTTCACAGATATTCAATTTACGTAAATTTAAAGATTTGTTTTCTTTTAAAAAATGTTATCAAATTAAAGAAAGATTTTACTGACTTTGAATTACAGCCGAAAATGTTAATATAATCAACGTCAACTCAACTTCTCTTCAATAATTAGTGAATAATGAATTATTGGCTTTTAGGCCCTTCTTAGTCCGTGTTTTGCTGATGAAGGTTCAAAATCGATTAGTTTGGTTTCAATAGTTGCTAGTTAGGTAGTCTTTAATGGCGAAAAGTAATACAGAAACCAACCATCAGGGTTTTCTTTTACTAAAAATTAAGTTAAGGATTTCAAGAGTAAAACGTAATAGTGAAAACTAAAATTCCACATAGCCAAACTAAACAGCCCCATTTAAACTTTGCAAAAAAGTACGAAAATGGCATATTAATTTCTAAAAACAGCTTTATTGTTTTTGAATATGTTCTCCACGATGAAAATATGGGTTTACACTCGTTGAAACCACTGTTACACCTCGCTACACAACCCCCCTCAATTAGCAATCATCCTCACAACTAATATTCATATTGCACACAAAGCAATGTACAAACAATTAACAGACGCCCTTTCCCACAGGCAATTAATGTTCATATCGCATGCGTTGCGATATTCATTTACCACCTATAATGCATACTCACTGTCATGATACATGAAGTGCCATCTAGCGTAAATATTCTATTGTATCTGTCATGATATATGAAGTGCCACCTAGCGCGAACAATTTATTGTATCTGTCATAATACCCAGTGTAAACGATCTATGTCATTCGTACGAAGTTCATGGCTAGCGCTGCCCACGTTTATAGTTAGAATAAAAGTTACCTTAAAATATAAAGCATACCTTAAAATACAAAACGAATCATAAAGACTTCTTATTTCTTAAAACATAACATGGCGCAGTCGGTTAAAAATTGTTAAAAAAGGAGCATGCAGTTGATATGCCCAGATTCTCGGCACGTGGCGAAACCGACGACAACAGTACGCCGCCATTAGTAGATCTACGCAACGAGGAGAATCAAGTTGAGAATCCGTTAGAGATCCCTCAAAATCCTCCTGCTCCCATTGAAAACTAATAACTAGACAAAGGAAAAAACCCAGCGGGAAGCCAGGCTCAAGAAAAAGACGTGGACGACCAAAACGCTGCGATGGAGTCGTCCATGCGGCCACCCGCCGCCCTCTCGTTTGAAGGTAACCTTAAAGAACATTGGCGCAAATGGAGACAACGTTTCGAGCGCTACCTGAAGGCAACAGGACTCGATACGAAGCCCGCAGAACGACAAGTTGCAGTTCTCCTTCATGTGATAGGAGAGGAAGCGTTGGACCGATTCGACACGTATGGCTTGACGGACGATGAGAAAAAAAGTGGTACAAACTGTAATTGATGCTTTCGAAAACTTTTGCACGCCCGTGTGGATCGTCATATTTTTTTTACAAGAAAGCCTCAACCAGGTGAAACCTTTTTTTCGTTCATCACCGACTTGAGAAAGCTGAGCAGTGTATGTGGTTTCGGTGATCTCCGTGACAGTCTCATAAAAGACAGTGTGATCTGTGGTGTGCTTGACCAGGACTTGAAAACAAAATTGTTGCGAGAGGACGATCTGAACCTGGAAAAGTGCATAAACATTTATAAAGCAGTCGAGCTATCACAAACACAACTCAAAACATTGGAAGGCAGCAGTGCCAACAAATGGCAGCACATCAGTCAACTCGCAAGCCGTGTCATCGCTGCCTAAAGTTTCATCCCATGAATCAGTGTCCGGCGTGGGGAAAGCAGTGTACAAGGTGCAGTAGAATGAATCACTTCGCACAAGCATGTAAAGTTCAAAAGGTAAATTTAATTCAAAATCAAAATAAAATTTTTGAAGTAGAGTCATTGTTCATTGGAAACATTCTTCTTTCACAACAAAATGAAGACTGGTGCGAAAAGATTCAGATTGAAAATGAGTACAAAGTAAATGTAAAATTGGACATCGGCGCACACAGAAACGTGATTTCACTGGAAAGTCTGAATAAAGTGTGCACCGATGAGCCAGAACTTAAAAAATTTGATGCAGTTTTAAAAGCATATGGAGGAAGTCGAATTCCAGTTTTGGGAAAGTGTTACTTGACATGTAAATTTGAAAATAGACATCCATCGATTTTGGAATTTGTTGTGGTTGACGGTAACTCAAATGTACCAACTGTTATTGGCTCACCTACATTGAAAAAGCTCAAACTTGTACAAAGAGTTGACATTGTTGAAGAAAAACAAGAAAAAAGTAGCTTAAAAAATGAATTTGTTAAAAAATACACAAACGTTTTTTCTGGCATAGGTTGTATTAAAAATTTTGAATATGATATTAGACTGAAAGAAAATGCAGAACCGAAAGTTTTGCCGTGCAGAAAGGTTCCAATTGCGCTAATGAATCCCTTAAAAAAAGAACTAGATAAAATGGGAAAGTCAGGAATTATTAAAAAAGTACAAGGTCCTTCAGACTGGGTAAATCAATTTGTAATTGTTAGAAAACCAGATGGTTCGTTGAGAATTTGCCTTGATCCGACCTATTTGAATCAAAATATAAAAAGGGAACATTTTAAGATTTCAAGTTTTGAAGAGTTGTGCTCCAGAATGCCTGGTGCGAAGGTTTTTACGACACTGGACGCAGACAAGGCATTTTGGCAGATAAAATGAACTGATAAAAGCTCCTTTTTAGTAGTGTTCAATACACCGTATGGAAGGTATAGATTTTTGCGCATGCCATAAGCATAACGTCAGCGTCAGAAATTTTTCAAATGGTATTTCAAATGATCTGTGGAGACATTGAAGGTGTTGTAATTTATATCGATGATCTCATGGTTTGGGGTAAAAATGAAAAAGAACATAATGAAAGAATTAAAAAAGTTTTGCAAAGAGCAGAAGAATGGGGTATCACGTTCAACTTAAAAAAATGTATCTTTGGAGCTGATCAAGTGAAATATGTTGGTCATATTTTTTTAAAAGATGGTATCAAAATGGATGATGAAAAAATTAAAGCCATCACAAACATGGAACGTCCAAAAAACAAAAAAGAAATGGAAACATTTCTTGGTATGTTAGCTTATGTCAGTAAATACATTCCAAATGTTTCACACGAAAGTTCTCACTTGCGGAATTTGATTAAAAATGACGTACCATGGTTGTGAGATGAAAATGTAGAAAAAAGTTTTCAAAAAGTCAAACAAATCTTGATAAAAAACCCCGTTTTACAGTATTTTGATGTAAACAAGCCGGTCACTTTGTCTGTTGATGCGTCGAAAGATGGCTTGGGAAGTGTTCTTTTGCAAAATAATTTACCTGTCGCGTATGCGAGCAAATCATTAACTGAAGTAGAAAAAGGGTACGCTCAAATAGAAAAAGAAACTTTAGCTATTTGCTTTGTCTGTGAAAGATTTAGTCAGTATATTTATGCGAAAAGAGTTATCGTTGAAAGCGGTCATAAACCACTAGAGTTTATATTTAAAAAGTCACTAAACGAGTGTCCTGCGAGACTATTGAGAATGAGACTGAAATTACAAAAGTATGATATACGAGGGTTGCCTCTTATGTTTCGGGATTTGGCAACCCTAGTGTTGCAATCCGGCAATTGACAGTTCTGTCGTAAAGTTGGACATTTTTGAGGCTATACGCACTCAGAACGTTTTGACATACGAGCGCTATTTGTGTTGTTTACAGTAACTTAAAAGATTCATCTCGGCCCAAAAATGGAATTAAATCGTCAACATTTTCGTGCGATTACTTTTTACAACTTTCGGCGTGGATTAACTCAGCAACAGTGCATGGATGAACTTAATTCAATTTTTGGCAATGAAGCTCCATCAAGGACCAGTGTTTATCGATGGTATGGTGAATTCAATCGTGGTCGTAGTTCACTCCAAGATGAATTTCGTGAAGGTCGTCCAAAATCAGTTGTTGTTCCGAAAACCATTGATGCTGTGCGTGAACTGATATTGGAAGATCGTCATGTGACCTATCGTGAGATTGAGACAACCTGAGGCGTTAGTGGGACCAGCATACATTCAATATTGCATAAACATTTGACTGTCAAAAAAATTTGTTCGCGTTGGATCCCACACAATTTGTCAATCGCCCAAAAAAACGCTCGTGTCAATTGGTCGAAAGAAATTCTCAAAAAATACGGTCGCGGTGCTTCGAAACACGTCTATGACATCGTGACAGGTGATGAATCGTGGATTTACGCGTATGAGCCCGAAAGTAAACAGCAGTCGACTGTCTGGGTGTTTCAAGATGAGCCAAAACCAACAAAAGTTGTTCAAAATGGAGATACCTCAATCAGAGTGGGAAAAGTGCTTCGACAATTGGTTCAAACGCATGCAAAAGTGTATAGAACTTCATGGGGAATATTTTGAAAAATAATAAAGTGATTTTCGATGATCAATATTTGTTTTTGTTCTCTAATCCCGAAATATAAAAGGCAACCCTCGTAGAAATAAAGTACAAGCCTGGCAAAGAACTTTTATTGGCAGATGCCTTATCTCGTCATTTTTTAATAGAATCGTCAAAATGTCGTGAAAAAGATGCTGATGTTGAAGCACAAGTTTTCTTATTGATAGATTCACTGCCGATATCCGTGGAGAAAAAACTGTTATTTCAAATAGAAACACACAATGACACTGAAATGCAGATGTTAATGAAATATATCTTGCAAGGTTGGCCAGCTGATGCAAAAAAGATACCTGAAGTATTAAAGCCGTATCACACATACGCTGATGAATTGTGTGTAATTGAAGGTTTAATTTTTAAGGGAACCAGAATTGTAGTTCCAAAAAACTTGCGAAAAGAGATGTTAAATTTAATTCATTATTGTCATCTTGGTATTGAAAAGTGTAAAAACCGTGCTAGAGAAATTTTGTATTGGCCATTTATGAATCAGCACATTGAAAACATTGTAAAAAGTTGCGAATCTTGTATGCGTTTCAAAAAAGCAAATGTTCAACAACCCTTGTTACCACATTAAGTCCCGAGTGCTCCATGGGAAACAATTGGTATGGAATTATTTGAATTCAAAAACAGCCATTGGCTTTTAGTTATAGATTATTTCAGCAAGTATGTGGAAGTTGCAAAATTGGAAAACATGTTAGGTTCAGCAATTGTGTCAAAATTAAAGTCAATTTTTGCAAGATTTGGAATTCCTAAAAAACCAATTTCTGTTAATGGTACCCATTTTGTAAATAGAGACATGCAAAACTTTGCAAAATCGTGGAATTTTGAACATGTAACGTCGAGTCCAAATTATCCTCAATCGAATGGTATGGTTGAACGTCATGTTGGTACAGTAAAAAGTATGTATAAAAATATAGAACATAGCAATAGAGATCCGACACTTGCATTGTTAGAGTATAGAAACACTCCGATCTCAAACGAAATAAAATCGCCGAATTAATTGCTATTTAGTTATAAAACGCGTGGAATTTGGCCGATAAATATAAAAAGAAATGATAGGGAAAAGAATGAGTTAGTTAGACAACAATTGATAAAGCGACAAAATGAACAGAAACTGTTGTATGATAGAAAAAGTCACAATTTGAATCCTTTGAAATTAAATGAAAATGTTTATATTCGAAAAGAGGAAGGTAAACCATTAGAACCAGCTCTCGCAACAAAAATTTGTGATAGACCAAGGTCATACGAAGTGCAAATGTCAAACGGTCGAAAACTTGAAAGAAATCGTGTACACTTATATGAAAAGACGACGGAAAATGATTGTAATAAAAATGTGTCAAAAACGCGATTCCAAATGTAACTCAACCGATCCCAAATGCAACTCATGTAAGTACTGAACAAGCGAGTTCAGATTTTGCAAACAACACTGTAAATTCAAGTTCAAATCAAAGTGTTCAAGCTAATCAAAACCAAATAACAAGATCTGGTAGAGTTTCAAAACAACCGTCGTATCTCAAAGATTATAAATTGTAAGTTCTAGTGTATAATTAGTTTTTAAGTCTGAAAAAATACTGAAACTATATTTTGTAATTCAAAATGAAAATCAGAAATTATATTATTATAAAAGGGAGATGTCATGATACATGAAGTGCCATCTGGCGTAAATATTCTATTGTATCTGTCATGATATATGAAGTGCCACCTAGCGCGATCAATCTATTGTATCTGTCATAATACTCAGTGTAAACGATCTATGTCATTCGTACGAAGTTCATGGCTAGCGCTGCCCACGTTTATAGTTAGAATAAAAGTTACCTTAAAATATAAAGCATACCTTAAAATACAAAACGAATCATAAAGACTTCTTATTTCTTAAAACATAACACTCACCTTCCAAAGCTAAACGTTTATCGTGTATCATTGCACCCGATGCAATCAAACAATTGACATACGATATCACATTCCCACTTCCCAACCCCATACGCTAAATGCATTTTGCTTCATATTCAAAACCCAAACAAGCACCTGTCCTCGGACCTATTCACACGGTTTCATATTTCGAACGCACTTTTGCTTCATGCCCGAAAACAATTGTCATACAAGTCATATGACACGGTCGGTGCCTTCAAAGGCTATTAGCGACGACATAACTGAGCGTCGATCAAAATGCTGAGATCTGCGGAAGGACAGGCACAGTAACGAAACGCAAATCGATTGCACGATACGATTTGAACGTGGCCCAATGTACTTTAATTGGTTCGGTATATGCAGCAATCAATTAAATAATTACTTAAGCCAATGCCGTTGGAAATGATCATTGGGAAATTCGAATGACTCGTGTCAGACATTTTGCCTCAATATGGGCCATACATACTGGCAGAGGTAAACGCATCGTTTGCACTTCTTCGACAATAATTCAGGTATAAAAGAGTGGTTCCAATTGATTGATTACTTCTCCAGAGTTGGAGAAGTAATCAATCAAGCAAAGGGTTGTGCCCTAGCACTGGAACAGTGGGTCCTTTGCTGTGATTAGATTAGAGTGTCACGTAGTGGTTTAATTAAATTAAAACTAATAAAGTAATTGAACTAAAACAACAATAGTTTACTTACTCGGACTCTACCACAGCGGAACCACCCCCAGGACACTTGGAGAAGGAGAAGAAACTCCACACCAGTTCACACGGTAAAGCCAAGAGGTAATTAATCATTAATGTTCTCAAGGTGAACACTACCGGGTAAATATATTAAATTAATAACTTCAAGCTATCTTCCCTCGGTTTCGAACCCCTGCTGATTAGGTGGGTCTCATCCTATCTCAGTTATTGAATCTGCCGCGTGCAATTTAGATCCACCCTCTCCGATCCTTTTTTCCCAACCTCAGGTGTCCCCCGGGGCAGTCATCTCGGTCCTCTCCTATTTATCCTAACCATAAACGACATAGGCTTTTGCATTAATCACTCCTTCATCTCGCTTTACGCGGATGATTCCAAAATTTTCAAGACAATCCGCTCTCCCCTGCACTCCTCACTTCTCCAATCGGATCTTGACAGGTTCTCGACTTGGTGCCAAAATAATTGGCTAGAAATGAATATCGCCAAATGTCACACAATCACCTTCTCTCAGAAGCGTTCGCCCACTCACCCACGCTCCTATCTCTTACTGAACCAAACGATAACATCGGTTGAATTGATTCGCGGTCTGGGCGTCCTATGCGATAAGGAGCTCAAATTTACCGCACACATTGATTACATAATCCTCAAGGCCAACGCCGCCCTTGGGTGTGTCAAACTCTGGTCGAAGGAATTCCTTAACCCCTATGTCACCCGATCACCCTACACAACCTTTGTCCGACCACTTCTCGAATACGCTAGTCAGGTCTGGTCCCTCTATCAAGTGTCTCACATTCGCAGGATTGAGGGTGTTCAACGTCGTTTCTTGCTCTTTGTCCTCCGTGGACTAAACTGGGAAAATCCGCTGACTCTGCCACCACACACAAGCCGGCTCCCTCGAATCAATCTAAACACATTTGAAGAGCGCAGAATCCATGCCGACATCATCTTTGTCCATCGCCTTCTGTCTGGCTCAATCAATTGCCCAAGCTTGCTCTCCACTTTAACATTGCATACAAACCCCCGTAACGTACGTAACCTTCGACTGTTTTACGTGCCCGCTCATCACACTTCTTACGACGCTAACAAACCCATCTCGCGTATGCTACGGCAGGCCAACTCTTCCCCACCTCCTTCGATTTCAACATCTCCACTCCCGCTCTTAAACTACGTTTCAGAAGAAACCCGCCTTAAATCCGCCCCCTCAAATACAACTTTCCGACGCCCCCCCCCCCCCCCCACCAGCTCATTAATCCCCGCCCCTGTATCAGTCCGTACACATTCCCTCCACTGTCGCACAAAGGCCGCGTTCACCACCCCCACATACACTCGCTCTTCCCTGGCCTCCTACCTCCCCTATCGCCCAGTAATCTTCAACTTCCTGGTTTTCTTTTCCTTTTTTTCGATTGAATAATTGAATCATGTCTTAACCACTACTCTAGATTTTAAGATAGTCTGTAAGGTTTTATGTTAAGTTAATTTAAGCTTGCATTAAGGTAAATAAAAATGGGGGTTCCGGCTTCAATCAATCAATCGGAGGAGCGTCCCCCGAGAGATAACAAAATTATGTTATGCTAATACCATAAATATTTTTGGTGTTACAACACTTAGAATACTCGTATCATAATTTCGCCAACTCAGAAATTTACAAATTAGAGAAAACTGCGAATTTACACCAGTTTGAAATTTTTTCTCATTTCATTTATTGGCTAAATGATGTAGAAAAATCTCAAAAATGATATCGAATAGCAACTTTAGCTCAAATAAATTGTTAAATGATCGTCAGAGCTAAACTTCTAAACAATCTCAGATGCTCCGAGACGCTGTTGAATTTGCCAAGCCCACATCTATAGCAGTGTCTAGGAGTTTGTTAGGTCAGTCTGTACTTTTATAAATGCCACGTATACTAACTGTAATGATCCCAAATCACTACTGTTCTTACAACCTTATAATGTATAATATTTCCACAAATCAAATACTACTTCTGTGAATGGTTTAAGAAAGCTTTGTCAACGATTCAACGAGGCATCACACATTTTTCAAGTACAAATCTCGACGAGATTTTGTATAAAAGGCCGATGCATTTCTGTTGGTTCCCGCGACCCGCACTATCTTACGCGGATGCAGCAAAAGGAAACCTCAACACTACCACTCACTCGAACGACAATATTAAAAATTTCAATCTGGACATCATGGGTTACATCCAAAGCCTACAGGCCATGCTTCCTTCGCTGAGGCATATGTCAGAAACTGAAAAAAAGGTCAGATTCTTTTACTAATAACTTCCCATATTCTTTCCAGTTCTCTCTAAACGAACCATTATCTCCCTCAACACAGAATCCATTTACTCTAATATACGTAAGCAACACCTCCGGTTGTTTGTTGAAAAATTTTCCTCAGATATCCTCTTCCTTTCAGAGACCTGGCTTAAACCAAATTCCTGAGTTTCCATTCCCAATTATACTTTTGTTTTTAACCCCACAACTAATGGATCTCACGAAGGTACCGGCATCTTGGTATACACAAAATTTCAATTCAGTGAAATTAGATTCACCGATATATTCAGCATTGAATACACAGCAGTTAAACTTTTTTGTGAGAACAATAAAGTTCTCGTCTTAGCATCCATTTATATTCACCCTTCACGACAACCAGATTTCCCAGATGCTGACATTTCTCAGATAATCCAACACTCTGTTCCCGCTCCATTTATAATCGGGGGAGACTAGAATGCTCGTCATACAGCATTCAATGATAATGAATGCAACAAATATGGTCGTCAGTTGTTAACCCTCCTCCCGTCTTATCCGTATACATACCATGACTTCCCATTACAGCCAACTCGTGTCACTAGCTCAGCCAAGTCAACAATCGACTTCTTCCACAAGTCAGATGACGTTCACTCAGCGGCTCCACCTACAGTCTCCTTTATATTTCCTTCTGATCATGGTTCCGCTCACACCAGGATCCAAATCTTCTCTCTCGACCCACTCTACTCGACAAACCCTGTCCCAAATTTCTCCAAAACAAAATGGAGAAATGTTAATAGGGACATAGCGATAAGTTTCTCTAACTTGTATATTCCGGAACATCTAACCTACTCATTACTGAAATTTATCTATCATCTGTAAGAATAGAGCAAATTCTAAAGGAGGCTCTCAACAATAACACCCCTATAACCAATTCTCACAACTATTTAGGAAAGCCTTTGCCCAGCATCCTAACCAAATTATTGCGCCTTAAAAAGCAGCTCCGCCGAAAACTTCATACAAGATACTACCCCTTTATTAAAACCCAGATCCAACTCCTATTCACTCTGATAAATGAGCAGGTGAAAAAGTTCGCAGATGAAAACTACATCTCCACACTTAAAAATATCAAACCAAATCGTGATCTTTTCAAAAACATCAACCAATTAACTGGTCGTAAATATAAACCCCGAATTGATCATCTCATCAACCCAATCAGCAATAATATTGCCCAATCCGATATGGACATAGCAAATTGCCGCACAGAACACTTCTCAAAGATTCATCAGCAAAATAATTCCCTCTCAACTCCTGGCTTCGAGGACACCGTAAACGAATACATCGCAAACAGATTATTCCCATCTTTTACTCCGTTCATCGGCGAATTTAACAACACAAACATAGCTTCACACCCCTTAGACACCACAACTTTTCTAACTGCGGACGAATTATCCGAGATCGTAAGATCAGGAAATAACAAAAAGTCAACTGGATTAGATCGAATCCCGCACCTTTATTTAAAAAGCTACGCCCGTCGAATCTGCTTCCCATCCTCGTTCTTCTTAATCATATGATTAATGCATCGCACTTCCCAGAGAACTGGAAAACTGCGGTAGTAATTCCTATTAAGAAGCCCGGTGGTAGTAATAACCCGTGCAATTATCGTCCAATATCCCTATTAAATACACTAAGTAAGATACTTGAACGCAAGATCTATCAAAATCTTCTCTCATTTGCCAATGAGAACGCTCTCATGCCCAACTCTCAGTTCGGATTCCGTAAGCGACAATACACATGTCATGCTCTACTAAAACTTACACACGATGTTACAACCGGTCTCCAAAACCAAAGCCCCACCGTGTGCATATCTCTTGATATTTCAAAGGCGTTTGATTATGTCTGGATCGCAGGGCTTCTGTACAAACTGCACTCCATATTTAGTCTAAACTCTCACACAACAAAGCTCTTAGCCTCTTATCTTTCCGACAGAAAATTCATTGTGAGCATAAATTCTTCTGTCTCAGAAGCTCGCAACATAACCGTAGGTGTTCCTCAAGGCTACATTTTAGGGCCAATCTTATATCTGCTATATACCTCTGATTTTCTTCAACCCGTATCTCCTAATGTTGTAATGCTGAATTATGCTGATGATACATTAATTTACTCCTGCAGCAAACTTGTTAAGGCTGCAAGAAACCGCATTACCAACTTCCTCCCTAACCTATCAACATACTTTAATAAGTGGAAAATTCACCTTAACCCAAATAAAACGCAACTCATAGTGTTCAAGGGCAAAAACGAGCACTGTACAAACAACACTAGACGCTGCCACAACAAAATTAAAATTAAACTAAACAACACTCTGATAAAACCCTCCAAAACCCCTAAAATATCTGTGAATAACTTTTTCTAATAACTTTTCTTTCTCCACCCACATTAAAAATTCCCTTCATAAAGCCACAATTCAGCTTAATTTCTGTAGAAGAGTCATGTGGAAACCTAATAGTCTCTCTGACAAAGTCAAACTGCTCATCTACAAACAAATTATCAGAACCACACTCACGTACGCGTGCCTATTGTGGTACCATATCACTCCCTCCCAAATGGAGAAGTTGCAAGCATTCGAAAGAAAATGCCTTAGGTATGTCTCTGGATTACATCGACGTCCTAACTCCTATAAGTACTATAGTGACATCCAACTCTACAATACCGCTGGTACAGAACGCCTTGATAGACGATTCCTCTAGCTGTCTATCAAATTTATCGAAAACCTACGAAATAATCCCAATCCCATAATATCCTCACTCTTAGCGAACCCTCTAGATACCAGCACTAACTATGCCAACTGTCTCCACACAAGAGTTATGTTCACCCCAGGCAGACTGGTATATGATTCAAACGAGAACATATACCACAACACTGAACTTACCCCCAACCAGTTTAAATACTGGAACGTACACGAGGCGATTATGCGAACACCCAATATTCTATGTTTTTCCAACGAACAACCGGAAAGAAATACTCTACCTCTAACCCATAACTGACTTCACTCTACATCCTGTAATTCTTATATCCCCTTAATTATAAAACTTTGTTTTGTTTCTAGCCTATTTATAATAAACAGTAAAAATAAGGAATTCCTGGTTTTCTGACCTTTTCCAGGAAGACGAAACACTACTAAATGTATAAACACACATCTATCCTGTAACTCTTGAAACATTGTTTGGAAAATGTATATATTATTATAATAACATGTAAACAGTTGTTACAAAATTAATTTTAAGTCACTGTATCACTTAAATGTACAAATTCAAATTATGGTTAATAAATAAAGTTTAACAAAACAAACATTTTTGGTTCCCAACACAAATGATTGGTATGTTTTGGTCATAAGAAATTAAAGACCTTACATGTAAACGCAGTTGTTGGCGAGAGACAATTCTGAACAACGCATGTGGATCTTCACTTGACACAGTGCAATTGTTTTTTCCGAGCAGGAGGCCAGTAAGCACCGCAAGCAATTATCGACAGGTGATAGTGAACGGTTTTTTTTTTCGTTTTGCAATTGATTTTTAAGTTCGTTTCTATCGATTCAGTTTTTGTTGAGTTATTATATTATTATAGTATCGTGTGTTTAAGAATTATATTTTTATTTAAATTATCGGCATTCACAATTTTAATTTCTTTCTTACGTCCAGCCGCTGTGACTGCTCAAACAGAAGACAAGGAGAAGGCAAGGAACCGGAAGTCCATTCATTACCGTTCTATTGTACTAGATCAGTCACCATGGGTTTACATTAATGATGGGCTTGCAGTGTAAGGTCTAGCGATAAGTTATGTGTACAATTTTCTTTTTTTACTACTCGGTCAACCTGATAATTTAGATCGACCACGATCTTACATGATTTAACAACAATTTTCGTGCTTAAACTCAATAATATAGTGGCAAGCGTTCCTAAGAAAACATTCAATTCAATCAGCTAACACTAGTCCTCCAAAGGCGGATGTTTTTAGCCTCGACATCACCATTATATGGCAACTGTGTAGTTCGACAATTTTCGATGTCTCTAATCACATATCTGTCATGTGATAATACTTTATGGATCACCGCGTCTTCGCGCGGTCCAATCTGGCTTGCCAGAGGATGGAGGCGTTGGAACCCAATAATATGGACATCAAATGGTTGAGGGTCGTGCTGAGGAATTCCGTTAAATTTCTTTGTTGTCTTTATCGCTCCCCGAATGACGATCGACCGGCGACATTGTTCGAATAGCTTTCACATATCGTCGACTGGATAGAGATCAACCACCCAACTTCAGAAATTGTTGTTGTCCTTGGCGATTTTAATGTACACAATTCCGTCTGGTTGGTCCATTCTAACAGAACCGACGAGACTGGCAGACTGGCGGAGATGTTCCCTGTTAGCCACAACTTGACTCAACTCGTGGAGGAACCAGTGCGAGTGCCGGATGCCCGAGGCAATTGTGCGAACATTCTGGATCTGTTTTTGACATCCGAACCGAGTATTTATACCGTAGAGGTTTCTGCGCCACTGGGAAACTCAGATCACTGCTTGGTATCTGTCGCGCAAGCACTTGCAGATCAAGCGCATAACCGGCCTAGGCAGCTTCGCCATGTATGCAAGTATGGGGCTGCTAACTGGGACGATTTGCGAGATTTCTTCGCTTCCTTTCCATGGTCCGAGGTGTGCTTCGGAAACTCCGATGTTAACGCTTGCGCGAAGTCGGTATCAGAGATTATTCTTCTGGGGATGGAGATGTATATTCCACATTCCATCAAACGAAGTTCGCCTGATAAACCTTGGTTTGATAAACAATGCGAGCAGATTACAGCGGCAGAAAATAGAGCTTTTAAACAATGGCGCTCCAATCCCACCGATGTTAACAAAACGAATTTTGTTAGAATCAGAAACGCGTGCAACCAGACGATTGATACCGCGAAGAAAGCTCACAACGACAGGGTGATCAACTGGTGGCGGTCCTTCTGGTCAATGGCAAAGGCTGTCAGCGGTAACTTCGCATCCTCCTCTTTCCCTCCGTTTGTGACAGACAGCGGGACGTTAGTTACGAGTTCAAAGGATAAAGCTAATGTGTTCGCGAATTTATTTTCCGCGAATTCAAACCTCGATCCCGGGTTTTTGGAACCACTTGTGATCTCGCCGGTACGGTCTTCGATGCGGGATGTGAGATTTCGTCCGCTCACTATTCTATTTTATCTAAGGTAATGGAAAAAGTCATCAATACTGAGTTAGTTAAGTATTTGGAGTGCAACGGACTTCTGAATGATCGTCAATACGGATTCCGTGGCAGGCGGTCCACGGGAGACCTTTTGACACGTATAACTGATATATGGAGATTTGCGATTGAACGGCATGGTGAGTCAAGGACGGTCGCATTGGATATCTCCAAGGCTTTTGACCGCGTCTGGCACGGGGCATTGCTGAGCAAACTTTGTTCATATGGACTTTCCCAACAGCTTTGCGACTGGACGAGGAGCTTCCTCGAGAATCGATCGGTCCGGGTTGTTGTGGACGGCGAGTGTTCGGATCTGTATCCTGTTAATTCGGGGGTGCCCCAAGGTTCTATTTTGGCTCCAACCTTATGCTTGATTCACATAAATGATTTGTTGGAGACAACGGATAACAAAGTGTTCAGTTATGCGGATGATAGTACGCTTGTTTCCTCCTTTTCGAGTGTTCGACCGATTGGTGCATCTGCGTCGCATCAGCTGAGATGTAGACAGATTGACTCTCTGAATCAGGATCTAGATAGGGTCCCGCAGTGGGGAAGGGCGAATCTCATCTCGAAAAATGATGAATGGCCGTCCCCTCGAGGCTGGGGAAAGTTTGAAATTGCTCGGTGTCACGGTCTGTGGGAATGTATCATGGCATAAACACGTGTCAAGTATCACCAGGTCAGCCTCAGGAAAACTGAGTTATCTTTTTAGAGCCAAGAAATATTTTACTCCGGGCCAACTTCTTCTCCTATATAAATCTCAAATTAGACCCGCGCTCGAACATTGCTCTCATCTTTGGAGCTCGGCTCCTAAACATACCCTCGACCTACTTGAGAGCATACAGAGACGAGCGATGCGCCTGATCGGGACTCGGCGTTGACGTCGGGACTACAGTCGCTATCACATCGAAGGCGCGTAGCCGGCCTCTGCCTGTTTTACAGATATTATCACAGGTGCTGTTCTTCGGAGATTCTCCCAACGGTGCGAACATCCCTGCATGAGAACTCGTTTCGTTACAGAGCGGGGTAGTTGTGGAACTCCCTTCCCACGCGAGTGTACCCGGAGCGTTACAACCTGCAACTGTTCAAAACGAACTGCAACAGTTATTTGATGGCATCTCGGGGCGCTCAATCGGCGTTATAGGTTCGCCTCTCCCGAGAGAAGTCAAATAAAACAAAAAAAATATGTAAGAAGAGAGCGAATACGACACATGGATAGCCATAAGACCTTCCGAAAATCTGAATTAAAAAAAAAAAAAAAAAAAAAAAAAAAAAAAAAACATAGGGGCCTTTAAATTTCGGAATTAATTTCTTATTGGTGCCACTAGTAGTGTCAATATTTCTGATGACCACGTAATCCCCCTCTTCATACAGAGACGCGGGACGATGATGCTCTTCAAACTTCCTCAGGTTATTCTCCTGGGCTTCAGATATAGCTTTAGACGCCTTTTCCCCGTCTTCAGTCGGATTCCGTACAGGGGCGTCATCCGCTTTTCTTCAAGAAAGTTTTATCAATGTTAGGACCACGTTGATCAACCCCAAATAGAAGCCTACTAGGTGTATTATGGATAGACCTGTGCATAGTATTGTTTAAAGCATACTCTACGAGAGATAACTTTTGAACCCTATCACCATGATCGATTGCATCGCTTACCTTTCCTAACATACCCATCAACACCCGGTTCACTCTTTCTACCTGTCCGTTAGCTTGCGACGACTGAACCGCCATCTTAACGTGCGTTACGTTCTTATCCTATAAAAATGATCTGAACTCCAGCGAAGTAAAACAAGTGTCACTGTCCGTCATTACTTTGAAGGGCCTGCTGTGGTACTCGAAGCATTTACAGAGGGCAGCGCACACCTCCTTCGTACTCGTCGACAGGGTACAGCCTGACAAATTTTGTGAACGCATCAACTACGAAAAGAATACGCTTCCTCTTTGACTGAACAGCAGGTATAGGTCTGAAGTTATCTAAATGTAAAGTATGAAAGGGGATCGGCTGCTTTGGAATACTAAATAAATTACGTTCGACAGAATTTGCAGGCGATGAGTACATAATGCACCGAATACAATTTCTTATAAACGTCTCAATTTTGCTCTTCATGTCAGAGAACCACTAGTTCTGTCGGATTTGGTAATAACACTTCATGACACCTAAGCGGCCAATGCGTTCATGGATATGCCTAATTAGATTTGTTTCCATCTCGGTCGGGACATAAAAGAGGAGTCTACCAGACTTATCCCTTCGGAACACAACACCATCATGGAGGGCGAACGATATAGGATTTATCCCTTAGAGATGAGATTATCCGCTCACGATTTTGGGCTGCTCTCAATTGGAAGTCTATGTCTTCGGAATTTACTGCGGAAACCATAAAACGTCTACTTAACGTATCTGCGTTACTCATGTTAACTCCGCTACGATGCTTGGCCTTATAGTTGTAGTTCTTTAATTCTAACGCCCACCTCGCGATTCTTGGATTAACGGTTTTCTTGTTAAGTGTAAGGGTAAGAGAGCTACAATCAGTAACTACAGTAAACGGGATTCCTTCCAGAGAAACGCGAAAATCTCGAAGAGCAGAAACTATCGCCAGGGTCTCAAGTTCGAAGCGGTGGTACCGTGATTCCTGTGGTGTAGTGCTCTTCGAAAAGTAGGCCACGGCTCCAGGAGAACAGCGCCATAACCAAGTGCGCTAGCCTCAAAATGAAGTTCTGTCTCCCTATCTGGGCTGTAAATAGCTAACACGGGAGACGAAACCAAAGAACCTTTCAACCGTTGAAAGGCGGCTACGCATTCAGCGGTCAAATTAAGCGAATGAACAAACAAACCGTCTGAAATAAGAATTTAACGTAAGGAACGAATGTACTTCTTTAGCATTTTTTGGCACCGGGTAGTTAAGTATAGCTTTAAGATCAGAGTCACTCGGTTGGATACCGCATTCAGTTACTTTATATCCAAGTTATTCTATCGTAGCATATCCGTAACGGCGCTTGGACAACTTAAGCTCTAAATCGTTTTCTGATATACACTGAAGAACGCGTTCTAATAGCTGAAGATGATCATCAATGTTAGTACTCGCCAGGATTATGTAGTCTATATACAAAATAATTTGATTGTTTTCAGTGATCTGCCTGATCTGCATCTTCAGCAACTCAAATTGTCCGCCTGAAATAACTAAAGAAGTCAAGTGAGTCGAATCAGGTGACATTTTAACGTGTGGAATCCACTCTTAAGCTCCAATAATGTGAAAATGTTGTTTCCCTCAAGGTACTCTAAAGAGTATTCAATTAGCGGGAGAGGGTAGTTATCACGGACTGTAAATTTATTCAATGCACGATAGTCTACGCACATTCTGGTTTCTCCAGATTTCTTCTTCACTAGAACAATGGGCGATGCATATGGGGAATCAGTTGGTTTTATAATCTTTTGATCCATAAGATCTCTTATAATATCGTTCACCATTTTTTTCTCAGCGCAGGATAATCGGCGGGGAGAACAGAAGGAAGGGGTATTATTCGTAAGCCGAATATGTGTCTCAAACTCTGGAGGTTTAGCTTTCAATCTATCACAATTCAGATATTTGTCCTCGATGACTGATAGAATTTTTTTTAAATTCCTAATCTAAGATTGGGGCCAATATTTAACTCCTGACCCAAAATGGGTTCTATAGGGCAAATCTTGCAAACACTGTTATCTTTCTCATCATCACAAGCTTGGAGAGCAGAATCATCCCTATCCGAATCATACTCGACTTTTCTATCGCACGGTATACTACTGTTTATGCAATATTTGTTGTTAGTTGTACTAGGCAAGCTAATAGGGCTGAATGTATTCCCATCTCTAGGGGCGTAAGTACAACAATACATAGAACTTATGCAAGAATCAATACTTTTTTTAACTTTCGAAGTACATTTTGGCGGAGTTGGAGTACGAGAGCTTTCTTAAGGGTATGTCTTCACGCACCAATGAAGGGAAGGACGAGAATAAGCCGGAGGCTAGAGTGTGAGTATGATTGCGGAAGTATGATTTCGCATTCGCGAAAGGGGTTCATTACCACCGTAAGACGTGTGATGGGCGGGCAAGTAGAAGAGACGCTTGATTGAACCTAAGAGTAGGCGGTGGATGAAGAATATGTCGGCATGAATTATGTGCTCTTCAAGTTTGTCAAGGTTAATTAGGTGAAAACGGCTCGGGTATAGGGGTAGAATCAGTGGATTTGCCCAATTCAATCCTCGGAGGGAAAAACGCAAACGAATATGGGACGAGTAGTGAGGAGACCAAACCTGACTAGCATATTCAAGAAGGGGTCGGACAATGGGAAAATAAAGCGATCGGGGAACGTAGCGATTAGAGAATTCTTTCGACCAGCGTTTCACAAAACCAAGGATAGAGTTGGGCTTGAAAATAATGTCATCAATATGTGGGGTGAAGTTAAGCTCCCTATCACATAAGATGCCAAGGTCACGAATCGTTTGTACAGGTGTTATCTGTTGGTTGAGTAAAACATAGCAACGCAGCGGGGAGGGAGATCGTTTACCGGAAAAGGTGATTGAGTAACATTTGGCAATATTTAGTTCGAGGCACTTATTTTTCCACCAAGTTGAAAAGCTGTCGAGATCCATTGGAGAAGTGAGGAGTCGACAGAAGAGTGGATCGTCTTGAAGAGTTTAGTGTCGTCCGCGTATAGAGAGATGCAAGAGTGCTTGATACAGGAGTCTATATCACTAATAGTGAGAATGAATAGGAGAGGTCCAAGATGACTGCCCTGGTGAGCCCCTGACGTGGGAAGAAAATTTTGGATTGGAGAGGGTGGATCTAAATCTGATACGGTAGGATCGATCGTCAAGATATGAAGAAATCCACTTAATTAGTAGGGGTTCGAAGCCAAGGGAGGATAACTTAAAGAAGATGAAATTGTGGGAGATTTTGTCGAAGGCCTTGCTGAAATCGGCTGTGATTACGTCGACTTCGTTGCCGTTCTCTAAGGCACGGAGAGCGTGGGAAGAGAATTCAACTAGATTGGTGGTGGTCGACCTACCCGTAAGGAAACCGTGCTGGTTGGGTGAGATGATGGATTTGCAGTGGAAACATAACGCGTTGTAAAGAATGCCTTCGACAGGCGGGGACGGTAGTTACTAATATCCTTTTTTGGCCCCTTCTTATGTATGGGGGTGACAAAAGAGGATTTCCATATATTTGTGAAGACACCTTGTGTAAAGGATAGATTGAATATCTTTGATAGCGGGAGAGAAAGAGAAGAGGAACATTTCTTTTAAAATGACAGCCGGAAGTTCATCAGGTCCAGGGCTGAACTCGTCTTTAAGCAAGTTTAATTTTTCTTCAACTAAGTGATGTTCAATAATTTGAGAGATGAAGGGGCCAAGGGGGAATTCGGGCGGGTCTTTGAAGTATGGCCTGTTAGGCTCGAAATATTTGTCCGTGAAGGTTTTTTTTTTTTTTTTAAAAGAAGCGAAAAGATTGGCAGTAGCTTGTGGGTCGGTTGAAGTAATCTTGTCATAGGAAAGGGAGGTGGGATAGGCGTCCGATTTACGTTTGAAGTTAATAAAGTGGAAAAAAGATTTGGGGTCATTGATCAGGGTGTTTTTGTAAGATAATTGTAGTAGAGGGAATTGTAAAGCTAGATGAATTTATAAAAGAAACCAAAAAGTTGGAGTGTGTTCTTAGGAAAATGTTCGATAAATTATTCCTCTTGTTCCGAAGGTACAGAGTTTTCGGTTGTACCATGGAGGCGATGAAATCGATGTCCTATGTCGAGAATAAGGAACATATGAGGAAATGGCATTGTGGATTTCCTTATGGAGAGTGGCAGTAGCTTCTTCTACCTCTAGGTGATCAAAGCGAAATGCGATTCTGTTAAGATGCTCATTTAATAAGCAAAAGTTAGCTTTGCGGAAGTTATAGGAAAAGTTGACGTGGGTTGGTGAGGTTTGGGATAAACTGTCACAATAAAGAGATACGCGAGGCGGAGGGTGGTAATTTCCGACGGTGGGGAGGACGCGGGGACTAAGGGCAACTGAGGAATTATAGGGGTCCATTGTAAACACAAGGTCAAGTTGCCTCTTCATATGATTTGGCACATTACTAATTTGACGGAGGCTTGAGTCAGTGAGACCGTATATAAAAAGACATTCTTTGGTACTAGTGTGAGGTGTAAAAGGATTGATCGGCCATAGGAGATGTGGGAGGTTGAAATCGCCAATAACAACGATATCGTCAAGTGAACTACTTAACTGGGTTAAGTGATCAACCGCAGCTATTGCCAGTTCATATGGCACGATAGGTTACGAAGAAGGTATATAGAAACATATGATTTATAACGACTTTGGGCGTTGGTCAATTTTTATTGCGACATAGTCTAGATTAGGCGAAGAAGAGATGGCAACAAAATATGAGTCGAGCTTATTTTGAATGGCAAGCAGTACACCAGGGCAAGGTGAATCCACACATATACCCTCGTCATCGTGAAAAACGTTAAAGGTGGAAGGGAATAGTTCTTGACTGTGAATACTGGGGATAAGGTTAGTTTCGGTTAGTGCGTATACATCGAAAGGGAGGGTATGAGCATTTTGCAGAATCGATTGCGCTTTAGAACGGAGACCTCTGACATTTTGATAGTAGGTGGTTAGGGGAAGAGTTTTAAGAGTCTTAGGGCGGTTGATTAGGGTAAAAATGACGCCCTTTTTGGAAGAAAATAGTTCAATAAGTCTTTAGAAAATGAGAACGATTTTCTTTTATATTCTCATTTAGCTGACCCAATAATGACGCATAATACTGTTGTGGGGAAGAAGCATGTACCAGTCACGGGCACTAGATTCACTTCTTCCGCCATCATAAATTAATCAATGTTCTGCTGTAAAGTAAACGGCGTTCATCGACACAAGGAGTAAAACTCCGCCACAAGGCACGCACCAATAAAGGGAAGTAAAATGAAACACTGTTTTTATTTATTGCAATTGGTTTTTATTGTTTTCAAATAAGGTTACTTTTCTCACTTATAAATTCTTTACCTTTCACTATTACAAACGAATTGCGACACAGACTCGACAAACAATTGGAAACCGACAAGTTCGAAATATCCCTCACGACTCCCGGTATTGTCGCGTCTCCGCAGCCGGCGGAGAGCGGGAGCGGCAACGACCATGGCGGCCGGCGGGTGGAAATGGACTCACCGAGGATAGAACTCTGACATGAATTCCATCCTAGGTTAGGGTTAAGAACAAAAGAAGAAAGAGAAAAACTTTTCTCTTAAGGGTGCGGCCGCCAAGGAAATGCGCGTGTGGCCGTACAGATCGAGGTTATTTACACGTGCTTGAAAGCAGTGGAACAACGAAACAGGCAAGCGTCAAAGACAAAGGAGATTAATGATCCGTGTCTATGCTGTGCATTGCAGCTATCATAGACGGCAGTTCATCGGAGAAATGTGGTGAAAGCAAATAAGGGCATCATAAGTAAATGTATCGCCATTAGGAAGAAGTGCTAATGGTTTTCCTGTTTACACAATGGGAAATGTGTATCGCTGGTGATGCTAAAGGGATCGAATTGTATGCATGATTACATGCGAAGGAATTCGTTTTATTACTCTAGGGTAAGATGAGAGTGTTTGCTTTTCTCCGATGGTCAAAAAGCTGCCGCGGCCGTGGAAATGCCAGAGACATGTGGTATACGCATGTACGGCGGAATTGCATTGGTGGAACAAGAGTGCCTAATGGTAGGGAATCGATGGTGCATATGCACGTTAAAGAATTGTGTTTAGGAATTTCAGATAATGCGTTGTATGCATCAAATGTCCTTGGAGAAGGAAATGTTTTCAGGTGCCAATGCAAATGTATTGGCGGGAAACAATAGGAGTTGTGGAATTCCTAAAAGGGTAATGAAGAATTCTTACAGAGAATTGTATGAATGCATGATGGTAAATTTTCTTTTACAGAAGCTTTGAAATAAATAAATTCGGTAAGCTTGCTGCGTGCAGCATTTACAGGTGCTAATCAAATTGCAATAGCGAAGTTAAGAGATGAATGGGAGTTATGGGGGTTTTTTTAGGTAAGTGTGCCGTGGGGCTGGCGGAACCGCCACAGTACCTGTCCCCGCGTCTGAAGGGATGCTCGAATAGATGGTGCGAGGTGAGGGGGGGGGGGGCGTGCTTTTGGAAAACAAGGTGGCCCTGCGTACTTCGGGAGGCGCTGCAATTTGGTTGGTGATCATTGGAGGAACTGTCGCGATGACGGGTTCCTGCTATAGTTTGGGCCTTTGTCGATAAATGTGGTGGACGCGGATGTTATTGCTTGGTACCGTCGGGGGCAAGGGTGTGCGGCGTGGTCCATTGGCCTGTTGTGGGTCGCTTGGACCAACAGCTTTATCGTCCGAGTAGGTCGGCACCTATCAGAAATCTGCTCGCGTCCGCAGTGACGAAGTAGGGTATGCGGGAAGATGCAGATAGATGCTCTGTGGGTGTTAACCTTTTGTTGGCGGTACCTGCCAACAGGTTGAACCTATCTAATAGGTCAAATCCCATAGGGGCTCGCTGACATCGTACGACGAAGTGTCAGGAGACAGGGCTTATTGGGGCTCGCTGGCATTGTACAACGAAGTGCCAGGAGATGAGACCTATTGAAACTCCCTGACATCGTACGACGAGGTGTCAATGGATACATTTTAGGAAACCGAGTCCAGAGTCTGTGGTTTTCGTTCATACGTTTGTATGGCGAATTGTTTGCTGCTGGGACTGGTAAAGGGGGCGGGCACTCAGTTGCGCGGCTTGTGGTGAGGTGCCGGCCAGTCGCGCTTGATTGAACGTAGGCGACTTAGGTTATGAGGTTTTTTTTAGGTAAGTGTACCGTGGGGTTTGGTGGAACCGCCACACTGTCAGTTATCGTCTAGGCTTTTCAAAATTGGGAACCCATCTCGCAGATATTTTGTTCATACCCAATTTATCATGCAAAATTGAAACTTGAAACAAATTGAAAATTGACAGATACCTATTGAGGAATGATGCTAAACTAAAAACAAGCCATTAGCGATGCTGCAAACGCCTTCGTAGGCATTTCTAAGGACTTATTGACCTACCCTAGTATATATACAGATAACATATTATTTGTTAATCAAGAAATTATACAAAACAAAACATAAACACGTTGTTTAATTTAGAGTGATTGTGAAGAGTCAATAAGCTAATATAAGAAGAATAATTGTAAATAGGACTTACCATTTAACTCAAGTAAAAACTGCAAATTTGCTGTAAAATAAATGCGTATTTTAAACTAAAAACTAAAAAACAAAACAGCTTGACTCTTTCGCGACATTAGCCTTGGTCTTGCCAAATAGGGGTAGTAAAGCCACGTTTAACAACGAAAGCGGGTCATCGACAATTGAATTCATTTTTACCCCCATGTTTTCTACCAAGCAACCTCGAGCGGAGTGTGTCGGTCACGTATACACATAGATTTACAATCGTATTCCAAACAATAAGAAGACACAAGACAACTCACAGAAACACAAACTTGATCAGGCCGTGCTTGAAATCGAACAACAGGCGGCACAACTGAGAGAAAACTTCTCAGATGGGTGTGAGGTCGCTTTGGCAAGAATGAATTAATGAATGAATAGAGGGCAGAACCCTCAGTTTATTTCACTTAGTACAAGTCGTATAAACATATAAACTTATAAACAGACTTACGAACTACCTTAAAAACGATGGCATGCGGGTTGGGGGTGGGGGACTAACTTTAAAGTAACTTAAAAATGGAATGGTGAACTAAACAAAGAAAGGCACAAGAACGAACACATCCTGGACAATACGGGTGGAACGAAGAGATATTCTATCTTCGGGGAGAATACCTTAAATTGCTGTAAAAAACACAACATAAGAAAATAGTGCCCTAGTACGAATCGCTCCACAACCAATTAAGGAGGAAGACAACTAAGGAAAACCATTAAAAGCGGAAATTATCAATATAGGTGTTAAGCCTGTGGGGGATTTGAACCCCGAAAAACCTCAAACCACAACCAGTCTGTAATTGACATTAAAAACAAAGCCCGCCCGGCTTGTGCCGTTTAGGGAAACTGCCAAATTTCTTTTGTACTAATTTCAAATTTTGTAATAATCCTAAATTAATGGACTTTTGGTTCTCCTTTGTTTTGCGTGAACAGACAACAAAAAATGAAACTTGATATTCTATTTTGTTTGCTTAGAATACCAATTCCCAATATTCGGAGTAAAATCTGACAATAAAAATTTCCCAGGTGTATAGAGATTCATCTCTTTTCAAGGTAAACGGTGATTAGGTCTACAATAATAATGATGGATCTCTGTTTTCGAGCTCAATCATTGTAATTTTATAGCTTTTAATTATAATTGGATATTCCTTTTGTTACCGTTAATTAATTTGTTTTCTGGTCAACGTCGGAAACATTCCTTTTCGACGACGCCGTATTTTAATTTGCAAATTGTCTATACCTATCCAATTATAATTCAAATGTAATTAAATTCCAGATAAAATCATTAAGACAAGAAAACGGAAACCCCACTTAACCATCCCAAGGATCAAGGACATCCTACGCATCATAAAAGATTATTATACATAAATACCCGACCCTTCTTAAAAATTGCCTAAATTATACAAATTAGAAATTAACCGTAAAATAATCCGACCAAGCGGATAATTTTCTAACCAAAAGTCCTATCATGAGGGTGAATATCGTACGTCGAAAATCATGCCAACGAACAGATATAAAAGCACTCGCACATATTAACGTCTGATATCTATCGCCAACGTCATATAAATAGGTAGGGCTTTTCTCAGGCCATACAAAAAGCCAACATGAATGTTTTCGAAGCGGATAGTAACGAAACAACCAGGAGGTGGCCTTACAAAAGGCGGCATTGTGATGATATCTCATCGCCAGGTCATGAAGCTGAAGTCGACAACTTTGCTCTACCCCCACACAATAAATAAATATATCTCCCTAGAGAAAGGTGTATCAACAGGTTATTGGCTTATACGAGGGAATATTGACACTAAACTTTCACCTTAGAAATGCGTCATCGCGCAGGATTCCCCTCAAGTTGTATCCTTACAAATCCGATTGTTCGAAAAAGCTCGAACATTTAATATTGCCGTATTTTATGATTGACCAGTAGTATATATCTCAACTTTGGCAGAGTGAAGACGGTTTTTGCATTGTTTTGCTGGTATCGTTCATAGACGTTTGTTATTTACGTAATACTGTAGGCAAGCATTTTTAAGTTTGAGCATCAATTAACGGTGTCCGCATTCAAAACAAAGTAATGAGATGTGAAAAAACGACACTACAAATTTATCAATACACCTTTTGATGTCTGCAAAGTTTGGTTTTTTAATGAAAAAAATAAATAAAAAAGGTAATTTAAATTAGGCTATCTTGTTAGTGAACCTTTTGACAATAAAGTGAACCTGGACTGTTAAGCTAATGAGAAAAGGGTCCCCTACTCACGAACCGGCAACACAATTGTAATACAATCTCTTATGTGATGTGATAAGTGTGTTTTTCGGTCGAATTGTTTTTTTTTGCTTTGATGTTAAAAGACTCTTTGTTAATAAAAAAGGGAAAAAATCGTATTTCAATCAACAAAGCTGAGTCCCTTAAGCTTGAACAAAGGCAGAACAAACAACCGAAAAAAAAGTCGAAAAGAAAAGATTTATTCAAAGAATTTTGAGATAGAGATCTCGGGTATTCGGTAATTGGAAATAAATGAGAGACTTATCCCTTTTTATCTAAATTTAAATTAGTTTTTATTTATACACTGCACGAGTGTTTTTCCAAAACTCCTTTCAGATTACGGTTTTCGGTTTTATGGTCTTCGAGTTGAAGTAAGGGACAATCCGTTTGATACATATCAAGTGTACTAAAAATGGTACAAGGCTACTGGAGAAATTGGCAGAAACAAGAATGCAGTCCGGGTTCATTCTTCTCCTGATAGTTTTTTATGGATTCGTTATATTTGTTGGAGTTATTGGTAACGCATCTTTAGTCATAACATTATTCTCAACATCACCGGCGCGTTTAAGAAATCCATTATTGCTGGCATTATGCTTAGCAGATTTAGTCGTAAGTGGAATATCGGCACCATCGACAGTGGTTGATATGATTATGAACGAAGCAGCAACGACAATTCCAAATATATCATGTAAATTCATACATTACATACAGGTGAGTTTAGATTGCAAAATTACTAATTAAAAAAATATTTGAAAATCCATTTTCCGACCACCCATAGACAATGCCAGTTGCCGCTAGTACACTATCATTTTTAATGCTATCCATGGATCGGTATGCTACTGTTAAACATCCAAGATTAGCTCAACTACGACAACGAAGATACCTACACGCATCATTAGCCATCTTCTCGTGGGCAGCTGCATCAGTTATTTGCATACCATTCTGGTATGCATACCACACTACAACAATAGTTCTGCCATACAACAAAACCGAGAATTCATCTCAACATTTCATTGTTAAGAACTGCGAAGCTGATTTCAAATCTAGCGATGGTTTCATATCATTCATTGTCATACACACAATTTTAGTTTTCCTCTTGCCAATCATTGGGGTATTTTTTAATCACTGTGGGGTAAGGCAAAAATTGTGTGCTTTATCTTTGACAGCACGTGCTGCCCATGGTGAACTACCATTGCCAATGCCAATCCTACGACGACCAACGCACATGATTATAGTAACAGGAATAACAAATGTCCAAAAAGGATGTAAAAGCGACGATAGTTCAGATAAAGACATCGAACTGAACAATTTAAATTTAAATACCGCCGGGTACAGTAAGCAACGTATTATAAAGACCTCCAATCCAATATCGCCCAGGTAACTAAGACGATTCTACATCTTCCTGCTTATATCTTTCGCCTTTCAAATACTTTTTATATAAATGTCCTTTCAAATGTGTTCATCAACTTAATGAAAAGAAATATTTCAGAGCTATGCGAGAAGTTCGGGCACAGCAACAGCGTCAGAAAATTAATCAGAATTCACAATACCCTGCAACACCCGGGATCCCATTGCCACAAACCTCAACTTTGCGATCCAGACGAAGATTGGCAAACATGTTAATTGCATCATCACTAATATTCATCGGATGTTGGGCCCCACATATTTTTTGCACACTCTACACCAACTTTGGCTATGAGAAGTATTGTTCTGACACCTTATACTACTTCAACTTATTATTCGGTGAGCATTTTCATTGTTTGTATTTGTCGGCAATATTCAAGGACTTCAATTGAATACACATCAACAAAGGCCATGTCAGGTGTGCCATTAAACTCATTGACACATTAACAATGGCCAACAATGAGGTAAAAGTTTGTCGGCTGTAAGGATTTCTGGAATTTTCAAAACTTATCGTTATTTATGTTCACAAAGTCTATAACTCGTGACTCAGCTTTCAGCATTTGTGGGGGAATATTCGTGTCTAGGATTATCAGTTCATCTAATTTGTATCAACTTGCAGATAAACTTTCCAACACGAAAGTGATACTGTTTTTACAGGAACAGTAGCATGATGAAGAGTATTTTTTCAATTTAATTGTTTGGTGCACGAATTGTTGATGGGTGTTTCATTAAGTACAATATTTTGCTTATGAATTTCATTGGTAATATTTGGTGGGAATCCCCTCAATAAAAATGAATGGATCCAAAAAAGGGGAGATTTGCGCATTTAGAATACGTATGAATTTATGAAGGATACAAACTTGAAAATGTCTGCGCACAAACCGCCTTTAACACCCTTATATTGTGCGGAAAGCTATTGCAAATAAATAAATAAAACTATATATTTGTATTATTTTGTTATTTTAATGTCATACATTCGTTTTATTTTAATTTTACCTTTCTTTCTCTTTTTAATTTTTAGTTTCTCTTCCTACTTTTCTCCTCTTCGATTTCTTCATTCTTCTCTTTTCTTGTTTTCATGTTACTTGTTGCTTTCATTTCCTCCACTATTTTTTTTTAATGTTCGCTTTCGTCTTCAGTTTATTATTATTCTTTAATTTTCCTTTAATCATTTTTTATATTAATGCGGGGCAAAAAGGGGATTTTGAAGTACCCTTAAATGTCAGAGCACAGTGCGAGCAGACGGAGAGGAAGTGGGTAAGGAAAGGAGGTCTCGATGTACAGGCTCATATACCTGTTGATCCCCGCGGAACTTTCTTTTAGATATTCCATCGTGGGGCGGGACGGAGTTTACCTGTTGTGTGTTGTGTCGCAACTGCTGTATCATTTCACAAAGAATACCATTCGTTACGGACCATGCCTGTTTTGAACTAAGTAAATTCCAAAATCGTTCGCGCGGTCTCGAATCTCACGCCCTCTGTGAGTACGTGTTCCCCATTTTATATTTTGCCTTCGCAATACAAGCAGTATGAGTGATTCACACGCTTATACTTGTGGAAGTATTGCCGAAAGCATCCATGTCTTGATATTGGCTGAGTCAGGTGGTGGTTCAGCTCCCCATGTTTCCTTTTCACCCATGTTTCTATATCAGGTATGGTGTGGGTCCATCTTCCTTCGGTGGAAGGAAGGAATACACATCCTCTATGTGTATTTGTGCATCTGAACTTCGGTCTTCAACGCAACTGATGCGCATTCTCAAATTAACGGGTATCACGGGAAAATGTCTTGAGAGGATGAACACAGGAGGTTCAGTTGAGCAACAACCGTGATAACCGTCATCATCGCCATCGGAACTACAACCTAGATTCCGCCTTGGCCTTATTTAGGAAGGTCCCGATTTCGAGCCGATGTCATACAGTTTGGCACTCCCGGGCTCTGGGCGTCCTTGTCTATGCCATCCCCCCATCGCACACAACGTTTCCGTACATCCTGCCACAACCGATTTGCCGGGCAGGCTCCTCTTCGCACATTGGACCTAGGTATCCTGCCCACCGGAGTCTACCGGGCTTGATTGTTCTTATAACATTAGCTTCAAGGTAGATCACGTAAACTCATGGTTGTAGCGTCTCCGGAATCGTCCTCCTTCACATACGGGGCCAACAATTCTCCTTAAAACTGTGGCATCTCTAACAGATACACACACAATACACAAAGCAAATAGTGAAGAACACCGAACGAAAATCGAATAAGGAAATACATCAGGGCCATATACCATAGCGATAACAAAACAATTCACATCAGTGGAATATACTTGAGTTTAAAAGTCGTATTCGAAACACGGCCAGTACCCCGATGTGTTACGCTTAGGTTCAATTTTAGGTGATTCTAACTGTCATAGCGTCGCGTCGGTTCGAATCACACGTTCTTCACTATCATTCCAAACGCTATAAGACCGTTATGGCGTTTAGAAGGGATAGTGAGGGGGCTTAATAGAACACACGATGAAACGGGCGCGAAGCATTGAAGCATCATACTACTGACCGCGTGTTCAAATTCGATTTCTAAACTCAAGTACACTCAACCGATCTGGAATTGTTATGTGATCGCTATGGTATACGGCTCTGATGCTTTGCTTATTCGAATTTCCTTTCTATATTCTTCACTATTTGCTTGCATATTGTGTGTGTATCTGTTAGAAACGCCACACCTTCCTCTCGAACGTGGCTAGAAGTTCAGAGTTCCTTCTATTGAGCACCCAGGTCTCGGATCCAAACATGAGTACTGGTAAGACCATGGTCTTGTACAGTAGTAGCTTGGATGTTCTGGAAAAATTTCGGGATTTAAAGAGCCTTGATAGACCATAGTAGGCTTTGTTGGATTTGATCAGCCGTTCGCGTATTTCTTCTTCCATATTGTTATCGGCTGTTACTATTGACCCAAGGTAGTTAAAGGATTGCACTACTTCACCTGATAGTTTGACCAACGTTCGGTTTTCTCTTCGCCACCATGTACTTATTTTTCCCCTCATTAATGTGCAGTCCCAGGTTTTTGTGCCGCCTGCTCGATCTGGGTGAAGGAGTCCTGTACAGCTGAATCGGATCTACCGATGATGTCGATGTCATCTGCGTAGGCAAGTATCTGGCTGGACTTGGTGACAATAGTCCCTCTAGTTGTAACGCGAGAATCACGGATTGCTTTCCCTAACGCCAGGTTGAAGAGAAGGCAGGCCAGACCGGCCACTTGTCGGAGTCCATTAAAGATGTTTATTGCTTTGGACATCAATCCCGCTATTTTTACTTGACTAGTTACGTTGGTCATGGTCAAGCTACAAAGTTGTATCAATTTGTTTGGGATGCCAAACTCCCTCGTGGCATTATATAGTTCTACCCTGGCTATGCATCGTAGGCGGCCTTAAAGTGTATAAATAGATGATATAATGGAATATTAAATTCCAGACATTTTTTCATCGCCTGCCTAAGGGTGAATATCTGATCAATCGCTGATTGTGGGATGAAGCCACACTGATACTGACCAATGATGACTTTAGCGTATGGGGCTTATGGATCTTGTACGATAATGGAGAGTATCTTATAGGCGGTACTCAGCAACGTTACACCCATATAGTTGCTGCACACTGTGATATCTCCCTTCTTATGTTGGGGCAAATTATTCCACGACGCCAATTTTCCGGCATCTCCTCTTGCTCCCATACTTGGACCACGATCTCATGAATTGTGTGATGTAACGCTGTCCCTCCTTGTTTAATCAGCTCAACTGGTTTGCCATCAGTTCCGGGGGCTTTATTTGATTTGAGCTGTCTTATGGCTTTTAATGTTTCCTCAATGCTTGGTGACGGCAACATTTGGTCTTGATCTTGCATTGGCGGAGCCTCCAATTCTTCTGTGAGCTGACCATTTAGCAATTCATTGCTGTGCACATTCCATCGCTGCAACGTGCCTCCAGGATCCGTAATCAGATTACCCTTTTATCCCTGCAGTAAGTGCAGCTTGGTGTGTACCGTGTCATACTGCGGATTATTTGGTAGAACTTCCGCACCGGGTGCAGATATCGCTCTCTACTTTTCTCTATTTTACAGAGTCGATTTTTTTCTTTTGTCTGTAAAGTCTTTTTTCAGATCTTCTGAGCTCTTTGTATTTCTCCTCGCGTACCCGCGTCTTATAAAACTGCTGCATAGCCCCGTATGCAGCATTCTTACGTTCAGTTGTTAGTTTGCACTCATCAATCAGTCGCCCCGATCTCTACGATGGAGTTGGCAGTACTAATAACAGTATTCTCAAGGCGTGTCCATTTCTCTTCTACGCCGGGCATTCTGGCTCCAGGACTTACTCTCCCTCCGTTGAGCTTTCCGAGGGCGAGTCCTAGCGCATGACCAAATGTGTTACTGGTATTCTCATTGCGTAAGGCAGCCTTGTTGATTCGAACCTGATTCGCGGATGCAATGCGTCTCCGTAAGGCAATCCGCGCTCGGAAAACTGTACCAACAAGATAGTGATCCGAGTCGACGTTGGCACCTCGGTACGATCGTATCATCATCAGGCTTAGGGAGTGGCGGCGATCTATTAACACGTAGTCAAATTGTTGCGAGTGTATCCACCAGGTGATAACCAGGTGTTTTACGCGGAAACCTGATACTCGTAACGACCAAGTTTTTCGATGCTGCCAGTTCGATGACTCCTAGCCCATTGTCATTAGTGTTCTCATGCAAACTATGGGAACCTGCGTAGTGCTCGAAAACCGACTCCCTACCTATTTTGGAATTCAAATCATCAAGAACGATTTTCACATCGTATCTTGGGCAGGCATTGAGGGCCCGTTTGACGTTGTCGTAATATTCTTCTTTTTCGTTCTCAGGGAACTCCTCTGTAGGTCCGTGAACGTTTATGAGGGTTATATTCTTAAGCTTGCCTCGCACACGAAGAGTGCATAGCCTTTCGTTTATTGCATTAAAGCCGATAATGGCAGGCTTCAGTTTTTGGCTGACTAGAAAGCCTACCCTGAGCACATGGTGTTTTGCATGACAGCTGTAATACACGTCATACTCGTTTCTTTGAATAACACCACTCCCCGTCCATCTTATTTCTTGTAATGCGTTTATGTTAGCCTTATATTCCGACAGGGCATCGGCTAGCTGCTGTGCAGCTCGAGCTCTGTATAGTGAGCGGACGTTCCATGAGAAAATTAAATCATTTAGCTATTTTCGTTTCCGTGGTCGTCGTCGTGTATCCGGTCCATACCCTAGGCTTGTTAAATTTGCCATAATAATTCGTTTTTACGGCCATGGTTATTAGCCTTGCGCCAACCTTTCTCTGGATGTCGCTGCATGCATTGTTTCACTACTTGGCTATTGCCAAAGTAGCTATCCAGGAGTCACACGTAGAGATTGCATGTCAGCTTGGATTGAACAGGGACAAGGATCGTCCTGGCCTTCGCCGGATTGAAAGCAATCAGTGACTTTGCCTTTGTATGTTCGCTCCCATCCTCCGTTTATTACTTGTTATTGGGAAGTTCCAATGGTTGTTTCTTAATTACCCTTAAATTATATGCATTTCTTTTGAGAAAACGCGTACCCATTCAGAGGTAGTATATGTTTTCGGGTACAAAATTTCCAACACGTATAAAGAGCGAAAATCAATTGCAAAATTTGTAGCCTCATCCTAGTGATTAGGAGTGTACCTAGTGAGGAATGATGCTTACTAAGAACAGACTGTGGCGGTTCCGCCAAACCCCACGGCCCACTTACCTGAAAAACACCCATAACTGCTACCCAACTTTCATGATTTCCTGCTAATGCAATTGCATTAGCACCTGTAAATGCTTCACGCATCAAGCTTATCAAATTTATTTATTTAAAAGCTTTTGGAAAAGAATTTTTACCTTCATTCATTCATTTGAATCCAAAAATTCCCCATAACAATTCTATCCAAATTTATCACAGATCCCAATCTTACATACACATTTTCCTGGTCGAATTCCTGAAAACAAAACAATTTGGTTTACATACACTGTAACCATCATGACAGGGATCATAAACATTGCGTCGCCTTTTTCCCAGCCCCACCATGTGTATAATAAATTCCTTGACGTACACATCGGATGGCGACCGACAAAAGCAAATATACGCATCTCGCGTCTTAAACCATAAATTAAATCCTACAGTATAGGCAAATACAAATAGGTATGGTATGCTTACCCTTGGCAGCGATGCTATGAACACCAATTCCCTGTGAATACGCTAAAATCAATTAGTACCATGTCCACCAGCATTGCGGTCTATCAATACAGCTGCAATGCACGTTCCTAGTCAATGATATATACGATCTCTTTGTCCTATATATTCCGGGACCCGTTACCATTGACCTTCTCACATAAGCAAACAAAGACCCAATTAACACCCAATGAGATTCGGCTTGTTTGCTTGGCCGAACTCACATCGTATGGATCCACATTATGCTCTTTCTTTGTTTTAAATTCGTTCCCATGGTTTTGATCCATAAAAGAACCGATGTACACACATACATGTGTACCGTGACGATCTTCTCTATGAGATCTGTTTGGTTACCCCAAAGAGAGACTTTATGTCTCTCTTGGAATAGGAAAATGCACCCCTTAATTAAGAGAGCCAGTTTCACTGGCCGAATTTCTTTTGACAACGAATGAATATCGTTGGGGCTAATTCCATCCACTGACCACCACGGCCGTGCTACCCCCGCTCTCCGTCGCGCGACGGAGAAGCGTAGAACTATCGATGTCGTGTTAAGAAGAAGTGTTTCATCATCATCATCATCAGCATTACAACCGGGAGCCGGTGTTGGCTTTATTTAGCAAGTCCTAAGGCTTGTTAAATTTTCCATAATGATTTGTTTTTTCCGGGCAAGGTCATTAGTCTTGCGCCAGAAGAAGTGTTTCGCCTTATTTAAAATTCATAAAAATCAATTTAATATTAATAATAAGTTTAAGTGAAGTATAAAAACACTAACATATTTAATAATGACTGAGAACAAAGTGGTCTTTATTTAGAGAATAAAACATAACAAATAAAGAATTAACATTGATCAAACCTGAGTGTTTTGTTTCTGTGTTGTGTCCGCTCGGTTGCAAAGGTCAATCATCGTTTTCTCCATCCTTGCGTTGTGGGCAGTGTCCGCGTGAACAATACACTATGGGGATGGTAGTGAACCTAGTGCCCGTGTCTGGCACAATACTTCCTCCCCACAAGGACATTAACGATGCTACGAGCGCCTTATCTTAGATTTTCTAAGGACTTATTGACCTACCCCCGTATATTAAATATATCAGTTACTAAACAATAAGTTGGGAAAAAATAAAGAAGTCCGAGCACGTATTACCCGAATGGTATGCGCTGTCAACGTTTTGGTCATGTTGCGTCGAACTGCAATATGCATTTCCGATGCGTCGAAGACCTAAATAAGTATATCGTTGGGGAATGTCAATTGGCTAAAGAACAGCTCCCGGATAAAAATAAGTTATCCTACGTCCTTGGTAAAAATACAGATCACCCTGCTAACTTTAGAGGTTGTCCTAAATACGAGCAGCTGAAGGTAAAGTAGGAAGTCAGAAGAAACAAATTGAAAATTGACAGATACCCTGTGACGAATGGCTAGACCCTTAGCGTAGACCCGTAGGAGTTTCTAAGGACTTATTGACCTATACTCGTATAAAGTGGAAAGAATGAAAGAAGACGCTGTTTATGACGTTTTCGTAACGGGATCGCCCGTGCCACAGTTTATGATGGAGGATCAGATCATATAATCTAAAGAAACCATAGGGTCAGGGTAATAATTAGTGAGAATTGTCCTGACTTATACATGTTCCGAATTTTTGCAAATCCGGCTCGTCTAAATGGCTAAAGATATTTTACTTCGGCACAACCCTTTCCTCTCTATGAATCCCAAATTAATATTCTGTTGACATATTTTGGAATCCTTCTCCTAGGTATACCCTGTAACTACTCAACACCAATCAGAAACTATTATGCCGGTTAATTGACACCACAGTGTTCAATTCTTACTACAGACACTGTCAGGTCAAATTAGCGTGGTGATTTTTGCCTCTTTTACAGATATTAAGATAGAGATTGTTTTTTTGTGATCCTTGGTGTCATTCCAAGGAATTCGACTGATTTGCATCCCACAATGAGGTAATCCAAAAGATAATCCTGTTATAACTTTCCTTTTAGACATAATTAACTAATATTAACCTGAGGGTATACTCACGTGTAGTTTGTATTTTGTTTCGATGATCCAGTGTCCAAGTCTTCCGGATGGTCTATCGGCGGCGGTGATTGGTGTACAACAATTTAACTAATAGTCTTTTCATCATCATCATCATCATCGGCACTACAACCGGGATCCGGTCTTGGCCTTATTTAGAAAGGCCCGAGGCTTCTTAGATTTTCCATAATAATTTGTTTTTCCGGGCAAGGTTATAATCCTTGCGCCATAATAGTCTTTTACTTCACTTTTTATTTTAAATGTTTGGTTTCAATAATAGTTTAATTTACAAATTTCAATGTGGTTTTCACTTTCGAATTTAAATGTTAGGTTTCAACAGTAAGTTTTCGTTTACCAATTTCAATTTCAATTGTCACATTTGATTTCAAACGTTTGCTTTTAACATTACTTTAATTCACAAATTTCAATTTGCTTTTCACTTTTGATTTTAAGAACACCAACAACCACTTGCTACCACTGGCAACTGACTACTACTTACTTCTGGCCAACAACAGGTACTCTCTCCCTGATCGCCCGTTACCGATCGCACGCTCATCCTTATATTCCCATTTCCCCGCCCATTAAAGGTGAATAAACTCGCGCGAAGTTACTCATCAGTCAATGAACACAGGGAGAATGGGAAAATTGGAAAGGAAGGCATGGTGATTTAGGGATTAATTTGGTTTCGCTTGCAACGAAAAGCGAAACCAGAAGGGTGACCGCATGACATTGTTTTAAGCTTGGCTAATTATTCTCAGAATGCAGAACCACAGTGCATTCCGAGAAGGGAAAATGGCAAGGGTTGAATAGTATAATTTAAGATAGAGATTCGTTTTTTGATTTCACCTGACATTGATTTTGTTCCCAAGCAAATGCTTGTACTTTTTTGTACGGGAAAGGGGGGAACATTGGCTTGGGAGTATTTCTCGGAATTTATAACCACAAGTGCATTACAAGAAAGGTAAATGGAAGATATTGACAAGTATACTCATGCATACTTTTCACCTAACCTTTATCTTGTTCCCAAGCAAGTACTTTTTTGTACAGAAACTATTACCAAGTGTGTTCCTGTACATTTTATAATAGACGGGGGAAAATCGCTTGAGATCATCTTTTGCATTTGAATGTGCAAAAGAAATTTGGTGATAGACTAAACTGTTTCGCTATGTAGAAACAGCGTCGTATACCCATGTTTTGCTGTTGTAAAACAGCAGGACGGATTTTATGATTTCAGCTAGAGAAATCGATATTGGGGACTTAGAAAACCGTTTTTTCCTAGATAAAAAGATGCGAATCAGAATAATGATTCAGGAAGGGTTTAATTATGTCACAATCCAATGAATCTCATCAATTTGCGATTTAGCTCTCAACGGCATGTACATCTCTGTACCCAACATTTATTTTGCTACGGAATGGGAAAACAACTCTTTTCCGACGCAAGTGCTTGCGGGGCGCTACAGTTCAAAACCAACTCCAACACTTCCCTAATAGAATCTCAAGGCGTTGATTCATTGCTTAAACATTTCTAAGAGAACCATATATACTAACACAAAAAAGATTTAATTATTCTAATTATGCGTTTTCCCAGCTGTTGAAAGACGCAACATGATACACCTAAAACATAAAATGTATGCCGCAAATATCATTACGAGGGTTGCCTCTTATGTTTCGGGATTTGGCAACCCTAGCGTTGCAATCCGGCAATTGACAGCTCTGTCGTAAAGTTGGACATTTTTGAGGTTATACGCACTCAGAACGTTTTGACATACGAGCGCTATTTGTGTTGTTTACAGTAACTTAAAAGATTCATCTCGGCCCAAAAATGGAATTAAATCGTCAACATTTTCGGGCGATTATTTTTTACAACTTTCGGCGTGGATTAACTCAGCAACAGTGCATGGATGAACTTAATTCAATTTCTGGCGATGAAGCTCCATCAAGGGCCAGTGTTTATCGATGGTATGGTGAATTCAATCGTGGTCGTAGTTCACTCCAAGATGAATTTCGTGAAGGTCGTCCAAAATCAGTTGTTGTTCCGAAAACCATTGATGCTGTGCGCGAACTGATATTGGAAGATCGTCATGTGACCTATCGTGAGACTGAGACAACCTTAGGCGTTAGTGGGACCAGCATACATTCAATACTGCATAAACATTTGACTGTCAAAAAAATTTGTTCGCGTTGGATCCCACACAGTTTGTCAATCGCTCAAAAAAAGGCTCGTGTCAATTGGTCGAAAGAAATGCTCAAAAAATACGGTCGCGGTGCTTCGAAACACGTCTATGACATCGTGACAGGTGATGAATCGTGGATTTACGCGCATGAGCCCGAAAGTAAACAGCAGTCGACTGTCTGGGTGTTTCAAGATGAGCCAAATCCCTCAAAAGTTGTTCGCGCACGAAGCACTTCCAAGCAAATGGTCGCCTGTTTTTTCGGAAAAACTGGACATGTCGCAACCGCACCACTAGAACAACGCAGAACAGTCAATTCTGAGTGGTACACAACCATTTGTTTGCCAGTTGTCTTCCAAGAAATCAGGAAAACCAACCGTCGAAGACGGATCACTCTTCACCACGACAATGCGAGCTCTCACACATCGGCTGCGACAACTGCATTTTTGAGCACCCAAAACATCGATTTGATGGGTCATCCGCCGTATAGTCCTGACTTGGCACCGAACGACTTCTTTTTATTCCCGTACGTAAAAAACAAACTGAGAGGTCAACGTTTTTCGACACCTGAAGAAGCGGTTGCTGCATTCAGAATGCATGTGTTGGAGATACCTCAATCAGATTGGCAAAAGTGCTTCGACAATTGGTTCAAACGCATGCAAAAGTGTATAGATCTTCATGGGGAATATTTTGAAAAACAATAAAGTGATTTTCGATGATCAATATTTGTTTTAGTTCTCTAATCCCGAAATATAAAAGCCAACCCTCGTAAAAGGTACCATGTTTCAATTACGCAATCATGTAAAACCACGATCATGGAACCCCTGATGCGAAGACTATAGGGCACGCATCCATTCGACCTCATTGCCGTCGGCAAAATACTTTTAATGTCGACCAAGGCGGAGACTAAAAGAACGTGTGAAGCAAATGGAGGAAATTGTGATCCACACATTCACATAGGTTCCACAAGCAACAGCCAATAGAAATGTCAGCTCGCATTGAGGTCAACGAGAGAGATATGGGATGAAGACTGATCGTAGGGGGATTGCAGGTCAATGGTCGAGAAATCAAGTCCATTGAAGGGACGTGACCTGCATTTCGGCACAGATCTAGTGGGGCACCTACTACAAGGGCAGAACACCTGTAGTGGTTTCTTTCGCTTATCTATTGCTGGTCCCGACTTGCATCCTTTTCCGAGGCGATATTGGTTTTCTGTGTGGGGCCATTCCAATGGGGCGGGAATTCCGCGTTAATTTGTATAACATTCGCGGGTTGAGATTCAATTTCTCTTCTGTGTCTGCCCAACCAGAAACCAATTATCCTTGCACTTAGCGAAACGCAGGTAATTACTAATACTGATATTTCCGATTTTAATCTACCTGGATATAACTGAGTGCCACTGTTCATTCCACATCGTAGTATAGCCACATACATACGAAATGATATTGCTTATCAGCTTCTACCACAATATGGAATCTGTTCCAACCCGGAATTTAATTTCTCTTGGCTAAAACTTCACGTTCGTAAGCATATCATACATTACTGCTTTCTTTACAGAACCCCAAACTTGGATAGAAACGCATCCTTTAACGAATTTGACGCTCTGCCTGATTCTATCGATAGGATCTTGATCCTATATCCGCACACTAAAATCGTTATTGCGTGGGATTTTAATGTGCATAACCCTCAGTTCATGACCCCGGAGAGTCGACTCCGTCATCGTTCCCTGTCCTGTGCACTCTCCTTACACGCTTAACCACCCGATCTGATCTCCTCAAGGTGAAATCTAACATTGTCCCTCCGTCTCCGTCGTGGCCATCTTATCGGTCTCTTTCCCGTTGGTCTACCATCAAGAATTCTACGCACGGTCCTATCGTTGCCTATCCGTGCCACATGTTCGGCCCATCTTAATCTTTGCGACCTGATTACTCTCACTTTTGTAACATAGGTTTGCAGTATAGCTCTTCCAATTCGTGGTTGTGGAATTTCCTCCATCGTCCTGCTTCCTCGTCATATTTACCGCCAAATATACCCCTTAAAACTTTATTCTCGAATACGCGGAATTTGTGTTCTTCCTGTTTTGTGAGAGCCCATTTTTCGCATCCGTATAGAACAATCGGCATGATTATGGCTCTATAGACACGGAGCTTTATGTTACGTGATACCAGTTTGGATTTCAGCAGTTTACTGACTGCGTGCCAACTAGCGTTGCCGGAGTGTAGGCTTTCGTTAATTTCCGTCGACCTTTCATTACCTGCCGCCAGTATCGTTCCCAAATATTTAAATTCCTTAACTTTTTCAAATATCTTGCCTCTGACGTTTATATGTGTTCCCTGAGGTCCACCTGCTCGCGCCGTAATCATGCATTTGTTTTGTCTTCATTTATTTCTAGGCCCACCTCTTTTGCCTCTTGCACTGTTTTTACTTACAGTTTCTACATTATCGCCCAGAACGGCGATATCATCCGCATATGCGAGCACTTGTGTGACCCCGTTCAGGGATGATCCAGCCATGTTGTCGTCTTGTATCTTTCTGATGACATACTCGAGGACAAGGTTAAAAAGACATGGTGAGAGGCCATCGCCCTGTTTTAGTCCGTCCCGGATTTCAAATGATTCTGAGAGGTGGTTTTTTATTCTAACTCGCACTTTGTTTTCGTTCATGCAAATTTGAATGAGGGCGACATATTTTTTCAGGATTCCCAGCTCAACTACAATATGGTAGAGTCTTTGCCTTGCGACTGAGTCGTAGGCTTTTTTGAAGTCAACGAAAACTTGGTGAACCGTATCTCCGTATTCCCACTTCTTTTCCAGCAGTTGCTTTATTGTAAACATTTGGTCGCCTGTTGGCCGGTTCCTACGGAATCTGCATTGGTGGCCTCCCAGTATGTCTTACGGGTACGGTGTGATTTTCGCCAGTATGGCATTTGTTTGTATTTTATATGTGGTTGGGAGCAATGACATTCCTCTGTAATTTTCGCAGTCAGATCTGTAGCCTTTTTTGAAAATGGGGATGACTATTGAGCTTTTCCATTCTTCCGGACTGACTTCCTTATCCCATATTGTTTTGATGAGTTGGTGGATCTGTAGCGTCTCTAACAGATACACACACAATACACAAGCAAAATAGTGAAGAACACCGAACGAAAATCGAATAAGAAAATACATCAGAGCCGTAACCATAGCGATAACAAAACAATTAACATCAGTGGAATATACTTGAGTTTAAAAATCGAATTTTAAGCACGGCCAGTAGCCTGATGTGTTACACTTAGGTTCAGTTTTGATGATTCTAACTGTCATAGCGTCAGTTCGAATCACACGTTCTTCACTATCATTCCAAACGCTATAGATCTTTGGCCGATTTGGTGTTGTCCAAGTGTTCCGCCGAACACTGTTCGCAGAAAAACAAAAAAAAAAACGAAGAGACTGCCAGAAATAAAACACGGAGCACTTGCTTTAAACTTTTATTTATTGCTTTCCTTTTGTTTATTGTCAATTACACTGATCGGAGAATAATTTTATCTATTGTTGTCCTTATTTTGTTTATTAGTCAATTGCACGTATTAACAAAATATACATTTCGAATTGATGTTCCGTTGAACTGTTCTCGTTTACAATTGGCACACTGAATTACGGAGCGGACACTCGATCGACACGAAAGCTAACGACTTCTCGCAACGCGTGTACTTGTTAACTTCTTTTTTATCACCGCTTCTTGTCGACCTCCTCGATTAGGGTTCTCTATGTCGACCTGTCTGGTACTCGGAGTAGACTAATTGTCTCTATCTTTAAAATTTAATCCGAACTTCTCATCCCCGCATCTGCAAAAGAAAATTTCCCCATCCAATTTGCTAAACAGAATTTCCCATCGTATCTGTTAACAGAATTTCCCATCGTATCTGTAAAGAAAATGTTTCCATCATCAATCCATCATCCTTCTTTCCGTCTTCTTTATCGGAATCTTGTTCCTTTGATTGACGATCGATCGTACAGCCACTTATTTTCCGATCTTTTCGTGGGATTTGTTTAGGTTACCCATCTGGCTTAAGCTAACAAAGTTCTTGTGCGCTTCAGATGGACAATAAAGGAACCGTGGGATTGGTATAGTTTCTTTGTTAGCATTTCCAAACCATAAACATCTAGCGAGCGATCTACGTTAAGATGTTTATGATTGCATGACTATTGGTCGGCAGCGAAACGATATGCTTTGTTTGCACAAGTGTGCCTTTTGCGTTAGTGTCATGCGAGGGATTTAGGTGCTAATTACTATTAGCTACCAGAGTAGGCATCTGTTGTTCGGTTTATTTACCGACAATGGTGTTTCATAGGAAGCATCGCGTTGATGCTTAGAATGGGTGCTTAACTTACATGCGATGCCTTGATGCGTTTGGCGCATTGGTTTGGATACGATGGATGGATGCGTTGAACTCGATATTGGAAGCTTTTGAACGTTTAGTTCCTTGATTTCTGATATCGACCTCAACGTCGTTGCATGTCATATTACCTTTTGTTTCAGGTGTTATTAATGACTATGGAGACACGTGTCTCTGGGCACGTGTACTGGCAAAGGTTAGTATATTCCTTGGCGGAAGGATACCTTACCCTATCGTGGGTTGCGTGGTTCGTAGAACCGCCACAGCTCTTTCGAGCGGTTGCCTCTCCTCCAGCTCTGTCGGTATGCAGTCGACTGCGGCAGCCTTGTTGTTTTTCAATCGATTTATTGCGTCTACAACTTCGTTGAAAGAGGGCTCTGGGATCTGAGGCTCGGCTGTATGTACGTCTGGTGCGTTTATTTGTGGTTGATGGGTGCGCACATTAAGCAGGTTTTCAAAGTACTGGTTCCATCTTATCACGATATTGTTTGTTTCTGTGACGAAACAACCGTTTGTGTCTCATTTCAATAGCCATTTCTAATTGCCATAGTTGATCAGGCGCATCCAAAACTGCACTACACATGCTCGACAAGATGCAAAAGCGACCCGTGAAACTTATTGGGGACTCAGTCGTAAATCGAGCAATTCCGTTGTTAGAACACAGCCGCAACGTATCATGCCTATCTTTTTTCTATAGGTATTATGACGGTGGTTGCTCAACTGAATGTGTGCCGCCCCTTTAGACAATTTCCCGTGATACCTGTCAATCTGTGATGCGCATCAGTTCACGTTGAAAGTGGACTTCAGGCGCACAAACAAACATAGAGAGTCATTCTTTAGTCGAACCACACGAATGTGGAATGTTCTGCCTGATTATGTGTTTCTTACTTGAAAATCTCCTTTTGTACGCGAGTTAAGATATACCTCCGTGGGAGCGTTAAAAAAAAGTTTGTTTAGTTGATTATACACTTTTTGATACTGCTTGATGGAGGAAGTATCTGGATGGTTGTGATCGTTTCGATCCAGCAAAAAAAATAATACACAATTAACTTCACTTATAATGTTTATTGTATTATGTAAAAATTAGATTAACTTAACTCTTTTAAAGCAACTTCAAAAATATCAAGAAATCCGTTTCGCCTTATGTAGTCTTTCGCAGTAATTACTCCGTTTTGTTTTTCGGCTATACCTCCCGCTGGCTGCAGCGGGGCCTTCTTTGATGCCCGTGTCTCAGGTGGAACTGCCAATTGTTCTGCTGGCAACGGTCCCCCTTGACGTCACCTTGCTGTTACTCTCCATTGCCTGAGATCACTCTTCAATCTCACAACGGGGGACTGGTATAAAAAGCTCAGCTCCAATCGTAACCTTATCAGAGCGGGCCTTCCATTGCATACCCCTGGGTGCGAGGTAACCCGGCTCCTCCGAGGAGTCCCTTTCTTTATTAAGGAAGTTGACTATATTGGTTTTCACAAGTGTTTATCATGTTGCATTTGCGACAATGGTGGCCCGAAATATATCTGGTCTGTTGTTGTAGGTGATTCCATTGGCTTCTATATCGCAGTTTTCAAAGTGTAGTAGCACTGTTCCCTCTATGTGAATGGTTTTTGGTCTGCAGGTAGAGTTTATTACCAAGTCGTAGATGTTACATCTCCATCGCCGTGCTTCCTCTTTATATCGAGGGAAGAGCATGGAGGTTTTGATATAAGCATATATCTCCTCTTCTTTGGTTTAGTTTAAAATAATTTTATTTCATTTTCTTGATTAAATTTCATTTTAAATTCTTTTATTCTTCGAATTACTTTTATAAATTCTCAACTCAAATTAACTGATAAATCAAACTTAAAGTCAACTCTAAACTCTAAACTTTAAACTGAACTGTATCAGAACTGAAACTTAACTCAACTGCCAAAACTAAACTGAATCCAAACTCAACTCAAACTAAACTGATTTTACAATTAAAATGTCTCTCTTCTTATGCTACTTATTGTTCTAATTGGTTGTAAATTATAATGTGAACAAAACTAATTTTATCAAAGTATTCCTTTAGTCTCTGTGACTTTTAAATTTTGAATAAACTTTGAACGAAAATCAGAGTGCTATGTTTTGAATGGAAAAAAGGTGCATGTTATGAAAAGGGGCATGTTAATAAATGTGCTGTAACTGGCTTGATATAGAATATTGTGAATGTTTATGAATGGTATGTATTAAGTGAGAATGTAAGATATGTTAAGAGGAAGTTTTAAAGATTTGTTAGAAAAGTAATGAGATTCAGTGTTAAAGCTAATAAGGGTAGTAGAGTAACTTCGGGTAATGTGATATAGGTATTTGTTTTCTAACAATTATTCGTAATTTTTATTACATAGCTTTTGCCGCACTATTCATTATAGCTCTTTGATACATTGCGAATTATATTTCGTTTTCAGAACCCTGCAGCGTAAGCCGATCTGCAGCTATTTACAACAAAATAAAAAAATCTCTGTAACCCCCCTTATTAAAATTGGCGGATAATGTGATATGGCTTTTAAAACAATCAAGAGAAAATTCTTGTCGAGAATTGATTATTTCGTAAAATATGATAGTATATCACATTTCCCAACCATATCACAATACCCGAAGTTGCTCTATTCTGGAATGCAACATAGTTGTTGATAAGTAATAATGTATCTGGTTGCGGTTGGGATATAGATTTAATCTTGCCCACTTCTCTGAATGGGCAATCGGCCGCGAGATTTGCCATAAGTTTCCCAATACATTGGGATAGGTTGGAATCTTCTTCCTGTCTTGTTGGTGTGCAGTAGTAGGTTTCTTCTATTTTGGGGCAAGATTTGTTAAAGTGTTGTGTGTGTCTTGTATTATAATTTAGAAATAGCTTTGTATTTAATATTTTTGTGCCATTTACTGGTAGGGGTATGGCTTGGTAGAAATTGTAAGCTTCATTGGATAAAACGGGTATTTGTATGTCAAAAATTATTTTGGAACCATTATACGAGTAATATGCTTGAACTCCTAAGAATTCATAGATTTGCTCGTGAGCGTTAATCGTTATATTTTGGTTTGTTAGTCGGATTTTTATAAGTGGTAGTTCATCATACGATTAGTGTAAAAAAAAATCGTGAAACTGTTGCATATAGACAAAGGGACAAAGAAAACAAGTTTTTTTTTGGGCAGGCAGTCAGTGCCCAGCAAAATGATTTCTTCATCGATGGTTTTAAAACAAGCAATTAAATTAAGCAATTCGTAAAGTAAAAAAAAAATCTCGATAGTATAGTTAAGGTGCGTGGTGTTTTTATTTGTGGTTAACAACTTTTCGATCCGGGAATTATTCTACGTGCGCTCCAAGGTAGCTTTTGCTTTCACGTCGGACTTTTGAGTACGGTCTTTCGAGCTTCTTTTTGCTAGTTTCCGAAGCGAAACACCAGTCTACTCGGGTGACACGCTAAACTAATAGGTGCCGGCAATGGGAGTCTGAAACTTTTCGAAGTGTTCACTTCACGACATTTAATTGACATCTCCCAGGCAAGGCTAACCTAAAGCGCTCAATTACCGTACAACTATGGCAAGTAGACAAACTAATAGTTACCTCATAGATGGCATCGTAGGCAGTAATGCATATCATGAGTTATCTGGTAGTTGACGGTCTACATGTTGAATGATAATTGAAAATAACGAAAACCAGTTGCACCCTCAAAGAAAAAAGCCTACATCCAAATATGACGCCTAGAAACAACACTATATAATGTTTAAACGTGATGTTTTTTTAATGACATACCCCATTTTGTTTCGGTAGGAGATAGTATTTTTAACCGTAAGGCGTGTATACGAAGATGGGCTAAAAGGTTTCTGACCTCAACGTGAAGATAGCGCCTCTCGTCAAGAAAAGCTAAAGAATATTCATCTTTCGACAGTTACTCACCAAAATTTCAACGACTTTGGACGCGTAGTTTTTATTTGACTGTCGTTTGAGTGAGTCGATATGTGTTTTTGTGAAAATGGACAAAACTGAGTATCGAGCTGTCATTAGATTTTTATTTTTGAAAAGCAATACACTTACGCAAATCAAAGATGAGTTGGACTATGTGTATGGTGATTCTCCGCCATCATTTACCACAGTGAAATTTTGGGCAGCTGAATTTAAACGTGGCCGTGAGAGCTTGGGAGACGATGAACGTTCCGGACGTCCAAAAACTGCAACAACTGACGATAACATCGCTAAAGTTCACAAAATGGTACTAGACGACTGCCGAATTAAAGTGGGAAAGATTGCAGAGGATATGTAAATGTCCAAAGAACATGTTTGTCACATATTAAACTAAGATTTATGCATGAGAAAGCTGTCCGCGCGTTGGGTGCCGCGTTTGCTCACGATAGACCAAAAACGTGTTTTTTCCAACGCTCTGTTGATGGAGTTTAGACGCAATAAATCCGAGTTTTGGCGCCGATTAATTACTATCGATGAAGCTTCGATACGCCATTATCATCATCATCATCATCGGCACTACAACCAGGATCCGGTCTTCGCCTTATTTAGCATGTCTCGAGGCTTGTTAAATTTTCCATAATAATTTATTTTTACGGCCAAGAGTATTAGCGTTGCGCCAAATACACCATTATACCCCCGAAACAAAAATACAGTCAAAACAGTGTACTGCAAAGGGGGAATCAGCTCCAAAAAAAGCAAAAACTACTTTTTTCGACTGGGAAAGTGATGGCAACTGTTTTTTGGGATATTCATGGAGTTATCTTAATCGATTATCTTCAAAAAGGTAAAACCATTACAGGAGCATACTACTCATCATTAGTTGACCAACTGAAGGCAAAAATTCCGGTAAAAACGGCCACATTTGCAGAAAAAGAAAATCATGTTTCACCAAGACAACGCGTCGTCTCACACCTCAGCGGATGCCATTGCGAAAATCCACGAATTACGGTTTTAACTGCTTGACCATCCGCCTTACTCACCAGATCTAACCCCAAGCGAATTCTTTTTGTTCCCTAATCTAAAACTTGCGCTCGGAGGACAGTGTATGTCCAACAAGCGTTGAACACACCTTCCACGAACAATGGTTTTTGTTTTGTTGTGGGCCTGGCGTCAGGAACAGTGATGTCTCCTGACGTGCACTTTGGTTGGGCAGGGGCGACACGTGTTTGGATTTCGCCGACCAACTAAACTGTTTCCCAACAACAGGCATTGAACGCAACTTCCACCAACAATATAGTTTGGTGGGCCATGGGGATGATGCCAAGAACAATGTTGTCTTCTGGCGTGCAATGACGTTGGCCGTTGTCTGTGGCTGAAACAATAACTATAAATGTTGCTAAACAGAAAGATTACCTGAAGTTGAGTAGCAATTCTTGAAATAGTCGTCCCTCTTGATAAAAGAAACTCATGGCTGATCGATTTCTTAGTACCTAATGCTTTTATTTATAGGATGAACTAGATTTACAGAGATTTACAAAAGACTATTCGAGGATTGTGATGATTGGACATCCGATCATCTAGAGAGGTTAACCAAGAACCGGAAATGTCAGCAACGACAGCAGACGATTTAATTTTAATGTCAGCTGATTGTTGACATTTGTTAGGTTGATGCCACGGGTAGCATTCGGTTGCGAATTCGCTGGTTGTGTCCAGGGCGAATCCGCAACAGACAGAGATATTCGACAAATGAGGAGGCAATCACCTTTGTGAACAGTTATTTTGCCGAGAAAAACGCCGAGTACTATTTAGACGAGTTAGAAAAATGGGAGCATCGCTGGGAGAAGTGTGTAGGGTTACAAGGAGACTATGTAGAAAAATAAAAATAAATTTTAAGAAAATATGTCTTGCATCTTTGTTAGGTCGGGAACTTTTCAGGCCGCCCATGTATGTGAAAAGAAACTTCACATGTAAACATTAAACACTGTTGCCATCTAGGTGTCACATTTGGATGTAGGCGGTTTTTTTGATGACCCTGAATGAGATTGTACATTAAAATAAAAAACGCTTGCGCTATAGAATAATGTTTTTAGCAGTATTCCTGTGAAATTGTTTTTATGATCATTTGTTTTATTTTTCCATTGTAGGGTACTTGCACTCGGCGCTAAGTCCCATAATATATTGGTTTCTCAATCACAACACACTTCGACAATCTCCTTGTGCTCCAATAATTCGCCTGCGATCGGTGCAATCGTTTCTTCGTACCCGATTTCGGACACCCGCTCCACCACCAGCGTCGTCAACAAATGAAGCTGCTCTCGGACCCTTCAATCCAAAGTTAATAAAAACAACACCAAAACAGTACAGAGCTCAGGCATCGTCACACTACCTATATTAATATTCCAGATATAAACGTAAGATATAAACTCTCCTAAACTAGTCGATGTTAAGTAATCAAAACTTCGTGTTGTTTGTTGTTATTAGGCGTAACACATAAAAAATCAAAAAGTATATCGCATAAAATAAAAGCAATCTTTAACTATAAAATATAATATTATTAATGGAATTGCCTTAGGCAGATATACATGCATACATATATATACATTACATATATAGGTGAATTAACTATAAGCATTCTATATTTTCTACTAAATCAAACTAACAAAATATAAACTTTATTTTCTCGTAATTGTTGAAATAGAAAAACTAAACTATTATAATGCGAATAAAACCAAAATCCTATCAAAAAGCAAGTAAAACAAAAATCAATAAAAAAATCAAAAACAAACAAAAACTGAATTAATCAAAATAAAGATTATTACATTGCATGTGCCTATACATTTGTGGAAAACGTTTTAAAACTTTTTTAAACTATAAGAATCAAGCCTTACGACTTAAAAACGTTCCACATAAAAGCAAAAAGCCCTTATCTATTGATATACATAAATAAAATAACAAAAATGTTTTTATGTAGCAAAAATAAAATAACTTTTTTAAATGCAATAACATTACACAACAAATCAAAATATCAACTAAAGCGATAATCATTGTACAAATCCTGATTTGGCAAAACACTTACAGAATGGCATTGAATACAAATTTTGTTTCAGAACATAAAATACTAAACTCAAAAGTTTATAGGAAATTATTTGTTCATGTTCTATTAAAATTAACCAATCGCATTTTCCCGAACCGTCCATTGGTGAAAGTCTTTACTTTCAAATACTTAAGGAAAAAAGGAAGAAGATAAAGTTACCGTGGCATCAAATTTAAGTTGTTGTCAGTAGATTGAAACGAAATGCTTTTTAAAATCAACACATTTTCTTATATGCAGCATAACTAAATGTATTTATACAATTTCTGTTCTCTGTAAAACACTAAATATTGGTATAGTGTTTTTTCCCTGTTTAACTGTACATTTAAAGTATTGTTTTGTTGCTGATCTTGATGGTGTCGATCTTGGATGCCCTAAATAAATTATTACACTTTTTAAAAAAAAAAAAGTGATACGTTCTGAAGGTTATCTTAAGTAAACACTCACGTACATCAAGAGCTTTTTCGAGTTACATTAAAAATGTCCTGTCTTACAATACGAGTACACAAATTTCGTATTTATTTGCTAGTTTTAAATTGTATCTGTTAGCAGAATAATTTCATAACATGTTGTGATCTCAATCTATATGTGTTTCATATGTTAGAAGAAATATGTGTAGTAAATACTATGGTTCAATTGATGATATTGACATTGAATATGTTGGCTCTAAACAGAGATTTTCTCTCCCTGTAACGAATTTACAGCAGGCTAGGCTTTGTACTGTAAACCAAAAATAAAAATAAAAAAAAAAACATTTTTCTGTACGTCATATTGTGTAACAATTTTGTTAAGCCAAGTTTTTGGTATCTATTATATTAATACATAAATTAGATATAAAATAATTCTCTAAACTGAACAATTAAATTGTTAGGAAAATAGGGAGAATTGATAGCTATAATTTTTAATGAACCTGTCAATAGTTGTTAGAACTAATACAGCGTTTTTTTTTTTGTAGTTGGGGTTGTTTAGGTAAATTTATTAGCAGTCTTTGATCTTCTTCCTAAGATCCAGTTTTTTTTTTTTCTAAATTCCGATTAATAAAAATAATTCATTACATACACGATTTATCGGGGCCAGTTTCTTATATACATTGTCTTATAAAATAATATCATAATATTATTATACAATACTTAATAATATATGTAAAATATAGGGTGATTCATTTGGAGTTTTCTTTTTCCAGTAGGGATTTTATGACAGACCCACTGTCAAACTTTCTGATTGAATTGCGCGAGTTAACGTTTACCATTTGTTTGGAGTCAGAAAAAATATTTTCACAGAGACTGAACTCAGTCTCCGTTACTCTTTATTTTTCTTAACTATACAATGGTCTGTATTGCTTAAGACTAAGTTTCGAATTCTCTTCGATTACAAAGAAAAAATGGGGTGGCGAGAGGCCGACTTTATCGAGACAAGGACAGATGTGTCCTTCATCTTGTCTCTGGCTTCTGATCATCTTGCGATAACCAGAATCACCCACATCCGTGAGGATGTTGGGCTCGGTCTCGAGATATCTGAAAAAGAAAGGGGGGATTGGGTATTTAAGGATGGTGTAGACAGGGTTAGTTCAAGTGTTCTCTAACTACTTGGATGGGGAATTGGTGAGAAAGAAATCGTACAAGACCGGTAGGTCTTGAGTGCGGTAGTAAACGCAGATCATGTCTTTCCGCATCATCATCATCATCATCATCATCATCATCATCATCATCATCATCATGTGGGGATTTTAACAGATACACACACAATATACAAACAAATAGTGAAGAATACCGAACGAAAATCGAATAAGAAAATGCACCCGAGCCGTATACCATAGCGATAACATAACAAAATCCACATCAGTCGAATGTACTTGAGTTTAGAAATCAAATTCGTACACACGGCGGTGGCCTGTTGGGTTGCGCTTTGGTTCAATTTTTGGTGATTCTAACTGTCATAGCGTCAGTTCGAATCACACGTTCTTCACTATCATCCCAAACGCTATAAATGGTGACCTACCGACGTGATCTGTACACACAGCACACACTTTCCCATAGTAAACAGAACTTCACGACACGATCACGACTTCCGCATAGAGCATAGGCACACCCGCCTGTTCCGACGTTCTCTCGTTCGCTCCGTCGTTCGCACACCAAGCTGATTGTAACAAAGTTACTGAGGAGGGAGTAGTGTGGCGATTCCAACAAATACACACACGATACACAAGCAAATAGTGAAGAGCACCAAACGAAAATCGAATAAGAGAATGCATCAGAGCCTTATACCATAGCAATAACATAACAAAATCCACATCAGTCAAATGTACGTGAGTTTAGAAATCAAATACGTACACACGTTCTGATGGGTTGCCCTTTGGTTAAATTGTTGGTGATTCTAACTGTCATAGCGTTAGTTCGAATCACACGTTCTTCACTATCATCCCAAACGCTATAATCATCATCATCATCACCATTATCATTACCATCATCACCATCATCGTCATCATCATCATCATCATCGGCACTACAACCGGGATCCGGTCTTGGCCTTATTTAACAAATCTCTCCACCGGTCCCGATTTCGAGCCGATGTCATCCAGTTTGGCACTTCCAGGCTCTGGGTGTCCTGGTCTACGCCTTCCCTCCATCCCAGACAAGGTCTGCCGCGCTATCTCCTTCCACACATCCAGTCACAAAGGACTTTCCGGGCTTTCTCTACTTTTCTCTATTTCACAGACAAGGTTTTTTTTCCAGGCACTTTTCTTTTGTCTGTGAAGCCTTTTTTCAGATCTTCTGAGCTCTTTGTATTTCTCCTCGCGTACCCGCGTCCTATGAGACTGCTGCATTACCCGGTATGCAGCATTCTTACGTTCAGTCGCCACTTTGCACTCATCATCAAACCAGTCGCTCCGATCTCTACGAGTAGTACGTAAGATGGAGTTGCCAGTACTAATGACAGTATTCTTAAAGCGTGTCCATTTCTCTTCTACGCCCGGTATTCTGGCTCCAGGACTTACTCTCCCTCCGTTGAGCTCTCCGAGGGCGAGTCCTAGCGCATGACCAAATGTGTTACTGGTATTCTCATTGCGTAAGGCAGCCTTGTTGATTCGAACCTGATTCGCGGATGCAATGCGTCTCCGTAAGGCAATCCGCGCTCGGAAAACTGTACCAACAAGATAGTGATCCGAGTCGACGTTGGCACCTCGGTACGATCGTATCATCATCAGGCTTAGGGAGTGGCGGCGATCTATCAACACGTGGTCAATTTGGTTGCGAGTGGCTCCATCAGGTGATACCCAGATGGCTTTGTGGATATCTTCACGCGGAAACCTGGTACTCGCAACGACCAAGTTCTTTGATGCTGCCAGTTCGACGACTCGTAGTCCGTTGTCATTACTGCTGTCATGCAAACTATGGGAACCTGCATAGTGCCTGGAAACTCACTCCCGACCTATTTTAACATTCAAATCCCTTGAACGATTTTTACATCGTATCTTGGGCAGGCATTGAGAGCCCGTTCGACGTTCTCGTAGTATTCTTCCTTTTCGTCGCCACGTCTTTGGCGTCTAATAATCTGGGCTTTGGTCGGTGTGTGTCTATGTTTGTGCTGTCTTGTACTGTGCGTCCGTGTTTGTAGCGTGTTAGCAGTAGACCCTGCGGAATGGGTCCAGGAATCCTCTATTATAGAGGGGAATGTTGTTGGAAAGGGTGCTTTCCTCAGCTTTGTACTGAAGAAGAAATTGTGGTGGTCTGATCCGTACAAGTAGGTTCTCGCTGTTTTGAATACTTTCGAGGTACTTGTATGCTAATTATAGCAAGTACTCGTCGATAGAGGTAATAGAGGCACCTTCATATGGGTGAGAGTTGGGGTGATGGCGACCGTCATGCCTTCTAGAGTGGTTCGTGCATCTTCTGAGGAGTTTCCTTTCGAAAACCCGAAGTCTTTCCATTTGGGCCGAAGATATACAAGACCATATGGGAAAGGCATACGATATGCGAGACCGGATTAGCTGCTTATAGCAGAGAAGTTTAATTTCGTGTTAAGTTTGTTGCTCCAATTTAAAATGTTGTGCAGTTGCTTAGACCAACCGATGCCCCTTTGAAGAATGTGGGTCACATGTTTGATGAAATTCATTTTGGGGTATAAATGATCACAAGATATTTCAGCCTGTCCTGTGGTCTAATCGTAGTACCTGCTATTTGTATTTGATTGTTCTATGAATATCGAGAAGTCGGTTGGGAGTGTTTACTACTCAGAATTATAGCTACTGTTTTGGATGCATTCAGTCGAATTTCCAACCACTGTAATATTGATACAGTTCACCCAGGTGGCGGTTGAGTCGGTTTGTTGCGAGTTTAGGGCTTTTGGATGACATGTACATTAGGACGTCATCCCCATAGCTTATCTGGTTTACTCTCCCCTCCACGGGGCGAGGAATATCTGAGGTGTAGATATTAAATAGGATGGGGCCTAGAATGGAGCCCAGTGGTACGCCTGCGGCGGCGTTGGAAGTGCAGAAAGGCTTTCCATTCACTCGAACTTGGAAGCTCCTGTTTCGAACGAACTGATAGATGATACTTTGGCAGATTTTAATTGATTGAGGTGTTCCACCGAATACTGATTGCGAATAAAAGTCACCTTTTTTCGATCTGGCGATATGCCTTTATTTATTATTATATTTAAAAAGGATTCGTGGCGACACGCTCTTAGTTTTTTTTTTTACTATCGCAGACCCTGTTTATATATATATATATATATACTATATACATTTTTTCCCGAAAAAAAGGAAACACCCGGTTGTTCTTTCTTTTTCTTAAATAAAACCTTCCCTTTGATATCTTCGCTGTTCCAAGGGGTTTCTCCTTTCAGGAGATCACACCCTCTCTCATCCTACGATTCCATTTTGTTCGTAGCGATACTGTGTGGATGCACTCACACATACAGACGCGACCTTTGCTGCACGTCTGGCCGGAGATATGCCGAGGATCGTCGGGCTTTTCACACATCTGCGGTATCACTTTGTGTACTTTACCCGCATGTGGTTTATGGCCCTGGTGATTTCCTCGACTGAAGTCATTATCTTCGGCAGCGATATTTTTACAAGGTTTTTATCTTCTTGAAGGAACAATGTCGGGTCGTTTATTCTTTACCTTCTATTCCCACAATAGTCCTTTCGATAAGGAAAAACAAATTACGGTTGGCTCAAGAGAATATCATAAATTTGTTTATTTCTTTGCCATACTTTTATCGCATTGGATTTTGAAGGCTGTCGGAGTCTGGCGCTGCCGCTCCGTCCACTTGAGTTTGCCCAGCTAATGGGTCGTCAAACAATTTCGTTTCTGGGTAGTGTCCTTCGATAACCGTGCAGGCATGAGGAATCGGTCGAGGAATTGTCTGTGGACACGTGGGGTTGCGGACGCCAATATGTATGCCCCCTTTAGCTAAGCGCAAAGTTATATTGGGCCCACGTGTCTGTGGATACGTGGGGTTGGGGACACGTGTATGTATGTGCCCTTCACCTGGGCGAAAAGGTATTTAACCCCACAGTGGTTTGTGAGGTTCGCAGGACCGCCACAATACTACACAGCATTCTACTGGCGCCAGTATTCAATAATTTAAAGACGAGACTTTCGATCCACATCGTGTCAAAAGCCTTTTCAATGTCCACACTCACCGCAATGGAGGGTTTCTTATTTAAGAGGCGCACGAGGACGTGGTTTTGAAATATGTTGAGACCCATAGTGGTGCTGTGCGCTCTTCTAAATTCAAATTGGAAATCAGTTATTAGGTTCCTGGCACTGAATTGTTCATATATTTTGCTGATGCAAGTGAGGACCGAGATAGAGCGAAGGCATGAGGGGTGATACGTTGGTTTCCCAACTTTTGCTATTGGACAAATTATGGCGTGCTTCCAAACTTGGGCAAAGTACCCCATGTTGTACGCATGGTTGGACAGAATGGAGAGCTTTATAAAGAATAAGGCAGAAAGCCTTCACAACGAGTGGTATAACATGTTGTTGATACCGGGAGACTTCTTAGGTTTAACTAGGTTCTGTAGGGTATTTGGTGTGACGAAGCCGTGACAATTATCACGTGTGTCATCGAAGTATGCACTGTTAGTTGGGTTAAAGACAACGATTGGTTCGTTAAAGTAATCTAATTTATTGTGGACCTCTGAACTAATGATCGCATTAGTATCCACGTCACCATCGTGGAGGGTAAGCCTGTGATTATTTTCAAAGGTCTCTCCGATAATATTTCCTTTATTGGTGTCGTTATTAACAACAACGGCTCCTCGATAGTATAGTGGTTAGTATACCCGCCTGTCACGCGGGAGGCCGGGGTTCGATTCCCCGTTGGGGAGCCTCTGGCGCAAGACCTTGCCCGGAAAAAACAAATCATTATGGAAAATTTAACAAGCCTCAGGACTCGCTAAATAAGGCCAAGACTGGTTCCCGGTTGTAGTGCCGATGATGATGATGATTAACAACAACATCATTGTGTATAATTGGCCCAGTAATACGAGAAGTGCCACATATCTTTTTAACATTTTTATAAATGTTATGGTCCATCTGAATACCCTTCAGTTTGTTTTCCAATTGTCGAGTACGATTGTTTTGGAATCTTTGTTTTATCAGCGTACCAATATTGTGAATTATGGATCGCAATAATGGTTCCCGTTGCGTAAAGTGGTGGCGATATATCATTCTGCAGAGCTTTTTACGCTTTACGATGAGACGAAGAGTGAAGTCGTCATGGGGGATCTGATAGGTCTTTACAAGTTTGTACTTCGGGACATGACTGTCCGAAGTTTCATCTAGAATCTCGTAAAGTTGTCTTACAGCGTTATTTATCTCAACCGTCGTTAGGTTCCTGTCAGTGGGAAGAGAGAGTTGGTGGAGTTTTTCGTTCAATGTAATATGGAAGTTGTCCCAATTTGTGCGCCCATAATAGGGTACGTATCTGATATGAACCCGCGATGCTCGATAGACGTGGATGAACGTGGTCACAGCATTAAAGTCGGATACACCCGCCGATACTTGGGAAGGAGTGATTTGGGGAAGTAAGTCTTTGGGCACGAAAAATATGTCCAGAATTGAGTCACCTCGAGTACCAACCGTAGGTGCGACTATTTCAAAGTTGAGGGCCTGAGAGTGTTCGGTTTACCATTGGTACAATTTTATGCCATTTGGACAAGAAACAGAGTTGTTCCAGTGGGGATGTCTGGAGTTAAAATCGCCACCTATGATGAAGGGTATATGCCCCGCGGACCTTATTAATTGGCCGATATCTTCGGAATTAATGGGGCCATTATTGGTTTTGTGCGAATGATGTACGGAGTATATATTCAGTTTACAATTATTAGCCAGGTGCAGTTCAACCACGGAGACCTCTATTGACTCGAAATGTGGGAGGTCAATAGCTTCATGATGAAGCCCGCTATTAAGTAGTATACAAGTGCCACCTCCGTGGATGGTGGGGCCGCCAGTGAGGGTTCGATCTCTTCGAATCATGGAAAAGTTTGGGAATATGGGACGGTAACATGGGTACAACTTAGTTTCGGTTACGAGGACCACTTCCGCCCGGTTATCCTTTATGAAGTCAAAGGCTATCATACGCCTTGATAGCGAAGCAAGGGAGTTGACATTTATAAGGAGAACTTTAATTTTGGAATCCATTTTTGAGGATATGTCTTGCATATGTCATGAAAAGGAGTGCATCCCTCTCAGCCTCGGTTGTTAGTTTTTCATCATCATCATCATCATCGGCACTACAGCCGGGAACAGGTCTTGGGCTTATTTAACAAGTCCTGAGGCTTGTTAAATTTTGCATAATCATTTGTTTTTTCCGGGCAAGGTTATTAGTCTTGCGCCAGAGGCTCCCCGGCGGGGAATCGAACCCCGGTCTCCCCCTTGACAGGCGGGTATACTAACCACTATACTATGGAGGAGTGGTTAGGTTTTCATATCGGGGTCGAATATCTTCAATTTGGCGGGAGAAACTAAGTAGTTTCTCGAGCTTTGAGGATTGTCCCCACGGAGGCTTTTGCACCGCCGCTTGAATTTGTGGCGTCGTGTTGGCCTTTACCGGCGGTCGCTTAGGGACTTGAATATGTTTTTGAGGGGGAGGAGTTGGGAGAGTTTTTATATTCTTTGTTTATCGTCCTTTAAGCATGTCGGCGAATGTAAATCCATTTTGGATGAAGTTTTGTGTGGCCTGTTTTCTGAATTTTGACTTGGCTGCTTGCTTAGCTCAAGTCTCCTTGGATCTTTGAATTATCTCTTTATATTTAGAACAGTTCCTGTAACTGACCGGGTGTCCTTTCTTTCCGCAGGTGCAGCAATTAGGCAGTGGTATTTCAGCCTGCACATTTGTTGTGGGATCGTATGTTGCTGGCGGTAGTTCACATTTGCCAATATCGTGAGATTTTCCGCAACGAATGCAACGGGGACTGATGTTGCAGTTTCGGGACACATGTCCGAAACCTTGGCAACGTCTGCATTGTGGTATTTCACTGTTATGAAATACCTCGAAGACAATTTGCTGATGTAAGATTGGAAGCAACTTAGTCCGTATTATTACATCTCTGTCAGTCTCTGGGGCAAGGTGAAGCACACTGATTTTCACAAACCATTATGGGGGACAGAATTTTTTGACCTCAGTGAATTTGACGTTAGGAAATGTTGCCTCATGGGCAATTACGATGTCGTTCTGTTCCCAAAAAGAAGCGACTCGTTTTAGAAGGATGGTTCTTGACTTTTCGTCAGCCGGGGTGAATACCTTTTTGGCCTTGAGGTTGTCGTTAACCTTGCGGTAGGTTTCCCTATCGCGGGTTACAATTTTGTTTAGGGATGGGCTTAAGGTCTTTGCCTTGAAGTTTGAAATCCCTAGTCGACTCATGTTACCGACGAAAATTTTCAAATTGAGGTCTCGTGCAACGACCCCGGGTTGCTGTTTTTTCTTAGAAACAGGCGCGCGGACCTCGACCGCTGACTGCGCAGTGTTGCGAACAGATGCCGCCTTTGTTAATTACCGGAGTTGGCCTCGGTGGGCAAGTCTCCTGCTGAGGTACAATTTTTAGCATATTTTGAGTTATCGAGGGGTTCGACAACTTTTTATGGACAGCTGATGATGATGATATGGCTCCTCGATAGTATAGTGGTTAGTATACCCGCCTGTCACGCGGGAGACCGGGGTTAGATTCCTCGTCGGGGAGCCTCTGGCGCAAGACTTAATGACCTTGCCCGGAAAAAACAAATCATTATGGAAAAATTTAACAAGCCTCAGGACTTGCTAAATAAGGCCAAGACCGGTTCCCGGTTGTAGTACCGATGATGATGATGATGATGATGGTGGTGGTGTTGGCGTGCAGTCAGTGGCGATACGCTTACTAGAGGAACCTCCCTCGCAGCGTATTGTTGGGAGTGACTCTCTTCGGTTTTGATGAGCGTAGCTATTTATACTGAGCTGGGGTTTCCTCTAATTATAGAATCGTTATCTGGATGTCTGGTTATCAATTATGAGCGGCTGGGATAGTGCGAGTCATGAGTGTTATCGGTGATGAGATGCTATGTACTATGAATCATGGCTGCCGTTGTTAATTGGAAGTCTGCTTATCGGTGATGATGGTTGGTGATGAGTCAAGTATTAACTCTGCTTATATGGTGATGAAGCATATGAATATCACAGGCGTTAACTAGCGCCTGAAAAAAGAAAAGTTATCGGATCACAAAGAAAACAATATAAAAAGGAACATACACGAAGTCGTACAGCGGATTGACCTAAGACATAGACATAGATCTTAGACTTGATCGTTAAAATGAAATCTCACATGCAAATTATATCCTGGACAATGACTTGGTTGCTGAGTTCTGTTAAGAGTTAGAATATCGGGCTTAGCTGTCTATGAATATTGGCGAACTGCCTTTACATTCGTGTTCTGTAACCCAGTTCTGTAACGTTATAAAAAGCCTTTGTTTACACACATGGATAGGCAATTCTTTCCATACTTGAGTATCCGCTTTAAGGTTCCCAGCTCTTTTGCTCCTTTTTTAATGGCCGTGGATTTTTTATTAGTGATTTCACACTTTTTCAGCGGAAATTTGTTGATTTTATTTTGGGTACTATTACTTGTATCAACTGGAACGAATTAAGTCCTTGTGCAGTTTTGGGTTTCTTTGTTGTAGAGACATTTAATAACTTGGCCACTTTTCGAGCTGCATGGCTTATGTATCGTTGTTCTTTAATTATCATCATAGGTTCAGAGATTTGCACTTACAATGCAATAAACGTTTGCGAACTCTCACATTGGTTTTTATCTTGGTTATTTTTATAAATTAGTTATTAGTCAAGCGATTTGTAAAAACATATCCGCACGCGTTGATATCGTGCAGTTAATACACATGTTGTGTGTATACCAGGTGTATGCATAAGATTTTTCCGGTTTCTTTGGTAAAAAAAAAAGTAATTTTGTAGCGAACTTAATTTTTTTATTAAAAATATTGGCCATCGACATCTACACACATTTCGCCCATCTTTCAGGTAATTTATGACTAGCATGCCAGAAAAACTGCTTGCCTTTCGCGGGACACCATACTCCAACTTCCTCGAAATCGTTGAACTGCTGCTCTGCGAGCGCATATATATATTTGGAATATTTAAAATTAGAAACCAACCAAATAGCTGCAGTTTCGAAGCCTTCAATTTAGCCTTGGATAATGACAGACCCGTCTTTGATAAACAGCGAGAACTGGACAATGACAGGATTTCCATATTAGGGCTTGGGCTTAAGCTCTAAGTTATCCAACTATGTGAAGCAAAACTCGTAGCTTCGAAGCGTTGAATCGCCTCAGATAATGATGAACTCGTATGTGATCACCATAGCCAAACGGTTGATTGACGTTCATTAACAGCGATTTTCGGTTTTGCTCGTGGATTCCAAGAGATCTCGCGATATTAGATTCCCAATGGCACAAGTGTTTCGCATCGATTATTGTAACGTTCGCGGCTTAAGATGCAATTTTGCCTCTGTGTCTGCTCTAAATTCTAACCCTGCACTAACCTGATACCTTGAACGTTTGGCGTTTGGATTATTGGAAGGTTGCGATCAAGGAGGTGAGAACGTGTTTGACAATAGGTACAATCAAGAACGTAATGAACGGCCATTGGCAAATTACATGATCACTGACGTGAGTTGTTTTTATCTACCTCGTCCACGATCACAAGGTGAGTCATGGCTAATTAGCATATGACCCTAAATGTGAGCCGTGGCTAATTTTTACTTGCACAATCACGCATGTGAGCTGTGGCTGGATATCTCTACGTGCACGATCACAAAGGTGAGCCGTGGCTAAAGTCTTGTGGTTTTTCTAGCAGTTATACACACAAGCAAGGCTAATAACCCCGCCCCTATAAAAATAAATTATTATGGAAAATTTAACAAGCCTCGAGACTTGCTAAATAAGGCCAGGTCCGGATCCCGGTTGTAGTGCCGATGATGATGATGATGATACACACAACCCAATAGTGAAGAAAAACACCGACAGACAATCGAATTAGCAAGCATCAGAGTCGTATACCGAAGCAATACCATAGCAATTCCATACAAATTGATTGTACTTGTGCTTTGGTGTATTTAACATTGGTTCTATTTTTTAGTGATTCTAACCGTCATACCGTCAGTTCGAATTACACGCTCTTCACTATCGTCGCAAATGCTATAGTCCACTAACACGATCAGAGTAGTGAATTGTGACTAACATCTGCGCGCAGGATCCTGCATGTGAGTCGTGAAGGGATAATTCTACGAGCTCGATTACCGCTGACTTAAACCAGTGAGTCGTGGCAAAATGGACAGCAAGTAGATCTAAGGATTGATCGGTGTCTTTTTAATCAGGACCGGGTAATACCTGGGGCAGTTGTTAAATCTTTAGAGGTGAAAAAGTGATGGTCAGATGGCACCAAGTCTGGGAAGTACGGCGGGTGCAGAAGGATGTTCCATCCAAGCGAGTTCAAGGTGTTTCCCGCTAGTTTTGCTGTGTGAATTTCACAAGTGACTTTGCCATTTTCCATTTGACATTCATTCATATCGTGTGGACCCCATTTACCCAGTTTATTGATATCCCCCATTGTTCAATTGCTCGTAAACTCCTGCTGATTGTTTCTTGCGACACATGTAATCGGCCCTAAACGGCTGCCCAACCCACTTTCTACGCGGTCTCCCAATACTCTTCCCCTAACCATTTGCTACCAGAATGTCAGAGGACTACGGTCCAAAACCCATTCGATCTTACAAAATACTCATTCCTTTCCCTTTGATATATACGCACTGACCGAAAGTAACCTCGCCCCCAATATCAATAGCCTAGAACTGCCCCCCCCCCCCCTCTTCGCGGCTTTTCAGGACGACGAGGTCCATCATTCCGGTCCTGACAACCCCTGCCGAGGCCTGCTGCTTGCCATGCAAAACTGCCTTACATCTTCTCTTATCTCCATCTCTTCTTCTCCCAACCTCGACTATGTCGCAATAGAAATTGAACATTGCTCAAAGTCCGTGTACATCATATGTTTTTACATACCGCCATCGCAAACTATCGAGTCATACGAACTCGCTATTGCGGCAATCGACCACATACCTGAGCCTAGTTCTTCCCAAGAGGACATTGTAGTCCTTGGCGATTTTAATCTCCCCCATCTCCAATGGACGCTGTCTGACGATAACTCCCACTACATCTCAAACCCCACTACTACTAAGGAATGTCTCTTTATAGACAGCCTCAATAACTCTAGCCTTTGCCAAGTAAGCAATGTCCAAAACCATCTGGGCAGACAACTTGACCTTGTGTTCACGACAGACCCCTTTATTTCCCCAGGCGTCCCTAGACCCCACACCCTCTCAACCATTGATAACCACCACACGCTTCACGTATCCTTATACCACGACTACTCAGCCCACAGCAACCCCCCCCCCCCCCCTATCCATTTTCATTCAACTTCCCAACAACAAATTTCCGCCTCATAAATGAGTACCTCAGCAATATGACACTCCGCGTAAATGATATAATTGTAGAGGACGCTACAGCCTCTCTCTACACAGAAATCTACAACGCCATATGCCTATATGTCCCATACTCCCGACACAGGTTATCATTCTCATCGCCCCCATGGTATAATCACAAACTACGCACCCTTCGTAACAAGAGGAATAAGTTGTGGAACACTTTCCTAAACACGCGTTCTCCCCCGGGCTACTCCAACTATCTGAGTTACTTTTATTAATTCACCGAGCTTTACAGCTTCTCTACCACAATTGCCTTGCCAAAGCTGAATTCAACCTGATCAACAACCCCATATCTTTCTTCCACTTCATCAACCACAAACGGAAATCTGATGCCTATCCCACCTCCCTTTTCTACGGCTCAAATACTACAACGGACTCCCAAACCATATCCAATCTTTTCGCGTCCCTCTTCAAACTATCCTTCACGGACGACTCGTTCGAGCCTAACCCCTCCTACTCTACTGGCATGTCTGAATTCTCCCTCAGCCCTCTCATCCCTCTACACATTCAACAACACAGAGTCAAAAAAAAATTGAAGAACTGAAAGACGATTTTAGGCCCGGTCCAGACGGACTCCCTGCTATCCTCTTAAAAAAATGTTCCTCTTCTCTCTCTCTCCCGCTCGCGTCAATCTTCAATCTGTCCCCTGCACAAGGTCTATTCCCCGACTTTTGGAAATCCTCTTACATAACCCCCATACATAAAAAAGGAAAAAAAAAACGATATATCTAATTATCGTCTCATTGCCAAGCTTTCGCACATTACCAAACTGTTCGAAGGCCTTCTATATGAGACGTTATGTTTTCGCTGCGCACCCATCATCTCTCCGAACCAGCACGGCTTCCTCTCAGGCAGGTCCATTACTACTAACCTTGTCGAACTCACACCCCACACACTCCTTGCCCTAGAAAACGGCGATGAGGTCGATTTAGTCGCTACCGACTTTAGCAAGGCCTTCGACAAAATTTCCCACAACCTCATTCTCTTCAAGCTATCATCCCTCGGTTTCGAACCCCTGCTGATTAAGCGGGTCTCATCCTATCTCAGTTATCGAACCTGCTGTGTGCGATTTAGATCCACCCTCTCCGATGCTTTTTTCCCAACCTCAGGTGTCCCCCTGGGCAGTCATCTCAGCCCTCTCCTTTTTATCCTAACTATAAACGACATAGGCTCTTGCATTAATCACTTCTTCATCTCGCTTCACGCGGATGACTCTAAAATTTTCAAGACAATCCGCTCTCCCCTGGACTCCTCACTTCTCCAATCGAACCTTGACAGCTTCTTGACTTGGTGCCAAAATAATTGCCTAGAAATGAATATCGCCAAATGTCACACAATCACCTTCTCTCAGAAGCGTTCCCCCACTCACCCACGCTCCTATCTCTTACTGAACCAACCGATAACATCGGTTGAATCGATTCGCGATCTGGGCGTCCTATGCGACAAGGAGCTCAAATTTACCGCATACATAATCCTCAAGGCCAACGCCGCCCTTGGGTTTGTCAAACGCTGGTCGAAGGAGTTCCTTAACCCCTATGTCACCCGATCACTCTACACAACCTTTGTTCGGCCACTACTCGAATACGCTAGTCAGGTCTGGTCCCCGTATCAAGTGACTCACATTCGCAGGATTGAGGGTGCTCAACGTCGTTTCTTGCGCTTTGCTTGCATTAAGCTAAATAAAAATGGGGGTTCCGCCTTCAATCAATCAATAATACTTCTGCTAATTGCCGTTGAGTTTGCGTCGGGTCATCATCCAATAACTTCTGCAATTGCTCGTCTTCACATTTTTGTGGTCTACCAGAGCGTTCTCTGTCTTCCATATTGAAATCACCACTTTTAAATTGTTGAACCATGTCTCACATGTTCTAATTGATGGAGCGTGTTCACCCTATGTTTCTACTAGCAAACGATGACTTTCAACAGCCTTTTTCTTTTAATTAAATAAGAAAAGCAATGTTCTTTTTCAGGCACAAAACTCGAGATGATCACTGAACGATAAAACAAAGACGCTAGTTTTTGGCGGACTCAACTTGTGTGTGTTTATAGTTAAATCTCAGACGAACAAAATGACATAGTGTCAAATTAATACGCTGCGTACTTTTTGCTGGCGCCGTCTCTTAGTTAAACAAAAAAAATGTATGCATATACCTGGTATGTGGGAGGTGAGGGGGAATTTGAATGTATAATACTCTTTTTAAGGCATTTTTACATACTAATTGATTTATCTAATCAATTAATCAGAATTCATTCAAGTCTAAGAAGTGTGATTATAATCTATGTACAGACCAATTAACATTAGTCACTACCATATTTGGTAAGCTCAATTTGATTGGATTATAAGGATTATTTATTTAATTATATATTTAATTATAATGTAATAATTAATTATAAATTTAATTATTTATTTTTAAGAACTTATTCGAGTCCAAATGTGGTCTCAATATCTGCACATGCCAATTGGAGCTTCTTTTCCTCTTGTAATACATATCTCAGAAGATTTGCCTTTTTATCTTTCACTCATGTGTCGGTTTTTATTTTTTTTTTATTTTTTAATTATTTTCTTTTTTTTTTTTGATATAAATGTGTATTTTTTTTTCTACACCTCTTCTCCTCTCGTCTATTAAAACGTATCCAACTCGATTTACGATTATTATTTATTTATAACCCAAAACAATTCGCTTTCATTGAAATATTCTGACACACAAAACAAATAATAAGTAAAACTTTAAAGTACAAAAGTACAAACTGCAATAACATTTATAAACGGGTTTCTACTTATTTTTTTCATACAGCAGCAAGAGTCGGAACTCGAACTCCGCTAATAAGACATTTTTAAATAGAAATACATTGCTAAAAACAAAAACAAAAACAAAAAACAAATAAATCACAACCATAAAATTAGTAAATAAATAATAGAATAAACGAAAAACAAATAAGACAAAATAAGAAAAATGGAAGAATCTCTTCAAACTGACTTTGGTTCCCCGCTTTAACTAATTTATTGTCATTTCTTGTTATCGATTTTATTGTATAAAGAGAACTTTTTTCTCTTTTAGAAAATCAAAATAATTCTATTCCTAAAAAAAGAATAATAAAAAAATTAATAATTGGACTTAACCTTCAAGTTCTAAGAAGACTTTAAAAATCTTTTTAATTGTTAATTCTAAGCAATTTTTATAAAAACCAAAGAAGAGAAAACACAATTTCGTGGATTTACATACGAATATAGTGTATTGTATATTTGTGAAACTCTGTTGAAACTTTTAAAAACTCTGTTATCCTGTTATCTATTTTCGATACTGTGTATAGATATTAAATAAATGACGCATTAAGTAACGTTCGGCATTTTTAATTGAATTAAGGTTGAATTAAGACCTTAGACGAAAACAAATAACAAAATAAAAAACCATACTGAAACGTTTTTTCCCTTAAACAGATTGTAAATGATGGTGACAAATTGCCTTCAATATCTAATATCACAGGAGATGATATAAAAAATGTTGTTGAAATGCTGTTACACTGAAACTTCCCATCCCGTAATACTCGTACTCGCAGACAAGGTGGTAACTAAACTCCTGAAAACTTTCAAATTTACGACATCCATGTTTGTCAATAACGACAATTCCGGCGACGCTGCAACCATGAGTTGTACGTGATCTATCTTGAAGCTAACGTTGTAAGAAAAATCAAGCTCGGTCGAATCCGATGGACGGGACACTTAGCTCGAATGAGAGAAGAGCAGCTTGCCCGGAAAGTCCTTTGTGGCAGGATGTATGCAAGGCGACAGTGCGGCAGACCTTGTCTGTGATGGACGGATAGCGATGAGCAGGACACCCAGAGCCGGCGAGTGCCAAACTGATGATGATGTTTGTCAATAACACTGCCAGACGTCGTGGAAATATATTCTAACTATTATAATCTCTTTATATTTATTTAACCTCTACTTACATTGTAATTCCCAACCTACCTTCAACTTTCCCAGTCATTGATTGTTGTTAACCACTGTTGTATGAGAAATTCGGCATATATTGATTTGAACACCCCACCTACTAATCATTTGGCTCTGGTTTTCCGTACTATCGTGTTCTCTTTTTTAACCTTTTAATTTTCTTTCCACTTTTCTCTCTCTCTCTTTCTCTCTCTCTCTCTTTTTCGTCCCCCGATTAGCTTCCCAACATGTCTTGTGGCAATCCGACCTGTGGGATTTGTAATGCCAATGCCGACTTCGGATGCTGTAAATGTATTTGCGGAAAGTCTTTCCGCGCCACCTGCGTGGGACTCAACAAGCGTAACACGCGCTTCACGAAGGCATTTCCATGTTATCCCTTATTATTCTGCTATGATTGCATTGACGTTTCCCTTTTTGACAACCCTTTGGAGATTAAGTGCCTAAGCGACGCAATCGACGGCTCCCATAGCTCTAATCTAAAAATAATTACAAACAAAATCTCATCATACTGACCTCCTTGGCTCTCTCCACTACAAGTCGCTCTCAAACATCACCACCGTCATTAGAGACAACAACAAAACAATCGCCAATCAACTTACTTACTGGCTCAACGAACCCCTTAACTCACTAACCCACGAGTTACTCCACTCCATTCGTTCAAAAATAGATAAATGCCAACAATCAACCTCCAAACAATCGGCTGTTCATCATCATCATCGTCATCGGCACTACTACCGGGATCCAGTCTCGGCGTTATTTAGCAAGTCTCTCCACCGGTATCCGGTCCTTGCCCGAGACTTGTTAAATTGTCCATAATAATTTGTTTTTCCGGGCAAAGTTATTAGCCCTGCGCCCTATTCATCATACCAACCCCCTTTTTGAGTACATTCACAGGAAGTTGAATAGCTTTAGTGAGGAGCTCGCTTTACAGCGCTCCTTCACAAAAAACACACTTCTAATCGGCAAAACCCAATCCCTTACTCAAGCTTGTTCTACACAAACTAGACGTTGTCGCAAATGAACTAGCGGCTTTCCTGTCCTTGCTCGACCAGCTTGATATCGCAATAATTCCATCCGCGCATAGGAATCAAATCACCCCCCCCCCCCCCCGTATGAAGAACTACATAACGTGGCCCCAAATCGATCTAACCCCCCACACCGTAATTACCCCGCCCCCACCATCAACCCCCCCCCCCCCCCCCATCAACCCCCACCACCGCTCCTATGAAGGTCTAAGCCCTAATCGTCCATTTAGGCACATCTTGGGCAGAATGGCAAGCTCGTATTAATAAGCTTGAGCATTTAAATGAAGCAGTTACATCATATCTCTTAAAGGGCGCACGTAAAGCCGCAAACTCGGCCTGGATGTCTGAGTTCTTTCTGATAAATTACAGCATTCCCTTAAGGGAATGTCACTCGCCTCCCGTCGATAAGAACAAACCCAGTTTAGGCTTAGCCCCCCCCCCCCCCCCCCCCCACCCCTCACCGCCACCCGTCAAACTATTGACCCTCTCTTACCACCTCCTGTTAAGATCACACAGCAGTCCCTTAAATCAACTAAATGTCGCTATGCCCTCTCTAAGCTCAGAAATAAACGGACCTACGAAAATGTCCGCATCCATCTTGTTTACCTCCATGGCAAATCTGATTTAGTCTGCTATAAAGGCAAAACGAAAACCAGCGTCATGATTTCCATTCAGCAGGAAGGACTGCAACCGACATCCCTAGCCTTCGTGACCTATATACCAAATTCCACGAAAATGTCAATATTCCCACACAAAAAGTATCAAAAGAGCTCTCGGCTTTTCGTCAATACATCCACACGGAAATTGCTTTTAACTCTCAACGCAGTAAAACCATTAACAGCAAATTTGTTCGACCCTAATGAGTCGCCCAACCCACACCCTGTAAAGCCTCTAAATACTTCCCCCCTGACCTTTTACTATCAGAATGTCAGAAGTCTACGCTCTAAAACCCAATCGATCTTGCAAACTACATACTCCCTTCCCTTTGATATATACGCTCTGACCGAAACTAACCTTGTCCCCAGTATCAACAGCCAATAACTGTTCTCCTCTTCTTTCAAGGTTTTTCGTGACGACGATGTTCATCGATCCTGTCCTGATTCCCCATGCCGAGGCGTGCTGTTTGCATCCAAAATGCATTAGCCTCTCCCCTTTTTACCATCTCTTCTTCTTCTTACCTCGACTATGTCGCAATAAAAATTGAATATCGCTTAAAGTCATTACACGCCATTTGTTTCTATATACCGCCTTCGCAAACCCTAGAGTCATACGAACTCTCAATTGCTGCAATTGACCACTTAACTGAGTTGAGTTCTTCCCAAGATGATATCGTAGTCGTTGGCGACTTTTACCTCCCCTATCTCTAATGGACGTTGTCAGACAATAAATCCGACTACATCTCAAACCCCCCTGAAGAGCTATATCGCAAACCTACAATAGTGAGAGTGATCAAGTCGCGAAGATTAAGATGGGCCGGACACGTAGCGCGAATGGGCGATGATAGGACCGTGCATAGAATTCTTGACGGTAAACTAACGGGGAAGAGACCGACAGGGCGACCGCGACGGAGATGGGAGGACAATGTTAGATTGTACCTCGAGGAGATCAGATCGAATGATCGAACGTGGAAGGAGAGCGCACAGGACAGGGACCAATGGCGGAGCCGAGTCGGTGAGGTCATGAACTTCCGGGTTCCTACAGGCCAGTAAATATATATATAATATACATCTCAAACCCCACAACTGATGAGGAATGTATCGTGTAGACAGTTTCACTGACTCAAGCCTTTGTCAAGTAAGCAATGTCCCAGATCATCTAGGCATACAATTTGACCTTGTGTTTACCCCCTATAATTCCTCAGTTGCCCCTAGTCCCCACCTCCTTCAAATGTTGATATTCACCCCCCCCCCCCCCCACCACCTTCTCATATCCCTATACCACGACTACTCATCCCATCCCACGCCACCCCCCAACTTCTTTTCTTATAACTTCTGCAAAGCCATCTTCCACCTCATAATGAGTACCTTAGCACAGCCGCCCTTGGCTTTAACGATATAACAGCAGATGGCGCTACTGCCTCTCTCTACAGAGAAATCTACAACGCCATTCGCCTATATGTTCCATATTCCCGATACGGGATATTGTTCTCATCGCCCATAGTATAACCGCAAAATCCGTATCTTCGGAACAAGAGGAATAATATATGGAACATTTTCCTAAAAACGCGTTCTCCCCTAGACTATTCCAACTATCTTGGTTCCTTTTATCAATTCACAGAGTGTTACAGCTCCCTCTGCCACAATTATCTCGTTAAAGCACAAAAGAATTTGATCAATAGCCCCAAATATTTTTTCCACTTTATCAACTACAAACGCAAATCTGATGCCTATCCCAACTCTCTCTCCTACAACTCGACTACTTAAACTGACTCACAAATCATCGCCAATCTTTACGCATCTTCCTTCAAACAATCCTTTACGGACAACTCTTTTGGGCCTAACCCTTCTTACTTCACTGGTTTGCCTGAATTCTCCCTTGGCCCTCTCATCGCACTACATATTCAACAACACCAAGTTGTAAAAAAACTAAAACAACTGAAAGACGAGTTCAGCCCCTGCCCAGAGGGACTCTCTGCTATTCTCTTAAAAAGTGTTCCTTTACTCGTTCTCTTTCACTCGGTATAATTTACGGTGTATATTTTGCACAAGGTAAATTTTCGGACATTTAAAAATACTCTTATATCACCCCCCTTCGCAAAAAGGTACCAAAAAACGATTTGTCCAACTATCGCCACATTGCTACACTTTAGCGCATTCCAAAACTATTCGAAGACCTTCTATACGATGCGTTACGTATCCGCTGCAAATCCATCATCTCTCCCAACCAACGCGGTTTCCTATCCGACAGGTCCACTACTACCAATCTAGTGGAATTCTCTTCCCACACACTCCCTGCCTTAGAAAATGGCATTGAAGTCGACGTAATCACTACCGATGTCAGCAACGCCTTCGACAAAATCCCCCACAGCTCATTCTCTTTAAGTCATCTTCCCTGGACTTAAAACCCCTTCTGATTAGGTGGATTTCTTTCTATCTTAATAATCGATCTTGCCGAGTGCGATTTAAATCCACCCTTTACAATTCTTTTTTTTCAACATCAGGGGTTCCCCAGGGCAGTCATCTCACTCCGCTCCCATTTATTCTAACCATTAACGACATAGACTCCACTATCAGTCACTCCTCTATATCTCTTGTCCCGGATGATACCAAACTTTACAAGAGAATGCGCTCTCCCCTTGACTCTTCACTTCTCCAATCTGATATCGATAGCTTTTTGATTTGGTGCCAAAACAACTGCCTCGAACCGAATATCATCAAATGTCACACAATCATATTTTCTCGGGAAATTTTTCTTCACATTTATCCGGTTGATGGTTTGAAGATAATCTATGATATTGAGCGTCTCAATCTGAGCACTCTTCTCCTTCTTCAAAATATAATTAGGTAGAAAGATCCCTGACTGTATTTCCTTAGTTACTAGGATTACCTCCTCCCGGATTATTATGGGGAGCCCAATCATCTTTCGTGAGCACCATGGTATTATGACCGGTCTGCTCAGAAAAATGTCTACCTCCGACGGTTCTACCGATGCTTTCTTTTTCTTATTGTCTTTCGGCTTTTGGGGTGTTGTCTTGATGTTGGAATAACGGGTGCCGGGCAAGTTTTCACAGCCCTTTCCCTGTGTGGGTAGTGTTTCCGGGTGACTACCTATCGCGGTCTGTATCTTCTCAGATCCTCATGGTGCGGATTCCTATTCGACTGCCTTATGCCATGGCATCCCCTTCCTATCATTTAATGGAAAAACTTACAGGATTCATGATTGTTTGGGGGAATTCCAAACAATCCCCCGGTCCATTATCTTTACAATTCCTAGACAGAAAGTCGTTTCCCAACAAGCCGCCTGCAAACAACCCCCCCAAAAAGTCTATTACTTGGAAGCTACAGGGGATCCCTTGATGTAATTTTTTTTCCCCTAGCAAAACGCCTAGATTTGCTTTCTTGGCGTCCACTATATACTTTCAATGGAATGTCTTCAGCTTTGGGAGGTTGATCTCAGCGCCGGTATACACAATTAGGCGTATAGACACACCCAATGTCCAAAGGGAGTTGAAGAATCGGTACTTTGGTCTACGAAAACCGAGAACAGCTTTGACTGAATTGCGAGTTTAATCCAGTCGGGTTGGTGTTTTTCGCCGCGCTCCTATCTCTTACTTAACCAGCCGATGACATCGGTCAAATCGATGCATGACCTGGGCATCCTATGTGACAAGGTGCTCAATTGAATCACACATATTGTAGACATAATCCACAAGGCCAATGCCCGCCTTGGCTTTGTCATAAGCTGGTCGAAAGAATTCCTAAATCCCTATGTCACCCGTTCACTCTACATAATCTTAGTCCGTCATCTTCTCGAATACACTGGTCAGGTCTGGGCTCCGTATCATTTGTTTCATATTCACAGGTTCGAGAGCTTTCTTGCGCTTTGCGCTCCGAGGTCTAAATTGGGAAAATCCTCCGATTCTACCTCCATACGCAAGCCGGCTCCTTTTAATCGACTTTAACACACTTGAAAAGCGTCCATGCCGACATCCTCTTCATCCACCGTCTTCTTTCAGGCTCAATCAATTGCCCAAGCCTGCTCTCCTCCATTAAATTTCACACAAGCCCCTGTAACTTACGTAGCCCTCGTCTCTTTTACTTGCCCTCCCATCACACCTCGTATGGCTATAATGAGCCAGTTTCGCGTACGCTACGAAGAACCAACACCTTCCCCACCTACTTTGACTTCAACCTGTTCAATCCCACTCTAAAGCTTCGTCTCCTAACTTCCACCCTCCAAACAACTCTCCTATCCATCTATTCTACTTTTCCTGTACCGCTCTCAAACTAGGTATCCCCGAAAGGCCCCGCTACCCCCCCCCCGCACATTTTGCATACCTTCCCCCAATTCAACCTCACCCCTCCTGGTTTCTAACCCCGCCCCCCTACCAGACCCTTGTATGCTGCTCAACCACTCAGCCTCTTATCCTTCCATTCGCCCAGTCGTCTTTTTCTTTTCGTTTGTTTTTTCTTTATACCCTAAATTTTAAGTTAGTTCGTAAGCTTATTTAATTGCTTGTACGAAGACAAATAAATGCGGGTTCTCCCCTCACCAAACCCAAAACCAAAACCTAATCAAACCCAACTGATATTGTCGGGAAAAACTTAACCAATCATCTATGACCTCTGCAGACATTGCTAATGTAAGGTTTTCGAAACCCTGCTCTTGCCAAATGTTTGCCTTCTGCATCTGAATCTGTACCGGCCCCCACACACATTTTTAATTGGGAATCTAAAATGGATTTCCATGTTAAATTTTCAAATCAGAATTTCAAATCGATTCATATGTAAATAGAGATGCCATGAAATGAATCAAAACGTACCACACCCATGCAATGCTCCCAGAATTCTAAATAATCTCAAACTAGCATCTTCTCATTGAATTCCTTAATCATTTTCCCATAGAATTTAATGACTATTCCTTGATGAAAATTCATGGTCATTCTTTCATTAAATTCCGTGAGTATACTCCATTGGATTTCACGACCCGATGGATTACTTAGAAATGATACTCCACATTTAGTTCGTATACTCAGAACAGCGAGAACACGTACAGGAAAATGACGCTATAACTCATATTGTCTTTCGATCTCTTCGAATCCGATCATTACAATATCTCCATACTCGTAATTAGAGGCCTTCTCTACTAAGCTAGTAGACACTATCAATTTATATGACCGCTGTTCCAGATCCCAATGTCGAGACTAATATACCCACGGACGTCAGTAATAGCTAGAATACAGAATACAGATAACGATGAGGGACACTCTGGTCCTTGTCTTGCAAGTCGGCTTTCGAGCTTTTTCAGTTTAATTTTGTGTACGAGTATGTGGGGGTTCCTTCTAACCTACCCAAAGAACCACCCATTTCCCTTAATCAACGCCCCATTCCTCACCCAATAGAGATTATTAGCTTACCTGCAATTGGCAGCGTTAAGCTACCCTTCAATCATTTCAATTCCACGAAAAACAACTTATGGCGAAACCATCATCTTGCCACAGCTTCAAGCATCATTGTTGTATCCCCTTAAGCATGTTCGGTTCCTCTGGTCGGCACTCATGACCATTGCGAACCATGGGAGAATCTGTGGGGGTTCTCTACACCACATGGAGAACCAACCCATAATTCCAACCAACCTTGACCGCTAACAGTGCGTCGCCTTAATCCAACTCCCCATTCAAAACCTGCAATACACACATTCGCAACCATGCAAAATCTGTAGGCGCATCCATCCCGAACTTGCAAGAATCCATCTCCCAATCTGCAATGAATGGCATTTCCCAAAACTTCCAACAGAATACAATTTAATAGAATACATTCTAAATCATCTCCCTCGATTACATCATCATCATCATCGGCACTACAACCGGAAACCGGTCTTGAACTTATTTATCAAGTCCTGAGACTTGTTGAATTTTCCATAATGATTTGTTTTTTCCGGCAAGGTCATTAGTCTTGCGCCAGAGGCTCCCCGACGGGGAATCGAACCCCGATCTCCCACGTGACAGGCGGGTATACTACATCACCCCACATATAATTTTTCCCAAAACCGCTTCAGTCAATTCTCTATTTAAGTTATATTCCTTACTTGCGACCAAGCAATCTTAATTGCCCGGAAATTCATATGCTGTAATAAAAGGCATATTCAAACCTACAACGGAACATTAATCATCACCACCAACTAACACCGAGCCGCATACATTTCCCCGAAATTGCTTCGGTTAATTCTCTATCTGAATTATATCTCTCGCTTGCACCCAAGCAATTCCAATTTCCCCCGAAAACCACTTCGGTTCCTATTCTACCTAAAAGATGTAAAACCACATCAATTGCCTACAATCAAACCGTATGCATTTTCCCCAAAAACCACTTCGGTTCATTTCCCCCTTAAACTATACTTCTCGCTTGTAACCGAGCGACAGCTAATTTTCCACGAAACGACCACAACGATCAAGACCCTTGACAATACTTGTCTATCCCGCCAAAACCAATTTCCCGGTATACACAACCAACGGATCCAACTCAGCTTATACGGCGAGGATTCGCTGGAACTGAATTCCCTATGCAAGTATAGCAATCCCTTCCAAGTTCCGAGTAAGTGGCAGTGAGATTATTTAGCTATGGCTCCACTGCCACGACGCGGTGTCTTTTTCTTGCCTTTAATCGACCAGTCGAGTCGTAACCACGGAAGTGCACACACCTCTATTAGAACAAAGTCTCTGCGCAGGTGCAAAAACAGTCCTTACCAAGTTAGATCCTTAATTCCGCATCTGTCCTCTGTCAAATGTACAAAAATTAGAACCAATTAATAAAGCGACAAACAGTGTCGTGAATATACCCAAGATAGGATTAAATATTCCCAGTGCAGCGGAAGTCAAATTCCACCCCTCAAGGAGAGAAGTCGCCTTTATCAAACCTTATGCTGAGCTGAATCTAGTTTTGGTTCTCCCGGTTGGTGTGCGGTGGAAATATAAAATAATTTGAAAAGACATTATAAAGCCATCGGTGATCGTGATTCGTAATACTCAAGCAATATTAATTAACTTCGCCTTTCTGTGAAACAAGATCAAGAAGGAAAGCGATCCTGCGTAGTGTCGGTTAATGTGTGTACGGAGTCGAGTCCGAATCAAGTATCTTTTTGTCTTGTGCGTGTTCCTATTCAATGTCGAGCTAGTGTTGAGATCCGTCCGACTTTGCGCGAGTCACTAAATATAACAACATACCTGTTGTTCACTAAAAGAGACACTGTCTTTAAGAGAAACAAAATTTACTTCAATACCATCGAGTTTATTGTTCGTTAAAAGAGACACTGTGTTAATGAGAAACAAAATTATACTTCAATACCATCGAGTTAACATAAATAAAAAGGATGTTTTATAACTAGAAACAATCAACTTGTTTCATTCATCAACTTTCACAGGTGATCAGTGTTTTGTCCCAACATCATTGGTGTTTCGTCGGCTTTTACTCGGTGGATGTTTACTGAACCAGCGTCCGTGTAGACGCACGAGTAACACACCCCACAACGTTCTAAACTGTTAATACAAAAAAATGAAATAAAAAAGTTATTAAAACACAAAACTCCACTCAATAGTCTACACGGATATTATTTTTTGGGCATCCCGCCATCGGATTGTCATTGCTATCAACGTTGGTAGATTCTTTTTGCTTCCAATCCGACTAGTCTATTTCCAGAAATACCAGCACCACCTAAGCCAAGACGATAGCCGTGAAATCTTGCAACCATATCAAAAGGTGCCCAAGAAGGTTTCCTGTATCTCTAAACTCAAAGTACCGATAAGGTGTTTCATCAACGCAGAGCAACATCAAGTAGCGGATTGTTCAAAGTTCTTGAGTTCCAAAAAACGGGAAGCCTTATTGGGGCAACACTAGATCTGCATATTTTACACGAGGCATCATTTCAACGATCACTCTTCTTGCAGATCAAAACAGTTCTTAAAATGTGAAATCTGCCACAAATCCCACATTACGATAATGCATCCTCAACCAATTTCGATCTGGCTGAACCGCCAGAAACAAGCAGCACTTACCTATGCCAAAATAAGTCTGAAGCGTCCTGTGGTGGTTCCATTGAACGCCACTACTTAACTTCCCACCATTTATTAAGAAACTGCTTTCTAGAGTGCGAAAAACCCTGGAAAACATTTACTTACCTTTCCATGGTTCGCTGAAACTTTCTCCTAAAGTATCTAAACCCATAATTTGCGCTAATGCAATTCCATTAGCACCAAACAGGTATTTTTCCTAACGGCATGGTTACATGAAACGCATCGTGTTCCTTAAAAGCAATTCGGTTGCACCACCAAGCAAGCGACATAACTCGAACCATTACGGTGCACATATCTCCGATCGAATTCTGCCGCACACATGCAGGAGATATTCCTTCTTTCATTTTTACCTACAAGCACATCGGTCGGTAAACCGATCGACAAGCAAAGGCATTACCATCCTATAAGCATTTCCCCCAGGGGCATGCCTGCATACAACGCAGCATGTTCCTGAAATTCAATTCGGTTACGACATTACGTAACCGACATAAATCCTCGAACTTGTCCATGCACACAAGAAGAAAGTATTTTTCCCGCACACGTGGATGGCAAGTCATATCAGCAGACCCATCGGTCGATCGTTCAATCTGCAATAGCATACCTCACCACTGGCTGCCGAAGCAAATCGAATTCTCGTCAATGTAAATATACACACGAGAGTTCGACCCTTACGAGATGCCACTCATATGTGCACGATCAGCGTAAATGATGTACGCAGTTGCTGAACGTGTAAACACACAGACCGATGACTTGCCCAGCTGCGGGTGCTTTTCTCGGTTGTTTATTCGATTGCATGTCCATGGCACGCACGTTGGGCGACACACTGCATGAACAACGATTTGATCATCGTGTGTGCGTTTCGCGCCCTTTACTGGGACCAATGTCGAGAATCATCCCCTATTGGTCGACGAGCAGAAATGAAATTCATATCGCACCAGTGTATAGATAGATTCCGTGGAGGCAAGCCGTGGCCTCCACGTAAACGGCGAAGAAAAAAAGAGTCGAGTTGGATACCCGGTGGAGTACACGTTTTTCGGTTCATAGCAAATCAATACGCAGTGCGAAAGATTCTCCAGACTTGATAATTCTTTAATTAAACGAAAATCTTTAATCAAATGTGCAACCCATGGAACTTTTAATAAATAAATGAACCGTTTTGTGAATACATAAAAGAAAGTTTTAAACTCTGTAAAAAAAAAAATAAAATAAAAAGTTTCCCTAACAATAACAGCAAAACAGTGCTCTAGTGTTTATTTTCCTCTTCTTGGTGGATGGCGGCAGGCAGCGCAGGACTTCGGAATGCAGTGGTAAGGATTGTTTCGTGTGTCAATAAGTGGAAGATTTCGAATCCTGACAATGCGTTGTAACTTTGTGTAAAGATCGTGGTTGGTCGTGCAGTTTACATTCACATAAAGCAATAAATAAAAGCAATTCGAATTCGTTAATCAACGGTCTGCTCGTCCTAGAAACGCTGTCCTGGTATCTATGGTGTGCTTTGATTCTGTCGTGGCGTACAGTGAACTCTTAAGTGGTGAGGACGAAGTAGAACTCTGCGCCCATGCCGGTGATTCTACCTACAGCTGTTGCAACACTTAGTAAACAATGCCGACGTCCCTATTCGCCGCTTGTTAGATCAGAGCAGCCGAACGAATTACATATCCGAGGATTTGGTGCAGAAATTACGTTTGCCAAAAAAACCAACACTCGTCAAAGTCATTGGAGTATGGGGAGAGATTGTAACAGTCCGCTTTATTGCCAGCATCAGACTCAAGTTTGATCATTCAGAAGTGCCATTCATACATATAAAAGCACTCATAATCAAACGAGTTACTGGTGTTAAGGGTCCTACACCCACTCTCGCACCCACACTCCCCCTCTCTCTTTACCATAATAATCACAACAAGTAGAAAATCTAAATAATCTACTTGGTAATAAATTAAATAAAAAGTTGGCGGCGAAAGAAAAAACAAAAACATCGAAAAACGTTGACGGAAGTTTTTCAGTGAATCGCCAATCGCCAAACGAACAGGAACATTCGTTCATTAACTAAAAAAGTAATAGTCGCCGCGGATTCAATTTAAATAGAACATTAATATTCGACGCGACCGCGTGAAAAAAAGAAGACCGAGGAGAACATAAATAAACAGGGGTTCAAGCAATCATCAACCGATAGGTGGTTCGACGACACTCACGTAAGTCGCTTAAGAGTTAACCTATTATTTGTTTCTACTATAAATATATATAACAAATTAGGGGAACCGGCAACTATCAACTGCGGACTGTACTAGAGTTAAGAACTCTTTAAATCCGTAAATACACGGAGGTATAACCCAGTGGTGGGTAAAACCTTGGGGCTCTAATGTCCCTACACCAAATAGCCGTGCTGGTGGTTAGGTTGAAAAACATATATACATAAATAAATTAATAAAAGAAAAAATAATATTTTCATTCCACAAGAGAGAGGGGGATAAGATATTGTTGCGAACTTAGGGTTTGCTGGATTAATTATTTTTAATAAATAAGAGCCGTTAAATCGATTTTCAATTAATGTAACACTTTATTAGTCCGTTAATAACAACCGTTACTTTTACCGAACACAAAGATTTCTTGACTTATCGCTTCCGTACTATTCGCGTCTTATACTGCTTACTTCTTACTTATCCTCCCGATCTGCGTGCGACGTATTTATACCGTTATTCCTCATTCTGATTCGGTGCTACGTTTCCATCCGTTCCACAGCCTCGAATTTTCTATTGCTCATAGTCTCCAGCTTTCCAGTACTTTCTAGAATATTCCAGTACTTTGTTTCGGACTTTCTAGAATATTCTAGTACTGATTGTCATATGCGTCACACTACCCTCCGCCTAGATTAGTTCGTCCCGAACTAAGTTCACTGGTCTTCTGGGTTAACAAAAAGTCGCCAGTCGGTCACGATGTACCACTTTCATCTTGGCGTTCGGTCTTCGCTGAATCCTATAGACAACGTCGTTAATTCTTGTGAGAATCTTATACGGTCCTTCCCAATGTTGTTGCAACTTCGGAGACCTTCCTTTTTGCCGATGAGGGTTATAAAGCCACACGTTATCGCCTGCATTAAATTCGGATGCGTTGGCTCGAACGTCGTACCTTGTTTTCATCCTGTCACTTGATACCTGGATTTGGTTTCGAACCAAATGATGAATCTCATCGAGGCCATTTCTCCGTTCGGCTACGTAGTCTTCGGTCTTATCTATGGCGTCTGGAGGTATTCCGAATCGCAGATTGGCTGGTAATCGCATCTCTCGTCCAAATATAATTCTTGCTGGAGAATGGCCTGTCGTATCGTGATTAGCCGATCTATAACTCACGAGAAAGGTTTGTACACATTTGTCCCAATCTCGTTGGTGATCACTAACGACCTTCGATAAATACTCTTTCATTGTTCGGTTGAACCTTTCGACCATTCCGTCTGACTGTGGATGTAAGGGTGTGGTCCTGGTTTTACCTTACGCCCAGTGCCGCTCAGATACCTTGAAATATCTGTGATTCGAAGTTTCGGTCTTGATCGGAATGAAGCTCACAGGGAACTCTATATCTGCTGATCCAATTATTGATAAGCTGCTCAATGACGGTTGTTGCTTCTTGGTTTGGAATTGGAAGGACTTCCACCCACTTGCTGAAGTAATCCATGATGACCATTCGTTGTCGTTGGTTTTTGGGAATGGTCCTGAGATATCAATCGCAATTCGCTCGAAAGGGGCACCCACGTTGTACTGCTTCATAGCGCTCCTTGGTTTTGCTGTTGGTCCTTTGGTCACAGTGCAAGTTTTGCACTTCCTACACCAAGACTCGACGTCATCTCTCATGTGAAGCCAGTAAAATCGAGATCGTAATTTTGAAAGTGTCTTATTAACTCCCAGATGTCCACCGGAGGCCCCGTCGTGCATTTCTGTTAGTACATCCTTCACTTTTGATGGTGGGACTAGAATCTGCATTCGTTGGGATTTTCCGTCCGCGGCTTCCCATTTACGCTTTAGAATTCCATCTTCCACCAGCAAGGAATTCCATTGTGCCCAATATACCTTAAATGTTCCACTCTTGTCGGAAATATTGTTCCAAGTCGCCCGCTCGTTCTTTTCTTTGTGTTCCAGGATTAGCGACATATCTTCATCCTGAAGTTGAGCTGCGCGTATAGCCTCATTCGTCCACCCATCTAGTACTACTACTTGTACATTTCGCAGGTCGTACGCCTCTTCTTTCTCTTCCGCTCTATGACAATGTTTACAATCTGGCTTACATGGTCTTCTTGGTAGAGCATCTGCGTTATTATGCACCGTCCTTTGCTGAATTGAGCTTATCATTGATACGGGTGCACATTCTGCGGTTAACTCTCCTTTTCTTATTGCGACCGGCTCCTCGGACGCATTTAGTACTCTGACAGGTACAATGTGCTTCTTCACCTCAGGTTAGTCCGTTGATAGTCTCCTCTTATGATCAGCGCATGAACAACAATTTTCACTCGATGTTTCATTCATTTGTCGACGTTTCCTACAGCCAACAGAGATGTGGCCGACTCCGCCGCATCTCCAGCACTTCATAACAGGTCTCGGGGTTCTCCGTTGTACATGCCTGATTCTTTGGCAGGAACATTCCTGGACGGACATTTCTCGGACTCTATATGTAGTCCTGGTAGCCAGTTTAGCAGATCCATATGCCAATGCGAACGCCAGTATTTCATTAGTCGTCTTCTTTCCCGCCAAACGAACGGCCTGTTGCAAGTCCCGATATTGGACTTCTTTCAGAAATTCCTTAGTCATATTTGAATAAGACAAGTTTGCCAATCGCTCAATGTCTGCCTACAACTGTTGAAGATTTTCTCCAGGTTTCTGCGTTTTGCTCCGCAGTTGCATGCGGTAAAGCTGCTGCATGTGGTTGTCTCCATACCTAGCTTCAAGGGCGTCTCTTATCGCTTGGAAATCTGTTTGCTTCTCTGCTGGTATGGTTTGTAGCAATTTTGCAGCCCCCCCGGCGGAGTGATAAAATTAGTGATATTGAGTTTTGCTCATCCGACCACTTATTGTAATTGGCCGCGGCGTCAAACTGACGTATAAATATGGGGAAGGGTTCCGTTCCATCGAAGGTTGGCGGTTGCATCCTTGTAGTCATATTGATTGCTAGGCGATGTCTTATTTCTCTCAACACACTCAGGTCTCTTTTCGATTCGCGCTATTTCATCGGTGACTTTTAGACCCAGATTTTCTACTTCGTTCAGAATTTTTTCCTTAAAGTATTGAAAATTACATTTCATCCGTTGCGTTTGGGTATCCAATTTTGCATTAACATCTGCAGCTTGCGCATCCAATTTTGTATTAATGTCTGTAGCTTGCGCGTCCAGATTTGTCATCACCCTCCTGAACATCTCCGAAATGTCCAACTGTGACGAACTATTCACCGTTACATTGGCACCATCTTGACTCACTGTTTCTTCTCCATCCAGACAGTCTGGCCCAATCGTAAAAACATATGTGTCGACATCAATACCCTCTTCCTCCATTGCTGCTTGCAGGCGCTGTCGACGAATTTGCTTCTGTCCTCTGCTATCCAAATTCTGGTCCTCGAGTTCCTTCTTCAACTCAGGAACGCGAAGATCCTTCAAATGTCGATCTGACATCGTCACAACACACTTTCACAGACTTATTCACTTCACCAATAATTAATCCCACTTCTGACACCAATTGTTGCGAGCTTAGGGTTCGCTGGATTAATTATTTTTAATAAATAAGAGCCGTTAAATCGATTTTGAATTAATGTAACACTTTATTAGTCTATTAATAACAACCGTTACTTTTACCGTACACAACGATTTCTTGACTTATCGCGTCTTTAACTGCTTACTTCTTTCTCTGATCTGCGTGTCACGTATTTATACCGTTTCCTCATTTCGGTGTTTCGTTTCCGTCTGTTCCATATCCTCGAGTTTTCTACTGCTCATAGTCTCCAGTTTCCTAGTACTCTCTAGAATATTCAAGTACTTTGTTTTGGACTTTCTAGAATATTCTAGTACTGATTTTCATATGCGTCACAATATTTTACCGCAAGTGATCACAGTTGTTATTCAGTGACACATGTATGGTGAGTAAAAAGGTTAAACCTTTTTTATCACAATGATTATTAACACAACTGACGATCGCAGATCAAATACAGACCATGGGAAATGTGGCGGCGTGACACATGGACAGAGGATCAGTTAGCTATACGGCAGCTCATCCTCTACGAGGGTTGCCTCTTATGTTTCGGGATTTGGCAACCCTAGTGTTGCAATCCGGCAATTGACAGCTCTGTCGTAAAGTTGGACATTTTTGAGGTTATACGCACTCAGAACGTTTTGACATACGAGCGCTATTTGTGTTGTTTACAGTAACTTAAAAGATTCATCTCGGCCCAAAACTGGAATTAAATCGTCAACATTTTCGTGCGATTATTTTTTACAACTTTCGGCGTGGATTAACTCAGCAACAGTGCATGGATGAACTTAATTCAATTTTTGGCGATGAAGCTCCATCAAGGGCCAGTGTTTATCGATGGTATGGCGAAATCAATCGTGGTCGTAGTTCACTCCAAGATGAATTTCGTGAAGGTCGTCCAAAATCAGTTGTTGGTCCGAAAACCATTGATGCTGTGCGCGAACTGATATTGGAAGATCGTCATGTGACCTATCGTGAGATTGAGACAACCTTAGGCGTTAGTGGGACCAGCAAACATTCAATATTGCATAAACATTTGACTGTCAAAAAAATTTGTTCGCGTTGGATCCCACACAATTTGTCAATCGCCCAAAAAAAGGCTCATGTCAATTGGTCGAAAGAAATGCTCAAAAAATACGGTCGCGGTGCTTCGCAACACGTCTATTACATCGTGACAGGTGATGAATCGTGGATTTACGCGTATGAGCCCGAAAGTAAACAGCAGTCGACTGTCTGGGTGTTTCAAGATGAGCCAAATCCAACAAAAGTTGTTCGCGCACGAAGCACTTCCAAGCAAATGGTCGCCTGTTTTTTCGGAAAAACTGGACATGTCGCAACCGTACCACTAGAACAACGCAGAACAGTCAATTCTGAGTGGTACACAACCATTTGTCTGCCAGTTGTCTTCCAAGAAATCAGGAAAACCAACCGCCGAAGACGGATCACTCTTCACCACGACAATGCGAGCTCTCACACATCGGCTGCAACAACTGCATTTTTGAGCACCCAAAACATCGATTTGATGGGTCATCCGCCGTATAGTCCTGACTTGGCACCGAATGACTTCTTTTTATTCCCGTACGTAAAAAACAAACTGAGAGGTCAACGTTTTTCGACACCTGAAGAAGCGGTTGCTGCATTCAGAATGCATGTGTTGGAGATACCTCAATCAGAGTGGCAAAAGTGCTTCGACAATTGGTTCAAACGCATGCAAAAGTGTATAGATCTTCATGGGCAATATTTTGAAAAACAATAAAGTGATTTTCGATGATCAATATTTGTTTTTGTTCTCTAATCCCGAAATATAAAAAGCAACCCTCGTATATAAATAAAATCCATAAACAAGAGTAATTAAGCATTTTCCTCGCCTGCGGTCTGGTTCTGTATTCCATTGCGCATCAAAGCTATCTCATGATGTTGCAATCCTAGTGTTTTTACAAATGGTGTTATTAATTTCAAATCAACTTTGAAAAGGGATTCATAGGATTGAATTAGCATATCCCCCTAGTTTCTTTTTTAATAACACACTTCGCCAACAACAAAATTCGTTACCATTTCCTTTATTGTAGAAGTTTGTCTGTTAACGAAAAACTAGTTCTGCTTACAAAATGGTCAACGACAAATACTGATGATTACTATGTAAATATTTATATGTAAAAAAGAGAGTAGATTGCATATATAAAACGTTGCTATGATTTACAAATAATTTCTATTACTCAAATAGTCTCTTAATTTTACTATTAATTATATAAAATCATAAACACAGAACATAAATTGCTCCATCTTTTCGCCTAGTACAGTTCACATTAATTTATTTATGTATTGATTTATTTATTTATATATACCATATCTGCCTTGCTACTTTTGTGAAGATTAATGTATTTAGCCGTTGAACTTAATTTCTAATGTTTCTTTTTTTTTGTTGACATTTGTGTATTAAAAAAATCTTATTAGTTAAATGATGATGATATTTTAAAATTAATCCTCGATTGTATACTCAGGCATTTTTTGATACTTAAGCTTCGTGGCCTCGTTGTCGGTATCCACTAAGAGCATTGAATGTGAATGTCCCATTGTACACTGAGGTATTTTCATGCCTTCCATTTTAGGAACTTCCTTAGGAACCGTGGACGACTTTTGAAACTCGCCTAATCCCAGTTCTCCGAATGTTGGGGATGCCCCCCAAGCAATGAGTGTATCATCTGCTGAAATAATAATCGATGTGTTGGCGCAGCCAATGCTGGTTATGTGCCATCCTAATAATGTTGAAAACGGCACCATTAACATTTTGTTTAAGGAAGAATAGGTATTTTTTATTTACCTGAAAGATCTTGTACAGGTTTTGGGTACATGTTTGCTTCACCGGTCTTTTTGTTTTGACCGAACAAAAACAAGACACCAATGTCGTTTACTGCTAAGCTGAACGTAGCCCCACACTGTATGGTGCGGATGCCTCGACCCTGCATATCGAAGTATTTGATAAGTCTGAAAAGAGAAGAAAATCGTAAAGTGGAATTTAAGAGTAGATCGTTTATTTAACTTTTATAAATCTACAATTTTCTTTAGTCTAGTTTTAAATCGAATTTACCAAAATTGTTGTTCTAGAAGTTGGTACCACCAACTAATAGATAGAACACATTCAGGGCGGTTATAGCATATTAATCTAAGAGTGAAGTTTTAGATTGGTAAAAATTGAATACTATCGTTAATTCATTGCCTTTACTCAACATTGTTAGTGGGTGGAGTTGGAACAGAGTGTAGTGTCCCACTACATAAACACCTTTTAACACAAGTACCAATTAACAATTCAATTAACATAATGTTCTTAACGCACATGAAGCGATTACTCGTTAATTACCCACCTGCAGCGCGCGATCATTTCCAACTCTGCGCTACTCGCTATATATTTACGAGTACACATTTTTTGCACCTTATCGTATATCGTCATTTAGACACCTGGTACGGGAGTCCCCCTAATCTCCTCTCTGCTTTGTATTACCGTTGTCAGCAGCTATCACACAAAACGAATGACTCGTGTCGGCGAATGCACTCCATGAGGGTCAAAGCCGACTGAGGGAACCTGCAGCGGTGGAAATGACAGCGCTTAAAGTCCAACTGAGTGATGAAGCATTAGTTGCATAGTTTGCAATTCTTCCCCAGTAATTTGAATATAGAAGAAGTGGTTGCAACGGAATTGGATTCAGAGTGAATTGTTCAAGCCAAAAGGTGGCGGCCCTAGCATAAGTCATAAGTACAGCCGGCTTTTTTTTTTAATTAGACTTCTATGGGGAGAGGCGAACTTATAGCGCCGAGTGGGCGCCCCGAGATGCCATCAAATAACGGTTGCAGTTCTTTTTGAACAGTTGCAGGTTGTAACGCTCCGGGAACACTCGCGTGGGAAGAGAGTTCCACAGCTTCCCCGCTCTGTAACGGAACGAGTTCTGATGCAGGGATGTTCACGCCGTCGGGAGATGAACCACAAACGGGTGCGATCCGTCGGACTGTCTTGTGGAGCGCATATAAGCCGAATTACGTGGAACAATACCACGAATCTCCGAAGAACAGTACCCGCGATAATTTTCTTTGTGAATGTTGTACATTGTGTCTTCGCTGCATTGAAGTACACGAGATTGGCCCCTCCCCACTGCAGGACCCTATCTAGATCCTGATTCAGAGAGTCAATCTGTCTACATCTCAGCTGATGCGACGCAGATGCACCAATCGGCCGAACATTTTATTCTCCTTCTTACTCTAGATTTAAGATAGTCTTTAAGGTTCTTTTTATATTAATTAATTTAAGTTTAATTTTGAGCTTGCATTAAGCAAAATAAATGAGGGTTCTGCCCTCACTAAACTAAAAAACACTCGAAAAGGAGGAAACAAGCGTACTATCATCCGCAAAACTGAACACTTTGTTATCCGTTGTCTCCAACAAATCATTTATGTGAAGCAAGAACAAGGCTGGACCCAAAACAGAACCTTGGGGCACCTCCGAATTAACAGGATACAGATCCGAACACTCGCCGTCCACAACAACCCGGATCGATCGTTTCTCGAGGAAACTGTTGGGAAAGTCCATATGAACGAAGTTTGCTCAGCAATACCCCGTGCCAGACGCGGTCAAAAGCCTTGGAGATATCTAATGCGACCGCCCTTGACTCACTATGCCGTTCAATCGCAGATGTCCATATATTGGTTATAAGTGTCAAAAGGTCTCCTGTGGACCGCCCGCCGCGGAATCCGTATTGACGATCATTCAGAAGTCCGTTGCACTCCAAATACTTAACCAACTCTGTATTGATGACTTTTTCCACTACCTTAGATAAAATAGACAGTAATGCTATCGGACGGTAATTTTGTGGGAGACACTTTTTCCCGTCTTTGGGATTGGCTGAACTCGAGCGATTTTCCAGCAGGCAGAAAAGATCCTCCGTCCATAAGATAAACGGAAGAGTCTGCCAAGAGCCGGTTCTGGAGCACAGTTCTTAAGGACTATTGCTGGTATTCCGTCCGGACCGGTTGCCTTCCTACAATACAGTTCACGTAGAATGCGTTGAATAGTGCGCGAACGAAATCTCACATCCCGCATGGAAGACTGTACCAGCGAGATCACAGGTGGCTCCAAAAGGCCGGGATCGAGGTTTGAATTCGCCGAAAATAAATTCGCGAACACATTAGCTTTATCCTTTGGATTCGTGACTAACGCCCCCTGTCTGTCACCAACGGAGGGAAAGGGGAGGATGCGAAGTTACCGCTGGCAGCCTTTGCCATTGACCAGAAGGAGCGCGAACCAGTTGGGCACCGAAGGAGCTTATTGATCACCCTGTCGTTGTGAGCCTTCTTCGCGGTATCAATCGCCTGGTTGCACGCGTTTCTGATTCTAACAAAATTCGTTCTGTTAACATCGGTGGGATTGGAGCGCCATTGCTTAAAAGCTCTATTTTTTGCCGCTGTAATCAGCTCGCATTTTTTATCAAACCAAGGTTTATCAGACGAACTTCGTTTCATGGAATGTGGAATATACATCTCCACCCCCAGAAGAATAATCTCTGATACCGACTCCGCGCAAGCGTTAACATCGGAGTCTCCGAAGCACACCTCCGACCATGGAAAGGATGCGAAAAAATCTCGCATATCGTCCCAGTTAGCAGCCCCATACTTCCATACATGGCGAAGCTGCCTAGGCCGGTTATTCGCTTGATATGCAAGTGCTTGCGCGACAGATACCAAGCAGTGATCTGAGTTTCCCAGTGCCGCAGAAACCTCTACGGTATAAATACTCGGTTCGGATGTTAAAAACAGATCCAGGCTGTTCGCCTAATCGCCTCGAGCATCCGGCACTCGCGTTGGCTCCGCCACGAGTTGAGTCATGTTCTGGCTTACAGCAAACATCTCCGCCAGCCTCCCAGCCTCGTCGGTTCTGTTAGAATGTAACAATCAGTCGGAATTGTGCACATTAAAATCGCCAAGGACAACCATTTCAGAAGCTGGGTGGTTGATCTGTATCCAGTCGACAGTATATGAAAGATGTTCGAAAAATGTCGCCAGTCGATCGTCATTCGGGGAGCGGTAAAGACAACAAAGAAATTTAACGGAATTCCTCAGCACGACCCTCAACCATATGATGTCCATATTATTGGGTTCCAACGCCTCCATCCTCTGGAAAGCCTGATTAGACCGCGCGAAAACGCAGACTCCGCCTTTAAAACGGAATCTCGAATGCTAGTCGTATCCTGAGCAACGAAGATATGTCGAATCAGTTGACGAATCGACCCGGGTCTCAGTTAGGGCAAGGATATCAGGTTTCGTTGTTTGCAAATATTGATGGACGGCGTTTACATTGGTATTGGTGAAACCGATGCCCCTGATGTTACAAAATGACGTCACAAGTCGAGCGTGGGCCGAGCCTCGAGAGCGAGCCCGGTTATGCGATGACGAACCTCACAAAGTTCCATTATTTATCATGATACCTGCATGACGTTCCCCCTGACATAGAAGAATTCACTGAGGGAACATCGGGGCTCTCTGAATCGCAGTATGGGTTCCGGAAAAGTAGATCAACCGGAAAGGCACTATCTGTGGTGTGTGGCATCGCTCGCAATGCGATAGCTGGAGCACGATGGCTAGGTGGTACTATAGCGTTTGAAATAATAGTGAAGAAGAACGTGTGATTCGAACTGACGCTATGACAGTTTGAATCACCAAAAATTTTACCTAAGCGTTACCCATCAGGCAACTGACCGTGTTTAGAATTTGATTTTTAAACTCGACTATACTCCACTGATGTGAATTATTTTTGTTATCGCTATGGTATACGGCTCTGATGTATTTTCTTGTTCGATTTTTCGTTCGGTGCTCTTCACTATTTTTTTGCTTGTGAATTGTGTGTGCATCTGTTAGAGTCGCCACAGTACCAAAAATTATTGCGCGGTGGTGAAGCTTTATGTTAAAAGTGCTGTGAACTGGAATCGGATTCTAGAAGCGTTGTTCGATCTACATGTCTCCCCCTACTTGGTGCGTACACTAGCAAACTATCTCTCGGATAGAAGGCTGCTGTATGATACAGATGAGGGACCACAGGAATATAAAATAACACCTCAGGGATCTGTATTAGGTCCGATGTTATGGAATATAATGTATGATGGTGTGCTCAGGGTCAATGTACCGGAGGGGGCTAGAATCATTGGGTACGCAGATGATTTGGCAATAGTGGCCGTAGCTAAACATCTAGATGACCTGGAGAATATTTGCTCCCAAGCAATCCAGAGCATTAAATGCTGGCTAGATATAGCCGGACTGAAACTAGCTCGACATAAGACGGAGGCAGTTTTAATAAGCAGCCGCAAGACAGATGAACACCTTGATTTGGAAATAGAAGGACAAATAATCAGATCCAGTCCCTATATTAAATATCTTGGTGTTATACTCGACAACAGGTTGACCGCCAACGAACACCTGAGGAAAACGAGTGAAAAAACGACAAGAGGATGCAAAGTTTTAGCGAGACTGCTACCCAATTTTGGAGGACCTCGGCCCCACATAGGAAACATAACCAGTGTCAACACCTCCACTATAATGTATGCAGCTCACATATGGGCAGGAGCAGCACAGTATAAGTCGTACATGAGGGGAGTGAACTCAGCGCATAGACTGGCATTACTAAGAGTATGTTGTGCATTCCGAACGGTATCCGAAGATGCTATAAATATTTTAGCCGCGAAGACGCCACCCGACATTGCAGCTAAAGAAAACGCTGCATTGCATAAGGTCTCCCAAGAGAATCGTCGGAGAATGCGGTCACAATTAGAGTCCTCAAGCCTAAGAGAATGGCAACGAAGGTGGGATTCTTGCACCAAAGGAAAATGGACCCACACCATGATACCTGATATAGAAAGATAGGTGAAAAGAAAACATGGGGAGCTGAATTACGGCCTGACTCATCTAATATCAGGACATGGATGCTTTTAGCAATACTTGCACAAGTATAAACATGTGAATCACCCATACTGCTTGTATTGCGAAGGCAAAATAGAAAATGCGGAACACGTACTCACAGAGTGCGTGAGATTCGAGACCACGCGAACGATTTTGGAGAGACATATGAGAAGGGCAGTTACTCAAGTTGGAGTAATAGAACACATGCTGAGTTCAAAACAGGCATGGTCCGTAACAAATGGTATTCTCGGTGAAATGATGCCGCAGTTGCGACGTGACTACCGGAGTAACAGGTAAACTCCGTCCCGCCCCGCGATGGAATATTTAAAAGAAATTTCCGCGGGGATCAACGGGAATATTTGCCTGGCGGGAGGTAGTTTTAGTCGGTAAAAACCCGGTATGCCTCTGGATCGGTCCAGAGGTATCTTTTAAAGATTTCCACCTTCCTCCCCAAACAAAAAAACAAACAAACAACAACAACAAAACACATGCACACTGTCCAAAGCGCAGATTATCAGACGCCAAAGACGTAATCTGCGTTTACTACCACACTCAAGACCTACCGGTCTCGTATTATCTCTTTCCCATCATCCCTCCATCCAAATAGTTAGAGACCATTTGAGCTAACCCTGTACGAGGGTTGCCTCTTATGTTTCGGGATTTGGCAACCCTAGTGTTGCAATCCGGCAATTGACAGCTCTGTCGTAAAGTTGGACATTTTTGAGGTTATAGGCACTCAGAACGTTTTGACATACGAGCGCTATTTGTGTTGTTTACAGTAACTTAAAAGATTCATCTCGGCCCAAAAATGGAATTAAATCGTCAACATTTTCGTGCGATTATTTTTACAACTTTCGGCGTGGATTAACTCAGCAACAGTGCATGGATGAACTTAATTCAATTTTTGGCGATGAAGCTCCATCAAGGACCAGTGTTTATCGATAGTATGGTGAATTCAATCGTGGTCGTAGTTCACTCCAAGATGAATTTCGTGAAGGTCGTCCAAAACCAGTTGTTGTTCCGAAAACCATTGATGCTGTGCGCGAACTGATGTTGGAAGATCGTCATGTGAACTATCGTGAGATTGAGACAACCTTAGGCGTTAGTGGGACCAGCATACATTCAATATTGCATAAACATTTGACTGTCAAAAAAATTTGTTCGCGTTGGGTCCCACACAATTTGTCAATCGCCCCAAAAAAGGCTAGTGTCAATTGGTCGAAAGAAATGCTCAAAAAATACGGTCGCGGTGCTTCGAAACACGTCTATGACACCGTGACAGGGGATGAATCGTGGATTTACGCGTATGAGCCCGAAAGTAAACAGCAGTCGACTGTCTGGGTGTTTCAAGATGAGCCAAATCCAACAAAAGTTGTTCGCGCACGAAGCACCTCCAAGCAAATGGTCGCCTGTTTTTTCGGAAAAACCATTTATTTGCCAGTTGTCTTCCAAGACATCAGGAAAACCAACCGCCGAAGACGGATCACTCTTCACCACGACAATGCGAGCTCTCACACATCGGCTGCGACAACTGCATTTTTGAGCACCCAAAACATCGATTTGATGGGTCATCCGGCGTATAGTCCTGACTTGGCACCGAATGACTTCCCCTTACCTAAAAAACGAACTGAGAGGTCAACGTTTTTCGACACCTGAAGAAGCGGTTGCTGCATTCAGATTGCATGTGTTGGAGATACCTCAATCAGAGTGGCAAAAGTGCTTCGACAATTGGTTCAAACGCATGCAAAAGTGTATAGAACTTCATGGGGAATATTTTGAAAAACAATAAAGTGATTTTCGATGATCAATATTTGTTTTTGTTCTCTAATCCCGAAATATAAAAGGCAATCCTCGTATAAACTATCCCTAGATACCTCCCCCTGTTTCAGATATCTTTCCCATATGGAACATGGAAAGATATCTGAAATACAAGAACCATATGGTCTTGTATATCTTCGGCCTAAATGGAAAAACTTCGCGTTTTTAAAAGAAAACTCCTCAGAAGATGCATCAACTACTCTAGGAGGAAAGACAGTCACCATTACCAAATTACCAAATTCTCACCTATACGAGAGTGCCTCCATTACCCCTATCGACGAGTACTTGCTACAATTAGCATACAAGTGCCTCGAAAGCACTCAGAACAGCAAAAACCCATTTGTACGGGAGTATTGCTTTCTTGACCCTTCTCTCCTTCGATCTCTTCGAAGCCGACCACCACAGTTTCTTCTTCAGTACAAAATTGAAGAAAGTTCCCTTCCCAACAATATTCCCCTCTATAATAGAGGATTCCTGGACCCATCCCATAGGGTCTAATGCTAAGACGCTACACACACACGCGCAATGCAAAACGAAAAATTACACATCTCCTTTTCAACCACACTTAGTACGTGGACCCGGACGAGTGTGTGGCAATCCGTTTGTTTTACTTTGGATTCTACAGAAAACTGGACGCACGAACGGCTAAATGCAAATGAGTATCTTACGGCTGCATAAGATACCCACAACGGAGTTTGCAATCGGTTAGTAAGGGCCGTAATTGTATTGCTTCATTTATTATGGCAAATTGTGAAACCTCAATTAACATCAGAATGTAGCACGCTCTCACATATTATAAAAATTCTGACGTGATAAAGTCTAAAAACAAATGCTACATCCACTTACCTGGGAACCATTTCGTCTTTTGGTTCAGCATGTCCCAATCGTCCAAATCCACCGAATCCCCAACTGTAGACACGTTTCTTAGAATCAACCGCAACCTGAAGTATTTACAATTAAAACAAAAATGACCTACAGCGTTTTAAACACAACTTACTGTATGATTGTTTCCGCATGCAAAATCCACAATCTGTACATTGTCCACCGGCGAAACGTGTCCTTCTTTTGACTTTTCAATGTAGAGGACTACCTTTTTGGGTGAAGTCTCATAATGGAATGATAATTTGTTAGCGTTGACGAAGTACTTGGCATCGGTGTTGTGGCCCAATTGGCCATATTCAGGTAACCCGAACGTATATAAATTGCCCTTGATATCAAGGATAACAGAAAAATCTGCACCACAGCCGACACGGATAATCGGTGGTCCTCGGTAGTTTATCCGCGTTGGCGTCTTGATTTCCGGTGAACTATTTCCGACACCACATTGGCCCATTTTGTTGTCACCACAGGCATATACAGTTCCGGTATCGGTGAGGAATAAGGAATGATGACGACCACAAGCTGCATGGATGATGTTCATATTTTCCAGAGCCGGAACAATTGTTGGCTTCTCACATAACTTTAATTCGGGTAATCCAAGTTGGCCAGATGGATTGCGGCCAAAAGTCAATGCTTTACGATCCATGTTAATAAGAATACTGTGTGCTGACGAACAACCACTCACACAAAAACGATACTATTGGGGAAAGAATGGAAGGGGTTGTTATTAAAATGCATGAAAGTGTTTAAAGATAGTTTGGATATAGTCAGGTTATACTGCCCCACAGACAAAACATTTTCTAAAGAATATCAAAAACTGTTTCCTCTTCCATTTCAATATAATTGATGACATTCCTGTCATCAGTGCAACAGTTTACTTGCTGCACATTTGATAACCAACTTAATACTCTTTGTAATAATGACGGTAAGAGCTCCAGATTCTGGACCGAGATGCGCTCCGTTGAACTACTATACATTCTAAATGCTCCTTTTGGGATTGGTTTCCCAATCGTTATTGATATGCCTTTTTTGCGATTCCAGTTACCTTCGCGTTGAGGACGTAGTCCGTTCGGGAGTTTACCTTTCTACTCGTGTAGACTTGAGGTACTAGTGTACGTATTGTTTTCCGATTGCTAGTGCATTCCAGCGCAAAACTACAATAGTGAGAGTAATCAAAACGCGAAGATTAAGATGGGCCGGACACGTGGCGCGAATGGGCAAGGATAGGACTGTAGCGATTCTAACAGATACACACACAATTCGCAAGCAAAAAATAGTGAAGCACACCGAACGAAAAATCGAATAAGAAAAATACATCAGAACCGTATACCAAGCGATAAATAAAAATAATTCACATCAGTGGAATATAGTCGAGTTTGGAAATCAATTTCTAAACACGGTCAGTAGCCTGATGTGTGACGCTTAGGTAAATGTTTTTTCGTGATTCGAGCTGTCATAGCGTCAGTTCGAATCACACGATCTTCTTCACTATTATTTCAAACGCTATAGGACCGTCCATAGAATTCTTCAGGGCAAGCCAACGGGAAAGAGACGGGCAGGGCGGCCGCGACGGAGATGGGAGGACAATGTTAGGTTGGACCCCGAGGAGATCGGATCGGATGGTCGAAACGTGGAGGGAGAGCGCACAGGACAAAGAACAATGGCGGAGTCGAGTCGGTGAGGTCATGAACTTTCGGGATCCTACAGGCCAATACATAGTAATAGTAGTGCATACCAACGCAGGATCTAAATGCGTAACTTTCGAGAATCTCTAGCTTCATAGAGGAAATTTCGAACCATATTGGAAACGCATAAGTCAGAGTGGCTCTGACAAGGATTTTATATACCAGGTGTACCGGTATGAAGTGATCGTTTTTTTTTTAAATAAAAGACTAATTGTAAATGGGAAAGTAAAAAACATTTTATTCGAAGTATTGGCCATTGCTTTCTACACATTTCGACCACCTTTCTGGCAATTTGTGAATACCACGCCAATAAAACCGGGGGGATAGGTGCGAACATACAGGACAAAGTTATTGATTGTTTTCAACCCGGCGTAGGCCAGGACGATCCTTGTCCCTGTTCAATCGAAGTTGACATGCAGTCTCCACGTGACACCCCTGGATAGCTACTTTGGCACCCGCCAAATAGTGAACCAATGCATGCAGCGACATCTTGAGAAAGGCTGGCGCAGGGCTAATAACCTTGCCCATAAAAATTAATTATTATGGCAAATTTAACACGCCTCGGATATGGACCGGATACACGACGACGACCACGGAAACGAAAATGGCTAAACGATTTGAGAATGTTCTCATGTAACATCCGCTTACTATAGATAGCTCGAGCTGCACATCTGTTAGCCGACGCCTTGACCGAATATAAGACTGACATAACAGCATTACAAGAAATAAGATGGACGGGGAGTGGTGTTATTCAAAAAGAGTAGTATGACATTTATTATAGCTGTCATGCAAAACACCATGTGCTGTGCTCGGGGTAGGCTTTCTAGTCAGCCAAAAACTGAAGCCTGCCATTATCGGTTTTAATGCAATAGACGAAAGGCTATGCACTCTTCGCATACGATGAGTGATAGCTTCGACGCTTTTGTGTGGTCTTTTGCTCCCAAGTCAAAGTATAGAGTTTTGCGACGATAGAGATGATCGTGTGATCGTGTTATCGCTATGGTATATGGCTCTGGTGCTTTGCTTATTCGAATTTCCGTTGGTGTGAAGAATTTGCTTGGGTACTGTGTGTGCATCTGTTAGAAACGCCACAAAATTCTGGCGGCAAAACTATTTTCGACACTACTGTTTACCTTTCAGCGGGTCTTTATAACTATGGATGGACCAACGTGATGTAGTTAATAGAGATTTTAGGACTAAAAATCGGAACAAACTGCTATAACTACAGCATGGAGGCTGATGCGACTCGCACCAAACTTTTTGAGTGATCACTTACAACCTCGAGAGGCCAGAATGCCTAACAGATCATCCCGGAAGGAATCAGAGGAGATGGACCTAGTATTGAAGATGAAATGTATGGAGCTGGCATTTCTGATTAAAAGTACAGCAAAAATGTCTATACTTTTATCGCTTTAAAAACTTTAAACACGTTTATTTCGAAACAACATTTTTCGAAACCTCGAAGAAACCTTTCGTCCTCATTTTTCATCCGATTGAGTTGAAATTTTAACTATAACTTTGTACAGACATTCATCATAAGATGACGTAGGGATTTTTGAAATATTGATTCGTTTTTTTATTTTTATATTTTTATTGATGAATTTTTGTTTAAAAAACAGAAATTTTTTTTTCGAAATCAAATATTTTTTTCGAATATCAAATCAATATTTTGGAAAAATCCGAAGTCATCTTATGTATTTTGATCTTAAAACACTTCGGTTTTCGTTTCTGGATCAAACATTGTTCCAGTTACGTTTTCCCAGGTGGAGCCTCATCGAAACATTTTCTTTTTGGATTATTACGAGTACAGCCACTATTTTGTGTGAAAATATAGGGTGGCGCAAAATTAATCACCCTGTCAAAAGATGTTATAGTTTTTGCAAATGACGCCGTACGTCAATCATATTTGACTTTTGTGAACTAAACATCATATTTGACATTTGTGAACTAGAAAAAATTGTAAAGGGCCAAATAAAGATTTCCATTACTCGAAAACTTTTTTTTTATTTAGTAAAAAAGTTATTCAAAAACAAAATTGGATTATCAATTTTGCGCCACCCTGTACCAAAAAAAAAAAAAAAAAAAATTTTTTTTCGCATGTGTATTTATAACCTCTTATTAACAATCTTCCTTCCTACCTACTCATTTCTCCAGAAGAAATTACGAAAAAAGGTTCACTTTTGAGCGAGCCAGAGTCGCGTTACCCTTAAGCAAAAGTTTGGAGCTCGGCTCCTAAACATACCCTCGACCTACTTGAGAGCATACAGAGACGAGCGATCCGCCTGATCGGGGACTCGGCGCTGACATCGGGACTACAGTCGCTATCACATCGAAGGCGCGTAGCCGACCTCTGTCTGTTTTACAGATATTATCACGGCTGCTGTTCTTCGGAGATTCTTGGTATTGTTCCACGCAATTTGGCTTATATTTGCTCCACAAGACAATCCGACGGATCGCACCCGTTTGTGGTTCATCTCCCAACGGCGCGAACATCACCGCATCAGAATTCGTTGTTACAGAGCGGGGAAGCTGTGGAACTCCCTCCCCACGCGAGTGTTCCCGGAGCGTTACAACCTGCAACTGTTCAAAAAGAACTGCAACAGTTATTTGATGGCATCTCGGGGCGCCCACTCGGCGCTATAGGTTCACCTCTTCCGAGAGAAGTCTAAAAAAAAAAAAAAAACGGATTCGCCTCAGGCTAACGGACAAGTAGAGCGAGTTAACAGAACACTAGCGCCAATCATCGCTAAAATGACAAGTGCGGGCACTATATCTACCTTAGACGGAGTTTTACCTGGAATAGAGTTCGCAATGAATAATACCATCCATAGAAGTATCGATACTACTATAGCGTTTGGGATGATAGTGAAGAACGTGATTCGAACTGACGCTATGACAGTTAGAATGACAAAAAATTGAACCAAAGCGCAACCCATCAGGCTATCGCCGGGTGTAGGAATTCGATTTCTAAACTCAAGTACACTCAACTGATGTGGAATTGTTATGTTATCGCTAATTGTATACGGCTCTGATGCATTTTCTTATTCGATTTTCGTTCGGTGTTCTTCACTATTTGCTTGTGTATTGTGTGTATATCTGTTAGAAACGCTACACTACCCCCGTGAATTGTTGTTCGGGGTCGCGCAGAAGGGAACGGTAATAGATTTGTTAAAGGAAACTCTAGAGGAAAGTTTGGGAAACGAAGGTGCGTCGATAGAGCGAGATTTGGAACAGACGAGGATGGCAGCGGAACAAAAGATAGTCAAAGGACAGGAGTATAATAAAAATCATAAAGATCGAACGAGAGTGAAAAGAAAGTATGAAGAAGGAGGTTACGTAGTGGTTAAGAACTACATTAGTATGTAGCGATCCTAAATCGCTACCCCTATCCAAATCCCCAATATTATCAATTCCTAAATTTCCTAATTTCATATTGAATCATATGAGCAATAAATTAACCCAAAGTTAATTTATCACTCATTGATTCAATTCCACATAATAAACCCAAATCCCGAATTTTCCATTGCTTAATTTCAAATCCCATATTGAGTCACATGTACAACGAATTTAACCAAAAGTTAATTCATCATACATTGACTCAATTCCTAAAAACCTTGACATCATGAAATGATAAATTCAAAACGCATTTCATGATTTCCCTTCGTAGAACCCATCCAACTAAAGCCTCTAACAAATTCCCAGAACACAACTCAAATTGAAACGCAAACTCTTATGTGTGTTTCTGGGAATTTTGACCATAAAATAGTTGACAATTCTCAACTAAAAAATCTATAAAAGGGGAGTGAATTTCAATTTCGTGATTAGTAGATCTCCAGAGGCCGAACCCCTGGCCGCGCGCAATACGACTAAGTTACAAAAAATAAAATAAACATTAGTTAGCAAAAAGGTTGCCTTTTCGTCTTTGGAGATGCTTGACCCTTGATCCGGCTTTTCAAATTGTTTCAAATTGCGTTGTCCCAAATGTCCGACTACAGTCCCTCGGGTTAGCTTGGCTTCGGGAGTGAAATAGTTTTTCCAGTGACGTCGAGCGATACGCACTCATTCGACGCACCAAGTACATCGGGACATCCCGCAGCTGAATATCAGGGGACTCCCTATAAAGAGGCAAAGCACGTCAACGACGCCGCCGCCTCAGGACCCAACAAGTACGCCTGGCACTTGTAGGAAAATAGCTCCAAAATTTAAAGGGCCATATAGGATAGCAAGGCTCCTCGATAGTATAGTGGTTAGTATACCCGCCTGTCACCCGGGAGACCGGGGTTCGATTCCCCGTCGGGGAGCCTCTGGCGCAAGACTAATGACCTTGCCCAGACAAAATAAATCATTATGGAAAATTTAACAAGCCTCAGGACTTGCTAAATAAGGCCAAGACCGGTTCCCGGTTGTAGTGCCGATGATGATGATAGGATAGCAAAGGTCTTGGCAAACGATAGGTACTTATTGAAAGATGTTGAGGGTTTTCAAATTAGTCAAATACCGTATGAGGGAATTTGGGAAGTGGCTAATATCAAACTCAATGGGCAAACTCTAGTGATGGTATAATCGGGCCGATTAATTGTCAGAAAGGACGAATTGTGGCAGCACTTCCCAAAAGAAGCAAAAAATCAGATGTCATCAACCTTACCGGCCGACGAGTTGAATGAGGAAAGACTGCAGGTTAGGTAGTAGAAAAAGTCAAGAAAAAGAGCAGTCGATGACGACGAGCGAAGGAAAAAAGACGTACGTTGTAGCGACAAGTAAAGAAAAGTTAATAGAATAGAATGAGGTTTAGTTGAATATTGAAAGAATAACGAGTGTTTTATTCAATTTAATACACCCTTTTTTTGATCTTACAGTATTATATTAAATTGTTAAGATTGTACTATTCATATCCAATAAAGGATGTTATTAAAAAAAAAAACTTTACACGCGTTTATCTCGATTGTTCAAAACCTCGAAAAACGTTTCGTCCTCGTTTTCCATCCGATTGACTTGAAATTTAAACTATAACTTTGTACTGACATTCATCATAAGATGACGTAGGAATCATAAGATCACGTTTGAAATATTGATTAGTGTTTTTTTTAAACAATTTATCGATGAATTTTTGTTAAAAAAAAGTTTTTATTTCGAAATACCGGCATTTTGTTAAACATCAATATTTTGGAAAAATCCGAAGTCGTCTTATGTATTTTGGTCTTAAAACACTTCGGTGTTCGTTTCTGGATCAAACATTGTTCCAGTTACGTTTCCCCGGGTGGAGCATTCTCGAAAAATTTTCTTTTTGGATTATTATGAGTACAGCCACTATTTTGTATGAAAATATAGGGTGGCACAAAATTAATCACCCTATTGAAAGATGTTATAGTTTTTGCGAATAGCGTCTAACGTCAATCATATTTGACATTTGTGAACTAGAAAAAATTGTAAAGGGCCAAATAAAGATTTCCATCACTCAAAATCTTTTTTTTTTTTTTATTTAGTAAAAAAGTAATTCAAAAACAAAATTGGATGATTAATTTTGCGCCACCCTGTACCAATACAAAAAAATTTCGCATGTGTATTTATTAAGTGTGCTGGGCCTCACCACACAACCCAGTGCTCGAAACAACGCAACAGCATAGCAATATGTGCGCTTTGCCACGAGAATGGCCATCCAGCTAGTTACAAGGGATGCTCAGTGTATCAAAAAAAACTAAAAGCACAGCATCCAAAGAAAAACTACAGTGACCCAAACACTGCAATCGAAAAATACAGAGCGAGCGGGGCCAACCACAACCGGTACTAACAACACACAAATGAACAACAAACCAAATGAGAAAACAGATAATAAAAGCAGACAACAGCCTGTCAATAACGAGCCTACCATCATGGATATGATGAAGATGCTCAGTGTATTCCAGGACGAAATCAAAAAAAGCATCAACCAGCTAACAGAAACGGTAGTTAAACTTGAAAATTTTCAAAAACTACCGACCAAGAAATCCAAGAAATAAAGACAATGAGTAATCGAATAAGAATAAGAATCGAATAAGAATAATCACTTGGAACGCAAATGGGCTCAACCAAAGGGCTCAAGAATTAGAAATATTTATAAGAGAGCACAACATAGATATTGCGTTTATATCAGAAACACACTTTTCTCATATGAGCTTCATAAAAATCAGGGGTTATATGGCCTATTGGACTACGCACCCCAGCGACCGTGCCCGTGGAGGTACAGCTCTGATAATAAAACAAAATATACATCACTTCCAACAAGAAGAAATAAAAGAAACTTTTATTCAAGCCTCCATTGTCACTATCAACCTTAATGGAGCTGATTTAAATGTAGGTGCTGTATATTGCCCAACTAGACACACAATCTCAAAACAACAATTCACGGATATCTTCAAGAAGCTCGGACCAAGGTTTATAATTGGTGGAGATTTCAATGTTAAGCACACTGCTTGGGGGTCAAGGTTGATTACTCCAGGCAAGGGAAAAGAATTCCTTACAGCCATCAAAGAAGCAAAGTGCGAATTTCATTCGTCTTGTTCACCAACATACTGGCCTACTGATAGCAACAAAACTCCTGACCTGATCGATTTCTTTATTTCGAAAGGAGTGTCATCGAATTATATTGAAACGGATAGTTTAGTTGATTTAACGTCTGACCACATGCCAGTACTACTAAAACTGAATGCAGCTGTTCTCAGAAAGAACAGAAAACTCAATCTTACAAACAAATATTCAGATTGTGAAAAATTCCGAAAAGACCTTGACAATCAGATTGAATTAAACGTGAAACTTCAAGATTGTGAAGAATTGGAACAAGTACAACAATTTATCGAAATACTGAAAAGCGCAGCCGCAACAGCAACTCCGGTGCCAGGTGATAAACCAGAACCAGCAACCACATACCCTATTGAGATTAGAGATCTAATCAAAGACAGGCGCAAAGCTAGACGAACCTGGCACAGATCCAGACACCCTAACGATAAAAAAGTATTCAACAAGGTGAGCAATCTAGTTAACAAATTAATTAAAGACCATAAGCAGAGTTGTATAGATGAGTATCTAAGTGAACTAAGTCCGTCAGCGGATACGGATTACTCTCACTGGAAGGCAACACGTAAATTTAAACGTCCCCTTATCCAAGTGCCACCTATAAAAGATACGCAGGGACTGTGGGTACGCAGAACTGAAGATAAAGTTGAAATATTTGCACAACACCTGGCTTCAGTGTTCAAACCACACAACATCCACAGTAGTATTGATCCTTCACCCAGGTATCAAACTGAGCAAACAATCAAACCAGTGACCCCAATGGAGATTGCCCAAGAAATCGACAAAAGTTTGAACCACAAAAAAGCACCAGGCATCGATGCAATATCACCTGGCGTGTACAAGGAATTACCTCGAAAAGCTGTCATTATGGTAACATATCTGTTTAATGCTTGCTTTCGACTAAAATACATTCCAAATTCATTCAAAACAGCCCAGATAATAATGCTCAAGAAACCAGAGAAACCAGCAGAAGAAGTAACGTCTTATAGACCCATATCGCTATTGCCATCCATTTCAAAACTGTTTGAGAAAATACTCCTCAAGCGACTCAAGCCACTCATCAATATTCCAGACTTTCAATTTGGCTTTAGGAATAAACACTCAACTATTGAACAGATTCACCGTGCGACCACAGCAAGAGAAAAGGCTTTCGAAGAAAAGAAATATTGCCCAGCTGTCTTTCTTGATGTCTCCCAAGCATTCGACAGAGTATGGCATGAAGGTCTTATATATAAAATGAGTAAACTGTTTCCAGCAAACTATTGCCATCTACTCGGTTCATACTTGTCTGATAGAACTGTAGCGTTAAGCAAGGATAGTGAAGAAGGTGAATTGAACACACGATGAAACGGTTGAAAAGCGAAGCAGTGAAGCATCAGACTACTGACCGTGTTTAGAATTTGATTTCCAAACTCGACTATATTCCACTGATGTGAATTATTTTAATTTATCGCTTGGTATACGGTTCTGATGTATTTTTCTTATTCGATTTTTCGTTCGGTGTTCTTCACTATTTTTGACTGTGAATTGTGTGTATCTGTTAGAGTTGCCACAGAACCTTCAAAGTAACACACGAAGGAGCTCACTCTAGTTTCTATCCAATAGAAGCAGGCGTACCACAAGGAAGTGTCCTGGGGCCTTTCCTCTACTTACTATACACAGCGGATATCCCAACAACCAAGAACACATTCATAGGCACCTTTGCAGATGATACAGTTATAATATCATCATCATCAACGGCACTACAACCGGGAGCCGGTCTTGGCCTTATTTAGCAAGTCCTGAGGCTTGCTAAATTTTTCCATAATGATTTGTTTTTCCGGGCAAGGTCAGAGGCGCCAGAGGCTCCTCGACGGGGAATCGAACCCCGGTCTCCCGCGTGACAGGCGGGTATACTAACCACGTTACTATCGAGGAGCCCACAGTTATAATATCAGCTGACGAAAATCAAAAAAAAAGCTACACAACAATTGCAACAGGCACTCAACGAAATTAGCCAATGGACCACTGATTGGAAAATTAAACTCAACGAGATGAAATCTATTCACGTAACATTCACATTGCGCCGATCAGATAACAATATTTCTACATATCTCAACGGAATTCCAGTTCCCAAAGCAGATTCAGCGAAATATCTCGGTATACATCTAGATAGCAGACTAAACTGGAGACATCATGTGAAACAAAAAGCTGAATCGTAGACAGATGTATTGGTTAATCGGGAATCAATCTCAACTCAATCTCTATTGTAAAAGATTGATCTATCAATCTGTCATCAAGCCGATCTGGATATATGGAATCCAATTATGGGGCCGTACAAAGCAATCCAATAGAGATATAATTCAACGAAGCCAGAATAAATTCCTTATCACGAATGCCTACCGTTTTGTGACAAATCAGGAAATTCATGATGACCTAGAGATGAAATGGATTTATGAAGTTATTCAAGAATATGCTGCCAAACACGAAAGACGCCTACATAATCATACCAACGTAGAAGCTATTCAGCTCTTGGATATTACGCACGAATTGAGACGGCTAAACGGACGAAACCTCATGAATTAATATGTTAAAATCTAACATACTAAAATCGAGTTGGGAGCTGAACACTGGTCCAGTAAACCCTTACACGCTCTACTTAATTAAACTAAATTAAGTACAATTTAAACCTAGTATTAAATTAAATTTTTAAGATTGTACTATTCATATCCAATAAAAGATGTTATTAAAAAAAAAAAAAAAGTGTATTTATAACCCCTTATTAACAGTTTCCCTTCCTACCTACTCATTTCTCCACAAGAATTTACGAAAAAAGGTTCATTTTTTAGCGAGCCAGAGTCGCGTTACCCTTAAGCAAAAGTTTAAACAACTCAAAATTTTAGAAGAGTCTTTGAAAAATGATTGGGTAAAAAACCGTCACCTGTAAATAATGTGTAACTAGTACTTTAAGACTTAATAATATTTATATTCAAAAGAAAAAAGAGTGAATAAATAATAAAATAAAAACAAAAAAATAAATATGATCACTTTGAGAAAAATAATCTTTCATCTTACCTTGTCATCGGTGAATCGATGAAAACTATATAGATTGGGACGGATTTTCTGGACATTCTTTCGATCCCGACGGCCGGTTAGATCCCAAGTTACCATGCCGGCTATCAACAGTTGTCCGGGTTCCTTGTCAAATGTCTGAAGTAGATCTTCTGGCAGTTTAGTTGGTGGATCCAAATCTTCGCTTGGTATCAGCACTTCAATTTGATTAGAATTCTTGATCTCATCACCAGATGCCTCACTAATTTCATCTTCGAAATCAGATTCCTTCTTCTTTGGTCGCCTCTTGTTTGGCAGTGAATTATTATTTCCAGCTTTCCTCTTGGCCGACATTACGCTGAAAACACTTTGCATTTGAAATGTCGGTTCTAAATTAAATCAAACTTACAATATAACAAGTATTGCTTGGGCGGATTACTGAAGCCAGCGGCAGTGAACGGAAACATTTTCTTTTGTGTCGTACTCAATGCCATTGGTGAAAACAAAATGAAACCAACCCAACATTTGTGTTCGACTGGCCAAGAAAATCTCGTACAACTCTGCCATGGAAAATGATCCAAACCAAATTACCATTAGTAATTAATGTTCATCGCTTAAGTATCTTTATATGCAAATGCAATAAAAACTGTGCACATATACATATATTTCATACAATTTCAGTCTCTTGTTTAGTAAGCATAGTAAGCATTATATATACTTCATTTTCTTGCGGCTCAAGTGTTGTTATAGAAAGAGTTGAAAGTTCCGCGTTAGATACATTCACTTGTTATATTACACTAACCTTTTGTTGTTTTAGAAATTCTCCAGGTAGCTTCTATTTTACTTCGGTGAATGGAATTCGCTTTTTTGTTTTACGGATCACAGAAAATGTACAATTACTTTACAATGTCACAAGACGCAACCAAGTAAACCCGAATCAATTAGTGTTTGTGATGCCGCTTTTTGAGCATCAGTGGCTGGTTGAAGGAAGTGGTAGAATACATACAGCGTGCAACGATGTATCCTACACGCGGCATTGTGGCCGTGAACTGACAGATGGCGCGTGCTGAGAAATTTCTGAAATAAGTATTTACTAATCAAACCACTGGCAAATATTTTCTGTTAAATGTGAATTTCTATTTTTAAAATCTATCTATAAAATCACGCTTATTTTAATAAATTTTAATTAAATCCTGGAAATATCCTTACACCAATGTTTGATTTGCCAATTACAATTTATGTGTAAATGTTGTGAGTGATCAAATTTCCCAAGCGATTCAATACTTGCCTGTGTTACTGTTCGCTCAATTCTAGTATCTGCTGTACGATTGAACTCGTGTTGCTCAGCCAGCGCGGAAAAATATAAATCCTCGTTTGGTGCACTCCAAGATCAGTTGAAGACAGTAATTATTTGGTGAGGGTGTTGGTTCGATTTGTCTACTAAGTTTCCTTGTATATTTAAAGTGTCTAATCCACGTGCATCTGAACACTTATCAATAAACGAAATAAAATAACATTCGAACAAGTGGAATTTGTGTTGTCTATCTCAAAGCGTCTGATACAATCATAATCCTCGAACATTGGTTGTAAACCCGAGTGAGACGTTTCATATTATCATATTATTCTTGATATGCAACTGAATTTTAAATAATTAATTTGGTCAGTAATTATTTGCGGTGCTCAGCGGAATCTCGTGTGGTTAATATAAGATGCCTATTTTACGATTTTATTTGGAAAAAGCCTTTGAAGAGCATCATGAAAGGCGTGTACTGCAACAGCTGCAAGCGGTAAGATCAATATCACAATAAGACATGAATAACATTCAATTTTCATTATCAATTACCTTCAGTGTAACGTCAGTGTTATTCCTTGTATCAATTTACAAATGTTGTTATTCTTACCTATGTGTTGCTTACAACACTACAGTACTCAAAAATTATATAAAGAAACAAATTTGATTTTAAGAATGTAGTTACTAAAAAGATATTTTTTCATTTATCATTACTACACTCTTCCACAACTCGACTCAGCGACCTGTTGCGTTTTTTTTTTTCTCCACATCTATTAACGATTCAATTACAGATTTTACTTAAGACTAAATTATCTATAATCTATTTTACAAATATTATTCTTACATTAACTTAGTGGCTCTTCGCAAGCACTCTAAATTATACATTATCAGTCTTTTGTTTTTCTTATGCCTTCCGGCGTACATGGGGGGTTGCGTATCCTCAGGTTCGAGTGACGCATTTGCAATAATGCGACTATTGCACAAAAAAGTTAGTATTTATCCTTTAAAATAATGATAATTGGTGAGACCTAGAACCTGCACTATGATGTCGCTTTTTTATATTAGGTTGTGTTAAATGGGCATTCGGCGTTTTACTGTCTGTTTTTTTTAAGGGGATGTAAGAGATACGACACAATTCGGAAAGAGACAAGGTGACTCATCAAACGCAAAAAACGCGGGGGAGAAGACTCGGATCGAAAAAATTCTAGAAAATGCCAGAGCAAAGAACATCAGAGGTATGTATGTCGGCATAAATTCAATTGACTTGCATCCTTTCCCGAGACGGTATTGGTTTTCTGTGTAGGACCATATCAATGGAGCGGGAATTTGATTCTATCGATAGGATCTTGACCCCATATCCGCACACTGAAATCGTTATTGCGGGTGATTTTAATGTGCATACAACACCTGAAGGTCAATATGTCCAGCTTTTTGCTGATTCAAATAGCTTAACTCAACTTGTCAATGTCAACACAGGTAACAGATATATATGGTCATTTCACCACCACACTGGACCTGTTTCTCACCTCCCACCCAAACAAATACACAATTGAAGTTTCTTCGCCTTGGGCACTTCAGACCACTGTATCGTGTCAGCTAAATTTTCTCTAACCAACAGCAACGCTTACCAGAAAACTCCCAAAAGAACAGTATGGTTCTATGAGAAAGCCAACTGGGAAGGTCTGAACGTTCTTTTTGGGAGTTTAAATTGGTCGTTATTTTTCCTCAATAACGATGTTGATTCTATAGCGGACACATTGACAGACACGATTCTACTTGGCATGCGAAGCTTTATTCCACACAGAGTAAAAAGTATCAAACCTAAGAGAAATATCTGGTTAGATTCCGGGTACAGAGAAGCCATTAAGTCTAAAGAGCTGAGCCTCCGGTTGTACAAATCAAACAATACTGAGGAAAACCGAAAAAGATTTAAGAGAGCTAGAACTGAGTGCAATGCGCATATCCAATGCGCCAAGTTCTTGCATGACCAGAGAGTGAGACAAAAAATACTACTCTCCCACTGGTAGTAGAAACTTCTGGGCATTGGTGAAAAACATTTAAAACTCAGTCTCTTCATCCATTCCATCGCTTATAGTCGATGACAGACCAGTCACCACTGCAATAGAGAAGGCGAATCTACTTGCTACACATTTTGCAGCCAACTCAACGCTGCCTGATACCACATCAGTTCCGGTGCAACTTGAGCATAAGCAGCACACCGTGAGCCAGATTCACTTCCGAACGCGTACTGTTGCCCGCGCACTCAAAGAGTCAAACGCACACAAATCCGCTGGTCCGGATGGCATTCCCCCAATCCTCTTGAAGAGATGTTCCTCTTCACTCTTTAAACCACTGCGGAAACTCTTCCATTTGTCTTATTCTACTGGCCATTTCCCAAATAGATGGAAGTCAGCGAATATTCAGCCAATTCCCAAAAAGGGTGACAAATCATTCCTTTCTTCTTATCGACCCTTTTGGCGATGTGTATTGCCAGGAAAGACAAGGCAAGCATCAGCAAACAAGTTCCTGGGAAGCACAACGATCAGCTGCACACCGATTGCGGAAAACCGCAGCTCAAGAAAAGAATATCACTCAGGAGAAAATGAGTGAAAGAAAGAACAGTATAAGAAACGAGCGATGTGAGGACAGCTGCGGCGAGCACATCGACCAAACGCCAGGAGCCGTCACAGGAACTCCTCAACCAAACGGTCTTAACGAGAGCACTTACAAAGAGAATATTATAGAAGATTTCAACAGAATAAATAAACAATTAGAATATACTGATGGTACCGCGTTGTCTTCTTTCGATGGTTTTGTTTTGCTTGTTTCTTTTCGTCCCCGTATTAAGGGCAATCGCATCCGCGCGATTCGTTTTAGTCGTGTTGTTTTCGTCTTTTTTCTGGTTTCGCAAGTCGCAGTGAATTGTACTGGGCAAGTCTACAGCGCCCTTTCATCCAGGGCAGAGTCCGGCTCTGGGAGTACAATTCGCTAACGCAAATAGTTCGTTTAGCCGGCCAACGCCGAATAATATACAGTCCACTACGGGAAGTTGCGACGTCGTTGGAAAAAGCGCCGTCCGCAATTTTCAGTTCTTTTCGTTTCAGCAACAGGCCATAGCACTAACTTCTATTCTATCAAAGGTAATATGGTTAACCGTCAATTTTCGAAATATCTGGAATCAAATGACCGCCAATATGACTTTCGTAGCAACAGGTCCACAGGAGATCTGATGGGGTACCTTACCGAAAAGTGGAGCCATTCCATCCACTACCCCGGTGAAAGCAAGGTAGTCGCATTTGATATTTCAAAAGCCTTCGACAGAGTTTGGCAGCCACCCCTTTTGTCAAAATTGCATTCCTATGAAGTGGACAATTCATTGATCCAATGGATAAGGGACTATCTTTCTGACCATTCAATTCAAGTAGTTCTTGATGGTATCAAATCCTGTCTCCCATCAAATTAATGCAGGTGTTCCCCGTGTTTCGGTACTCTCACCCACTCTCTTCCTGATCTTTATAAATGATCTCTTGTCAATTAGTCACAACCCAATTCACTCGTTTGCTGATGATAGCACGCTGGGTTTATCATAGTCATACGAACACTTCCGTCCATATTCTTCGAACGTCACTACCAACCAGCAACTTATGCTTGATACATTGAATTCAGACCCCAACAAGATATATCATCAGCATCATCGGCACTACAACCGGGATCCGGTCTTGGCCTTGTTTAACAAGTCTGAGGCATGTTAAATTTTCCATAATAATTTGTTTTTCCGGGCAAGGTTATTAGTCTTGCGCCAACAAGATATATCGGTGGGGATTACCTAACCGAGTAGAGTTCAATCCCTTAAAAACTCAGTGCCCTCTCCTGTCGTCAAAGGCGAACCGAAAACTAAACACACTGCCGATGAACGGCGCTTGCATCGACAAAGCCAAGGAACTATCAATCCTCGGCATTCGAATTAGTTCGACTCTTAACTGGAATTACCACATATTTGAAGCTGCGAAAAGTGCAGCCAAATGTATGGGATTCCTTAAGAGATGCAAAAGATACTTCACTCCATCCAACCTGGCCACTATTTACAATGCGTATATTCGTCCAAAAATTGAGTTCAACTCCCATATGTGGTCAGGCGCAACTAAACCTGCACTACACGTGCTCGCAAAAGCGAGCGGTGAAATTTATTGGGGATTCAGCCGTAAGTCGATTAATTCCGTCGTTAGAACATAGGCGCCACGTATCACGCCTATCTCTTCTCTATAGGTATTGCCACGGTCGTTGCTCAACTGAACTTGCTGAATATGATCCGCCCCTTCAGACATTTTCCCACGACACCAGTCAATCTGTAAATGCGCATCAGTTCACGTTGAAAGTGGACTTCAGGCGCACAAATAAACATAGAGAGTCATTCTTTAGCCGAACCACACGAATGTGGAATGTTCTACCTGATCATGTGTTACCTGGCCGTTATGATGTCCAGACGTTCAAGACCAATATGCATCGACACCTTCTTTCCTTATCCACTTCCTCTCCATCCACTCGCACTGTGCTCTGACATTTAAGGGTACTTCAAAATCCCCGTTTGTGTGTGTTGGTGTAAAAAAAAATAAATTAGAAATTCGAGATCCAAACGTCTGTCTGGTCACAGAAACAAACAATATCGTGACAAGATGGAAGCAGTACTTTGAAAATCTGCTCAATGTGCGTACCCATCAACAACAAATAAACGCACCAGACGTACATACAGCCGAGCCTCAGATCCCAGAGCCCTCTTTCGACAAAGTTGTGGACGCAACAAATCGATTGAAAAACAACAACACTCCAGGAGTGGACTGCGTACCGGGAGAGCTTATGAAGCACGGAGGAGACGCAACCGCTCGAAAGATCCACCAACTGATTTAAACAATATGGGATAAGGAAGTCATTCCGGAAGAATGGAAAACCTCAATAGTCGTCCTCATCTACAAAAAAGGCGACAGATCTTACTGCGAAAATACAGAGGAATATCATTGCTCCCAACCACATACAAAATACTAACAAATGTCATACTGGGGAGAATCACACCGTTCGCAGAATAATACTGGGAGACTACCAATACGGATTCCGTAGTAACCGGCCAACAACCGACTAAATGTTCACAATAAGGCAACTGCTGGAAAAGAAGTGGGAATACGGAGAGACGGTTCACCAACTGTTCGTTAACTTCAATAAAGTCTACAACTCAGTCGCAAGGCAAAGACTCTACCATATTGTAGTTGAGCTGGGAATCCCGAAAAAATATGCCGACCTCATTCAAATTTGCATGAACGAAAACAAAGGGCGAGTTAGAATAGAAAACCGCCTCTCAGAACTATTTGAAATCCGGGACGGGCTAAAACAGGGAGATGGCCTCTCACCGTGTCTTTTTAACCTTGTGCTCGAGTATGTCATCAGGAAGGTACAAGACGACAACATGACCGGATCATCCCTGAACGGGTCACACAAGTGCCGCATATGCGGATGACATCCCCGCTCTGGGCGATAATGTAGAAACTATACGTAAAACCTTTGAAATCATCATGCAAGCGGCAGACGAGGTGGACCTAGAAATAAATGAAGACAAAACGGCGAGAGCAGGTGGATTTCAGGGAGCACATATAAACGTCAGAGGCAAGATGTTTGAAAAAGTTAAAGAATTTAAAGATCTGGTAACGATACTGGCGGCTAGTAACGAAATGTCGAAGGAAATTAACAAAAGACTACACTCCGGCAACGCTAGTTGGCACGCAATCATTAAACTGCTGAAATCCAAACTACTATCACGTAACATAAAGCTCCGTGTCTATAGAACCATAATAATGCCGATTGCTCTATATGGATGCGAAACATGGGCTCTCACAATACGGGAAGAAAACAAATTCCGCGTATTCGAGAATAAAATTATAAGGGGTATCTTTGGAGGTATGTATGACGAGGTGGCAGCACAATGGAGGAAACTCCACAACCACGAATTGGAAGAGCTATATCGCAAACCTAGAATAGTGAGAGTAATTAGGTCGCGTAGATTAAGATGGGATGGACATGTAGCGCGAATGGGCAACGATACGACCGTGCGTAGAATTCTTGACGGTAGACCAACGGGAAAGAGACCGGCAGGACTGCCGCGACGGAGATGGGAGGACATTGTTAGGTTTGACCTTGAGGAAATCGGATCGGATAGCCGAGCCTAGAAGGAGAGTGCACAGGACAGGGGACGATGGTGGAGTCGAGTCGGTGAGGTCATAAATTTCCGGGTTCCCACAGGCCAATAAATTATTGTTATTATTATTAATCGATCACCTTATCAACCCACTCAGCAACAATCTTATCTGGCCTGTGACTGGCTGATAAACGTTCGGGAGCGGGTCCTCCTGCATGGAACCCCTTCTGTCGACTGGCACTCAAAGGACTGGTGATCGACGAGGCGGAGGACATGTGGCAGCACCTGATCCGCAGGTCAATAATCTTAATTAGTATTAGGTAGACTTAAGCTAGGCTTAGTTAGAGTTAATTTAGTCTTAGTTAGATTTAAGTTCTACTAGCTTTAAGTAGTTTTATTATAAATATAAAAAAAATTATATATACAATTAAGTATGTTTTTTGTTACTTTTCCCTCAAATAATATTTAAAAAAAAAGAAAACATCATACAGTACATTTAGAAACGATTTGTAAGGATTAGGACAAAAAAATAATAATATGATAAGTATTGCGTGCCACTTCGGCCTTATACTTTAACACAACAACAATAAAACATTATAGTTTTATGTTTATTTAGACTAAGAAAAAAAAAAAGTAATAATATTTAAGTAAAATAAACATTTAAAAAAAGAAGTTTCCTCTGGTTGCTGATTTTCCGTCTTTTTCTCTGGACCTCTGGTTTCATCCTTGTGTGGTTTTCTTCGTTTCTTCATCGTGGTGTTGGACCTGTTGATGTTTCCGGTTTTGTTTGCCTTTTATGTGGCCGTCTTTAAATTTGTTTCCTTCCCCGGAGTAGTGAACATCATTACTGTAAAGTCAACTTCACATACATCACTCTCTTTTCCTGATGAATTGTCGGTTAGAGGTCGTTTTGGTGAACGGGTTTTATATGAAACACATTTGTCTCCACCATTATTGTATTATTTTTTACTTTGTGTTCACCAAAGACCCAGGGCTTCTTTTCATTTCAGCACGATCTTCCAAATTTTGAACTTGGTAGACTGATGATACGCATAACATATTTTGTAAACGCCCATTTTCGTAAAACCTTTGCAGTATTTTAACGCTTGGTCAACGGTGTATCGCTTCACGGTTCAGTTCGCCAATGCTCCGGCTTCACAAATGTCAGAGAAGAAAAAACTGCACAACAATGGACGTTTCGATGTCGTTCCCAATTCACATTGCGTACCTCCCGTGTGAACGTGGTTTATAAAAACCTAAAATACATCTTATACAAGAATATAAAATTAGTAGCAAGGGATGCTGGCGCAAGGCTAATAACCTAATAACAAATTGTTATAGAAAATTTAACAAGCCTCAGACTTGTTAAATAAGGCCAAGACCGGATCCTGGTTGTAGTGCCGATAATGATGAATATGATGACGATGATGAACAAGGGATGCATCAAAAACACTATGCGTTCGAAAGTTTAAAAAAAAACAAAATTTATTGCCATGTTCCAGTATTAAGGGAATTATCGGGTGAATAGTGCCGGGCTATAAAATTAAGAAAGCAAACCAAAATATAAATCTTCTGAACAAAATCCAATGTCATAAGTTGTTCGACATCTTCATAATTCAATAAATACAGACTAATCTACTGAGTAGTGTGCTATTAACGTATTTTTATTGAGGTTGATGATAACCCCCCGTGGAGCATCACACTTATCAGTTGCTAGCGTCATATGCTGTTGTCATAGTTTCTAGATTTCTGATATTAGAAAACTAAAGAAAGATTATTACATTGATGCGGAAAATTGGAAGCGATCTGTCAGCAAATTACGCGGAAACCGCGGACACAAGACTCACAATGTACAGTAACTGAAAAAAAAAACTTTTTAAGAACAGATGATGTGTTTAAAATTGTATATTATTATTTTAAGTATGGGTTGAGGAATAATAAATTATTAGCACTGTGTCCTATATATAAACACATATCCCAAAATTAATTTAATGGTCATTATTAAGTCCAAAATCACAAAAATCTCAGAACGTATAATTTTAAATCAGCGAATAAATATTTGTTTTCTTGTACATTTTTCCTAAAATCTATTATTAAAAAAAGAACGAGCTAGCCTCACTCATATAAGTTCACGGGAAAAGTGAAATTTCTAGTAATTCGTACTAGTGCAAGTATTACGTTAAATATCCTTAACACATCATTTTATCTCATATATTGTTGTAATGCGCATGAAAACGAGAGATTCCTTTTGGATTAAACGTTTCTTCAGTCAGCCGCGAACTCTCTTACAGAGAACACCAGTTTGGAATAGTGCGCCAGTTAAAAAGTGAAGTGACTACCTATTTAAAAAGTAAAAGTATTTCAAGAGAAATTTTTGACAACATATAAAACTCCTAAGAATTCACAAACAAAACACAACAAAGACACATCAGGTAAGAAACCCAAAATATGGCCCTAGGGCCAAGCCAGCATACCGGCAACAGGTTCCTAGAACTGGGAGAATGCTCACTCTCAGGCTCTGCAACCAACGTGCCAACAAAAAAGAAAGACAATCCGGTAACCCATTGTCTTTCGATTTTCCTGCTTTGCCGAACAAAGCAATTTTAAAAACACCTCGGTTTATTCAAATTCACCCAACCGATGCTTCAAGGCCACTAACATCTGTTAACGTCTTTGTGCTGAAGAGAATAATTGATTCTATTAGTACACAGTACGAAAGAATAACACTGCTTAGGGATGGCTCCATACTAATTCTAGTCAAAGACCAAGATACAGCAGATAGATTCATCCAATCCAAACGATTCGAATCAATCTGTCCGGTCGACATAAGACTACACCCCAAACTAAACATCTCTAAAGGAATCGTTTACGCCCCCTGTCTTATAAACGTCCCAGAACCTGATATATTATCAGAAATGAATTCCCAAGGCATTGTTGATGTATTTAAATTCACCAAAATGATCAATGGAGAAAGGAAGCCCACGGGCCTAATGCTATTTTCATTTGACCGTCTTCAACCACCAACAACAATTGAAATCGGCTGGTACAACACCAAGGTCAAGGAATACATTCCGAGGCCTATGCGTTGCCGACAATGCCAATTACTAGGCCACACGGCAAAATGGTGCAAAAATACAACGGCATGCAATACATGCAATCTTCCACCCCACCCTGAAACTGAATGCATAAGAACAATCTGTGCAAACTGTCACGGCCCCCACCCGGCATCTCCCTCCACATGCCCAAAATATATGCAATACCAACAAATTTTAATAATACAAACAAAAAATAAAACATCCCTATCCGATTCTAAACGCATATACAGAGAACAAAATCCCATACAAACAACAAATAATGATCTCTATTCGGAACAAATAAAGAAAACCGCTTCCGCATTAAAAACACCAACTGGTGCCAATTCAGTTCCAACAAAACACATACAAGACCCAATGCCCGCAAACAAAACTGCTACCAAAGAAACACATATATTTCCCTCCACCTCCTATGCAACCTTAAAGGAAATAGAAAAGAGAAAACACCCTATCGTACAACAAAACACAATAAAAAACAAAACACGAAACGCTTCTCCCATACAAACTCAAACACACACACGCAAACCGAAACACACTCCAGCAGAAATGCAAAAATCCCGTTTAGACTCAACGGAAAATTTTCCTTTACCTGATCATGGAAAGATATGATCCTAATCTCTGTCACCAACGCATTGACTCCGCGGCACAGGGCGACTTTCGCTCAAACCAATCCGATCGGATTGGACAACTGAGTGAAACGAGCTGTGTGGCGCGGAGTCAGATAACCAATCACCGTTATATTGACTCCCCCAATTTGAACACCACAACAAACACTAACAACAACCCAAACGATCTTTTAATGCTTCAGTGGAACCTGAATGGGTTCCACAATAACTATCACGAACTACAGATCCTTATAAAGGAACTAAAACCAGCGATCATAGCATTGCAAGAAACTCACTTACCCCAGTCCTCAAATGCTAAAGTGCCTCGGGAATACAAAGCCTACTTCAACAACCTCACAGGAAACAACTCCTCTAAACAAGGTACCGGTATACTAATACATAGGGCCCTTAACCATAGACACCTCAACATTACTTCCCCTTTCTCGGTTACCGCAATCGAACTTACAGGGAAATTAAGTTTAACTGTTATCTCAATTTACATCCCACCCAACCAACCATTCAATCTAGCGGATCTGAATAACATAACTCAGAACATGCACACACCAATCCTCCTAGTGGGGGATTTCAATGCATGGGGTACAATATGGGGATCACGAACAACAAACAAAAGAGGTAAAATCGTTGAACAATTTTTGCTACAATCCCACTTGGCCATACTGAATAACGGCAAGCCAACCCACTTTTCCACACACAAAATCTTTACAAACGTAGACCTTTCCATAATATCAGCCCAACTTTCTCCCATAACTAACTGGGAAATATTAGACAATCTGCATGAAAGCGATCACTTCCCGATTAAAATCTCTGTCTCGACTGGCAACGGCAATAAGAAAAAGATCAAACTCCTCCCCAAGTTCCAATCTGACCGAGCCAATTGGGATTTAGAACTGAACAAACCGGAATGTCCCTTAAATCGTCTGCTGGGATCTATTCTGAAGCAACTGTTTAACGTAAGAGCACTACTTGCCCTCACGGCATGCGGAATACGATTAACTAAGTTTATCGAAACGACAGAATACCACGTACTCAATCATCGCTTCGATGACCATATTTGGGCATTTTCCTTTTCGAATTTGTCCTACCACAGAAGGGTTGAAACACACACACGATGATCCCTTTTGCTGCTCTTCGTGTGTGTCGCCCAGCATGCGAACCATAGACTTTGAATCAAATACAAATAAACACATTCGCAGTTGGGGCAAGTCGTTCTGAAAAGGGTTAAATGTGCTTACACGATCAGTGACTACGAGTAGCATGATTGCTGATCGTGCGCATGTGGTTGTTGGCGTCAACAGAGGTCGACCGTCGTGTGTGTATCACACTGGCGAGTTCTCGATGGCTTTTTGTGGCCAGGTGCGAGTTTCCATCTAAAGAACCCGAACGCCTGGGTTGACCGCCGTATGCCATGATGTATCTGTTGTTCGTGTGTCCAACCGATGTGGGCATGCACAAAAGAACCAAAAGGAAGAAATATCTCTTGTGGCGTTGTAGCCGACTTCTTAGGAGACATTTCGTTGGTAGGAACTAATGTAATGTTGGTTGCTAGATGTGCGACCAATTTCCCCTTCCTATAGAAACGCTTGTGTTGCTGATGGTGTTTTACCTCAGCGCGGTTAAGCATTGCAGCGGTGGTTGGTCGTTATGAGCAGGTAAGTAATGCTTTTCAGGTTTCTATATGCCCTTGTAGGGAATGTCTGTTGTTGCTGATATATTTTTCTTTGGTATCGGTGCGTGGTGGTGCCAAGGGTATAAGAATGTTTAGTGGCCTATAGAACTGATCGCTCAGGGAATTTAGTATGTTTTTGGGGGTGAGGTGTTTGGAATATTTTTTTCTTTTTTCTGCGCCCCTTTAAGCTTTTCCGCGAATATAAATCCATTCTGTATAAAACCCGGTGTCGTCTGTTTACCGAAGTCTGAATTGACTATTTTGTTAACTCGAATCTCCTTAGTTCTATGGAATATGTCTTTGTATTTAGAACTGTTTCTGCAACCAAGCAGACGTTCTTCTTGCCGCAGTTGCTACAAGTTGGCAGAGTATTTTCATTTTGCACATTTGTTGTGTGATCGAATTTTACTGGCGGCAGTCATGTTGCAATTGTCCGAAACGTGGCCAACGCCTGCATTTAGGCATTTCACCGTCCTGAACTACTTGCAAGATAACTTGCCAACGCGAGTGGCGAAGCCTGAGAGCAGGCGAGGTGAGATTGAAATCGAAGAAGGAAGGGTACGAATATGTCCTTCGCAGCATTCGTGAGAGGGTTTCGTTAGACCCGTAAGAAGTGTGGTGGGCGGCCAGATAAAAGAAACGAGTGTTTCGTAAGTTACGGGGGTTAGTATGGAGAGTGATGGAGAAGAGCTTCGGCAGTCGACTGAACCAGTAAGAAGACGTTGGATGAAGAGGATATCAGCGTGGTGTCTGCGCTCCTTAAGTGAGTTAAGGTTTATTAGATGGAGACGGTTTGTGTATGCGGGGACGGCACGAGGGTTTTCCCAGTTCAAACTACGAACCGCAAAACGCAAAAATCGACATTGGACGTTTTTCGATTGTGCCAATTGTGGGGAGGATACCAAAACTGACTGGCGTTTACTTCAATATGTTTTTCTTGTTTGACTTTCACAAACCTGTGGACAAGTGGATTATTGACTTCAGTCAATTTAATATCAGAAAAGATTTCCTCGAGGGCAATAACGATATAGTCCTTTTGCCAGCAGGCAGCAACTCTTTTTAAAAGAATCGTTCCTGACCTTACTTGGGTCGGAGTGAATATGTTCATAATTGGCTTTGAGGTTGTCGTTAACATTGCAGTCGATCTCTCTAACTTAGGTTGCAATTTTATTCAAGGATGAACTCAAGTTCTCCACCTTAAAATAGGAGATCTTTAGTCGGTTCATATATCCGATGAGTCCCTTCAGATTGAGGACTCGTGCAAAGACCCCAGGTTGCTATTTCTTTTTTTTAAGCAGGTTGACCGCTGTGGATACTGTGTTGTCTTCAGTGGACGAGATTATTCCGCAAGGCAGCGCGGTGGAGTGTGCCGAGAGCGTAGTCACAGTTTCATTGGCCGAAGTTGGGGAAGATAATGGCGTAAAGTCAGCAGCTACACTTCTGCTGGAGGTTCTCCCGTACTGCTCAGTATTGTTTTACGCTTTTCAGCGCATAGACAGTTAACCGTAGACCGAAAAGAATTATGTGTAGAGGTCTGAGAACTACCTTCGTCAGCAGAGATATCAACCTCGTTGTCCGGATTTATCAATTCGGGTTCGGTCCCTATCTTCGAAATTCTTCAAGCCTGTATTGGCGGCGGACGAAGGCGATGTAGCTTTCGATGCTGCAACCTACTTCTGGAGCCAGCACCTCTTACCGATGCGGTAAGTTCGCTTCTTAACCTCTTTAGAAGAGCAGTCAAACCTTGATCGGCGGTGGTCCAATTTCTAAGGATTATAAAAAACCATTTTTGAAAATAAATTAAATAATGAACAGAAAAAAATAAAAGAAAAGACAACACAAGAAACAGACAGGTTCACAACAAGAGGACAGAAAAAACAGGAAAAGGAGAAAAGAGAAAGAAAAGAAGACGAGGAGACAAGAAACGTCTCTTTATTTCTTGTCTTCCGGTTTTCTTTTCACATAAACACATTTTGTACATAAAATATAAGAAACCCAACAAAACCTAAACTCGAATCGAAATTTAAAAAATAAAAGCAAAAAGCAGAGAAGTTAACAAGTAGGTTAGGGAAAGTTATTTAAGAGAAAAATTAAGAAAATTAATGTCAATTTAATATTTGTAAATATTAAACCACTGGCGCAAGACTAATGACCTTGCCCGGAAAAAAGAAATCACTATGGAAAATTTAACAATCCTCAGGACTTGTTAAATAAGGTCAAGATCGATTCCCGGTTGTAGTGCCGAATGATGAAATATTAAATACTTTTCCGCTTTCTCCAAAATTCGAGGAAAATTAGCCGTTTTTTTTTTTGCCGAACTAAAATACTGTAGCACTTGTCAGTGTCACCTGGAAGATCGGCTGATTGAACTTCATTGAGTTGAGCTCGTTTGCCAAAAACAAAACAGTGAAAGGAAGGCCGACTAGTATGTCTTTCATCGTGCCTCTGGCTTCTGGTTGTCGCACGACACATCCCTGGGAATGTTCAATTTGATCTCGGGATATCTGAAAAAAGGTTTGCTTATCTGCGGATAATCTCTACGGGGTTAGTACATGCGTCCTCTAACTACTTGAATGGAGGGATGATAGTAATGAAATCATACATGATGACCTTATTGATATGTGACTTGGTATTAACTTGTTGCTTCTCGATAGTATAGTGGTTAGTATACCCGCCTGTTACGTGGGAGAACGGGGGTCGATTCGCCGTCGGGGAGCCTCTGGCGCAAGACTAATGTCCTTGCCCGTAAAAAAAAAAATCATTATGGAAAATTTAACAAACCTCAGGACAAGACCGGTTCCCGGTTGTAGTGCCGATGATGATGATTACTTGTTAATATTAAATAATAAAAAATTATTCAACATTCATTTTTTGAATCAGGTTCAGCCTCATATCGTAAACGTAAAACTAGAAAGATGTTATTACGTTGAACTCACGAAGCCCATGACCGATGAGAAGGCTGTTCAAATCTTACGATGGCTTCTAAAACACCCACAAAAAGAGGACAACATTCAACAAGAATCCTTTCTGAAAGCAAACAACCTAACATCTGTTATTCTCGAGATTGGGCCACGTCTAAATTTTTCAACACCTTTTTCGACGAATTGTGTGAATATTTGCCATAATATTGGTCTTAGAAATGTGAAGCGAATAGAAGCTTCGGTCCGCCATTTGATAGAGTACGATAGCAAACCAAAGGATACAAATATATTGCTAAATGTATTGTCTGACCGTATGACGGAATGTTTATACACAGATGAATCTCGTCCTCAGCAGAGTTTCGACGAGAAGCTTCCAAAGCAAGAACCCTGGTTCACTGTGCCTCTACTACAAGAAGGACGTGCTGCTTTGGAGAAAATTAACATCGATTACGGTAAGTTTTCATGTAAGTCCAGTTTTCAGACTAACTTCATTAAACCACTTCTAGGACTGGCATTTGGAGATTGGGATTTAAAGCACTACACACATCTGTTCCAAAACATTCTTAAGAGAAATCCTACAAGTGTTGAATTATTCGATTTGGCACAGAGCAATAGTGAACACTCGCGGCATTGGTTTTTCAGAGGAAAGATATTTATAGATGGACAAGAACAATCAGAATCGCTCTTTGCAATGATAAAAGATACCCAAAGCGCATCGAACGCCAACAACACCATCAAGTTTAGTGACAACAGTAGTGCCATTCGAGGGTTTAAGCATCTTGCTTTAACGCCAGAGAACATTACGGGACCAAGTCGAGTAAATCTGAAGGAAACTGAGTCCGATTTAATTTTCACTGCTGAGACTCACAACATGCCAACTGCTGTCGCACCATTCAGTGGAGCTACAACCGGAACGGGAGGACGGATAAGGTGAACATATCTAGATCCCATTGAAAAATGCCTTCTATTGCTACAAGGTTTTGTTGTACCTGATTTTCAGAGATATACAAGGTATTGGACGCGGAGGTTCTACCATTGCTGGGACGGCTGGATACTGTGTCGGAAGCCTTAACATTCCAGGATATCCAATGCCCTATGAAAACCCAGGCTGGGAGTATCCACGTTCGTTTGCTGATCCCTTAAAAATCCTAATCGATGCGAGTAATGGTGCTTCGGATTATGGAAATAAGTTTGGTGAACCGGTATTAGCCGGATTTGCTGTCTCATGCGGAATCGGAGGGACCAAGGGAAGTAGATACGAGTACGTAAAACCCATCATGTTCAGCGGAGGCTTGGGAATAATGAACGCAAATATGAGAAATAAATGTGATCCTCAAAAAGGTTTGTTATTCATAATGCACATATTTTCTGTATTCATTTCTATTACAATCTGCCTCAGCGACCATAGCAAAGGTTTAACTGACGGTTGTGCAGTGTTTTTTTTTTTTTTAAATAAATATTAGGGAAAGCGAAACTAGTACACTGATATGCTAATAACTGTAACTGTTGGTGTTGCTTTTGAATAATTGCAAATTGTAGCGGTCTGGAAAGACTTCCACTGCAAGGGAGTTCCAGAGTTCTCCCGAACTAGAGTTGCAAATTGATGCGATTTTTATTACTATTGTTTAAAAGTTTATTTAAATTTAATTTTAAGTATTCTACTTATCAGATAACATGTCAATGAGTTTTGAAGAATTTTCACAATTATTTATTTATTTATTTATTTATTATTAGCAAGTAATTCAAAATGTAATAAACTAACATAATGAGCCTAGCAGCTGAGACTATTGGCTCTGTACTTTTAAATTATAATTTGTTTTTTAGGATTTTATAAAAATGTATCTATATTTTCCATGTTGTCGGGGGTAGGATCTTCGAAAATTTTATAAATATCTAAAGATGCGTAGCGGACGTATGACCTAATCGCAATCTCACGAAGTTTGTGATTTTAGTTTTACTTAAATTCGTTGGATAGAAGGAGTGATATTTGAATGGGTTTACGTTTTTATAGGTGTGGTGATAAGTATCCCAATTCATTCGAATTGTATTTTTTAGTTTGTTTTGGATCGTTGCTAGTAGATCGATTTGAAAGCTACTTGGTTGATAGACGTCAATTTCTTTGTTTCTATAAACCATAGAAAACGTTTGGCTACTATTTTTTCTAAAACCTTGGCAATACAGGGGATTAAGGATATAGGACGGTAACCCTCTGTAGTATCTTTATCTTTTTTCGGTTTAATAATAATAATAATAATAATAATAATAATAATAATAATAATAATAATAATAATAATAATAATAGGGATTAGGACTGCGGTCTTCCGGATTTGTGGGATATGTGATGTTTCAAATATTTTATTGTATAATTTAATGATTCTCAATTTTGTATTTTTCGAGAGGTGTTTCAACATTGGGTAGGATATTCGATCTCTCCCTGGGGTTTTCCCTTTGGTTATGTGGGGAGGAAGTCGTGGCACCGGCATGGGTGTGAGTTCTACTTCCTCCACCATCATAATTAGTTCCACCGACGACCAGAAATCGACGACGCCGCGTCCACAACAGGAAAAGGAAGTAAAACCCACGCAGTTCTTAATTAATCTTTATTATATTACACTTCATGATCGAACACCGGACTGGAAATGTCAAATTAAATGCAAGTTCACATCGTTGGATTTATGAGTTTTATGTAGATTTTTTGGAACCGTTTGGTTCAAATAAAAATAAATCCACAAAACACCGCTCGACTGTAGTCGCGTCATCGTACGCACCGGTGAGCGGTAGTTCGCGTGACAGTGGCGGTCAGTGGATGGAAAACGACTCCGCGAGGCTAGAATTATGACATGAATTCCATCCTAGGTTAGGGCTAATAAACAAGAGAAGAGAGAGAAAAACTTTTCTCTTAAGGGTGCGGCCGCCACAGAAATGCACTCTTTCAGTGCAGTGGTGTGTACATGGTTCTTTCATGGATGAGAACGAACCTAGAACGAAGAAAGGGCATAAATTGCATTCATAGGATACGATTTCGGTAAAGCAAATAAAACCGAACTCGTCGGATGCTAATGGGTTTGCTTATGCATCGTTCGGTAATGAGGGTCAGCTAAATAAATAGCAGCCGCTCATTAAATGAAAAAAATGTTTTTCGGATACCACAAACGATATGAATTGTTTATGGTATCGCAGGAAACCTATGTAGGAACAGCGTTCTTCTGTTTGCACATGGTGCGAGTTGGAGAATTTTATTGCTGGGAGAAAAAGGTCGCCGGCCAATGTGTACGTAAAGAAATTTATCGTACACATGGCGAAATTGGAAAATAGACGGCGTAATATTTATGATCCCTGTAATTACGGTTACATTGTATGCAAACCGAATCATTTTGTTTACAGGAATTGTCTGGTACGGAAGGCGCAAGACTAATGACCTTGCCCGGAAAAAACAAATCATTATGGAAAATTTAACAAGCCTCGAGACTTGCTAAATAAGGCCACGATCGGTTCGCGGTTGTAGTGCCGATGATGATGATGATGAAGGTGCCGAATTGGTTCGGAATTCCAGATAAGCAAAGAAAGAAATCTTACGGAAAATTGTATGCGAAGAGATGCATGAAAAGGTAAGTTTTCTTTACAGGGACTTTACGAATATAGCTTTGATCTAATTCATGCGTGAAGCATTTTCAGGTGCTTAATGGGATTGCATTAGCAAAAACTTATGCGACTTGGGATGAGGTTATGGGTGTTTTTAGGTAAGTGTACCGTGGGGTTTGGCGGCACCGCTACAGTTATACTAAGTACTGATTCAAATCAAATAAATGAGATGGGTTCTTCTATGCGGTGAGCCGCAGGGATGGAGGCTTGCAAATGTACTAAATTGTTAAGGGATTCAAGTCTTTTCCGATTGAATTCGGGATGGAAGTTGTGGTTGTTTGAGGATTGCGACCAGGTTTTGGCGAAGAGTTGGCATATTTGCATGGTGTCTGTGATTGTATAATAGTATTTAGGGAATTAAGACAGGAGATATTTACCGGATTGTAATTTCCGTTTAAGCTGGGTATTTTATGCCATATTATGGCTGTGGGGGATTTTGGGTTGATTGTCGAAGTGAATTGAAGGAGGCTTTTTGCTTTACTATCTTTCATCCTTCTACGAAATGATGCGTTCGCTTTTTTATATGCTACAAGATTAGCCTCTGTGGGTCTTGTTTTAAATTGTTAGTTCAGAGTTCCACCAAGGTACATGTTGCCTGCTTACCGGTTTAGCTTTAGTGTTCGTTTGTGGTATTAAAACGTTGGTAGCAGATCTAATTGGTTTGTTGATTATTGCAGCTTCTTGATTTGTATTAGGTGTATGGGAGTAGCTTGAAAGAAATTCATCAACTTTTTTTCAAAAAGTGGCCAGTTGGCAGAGTCAGTTTTATATTTTGGAGATTGATTATGATAGGTAATCGGTTGTTGGATATTTACCATAGTTGTCACGGGAAAAAGGTCACTATTGTAAAGATCGTCTAGAACTTGCCATGAAGTTCTCGGACCCAATTCAGGAGAGCAACAAATGATATCAATGTGAGTGAGAGTGTTGTGGGTAGACAGGTGGGTAGCGGATCCTTCATTCAGTAGGATAAGGTTGGAGGCGAGGAGGAAATTTTCTATTATTTAACCTCTTTTGTTTGTAGACGGTAAGCCCCAGAGTATACTCCAAGCATTTATGTGACCTTTAAGTATTCTAGGCTCGATTGTTTGATTGAGTATTGACTGAAAATCATCTTTATTTATCGACTGATTTGGAGGAAGATATAAATCTATGGCGCAAGACTAATGACCTTGCCCGGAAAAAACAAATCATCACGGAAAATTTAACAAGGCTCAGACTTGTTAAACAAGGCCAAGACCGAATCCGGGTTGTAGTACCGATGATGATGATAAATCTATGTAAGTGAAATTTATGGGGTATTGTATTTCTACAACGAGTGCTTGCATATTTGTAATAATGGGGCGAATTTTGTGGGGAATACCTTTTTTAATGAGTAACCCTATACCTTGTTTATGTGATGTATTTGCAGAGGAGTAATGGAAGTATCCTGTATATGATTTAGGAATGATTGGTGCCGTGTTAACTGGGCAATGTGTTTCTAATAATGATATTACCCTTGGGTTATATTCTTTAATTAGAATGTTTAATTCGTCAAAATTATTAGTATAACCGTTCATGTTGCAAAATGGTGAATGGTTTATGTTGTGGAGTGGGTTGTGGGCGTTCAGCCATAATAGTGTGCTTAGGATTTGATTGTTTTGCGGAATGGGGTAGTGTATTCTTAAATTTATTTTCGTGTAGGAATGTTGGGTGGATAGGATGTAAGTTGTTAGGAACTTGACTCTGCTGTTCCTGATACGGTGTACTAGTACTCTGAGCAGAGTTCAAGTGTATAGTTTTCTGAAACAGCAGAGTCAGGGGCTTGGATGTTAATATTATTCTTACATATTGAAGTCATCATCTTCTAAGATGTGTACATTTTTATTTATTTTTGTCTTAGTAACGGACGATTTGTTTTTACCTTTAATGTGGGTGACGATGTGCATTGCGAGAGGCTATCGGCGGAAAAGCTTGTTGTAACTTGTGGGATGGTTTGGTTGTAGTTTTGGATTGAAGAAGTTGTTTTGTAGTTGTGGGGGTTGGTTGGAGTTAGTTGAGCTGTTAATGTTAGATGAGTTGATGATGTTTGTTGAATTGGTGGTGTTGTTGATGAGTCCTATTTGGTGGTTTTGATGGCTGGTAAGGCGATGGATTTTTAATGTTGTTTGCTGTAATAGATGTGGAGGGGCCAGTTGGAAGGGCTTCTTTGAATGTTGGGGCTGGTATTATATTTGGTTTGTTTTGTTCTATTGTGAGTCCCTGCGATGGGTTCAACTTCAGCGTTTCTGCGAAACTTCCCGAAAGTTGATCGGATTTAAAGACATTTTTTTTCCTTGTAAATGCGTTTGGCTTCGCCCATTGAGCATTTGGTAGTGGTTTTTATTGCCAGTATTTCTTTGGCTTGAATATATGAGGGGCAGGTTTTGTCTACAGCAGAACGAGGGAGTGAGCAGTTGGCGCACATAGTACGACAGCAATCGGCAGGCGTATGAGGTGGGAGGTTACATTTCTCACACATTGTGGTGTTTGTGCAGCGTTTTGTAGTGTGGCCGAGTCGTTGGCAGTTACGACATCTCATGGGGTTGGGGATGTATTCGTTGACCTTTGCTTTGTAGAAACCTATATCCACAGATTTTGATGGTTGGTAGAGGTCGAAAGTAAATAGCATTAGGCGTGATGGTCGTTGGATTTTATTTTCATCCCTTTTTAAAAATTTGTAAACTTGCGTTACATTTTGGGATTGCATTTCCAAGATTATTTCTGATTCGGGAACATTTATTAGACAGGGAGCGTAAACTATACCCTTAGACTCATTCAATTTCTTGTGAAGCTTCACAGTGACGGGGCACACATTGCCTAAATTAGTTGTTTTTAGGAAGCGGTCCGCGGTTAACTTTCACTAATAAGTATCCGCGTAAGATCAAATTTTTTCGTATTCCCGACTTATATCATCTATCATATTTTTTATTACAAATGGATTAAGCGACGATATGGGTTTATCACTTTGTTTGGCCGTGATAACTAAAAATTTCGTATTTTTTACTGATGTCATCGGTAAATTTGGAAAATGTTCCTCGATTCTAGGAAGTGTTCTTTTTATTTTCTTTTTGCGTATTTCGAAATCCCCATCCTCGGCAAGATCCCGAAACCGGTTACCACTCATATTTGCCCCGCAGGCCATTGTACCACAATTATTGTTCACTGGTCTTTGTCTATTCACTGTCACCGGCACTGTTCACAAAACAAAACCCGGCGCGGGAAGGAAGATGTATTGTATTGTTCAGGTATACCTGCCTGTATGCGTACTGCGGAAAGATAATTGCGTTGCAAGCGGACGAGCGAACGATCTGCGTCTTTTGAGGGTTAGTTGGCGAGTGATTTTCACAATTACTTGACATGTACACTGAGTGAATTTTACAGATCGTTATTTGGAAAGTTCTTTATCTCGAACCATACCACCATGCCGTTCTCGAAATCTTTGATGGAGCAACCCGCATCGCAACATCTTCCGAATTTCTCCGGATCATATCCTAGAACCTATAGCCTGACGTGATGGTATCTAACTGGGGGGTTATAGTTGGAACAAAACTACCGCCTGAACTCGTGTTTTTTTTCGACCGATCCAATAGCCAAGTTAGTTAAAGATTCCTTAGAACCATTTTATATTGGTGTGGTACTCCAACGAATTTCTGAGTGTTGGAATCAAGGCTACTACCAGTCTTCGAGTATTTATTATCACTACAAAAGTTAATTTCGCTAAATATTACCATCCGCTTCAACAAATTGAATAAAATAGAAAAGAAAACAACAAGAGCAACAGTAGATGGGGTCACTATACCAACTCAATGGTAAACAAATTAAAACAAAATTAAGACGGCGATATCAACTCGCTTGAGTTTTAAACATCTTTTTGCAATACTTATTTTTTTAAAATTTGTTATAGCAATTAATAAATTAATGAACACGAACAAATGTTTTGGTCACAAACAGTTTTCTTTCGAAACACTTTTATTTCTGTGCAAGCCAAAAAGAAACGGTATAGGGGTCTTGTTCTTAGACGATCCAATGACCGTCGAGGTGAAAATTCAGTAATTAGGAATGGTCCATCGAGGTGAAAAATTCAGTAATCATGAATAAGAAACAATGCAAAATAAAGACCAATACATGTTTTTTATGGTACTAGATTATACGTAATGTCATAGTGAATTATATGTGTTTTCTTAGCGAAGTCGGCTAACTATTGACTGGAGAGTCACCATCAAACTGACCTTTCTCATTATTGTTACTTCCAGGCTACTGCCGCGTGTACGAACTCAATTTCTAAACTCAAGCACACTCTACTGAAGTGGAATTGTTATGTTAATGCTTGGTATACGGCTCATGCCTGTTCTTATTCGATTTTCCTTCTGTGGTCTTCACTATTTGCTTGTGTGTATTGTGTGTGTATCTGTTAGAAACGCTACTCCCTCCTCAGTAAGTAACTTTGTTACGATCAACTTCGTGAGCGAGAAGACGTCGAAGCAGGCGATTGAGTCGGTGCTCTGTGTAGAAGTCGGGACCGTAGTAGTAAAGTCCTGTTTACCTGTGGGAGATTGTGTGCTGTTTGTACACAGAACACATCGGGGTCACCAATTATAGCGTTAAGCAAGGATAGTGAAGATGGTGATTTGAACATACGATGAAACAATTGCAAAGCGAAACATTGAAGTATTAAGCCACTGCCGCGTGTACGAATTCGATTTATAACTCAAGTACTCTCAACTGAAGTGGAATTGTTATGTTATTGCTTGGTATATGGCTGATGCCTTTTCTTATTCGATTTTCCTTCGGTGGTCTTCACTAAAAACGCTACTCCCTCCTCAGTAAGTAACTTTGTTACGATCAACTTCGTGTGCGAACGACGGAGCGAGAAGCGAATGAGCGAGAGAACGTCGGAGCAGGCGATTGAGCCGGTGGTCTGTGCAGAAGTCGGGACCGTAGTAGTAAAGTCGTATTTACCTGTGGGAGATTGTGTGCTGTTTGTACACAGATCATGTCGGGGTCAGCAATTATAACGTTACGCAAGGATATTGAAGATGATGATTTGAAGATACGATGAAACGGGTGCAAAGCGAAACATTGAAGTATTAGGCTACTGCAGCGTGTACGAATTCCATTTCTAAACTCAAGTATACCCAACCGATGTGGAATTGCTATGTTATTGCTTGGTATACAGCTGGTGCATTTTCTTTTTCGATTTTCTTTCAGTGTTCTTCACTATTTGCACAAATATTGTGTGTGTATCTGTTATGTTATTGCTTGGTATACGGCTGATGCTTTTTCTTTTTCGATTCTCTTTCGGTGTTCTTCACTATTTGCTTGTGTGTATCTGTTAAAAACGGGCTCCTCGATAGTTTAGTGGTTAGTATACCCGCCTGTCACGCGGGAGACCGGAGTTCGATTCCGCGTCGGGGAGCCTCTGGCGCAAGACTAATGACCTTGCCCGGAAAAAAACAAATCATTATGGAAAATTTAACAAGCCTCAGGACTTGCTAAATAAGGCCAAGACCGGTTCCCGTTGTAGTGCCGATGATGATGATGATGTTAAAAACGCCGCAACAACACTAAAGAAAATTACATTTCGAGGGCTTTACAATTACACCCAACACAACTCAACACAGTAAATATCAAATGCCGGGGTTAACGTCGCGCAGAGTTAATCATCGACATCATTCTTCTTTTTATGAAACTACTTTTTCCGCTTTGGTTTGATAACAAATGCGCATAGTTCACAGCGGCCATAAATGGGCTTCTAAACACCCCCAGAGGTCAACAGAACGAATTTTGTCAAAATCAGAAACACTTGTAACCAAACGATTGAAAATACAAGGGGTTCACAACGGCTGATTAACCAACAAACTATTTGAGTGCAACTAGTTTACGCCCCTTCTTGATGGACAGAGAGACACTAGACATGAACTCAAAACGTAAAGCCAATATTTTCTCGGATTTATTTTCCACGAATTCAATCCCGGGTGGTGTTTTTTTAGAGCCAACCGTGGTCGCGTCGATTTATTGTCCGACATGAAGGTCCGTCTGCGTGCTGTTCAATGGATTCCTCGAGGTTTAGACTGCAAAAAAGCATCCAAAACCATTAAGAGGTGTGTCCCAAAATCGTCACCAGTTGTGAGCAACCTTTTTCGCAAACTTCCCTATCTCTTGAAAACCGCTCGAATTCAAGTAATCCCAAAGAAAGACAAAGCGTCTTCCACAACATTACCGCCCATTAACCTTACTGTTCACTTTCTCTTAAATGCTTGGAATGCAATGGACCTGTAATTGATGGTTAATACGGTGTCCGCAGCAGGCGGAAAACCGGACCGTCGGTGCCATAGAGTATTATGAACGACCAGGTTATTAAATCGAAGGGCGGCATGAATCTGCGCAGCATTAGGGTCAGTGGGAATGTATCGCACCAGAATGAAGTGTCACATATTACCAAGTTCGCCTCTAAGAAACTGAGGTATTTTTTTAGTGCTGAAAGAGATTTTATTCTGATTCAAATTCTTCTTCTTAATAAATCCCAAATTAGAGCCGCACTCGAGTACTGTTTGGAGTTCTGCTCCCAAGTATATCCTCGGCATACTCGATAGCATTTAGACTCGAGAAATCCATCTAATGGAAAACGCAGCACCCACATCAACGCTACAGTCATTATTACATAGGAGGCGCGTGGTGAACGCTTGTACCTTATACAGATATTACCATGGGAACTCTGTCATTGAAACTTATGACATTATTCCAAGGGATTCGGATTTATAGCGCTCCACAAGGCAGTCGGATGAATCCCGTCAATTTGCAGTTCATCCTTTACGTACGTTTCTGTACCAAAATTCATTTTGTTACAGAATGGAAAAACTATGAAACTCCCTTCCAGCATGAGTGTTTCCCGAATGCTACAACCCACAACTGTTTAAAAACAACACCGACAGTTATTTAATAGAATCTCACTGATCCATTGCTATAGAATTGCCTGTCCCCGAAAGGAAAACACATATAGAAAAACATGTTTTTTTCAGCTTATTTTTTTAATTTGATTTAGTTTAATTTTCATTAATTTATTTATATATTTGTATTACTTAACCTTTGGACAGGAATGCTGTTGGTAAAAATTGGCGGTCCGGTGTATCGAATTGGTGTAGGCGGAGGTGCAGCAAGTTCAGTCGAAATCCAGGGTTCGAATGATGAAATGTTGGACTTCAATGCAGTACAACGTGGCGACGCCGAAATGGAAAACAAAATGAATCGGGTTGTCCGAGCGTGTATAGAAATGGGGGAGAACAACCCTATCTTGGCTATTCATGACCAGGTAATTGAGTTCCTAGGATGCTCTCACTTCACATATACCATTGGTTTTCAATAGCGACTATGTTGTTCTTCTTTTTTAGGGCGCTGGAGGTAATGGCAATGTGTTAAAGGAATTAGTTGAGCCAGGTTTCGCAGGTGCTGTAATATTCTCCAAAGAGTTTCAACTCGGTGACCCGACGATTACTGCACTGGAGCTATGGGCAGCAGAATATCAAGAAAATAATGCAATACTCTGCTCACCAGAGAGTCGCCAACTTCTTCAGGATATCTGCGATCGCGAACGTTGTCCAGTCAGTTTCGTTGGAGTAGTTACTGGTAATGGATATGTTACGCTCTTAGAGAAGAGTGCAGATTTGTCAAACATGGAAAAGTACGTTAGTCGAAGCAATCTTAAAGATTGGGGCCCTATTCCATTTGATTTACGACTGGAACACGTCTTAGGCGACATTCCCAAACGTGAATACCACATGACTCGCCAGGAACCGGCTTTGGAAAACCTTCAAATTGATCCGAGGGGTTTAAGTATTTCAGTTGCTGTCGAACGCGTCCTAAGCATTGTATCGGTTGGAAGTAAGCGTTTCCTCACAAACAAGGTCGACAGATGTGTGACCGGACTCGTAGCACAGCAGCAGTGTGTAGGGCCATTACATACCCCACTGGCGGACTTTGCATTGACTTCAGTTTCTACCTACGCAAAAAGTGGCATAGCGACATCGATTGGAACGCAGCCAGTTATAGGATTGGTTAATATCAATGCAATGGCACGAATGACTGTAGCTGAAGCTCTATCTAATTTAGTGTTTGTGGCTATAACAGAGTTGGCGGATGTTAAGTGCTCTGGTAATTGGATGTGGGCAGCGAAATTAGAGGGGGAAGGTGCTAAACTTTACGATGCCTGTTCGGAAATGTGCGCCATAATGAAAGAATTGAATGTTGCTATCGACGGAGGCAAGGATTCCCTTTCTATGGCAGCGCGTGTTGGTGACCGGACTATTAAATCTCCAGGAACTTTGGTTATTTCAGCATATGCACCGTGCCCTGATGTTACCGTGAAAATCACACCAGATTTAAAAGCTCCAGCCCGAGGTACCACAGGAAATTTGTTATGGATCAATATAGAGGGTAAATTTAGATTGGGCGGATCAGCGTTGGCACAGGCCTACAATCAAACAGGAAGTCAATGCCCAAATTTACTTCAAACTAGTGTCCTTAAAAATGCATTCAATGTCACACAGAAGCTTCTGAAAGAAAATATGCTTCTCGCTGGTCACGACATAAGTGAAGGCGGTCTCATAGTTACCTTGCTGGAAATGGCATTTGGTGGACTATCTGGAATCAATGTTGATATAACCGATGTCCTTAATAAAATCTCCAGTTCATCCGTAAATTTTGAAAGCCTAGGGTCGGATGCGATCGAATATTTAATTCTATTTGCTGAAGAGACTGGATGGGTTCTGGAAGTTAGTAATGAGAACTTGAAGTACGTAATTGAAGCATTTTCAAAGAAAGATGTTCCTGTTTACTTCTTAGGGCAGTCAGTGAACTATGGGTTGGACTCAATGGTAACGATAAAGTCGCATGATCGCAATTTGCTCCAAAGTGATGTTAGAACCTTATTTAAACAATGGGAACGGACTAGTTTCGAATTAGAAAAGTTACAGGCCAATCCACAGTGTGCTATAGAAGAAATGAGCAGCTTAGACTATCGGACTGGTCCCACTTACTCATGTACAGCAAATTTGCAAGCAGAGATAACATTGGCCAGGTCAAATAATCCAATCCGAGTTGCTGTTCTACGAGAGGAAGGTGTAAATAGCGACCGCGAAATGATATCCAGCTTGCTTAAGGCCAAATTCGAAGTCCATGATGTGACAATGTCGGATCTATTGCAGAAGAAATGTACCCTTGACCAATATCGAGGAATCATCTTTCCAGGAGGTTTCAGTTATGCGGACACATTGGGCTCCGGAAAAGGTTGGGCAGCTAATATTATGTTTAATGAATATTTGGCACCTCAGTTTCAGGCTTTCAGAAAACGCAAGGATTCATTCTCACTAGGCATTTGCAACGGGTGTCAATTAATGTGCTTATTAGGATGGGTCGGAAATTTCCAAGAAGATCAAGTGAATCAAAACCTAAATGATATTCCCCATGTTGCATTGCTGCAGAACAAATCGGAACGTTTTGAGTGTCGTTGGCCAACGCTTCTTGTTGAGGACAGTAATGCAATAATGTTAAAGAATTTGAAAGGATCTGTTCTCGGATGTTGGTCAGCGCATGGTGAAGGGCGGTTTTCATTCCGACCAAATGGTATCCTAGAACATTTAAAGGCAAAAAAATGTATTGCTATTCGGTATGTTGATGATCAAGGACGTCCCACGGAAAAATATCCCATGAATCCAAATGGAAGTGTGGAGGGAATTGCCGGTATATGCTCGGAAAATGGGCGACATTTGGCTCTTATGCCACATCCAGAGAGATGTAGTGAAATGTTTCAGTGGCCGTACGTGCCCCACAACTGTAAGTTTGTCAAGAGTCCTTGGCAAGTTATGTTTGATAATGCGTATGTGTGGTGTGCTACTGAAAAGTAACGAATCCCATCGTTGTGGATTGTTTTTCTTAAATATGTTATTGCATTTAACTATTGTTATATTTTTTCTTTATGACAATAAATGATTTATTGAATACAAACCTGAACTTGTAGTTGTGCTCAATAGAATGGGTGATTCACTTTTTTTTTCTGCAATGATCAACAATCTACGTAATATTTAATGTTACCTCGAAATTACTTTGTGTGTCCGTTTCGTATAAAAGAAAAGAGATAAAGGATCTGGCTACATCAACAGTTACGCACCCTTGTGATAGAGTTGATAGAACACGTGGGACTTACGGATAGTAAAGAATGCCAAAGAAACTAAGTGATTTTAAACTGGTTAATTATTATTTGCGTTCAGCAAGCGTCGAACGCAACTTCCACCAACAACTGTATCTTGTTGGTGGGCCGGGGGAATGACGTCAGGAACAATGTGGTCTCCTGGCGTGCAGCGATGTTGGTGCCATGGGAATGACGTCAGGAATAATATGGTCTCCGCTGGAGTCAACTGCTAAGATTTGTTTTTTCAATGGAAAATATTACCTGTTATTGCTGTTGTACCTCAGAAAGAATCCTCATCCAGAATACCACAAACAAATCGGGTTGGTTTCAAATTATTAAATATTACGTTTATTTAATAGATTTACTGGATGTAATAAGATTATACATAATTGTGATGTTGTCAGCAGCTACTAAAGGAGGCCTTTTTGCTTGAAAAGAATGACAGTTCGTTTTCAAGTTGTTATGACAACTGTTTACTGACTGTTGTTACTTGTCGTTGACAGCATTCAGTTGCGAATCTACTGACTGCATTCAGTTGAATCCGCAACATTCGGCCCGCCTTCGCCAATCATTGGCCAACCATGTTGTCCAGGGGACGGAGGCCCAGGGCCGTGACCTTCTGGTGATGCGGTGGTCTGGAGAGAGCCGTCCGCCCTGAATAGCTGAAGGATGGAGGGTTGGTGACGACGAGAGTTCCATCGCTGTAGTCCGTTACCTTTGCAGAACTGACCATGTGATCTGGGTTGGAGTTGTAAGTTCGCAATCCATGATCAATGACCACGTAATGGCTGGTGGTCGGAAGTACTGCATCGAGACAGGTGGCGGTGATAAATGCTGCCCCCATTGGCGCCCGTCCGAAGGTACCTGGCGACGGGAAGCGGCCTTTGGCATGTGAGGCCGCAGCGTGGAGTCTGGTGCGGCGTCTTCCATGGCACCGTCCGCGGGTCCTGGCGGAATGGCAGTTGCGGACCCAGTGCCTACTGGGCTGCTTCAAGTACCGCCTTTGCTGCTTTACTGAGAGGCGTGCTGGTTGGCTGGGATTCGGTTGATCCCTGGATGCTGGGGAGCGCCGCCCGCCAAGCGGGGCATTGCTCGCTCCTTTCTCTATTGGGGTGGCTACATATGGTAGCGGTCGTCCTTGGTGATTCCTGTCATTGGCCGGAGTTTGGCCACCCGGTGTCTCTGTTAGGTTGCCTGTACTACTGACAGCTGCCGAGAGACCATCGATTGATGGAAGATTTCCATACGAGTAGTGCAGCGAATTACAGTTGGCTGGGTCGCTCGACATCACCGATAGGTTGGTGACTGACAAATGCGTTTGGCCTGCTCCTAGGCCATTTCCTGGTGAATGTTGTTGCTGTTGCAATTGATGTTGCTGATAAGACTGGCTATTAAACGGACTCGAGCGTGGCTGCTGTTGCTTGGACAATTGATGGCGTATTCGTGAAATGCCCTGACGTTAGATCTGGCACGGATCCTATATTTGCCATGGCTACTGCCTGTTCTTGAAGCGGTTTGTATAAGCAGTTATTGGTCGTTGCGCATTGTTCACGGTGGACGAGTTCCTCTGGGTCGGAGTTGTAAGTTCGCAACCCACGAGGAACGGCCATGTGATGTTGTGCCACACAACACGTGCTCGGCGTCTGTTTACGTTGGGGCTTCGGCGTTGGTACGAGCATCGGGACATGGGACGGGTTGAGCTTTGGGCAGGCGGCACTCCGGTCGGTGGCCTGCTGGTGCGTACTCCCCGGAATGGGATGCGGTTCATTAACTGGGCAGGCATCGCTCCGTTCGGCGGCCTGCTGGGTCTTACTCACTGGGAGTGTGTACAGTTGTTTAACCGCTTGTTTGGTGGCGACTTCTGGCACTGAGGGCAGCTTGTAATGTCGAGTTGGTCGGCGCTGTTCGCCGTAGTTGGGGGACTGGGTCGAGCGCGAACTGGGCACCGAGCAGCCTCGATAGTTGGGCACGTTTCTCTGCAGCAAGCTTCTTTCCTTCTTTCGTTGCATCTTTCTTCGCTGGCGCTGGCGCTGGTGCACTGGCAGCTGCTGGTACCTTCGTGCTGAACTCAGCCTTCCTTTGTAGTGTCGCGTTAGCGGTGGGTGATGCTGATGCAGTAGTTTTCACTTCTTTTGCTGCCTCTGAAACCTTCTTGATGCCCTTGGCGGTGTTAGTTGCAGGCTGTTGCGACATCATTGGCGTCGAACGACTTTGTGATTGCCCGACGGTGTCCGTCGCAGTCTTGGATGCGGTCGCAATGTCGGCGGTGAGGGCGTGCCTTGCCTCAACAAACTTGGTGGCCTCGACCAGATATATCTCCTCGGCCTGATTGATGAATCTTTCCACGAAATAACGATGGCCGCTGGTCATCTCTGGAGTGACCAGGAGTCTTATCTCCTCGTGGTTCAGTCGGATGTCCTCCCATGTTATCTGGAGATTGTGCGGGCATATATCCACCGTGAATAACGTTGGCGGCCCTCTCTTCTCACGATTGAGAAATGCACAGGACATCCGCTCCTGGGAGGCGAACTGGGCGGCGATGAGCTGTTCCGTCAATGTAGCCTTTGTCCTGTTCGACTTCGCTGATATTGGTGCCGGCATCTCCTTGTAATTTGGATGCCGAGAACTTGGCAATGGTTGGTCTTTGCGTCCGGGCCCCGGTGTGTTCCGCGACCTTGACGTCGGTGGGTCCTTAGGTCTGGACCTTCTAGTATGCCGCGAACTTGGCGACAGTTGATCCTTACGTCCAGATCCGGTGATTGCCACGAACTTGGCAGCGGTTGATCCTTACGTCTGGATTCTTTGCATGGGGCGCCGCGAACTTGGCGACGGCCGGTCCTTGGGCTGGACCTTATACTATGCCGCGATTGTCGGCGGTCGGTCCTTAGGCTGGACCTTGGTGCTGTGAACTGAGCAGCGGGGAATGATCCACTGATGGATCCCTGGTGGTCAATGATTTTAGTGGAGAGAACTTCCCAAACGACGACCCGAAGAACAATGAAAGTCTCCCAAAACTTTTCCGTGTGGATGAATTAGTAACATTTTCTTTCACACAACTAATTGAAGGACGTCCCCGGTCGCGCCGTGAACCTGGCAGTGTTAAGGCAGCTGCACTTGGGAACTACTCGTTGGTACGCCGTAAACCTAACGTGTCAATTTACCTGCACTTCGGGGCAGCTTTTTAGTACTCCGCAACCCTGGCGGTGGTGAAATGGATCGTTTGCGCCGGGAACTGGTCGCGGTGAGGTAGAAATGTAGCTGCACTGGGGGCAGCTCGTTGATGCACCACAACCTGGCGGCAGTAATGTAGCTGCACTTGGGGCAACACTTTATTACGCCGCGAACCTGTGAGCAGTGGATTGGATCCACAGTCTGGATCTGGCTCGAAGGACCAATATTTGCGTTCAGCATGCGTCGAACGCAACTTCCACCAACAACAATGTGGTCTCCTGGCGTGCAGCGATGATGGTTCCATGGGAATGACGTCAGGAATATTGTGGTCTCCGCTGGAATCAACCGCTAAGATTTGTTTGTTCAATGGAAAAAATTACCTGTTATTGCTGTTGTACCTCAGAAAGAATCCTCATCCAGAATACCACAAACAAATCGGGTTGGTTTCAAATTAATAAATATTACGTTTATTTAATAGATTTACTGAATGTAATAAGATTATACATAATTGTGATGTCAGCACCTACTAAAAAAGGAGACCTTTTTGCTTGAAAAGAATGACAGTTCGTTTTCAAGTTGTTATGCTTCCGTTGTTATGACAACTGTTTACTGACTTTTGTTACTTGTCGTTGACGGCATTCAGTTGCGAATCCACAGACAGCATTCACTTGAATTCGCAACAATTATTGTAAAATTTCTAGAGGTTGCAGAACCTACAATTAGTTTTATAAAGTTGCAGGTGTACATTAGCTATTTATGGCGCCATTTTTTTAATTGACCATTATAATCGCGTAGTGTTGAAAAACGGTCTAGATGTGGTCAATTAGAAGTGCGGCTTACAGCTTTCTGTGGTTGGCCAAAGAGCACAGTGTGCAGAACGCACGAACTTGATGGAAGTACACTCTTCCGAATATACGAGGGGATCAATAAAAGACGAAATTACGAGGGTGAATCAAATATAAACGGTAATTTACTTTTTGCTTAGCAACAAGTTGCGACCTAGATAATCTTGTGCGTGGCTGTTGTTTGTTTTATGAAGAGTAGGAGAACCGGGTTGGCTAGTGCTCGCGCTCGACTTTGTAGTGAGTACAGCCATTAGCGAGCAGGAGGTACATACGTCTGTTGCGTAACGGATTATTATAAAATTTTTCACAAATGAAGGCGTTAAACCGTCGGAAATTTTTTTTCGATTGAAGGCACAGTTTGGTGATGATACACTGCCTCAGAATCGTGTGTATACGTAGGCCAAAGAATTTGAAAGTGGGCGTAAAAGTAAAATTACCGTTTATATTTGATTCAACCTCGTAATTTCGTCTTTTATTGATATATTGACTTGAAATTTTCATTTAACAATCTTGAGATCTCAAATTTCAAGTAAATGCAAAATTGAAAAGTCGATTTTTTAACATCATCATAATCGGCACTACAACCGGGATCTGGTCTTGGCCTTATTTAATACATCTCTCCACCGGACTCGATTTCGAGCCGATGTCATAGAGTTTGGCACTCCGAGGCTCTGGGCGAACTGGTCTACGCCATCGCTCGATCGCAGACAAAGTCTGTTGCGCTGTCTTCTTCCATACATCCTGCCACAAAGGACTTTCGGGCAGGTTCCTCTTCGCTCATTCGAGCTAGGTGTCCTGTAGCGGTTCTACGAACCATACAACTCTCTACAGGTTGAGGTATCCTTTCCGCCAAGGAACTCTACTCACCTTTCGCAGCACACGTGCTCACAGACACGTGTCCCAATAGTCATTACCATACCTGTAACAAGGGTTATATGAAATTGCAACAACGTTGAACTCGATATCAAAAACTAAGGAACTTAACGTTCAAAAGCTTCCAATATCGAGTTCAACGCATCCATACATTGTATGCAAAAACAATTTTAAAAGGGCTGCTATAGCATCGCATCTAAGCAATGCGTCAAATGCAGCAAAGCATCGCATACAGGTCACCAATCTCCCGTCCTAAACATCAACGCGATGTTTCCAAAGAAATACTGTGGCATCTCTAACAGATACACACACAATTCACAAGCAAAATAGTGAAGAACACGAACGAAAAATCGAATAAGAAAAATACATCAGAGCCGTATACCTAGCGATTGCATAACAATTCAATTCTAAACACGGTCAGTAGCCTGATGGGTAACGCTTAGGTTCAATTTTTTTCGTGATTCAAACTGTCATAGCGTCAGTTCGAATCACACGATCTTCTTCACTATTATTTCAAACGCTAAACCTTCACCGTGTTAAAACTTGTAATAGTATAACTTGTGTTGTCCTAAAACATTGCTGATAGTATGTCCTTAAGACCAGGCCTTATATTTAAAACTATTAGATGCTATTCCTAAGTGACCAGTGAATTATTTTTGTGACATTCACTTTAACAAGAATTCGTCCTATTGTGAAACAATAAAAGCAATTTGTGCTAGGAAATAAAAATAAACATTCAAAAACGATTTCCGTGTTTTATTAGTGACGGCATTCACTCGTGTTCATTGTATTTTCAGGGTTACGTACTTCATTGGCATTCCATATAATCTGAAATAACTTTCGCCAAAGTCCCACCCACCGGAGTCTACCGAGCTTGATTTTTCTTACAACATTAGCTTCATGGTTGCAGCGTCTCCGTAATCGTCCACCCTCACGTGCGGGGCCAACAATTCTCCTTAAGATCTCCCTCTCGAACGCGGCTAAGAGTTCAGAGTACCTTTTATTGAGCACCCAGGTCTCGGATCCATACATGAGTACTGGTAAGACCACGGTCTTGTACAGTAGTAGCTTGGATGTTCTGGATAAATTTCGGGATTTAAAAAGCCTTGATAGACAATAGTAGGCTTTGTTGGATTTGATCAGCCGTCTCCGTATTTCTTCTTCCATATTGTTATCGGCTGATACTATTGACCCAAGGTAATTAAAGTATTGCACTGCTTCAAATTCGTGCTCCGCTACCCTGATAGTTTGACCAACGTTAGGTTTTCTCTTCGCAGAAGTTGCCACCATGTACTTATTTTTCCCCTCATTAATGTGCAGTCCCAGGTTTTGTGCCACCTGCTGGACCTGGGTGAAGGAGTCCTGTATAGCCGATTCGGATCTACCGATGATGTCGATGTCATCTGCGTAGGCAAGTTTCTGGCTAGACTTGGTGACAATAGTCCCTCTAGTTGTGACGCCAGAGTCACGCATTGCTTTCTCCAGCGTCAGGTTGACCTGATCCGCGGATGCAGGCCAGACCGTCCCCTTGTCGGAGTCCATTAAAGATGTTTATTGGTTTGGACACCAATCCCGCTATTTTTACTTGACTAGTTACGTTTGTTATGGTCAACCTACAAAGTCGTATCAATTTGTTTGGAATGCCGAACTCTTTCATGGCATTATATTGTTCTACCGTGGCTATGCTGTCGTAGGCGGCCTTAAAGTCTATAAATAGATGATATAATGGAATCTTAAATTCCAGACTTTTTTCCATCGCCTGCCTAAGAGTGGATATCTGATCAATCGCTGATTTGCCCGGGATGAAGCCACACTGATATTGACCAATGATGTCTTTAGCGTATGGGGCTATCCGATCTTGTAGGATAGTGGAGAGTATCTTATTGGTGGTACTCAGCTATGTTATACCCCTATAGTTGCTGCACAGTGTGATATCTCCCTTCTTATGTATGGGGCAAATTATACCACGTTGCCAATATTCCGGCATCTCCTCTTGCTTCCATACGTGCAACACGATCCCATGAATTGCGTGATGTAACGCTGTTCCTCCTTGTTTGATCAGCTCAGCTGGCATTCCATCAACTCCGGGGGCTTTATTTGATTTGAGCTGTCTTATGGGTTTTAATGTTTCCTCAATGCTTGGTGGCGGCAGCATTTGGTCTTGATCTTGCATTGGTGGAGCTTCTAATACTTCTGTGAGCTGCCCAATTTAAGCAATTCATTGAAGTGCACTTCCCATCGCTCCAGAATGCATTCAGGATCGGTGATCAGATTACCCTCTTTATCTTTGCAGTAAGTGCAGCGTGGTGTGTACCGCATCATACTGCGGATAATTTGGTAGAACTTCCGCGCCTGGTGCGGCCCTCGCTCTCTACTTTTCTCTATTTCACAGACAAGGTATTTTTCCCAGGCAATTTTCTTTTGTCTGTGAAGCCCTTTTTCAGATCTTCTGAGCTCTTTGTATTTCTCCTCATGTACCCGCGCGCTATGAGACTGCTGCATTGCACTAGTGGGAAAGAGACCTGGAAGACGGCCATGGAGATGTCGGGCGTGATCCGGAGGAAATCGGATAAGACGGTGAAGCATCGAGGGAAACTGCATAGAAAAGGGAAACGAAACTACAGAGCAATAAATGGTAGTAAATAGGTAAATCACCTGGCCAATCTATTACTTCCTTGTTCTGACGGTTTGGTGATTCAGAGTTTAGATGTAGTTTGGACGTTATCCTCAGTGGTATTGCAACTTTATTCCAGTTTTAACAACTGATTTTCTACATCCAGCTTACATGGTCTTGACACTTTAACCTCTTTCGGCTTTTATGTCCCGTTGGGCATTGGGGAGATTGATTTGATTTTTTACTCTGCGACCTTATTTTCCCAGTTGGGTGCTTTAGACTTAGACAATGGCGTCAAATAATTGTACTAATTTTTTAAAACAAGTTTTGTATTATGATCGAATAGTTAGCAATGTTACCATCACCGACTTTAACCATCTTCAGCCTCTGATACAAAATTAGCAGGACGTCTAGATTTAATTATGAATCGAAAGCCTATACATTGAGGTTTCATTTATTTTCAACAACAGTAACAATTGAACATATGTGTTAACTTATCAGTGAACATGCCATTCTCTTCTGGAAGCCAACTCTGTCAGCGTTTAACTGATGTAATTAGGCCTAAAAAGGATTACATGAAATAGATTAACAAATGTTCATCATTTTACATACTTCCGCTTATCATCTGACCATTGGAAACCATTGTAAGCTTCCTGTTGCAATGTTGTATATGCTACCTGGATATCTGCAATAAGCACTTCAAATGCTGCCTTTTATTATCCGCCAACTTCATTTGTTTCCAATCAGCTTCATTTACGTGAACCACTTTGTATCCAAGCATTTCCAAATGCCGTACTTTTAACGCCTCTTTGCCGCGCAAAGTACTGAAGTCATTTTCGCAAATCGAATCTACCTTGAGCAGCAATATGGCGACCCTGGAAAAGAAAACATATTTCAAGCTTCATAGTTTATTGTGAACAAGTTGAGCTTACTTTGTAATCTTGTCTAATACGGTAGTCTCTACCGGAGCGGACATTGGTTGATTTTTGTCATCAAAATGTATAACGAAATCTATCTGAGGGACTAGAAGTTATGTACTGAAAATATAGTGGAAGAAATGGACTTACTGTATATCCATACGGAGTAACGTGGTTGCATCGAAAGAGGGATTCATCTTTTAGGACTGATAATAGACCTTGTTTCACGTCATCGCTGAAAGCCGACTGTTTATTTGGAACTACAATAAATTAATGTATTACCCATCAATTGTAATTGGTGAAGACAATCAAATTTACTTCCAGAAACTATATCAGAAGGTTTAGTCATGGTTTATATATTTTGAAGTAATAACAAATGGGGGGAAGCAGACAAATATGAAGCAAAACAGGAGAAAAATATGGAACGGTTTTCGAGGAACCCTTTAAAGTCAAATCACAGTGCAAGTGGAAGAAGTTGGTAAGGGTAAGGAGAGGAGGTATGGATGTGTGGTGAATTTGATTTGGTCAAATTGCACAAACTTCATTTTTGTTGCTTACATTTTTTTAGCAAACCTTGACGTTCAGTTACTATAATAATTTATGCAATCAGAGGTTATCGCTCAACTCTCCAAAATGACGGGCACATACAGGCATCTCTGAACGAGTACTTGATTAGAGCAAAGAAGAAGGATATATAGACAGAAAAGAAGAATGAATCATATAGACAGAGTCTGCTGACTATGCATTTCGCCTCTCGAAGGCTGGCTAATGCTACTTTGTTACGACACCCTATTGAAGGAACCTCTTTGTTATCTAATGTGATACATCAGACACAATAATCATCATCGGCACTACAACCGGGATCTGGTCTTGGCCTTATTTAGCAAGTCTCTCCACTGGTATCCGGTCCTTATCCGAGACTTGTTAAATTATCCATAATAATTTGTTTTTCCGGGCAAGGTTATTAGCCTTGCGCCAACCTTTCTCAGGATGTCGCTGCATGCATTGGTTCACTACTTGGCGGGTGCCAATGTAGCTATCCAGGGGTGTCACGTTGAGACTGCATGTCAAGTTGGATTGAACAGGGACAAGGATCGTCCTGTCCTTCGCCGGGTTGAAAGCACAGACTTTACCCTATACGTTCGCTCCCATTCCCCTCAGACACAGTAATGGGTGATGTATTAGAACATGATGGGCTCCTCGATAGTATAGTGGTTAGTATACCCGCCTGTCACCCGGGAGACCGGGGTTCGATTCCCCGTCGGGGAGCCTCTGGCGCAAGACTAATGACCTTGCCCAGAAAAAATAAATCATTATGGAAAATTTAACAAGCCTCAGGACTTGCTAAATAAGGCCAAGACCGGTCCCCGGTTGTAGTGCCGATGATGATGATGATGATTAGAACATGATGGGACACTGGAACCATTTGGATTCTTTTCGAAGAGGCTCAATCCAACTCAGCCCGATTACAGCGCCTATGACTGGGAATTACTTGCTATTTAGAGTGCAGTAACGTACTTCCGGTACATGATTGAAGGACGACATCTGACAATTAGAACAGACGACGAACCATTGATCTACGCCAAGAAAGCGGGAAGTATATCTCCGCATCAAAAACGACAAATAGTATACGTTCCGGAGACGCAGAACGTTGGAATGGGTTCATTTTTTCGAATTGATTCTATACAACTCCGTCTTGCCATTAACAATGCCGATGTGGCGCGGGGACAGCAAGATGACATATTAAGGATTCCATATTAAAAGCGGAGACATCTTTAGATTTACGTAAACTCGCTTTTGGCGAGTCGCAGTATGCTATATGGATTGATGTCTCAATGGGAATCGCTCGTCTTTAAGTTAAAGAAAAACTTCGAAAAACAGTTTTCGAAGCTTATCAAAATCCTTCTCACCCCAGTGATTGAGTTACTGCTGCCGCTATCCAGTGTAAGTTTATCTGGTCACATATGATTAAAAAGCTTACAAATAGGGATCAAACTTGTAAATAGTGTCTAAGGTATCTACCAGGTGTACCGGTCTGAAGTGAGCGTCAAGATACAAATGTATCGATAGGGAACGTTTGTTGTGAACGAGCCCATATATTTTTTTTATTTGGTTGCTATTACATCTGTAAAACATATTTAGTATGCATCAAGTCATTGTTCAAACAACATCTTTTTTTTTTAATCCTGTTTAAAATGTCGAAATTTGTACCAGAAGATTATGATGATTTGCGGAAAGCATTAATTTTTTATTTTCATTTGAAGAAAAGTGCTGCAGAGTCACATCGAATGCTTGTCGAGGCTTATGGTGATCATGCTCTATCGGCAGCAACATGCAAAGGATGGTTTAAGCGGTTCAGAGATAATGATTTTGATGTGCGAAATGAAGAACGTGGAAGACCACCAAAAAAGTTTGATGACGCCGAATTGCAAGCAATATTGGATCAAGATGACACTTTGAGTCAAAAACAAATGGCATAAATGTTCAATGTTGCACAACAAACAATTTCTGATCGTTTAAAAGCTATGGGAAAGATCCAAAAGTGTGGAAACTGGATGCCACATGAATTCAATGACAGGAAGATGGAAAAGCGAAACACCACATGTGAAACGTTTCATCGAATTGTGACTGGTGATGAAAAATGGATTTATTTTAAAAATCCTAAAAGCAAAAAATCATGGGTAGATCCAGGAGAAGCCTTAACATCGACTGCAAAGCCCGATCGGTTCGGAAAAAAGACAATGCTCTGTGTTTGATGGGACCAGAGGGGGGTGGTGCATCATGAAGTTCTAAAACCTGGCGAAACTGTTGATGCGCAACGCTACCGACAACAAATGATCAATTTGAACCATGTATTTATTGAAAAACGACCAGAATGGGCCACAAGATACGGAAAGGAAATTCTGTTGCATGGTAATGCCCCGAGTCATAGCAAAACCCATCAAAGAAACAATAAAAGCTCTCGGCTGCGAAGTGTTACCCCACCCACCGTATTCACCACACTTGGCTCCTTCCGACTACTATTTGTTTTCATCGACACGCATTGGCTAAGCAGCAGTTCAATTCCTACGAAGAAGTCGAAAATTGGGTCCCCAAATGGTTTGCCTCAAAAGACGACCGGTTTTATTGGAGTGGTATTCACAAATTGTCAGAAAGGTGGTCGAAATGTGTAGAAAGCAATGGCCAATACTTCGAATACAATTTTTTTTACTTTACCATTTAAAATTAGTGTTTTATTAAAAAAAAAAAAAAAAAAAACGCTCACTTCATACCGCTACACCTGATAGACACATCGTGTTGCAACTGGGACATTTCGAGCTCTTCGAGGCACGCTTCACTCATGTCCACATTGACGTAATTGGACCATTGCCGCCATCGAGAGGATATTTATACATTCATACAACGATAGATCATTTGACACAATTACCGGAAGTAGTACATACCGAACAGAGCAAAGAATATCAGAAGTATGTATGCCGGCATAAATTCAATTTTTTTCCGAAATTCGAGGCTTTATTGTAAAATACTGGTTATACATTTATGATTCAAAGTATTGTCCATCGCTGGCCACTACTTTCGGGCAGCATACGAATCCATCTCTTCATATAAAAGCAGACAATTAAAACCGCCCGCAAATGACGAGAATTTGGCTCGTAAGCTGACATGTTTAATCGAGAATAACTTTCTGACGCAGACACAAATCGACTAATATTTCGATGGCGTTATGTTTACAAATACCTAAGCTTATTGTATGACATCTATGATCTATTTATTTCAACTACCACTTACCGCTACAGCCAGGTACCGAGGGAGAGCCAAAATAATCCGAGACACAAACGGTTGTCTGGTGACAGAAAGAAAAAATATCATGACAAAATGGAAGCAGTACTTTGAAGACCTGCTCAGTGTGCGCACCCATCAACCACAAATAAACGCACCAGACCTACATACAGCCGAGCCTCAGATCCCAGAGCCCTCTTTCGACGAAGTTGTAGACGCAATAAGCCGATTGAAAAACAAAAAGGCTCCCGGAGTCAACTACATACCGGCAGAGCTTGTGAAGCATGGAGGAGGGGCAATCGCTCGAAAGATCCACCAACTGATTAAAACAATACGGGATAAGGAAGTCATTCCGGAAGAATGGAAAACCTCAAAACAGGTGACAGATCTGAATGCAAAAATTACAGAGGAATATCACTGCTCCCAACCACATACAAAATACTAACAAATGTCATATTGGCGAGAATCACACCGTACGCAGAAGAAATATTGGGTGACTACCAATGCGGATTCCGTAGGAACCGGTCAACAAGCGACCAAATGTTCACAATAAGGGAACTGCTAGAAAAGAAGTGGGAATACGGAGAAACGGTTCACGAATTGTTCATTGGCTTCAAGGAAGCCTACGACTCAGTCGCAGGGCAAAGACTCTACCGTATTGTAGTTGAGCTGGAAATCCCGAAAAAATATGCTGCCCTCATTCAAATCTGCATGAACGAAAATAAAGGGCGAGTTAAAATAGAAAACCACCTTTCAGAACCATTTGAAATCCGGGACGGACTAAAACAAGGCGATGGCCTCTCACCATGTCTCTTTAACCTTGTCCTCGAGTATGTCATCAGAAAGGAACAAGACGACAACACGGCCGGATCATCCCTGAACGGGGTCACACTAGTGGTCGCGTATGCGGATGACAGCGCCGCTTTGGGCGATAATCTAGAAACTGTAAGTAAAAACAGTGAAATCATCATGCAAGCGGTAGAAGGGGTGGACCTGGAAATAAATGAAGACATAACAAAATACATGATTACGACGAGAGCAGGCGGACCTCAGAGGACACACATAAACATCAGAGGCAAGATATTTGAAAATGTCAAAGAATTTAAATACCTGGCCAGTAACCAAATGTCGAAGGAAATCAACAAAAGACTACACCCCGGCAACGCTAGTTGGCACGCAGTCAGTAAACTGCTGAAATCCAAACTGCTGTTACGTAATATAAAGCTCCGTGTCTATAGAACCATAATCATGTCGATTGTTCTATACGGATGCGAAATATCGGCTCTCACAAAACGGGACGAAAACAAATTCCGCGTATTCGAAAATAAAGTTCTAAGGGGTATCTTTGGCGGTAAATATGACGAGGGGGCAGGACAATGGAGGAAACTCCACAACCACAAACTGGAAGAGCTATACCGCAAACCTACAATAGTGACAGTAATCAAGTCGCAAAGGTTAAGATGGGCCGGACATGTGGCGCGAATGGGCAACGATAGGACCGTACATAGAATTCTTGACGGTAAGCCCACGGGAAAGAGACCGACAGGGGGCCGCGACGGAGATGGGAGGACAACGTTAGGTTGGACATGGAGGAGATCGGATCGGATGGTGGGACGTGGAAGGAGAGCGCACGGGACAGGGAACAATGGCGGAGTCGAGTCGGTGAGGTCATGAACTTTCGGGTTCCTACAGGCCAATAAATAGATAGATAGTTAGAATAGTACATTGCAAACAGTTACAGTCGAGAGTGTCGCAAAAGTGTTTTATTCAAACTGGGTTGCACGTTTCGGAGTTGCATCAACGCTCGCTTCTGATAGCGGATCACAGTTCGAGGCCAGCGTATTTAAACAATTAACTAACTTATTTGATTGTCACAAAAGTCGAAGAACGACTTATCATCTAGCAGCGAATAGACTGATCGAACGTTGGCGCAGATCATTAAAGGCCGTAATAATGTGTCATTACGATAAAGTCTGTTAGTTAGATGCTAGTTAACAAAACAAAATACAAAGTTAACAAAGCAGACAAAGTGAAATCAACACCCGCCGTCGCAATCAACACGTAACTTGCGCCACCGAAACTTGCTGACAAAGCAGGGAATCACCAACGTAGACGATTCCTACGGGCAACGCACTTGGAATCTTGGAGGTTCATCAACAGAATGCCGGCGTATGCGGAATATTATTATATAAGGTAGTTGATAAATACAAAATGCAATTCAGTTGTTCAGTAGTTTTTGGAAGGCAGAATTGCTGCCAGGAAAAATAAATATATTTTTTTATTAGAAAGAACAAATTAAAGCTTCAACTTGCTTGCCCACTATTTTCTTTAGTTTAAGAACTAGCATTAAACATGAATTGGGAGTGTCCGTAGCAGTTTTATTTAGCGCTTGTCGGAGGAAATGTTTGCGGGTAGTGAGTTACCTCATAACTCATTACAGCGCGTTGCTGATTTACGCGAACTAATAATAAAGTCAGAGCGACCCCGCTAGGTAGACATGGTAACACGAAGCTATTTGTTCACTCTGGTTTGAAGAATTATTCGCACGTTTTCATTGGGGTGGATAAAGTGAAGAAGCTTCTTGAAGTTCCTTGCGTTGGTCCGTACAAATTCCTCGACCGCAGCAGTGATCGAGTTTACTCGATTGTTGTTGACGGAACACCGACAACAGTTACGATTGAAAGTCTCAAATCTTGTTTTCTTGAACACGAAGCAAGAGTTACACCTAGAAAAGATCAATGTAGAACCGCTCGCAGAGATGGACATGTCTGAAAGTTCTAGGATCAGAAAAGATGCACAAGATACATAAGTAGAGACAATCGTTAAGACATCCGCTACGACAGATCCAGTAGTTTCGTTTACAACAACTAAGGTCAACAACACGGCATCAGGCGTTTGAATAACTTCGATATGAAGACAAGATATTAATGTCAGGAACAGAAAAAGCTCATGTGACTCGAACGGTAGTAGTGGAGTCAATGAAGGGCGCCAAAGTAGCAAGAGGAAAAGTAAAAGTTGCGCTACATCCACGGGCACGCAGTACAGCCGACGCTAATCTTTTCCCATTGGCTTGGTTATTCCTATCGTGACTACATTATAATAAATTGTTAATAATTTGTAATTTAAAAGCAATATTTACCGGATGCATGATTCAAGTATTGGGTGATAAATTCTGTGATACCCAATGCGACAACCCAGTTTCAATGAACAAGGAAATAGAGTGGCTCTACACTTAGGCAATGTTGAGATTTCCTGTGGATCTGTCATTACGAGCATTTACTAGGGAGATTATTTGACTCTCGATATTTGGAAAGTTGACAGTTAATTATTGGTTCTATAAACATCGACAGACTAAAAGTTAATGCTATGGAGCGAAGACGAATGAGGTCAACTCTCTAAAAATTCCTTGCTGTAAGTCATATAAAAAAAAATACATACATTTTCGTAGTTGAGCTTCGAGGTAACTCTGTTGAAACCATGGTATATTGCCTTCAGGAAAATCCAAACATACTGAGCGATTTAACTGCATCACCTGGTTCATAACTCGTTCCGGATAGGTCGTCTAAAAGAAGGAAACCATTATTGAAGGTTATTGTGACATTGAACAGATGAATAATATACCTTAGAGTAGCATATTTGAATCTCATCTTCGATTCGTTTAATGAAATCTGTAGAAAATACTCTGTTGATCAATTTTTCAGAAACAGCTTTATAAAAACATAGAGCTAGACAAGCTTGAATGATAGAGAGTCCGGGCATGTAGTCAAAATCCCTGCAATAATAAAAGAAAGTCGTCATTAGAAGACAGTTGAAATCAAGTGTGAATTGGAATACTATAACTGGACTGATATATGGTATGGGAACCGACCAAGAGGCCATGCATAAACTATGTAACGCCTTATGACCGATAGTGATAAATCCTAGCACCATTGACGCGGAGATACCTACACCCTTGCTAAAAGCCAACTGGAGCTACTATAAATGGCTGAAGCTTTCCGAATTGTAAAGTCGGTCTATAACATTCAAATTGCTGCTGTATAGGACTTACGTTACACGTGTACCATCATCTATTTTAGAACTGAGGGTTGGACATTGCGTAAAAGTATCAAAGTCATATTTGAGTTCTTTTTAGAGGAATGGTATTAACTTAAAGTGGGATTTTGGTCTACTCTTAAATGTCAGAGCACAATGCGAGCACACGGAGAGGAAGTGGATAAGGAAATGATGTATCGATATACATTGGTCTTAAATGCATGGGCATTACAACTACGAGGAAGTACATGATCAGGTAGAGCATTCCGCATTCAAGGTAGCTATCCAAGGGTGTCACGGTGAGACTGCATATCAACTTGGATTGAACAAGGACAAGGATCGTCCTGGCCTTCGCTAAGTTGAAAGCAATCAGTGACTTTGCCCTGTATGTTCGCTCCCATACCCCCAAAAGGGGATTTGGGAGTACCCCTAAATGTCAGAACACAGTGCGAGCGGGAGGAGAGGAAGTGGATGAAAGGAGGTATCGGTGTGCATTAGTCTTAAATGCCTAGACATTACAACGACGAGAAAACACATAATCAGGTAGAGCATTCCACATTCGTGTGGTTCGGCTAAAGAGTGAGTCTCTTTGTTTATTTGTGCGCCTAAGTTGACTTTCAACCCCCCGCTTGGTAGAAACCTTGACGAAGTGCGAGGGCTTAAACTACAATGAATCACTCAGGCTATGCTGACGAAAGCATACGCTTCCAGTATGGCCACCCATGTTAAACAGGCTAGCGAGGAGTAACACACAAAGATCTACCACCCCTAATCCAGGGTGTTACGCGATAAGACAGTCTGTAAGGTTTTTATATTAATTTAATTTAAGTTAATGTAAGCTTGCATTAAGCTAAATAAATGAGGGTTATGCCATCACTAAACTATACTAAACTAAACTATCGATTCACCGCCAGCACTAACTCTTACTTTGCGTGTGCCCTTTCTCGTTACCTTGCGGTCAGCACCTCCCGATGATGATAATGCAATTTCATTTTGCAATGACCTAATTTTTGATTTTCGATCCCAGTTTGCAATTGCATTGAATTGTGGTGTCAGCCGATATATCTTCATCGATTTGAGCCACAGTTCAACATCCGCAATTGCGAACTGACCTAGTTAATTCTTGTGCAATTATCGTGGTTTATTGATTGCACCGAAATGTGTATTTAATTACTTTTTTTTTCTTTTGATTTATTGGTCATGCCGAAATGTGCAATTGATTACTTTTTGTGGTATAAATGGATACGCCGAAATGTGCAATTAATTGCATTGTCGTTCTGGGGGTTATCCGAGTTCAGAAATGGATAGCGTTTTTTTTGGTTTAGGCGAATCAATGACCTCATGCACATCATCTTTATCTATGATGTCACTGACACAGTTAACACGCGTCACCATGCCCATTGGATGATTTGCAGCCAGGGGTATACCGGCTGTATTATAACGGCGCCTCTCTGTGACACCGGGTCGAATCAAAACAGTAAGCAGACCGTACCATATCAAAGAGGGGCTCTGATGTGGCGGACTATTTGAAACCCCAAGACTGGTGGGAACAAAAATGAATATTCAATACACAAAAAACAATCTCACGAAAAACCCGGTAGGCGTAGGTGTGATGAGCCGACACTACCATAAGGGAACAAATCATCAAGAAAACACCGATTCGGCAAAAAGAAGACGTAGGGAAAAACGGAAAAAGCGCGATATACGCGTCGAGACGTGGAATGTTCGAAGGTTATATAAGCCGGGCGCGATACAGACGGTAGTAGAAAACGTGAAACGATATAAAATGGACATCGTCGCGCTTCAGGAGGTCCGACTCCCACATAATCGAAACCAACGGTTTTACACTGGCGTGTGGAGTACCAATACACATAACCTCGGAACCGGCTTCATCATAAGCAAGAAGATTACGCCCCATGTAAAAGATGTGCAATATATTAATGACCGAATGAAGGTGCTAACAATACAGGGACCATGGTGCAATTATGTATTTATAAACGTACACGCCCCAACAGAATCTACGACCGAAGAAACGAAGGACACATTCTACGAGACCCTACAGGAAGTATTCCATGGGATCTCATCATTCGATGTTAAAATCCTCCTCGGGGACCTCAATGCGAAAATTGGAAAGGAAGACATCGTCCAACCAACTATAGCTAAAGAGAGCCTACAAGACGTTTCAAATGATAATGGAATTCGAATTATCACGTTCGCAGCGTCCAAAGATCTGGCAGTGAAAAGCACGATGTTCAAGCACAAGCAAATCCATAAAGCAACATGGATATCACCCGACGGCGTAACGCGACGTTGTAGACGCAATAAACCGACTGAAAAACAACAAAGCTCGCGGGGTCGACTGCATACCGGCAGAGCTTGTGAAGCACGGAGGAGAGGCAACCGCTCGAAAGATCCACCAACTGATTAAAACAATATGGGATAAGGAAGTCATTCCGGAAGAATGGAAAACCTCAATAGTCGTCACCATTTTCAAAAAAGGTGACAGATCTGACCGCGAAAATTACAGAAGAATGTCACTGCTCCCAACCACATACAAAATACTAACAAATGTCATATTGGCGAGAATTACACCGTACGCAGAAGAAATATTGGGAGAATACCAATGCGGATTCCGTGGGAACTGGTCAGCAAGCGACCAAATGTTCACAATAAGGCAACTACTGGAAAAGAAGTGGGAATACGGAGAAACGGTTCACGAAGTGTTCGTTGACTTCAAAAAAGCCTACGACTCAGTCGGAAGGCAAAGACTCTACCGTATTGTAGTTGGGCTGGAAATCCCGGAAAAATATGCTGCCCCCATTCAAATCTGCATGAACGAAAATAAAGGGCGAGTTAGAATAGAAAACCACCTCTCAGAACCATTTGAAATCCGGGACGGACTAAAACAGGGCGATGGCCTCTCACCATGTCTCTTTAACCTTGTCCTCGAGTATGTCATCAGAAAGGAACAAGACGACAACACGGCCGGACCACCCCTGAGCCGGGTCACACAAGTGCTCGCATATGCGGTTGACATCGCCGTTCTGGGCGATAATGTAGAAACTGTATGTAAAAACTGTGAAATCATCATGCAAGCGGTAGAAGGGGTGGGCCTGGAAATAAATGAAGACAAAACAAAATACATGATTACGGCGAGAGCAGGTCGACCTCAGAGAACACACATAAACATCAGAGGCAAGATATTTGAAAATGTCAAAGAATTTAAATACCTGGCCAGTAACCAAATGTCGAAGGAAATCAACAAAAGACTACACCCCGGCAACGCTAGTTGGCACGCAGTCAGTAAATTGCTGAAATCCAAACTGCTGTTACGTAATATAAAGCTCCGTGTCTATAGAACCATAATCATGTCGATTGTTCTATATGGATGCGAAATATCGGCTCTCACAAAACGGGACAAAAACAAATTCCGCGTATTCGAAAATAAAGTTCTAAGGGGCATCTTTGGCGGCAAATATGACGAGGGGGCAGGACAATGGAGGAAACTCCACAATCACAAACTGGAAGAGCTATACCGCAAACCTACAATAGTGACAGTAATCAAGTCGCAAAGGTTAAGATGGGTCCGACACGTGGCGCGAATGGGCAACGATAGGACCGTACATAGAATTCTTGACGGTAAGCCCACGGGAAAGAGACCGACAGGGGGCCGCGACGGAGGGCCGCGACGGAGTTGGGAGGACAACGTTAGGTTGGACATCGAGGAGATCGGATCGGATGGTGGGACGTGGAAGGAGAGCGCACGGGACAGGGAACAATGGCGGAGTCGAGTCGGTGAGATCATGAACTTTCGGGGTCCTACAGGCCAATAAATAGTAGTAAATAGTAGACGGTTAAACAGTGATTCCATTACCTTCAAAAGAATATAAGTTAGTGCTATGGGTCGATAAGAAGAGAGGAACGATTTGTCGCCTTTTTAAGTTAAGTAAGTTGACTTTCAACGTGAATTGATGTCCAATCACAGATTGACTGGTATCGCGGGAAAATGTCTGAAGAAGCGGAACACATCCAGCAAGTTCAGTTGAACAAAGACCGTGATAATACCTATAGAAAAGACAGGCATTATACGTTGCGTCTATGTTCTAACAACGGGATTGATCGACTTACAGCAGAGTCCGCAATAAGTTTCACTGCTCGTTTTTGCATGCTATCGAGTACGTGTAGCGCAGTTTTGGATGCGCCTGGCCAAATATGGGAGTTGAACTCCATTTTGGGAGGAATGTACGCCTTGTAAATAGTGATCGGTTGGATGGAGTGAAATATTTGTTGCATCTGCACTAAGGAACCCCATACATATGAAAGCACTCTTCACAGCTTCAAATATATGGTCATTCCAATCAAGAGTCGAATTAATTCTAATGCTGAGGATTGATAGTTGCTTGGCTTCATCGATGCAAGTGCCATTCATCGACGATATATTTACTTTGGGATTCGCCTTTGACGATAAGAGGTCAGTGAGTTTTTAAGGTATTGAATTCTACTCGGTTAGATAATCCCCATTGATATATTTTGTTGAGTTCGGAATTCAATGTGTTAAATATTACTTGCTGATTGGTAATGACGTTCGAAGAGTTTGGTGGGGAATGTTCGTATGAGTATGAGACACTGAACGTGCTATCATCAGCAAACGAGTGAATTGGATTGCGGGTAATTGACAAGAGATCATTTATAAAGCTAAGGAAAAGAGTGGGTGAGAGTACATAACCTTGGGCAACACCTGCATTAATTCGATAAGAGGTAGATTTGACACCCTTAAGAACCACTTGGATTGAACGGTCGGAAAGAGAGTCTTGTGGGGTTAGAAGTAGGTGTGCCGGCGTACAGCACTGGGTTCTACTCCGTCCCCACAACTAATTGTTCCGCCGTAAAACGTTCACTGAAAATCCAGAATCACAAAACAATGTTTTATCCTTGCAACCGAACGGACACAGCACATGAACAATAACACGCACTATTTTGTTTATTCATTAAATGGTTTCTTAATAAAAACGATAGTTACTTTTTTTTGGTTAATTCGGGGGATGAAAATCGCACGACTTTGGATGATTTAAAAATTACTTTCATTTCCTACTTGATTAATTACTTTTGTTCAAATTATAAAGACTTGATTTACACAACGCATCCACCGTGTATAGAACTCGACTCCCGTGAAATCCACGTCCCGCAGCGCTACGCGGGCGGAGTGGAGACCCGACCGGCTCGGTCGGGTGATGGAAAAAGACTCGATGACTCAACCCACGTTTGGGGTGAGTTTGGTGGTGTGGTGAAAAGGAAATGAAATTTTCCTTTTGAGACCGACCAATAGGAGTAGATCTCCGGTACAAAAATCCTAATGAGGGTGTTTCTACTTACACGCGGATCACTTTGTTTGCTCGTGACGCGAGCTCATGGGTGGACGAACCGTGGGAATGCAATTCGAATTAAAGGAGCATTTCTGTGAGGCTTGCTTGCAGCTGAATCAATAGCTGCAAGTCATTAGGAAGCCATTGGGATGATTACACAATGACGGTTGTGTATACAACTACGTCGATTGTATATGGCATCCGTAGCGACTCAAGGGTCGAATTCCAGTGTGAATATTTACAGAGAGATAATTCGGCTCTTGGCAGCTAGGTGCGAGTTGTGCTGTGCTTTGTTGGTTGGATAGAAGCCGCCGTGGGTACAGATAAACTATGAAAATCTGCCGCGCAAGTGTGGGACAGAAAACGTAGGCAGACACGGGTTCCGATGATTGTTTCCATAGTTTATTGCGGTTGCCTAGTACGGCAGTCGAAATGTTTTTCTTTTCAGAACATTGCTGAGATGCATTGATGTATGCGGAATGGCGTACCGATTTCTTTCAGGAAAATTGGTATAACGCATTAAATGCGTGAATGCCCTAGATGGGAGAAATGCTTGAGGATTCTTTTAGGAAAATTTTGCCGATGCGTTGATGCATGGAAAATGCCCCTGTGAAAGGAAATGCTTTTGATGCGGGGAGATTGAGGTGCAAATATGGGTTGCAAATATGGGGGGGGTGTTCTTCGGGGGAGCTTTAAGAACCCCCACAGTCTCATCTCCATTGGATCAGGGAATTGTCCACTCCATAGGAATGTAATTTTATAAAAGGGCTGGATGCCAAACTCTGTCGAAGGCAACAACCTTGCTTTCACCGCAGTAGCGGATTTTACCGAAGTAGTGGATGGAATGACTCCACTTTTCGGTAAGATACACCATCAAATCTCCTGTGGACCGGTAGCTACGGAAGCCATATTGGCGGTCATTGAGGAGGTCATTTGATTCCAGATATTTCGAAAGTTGACGGTTAATCACCTCAGGGGACACACATAAACGTCAGGGGCAAGATATTTGAAAAAGTTAAGGAGTTTAAATTCTGAGAACAACGGCCAGAAGCGAAGTGTCGAAGGAAATTAATAAAAGACTGCATTCCGACAACGCCAGTTGGCACGCAGTCATTAAACTGCTGAAATCCAAACTGCTTTCACGTAATATAAAGCTCCGTGTTTATAGAACCATAATCATGCCGATTGTTCTATACTGATGCGAAACATGGGCTCTCACAAAACGGGAAGAAAACAAATTCTGCGTATTCGAGAATAAAGTCCTAAGGGGTATCTTTGGCGGCAAAGATGACGAGGAGGCAGGACAATGTAGGAAACTCCACAACCACAAACTGGAAGAGCTATACCGCAAACCTACAATAGTGAGAGTAATCAAGTCGCGGAGATTAAGATGGGCCGGACATGTGGCGCGAATGGGCAATGGTAGGACCGTGCGTAGAATTCTTGACGGTAGACCAACGGGAAAGAGACCGACAGAAGGACCGCGATGGAGATGGGAGGACAATGTTAGGTTTGTCCTTTAGGAGATCGGATCGGATGGCCGAGCCTAGAAGGAGAGTGCACAGGACAGAGAACGATGGCCGAGTCGAGTCGGCGAGGTCATGAACTTCCTGGTTCCTACAGGCCAATAAATAGTAATAGTAATAGCATCACGTGCATGTGTGTGAGTGTGTGTCTTCCCCACAGAGGAAATAACAGTGAAGTGTGTATGGACAGGAGGACAATATTAGGTTGAACCTCGAAGAGATCGGATCCGATGGTCGAATGTGGAAGGAGAGCGCACGGGACATGGAACAATGGCGGAGTCGAGTCGGTGAGGTCATGAACCTCGGGGTTCCTACAGGCCAATAAATAGTAGTAAATGGTAGACGGTTAATCAGTGATTCCATTACCTTCAAAAGAATAGAAGTTAGTGCTATGGATCGATAAGAAGAGAGGAACGATTTGTCGCCTTTTTTGGAATTTGCTGAATGTTCGCTGAATTCCATCTATTTGGGAAACGGCCAGTAGAATAACACAAATGGAAGAGGTCCGCAGTGGTTTAGCGAGTGAAGAACATCTTCTCAAAAGAATTGGGAGAATGCCAGCTGGACCAGCGGATTTGTTTGCGTTCAGTTTCTTGGGTGCGCGGGCAACAGTACGGTAGTAGTAGTAAGCGAATCTGTGTTATGGTGTGTTGCTTATGTTCCAGTGGAGGCGGAACTGATGTGGTATCAGGCAGTGTTGAGTTGGCAGCAAAATGTGCAGCACGTAAATTCGCTTTCTCTATTGCACTGGTGACTGTCGTCGACTATTAGCGAAGGAATGACTGAGGAGACCCATTTTTTGAATGTGTTTCACCAATGCACAGAAGTTTCTACTACCTGTGGAAGAGTGTAGTATTTTTTGTCTCACTCTCTGGTCATGCAAGAACTTTGCGCATTGAATATAGCCATTGCAGTCATTTCCAGCTCTCTTAAATCTTTTTCGGTTTTCCTCAGTATTATTTGATTTATACAACCGGAAGCTCAACACTTTAGCCTTAATGGCTTCTCTGCCCACAGAATCGAACCACATATTTCTCTTGGGTTTGATACACTTTACCCTGTGTGGAATAAAGGTTCGCATGCCAAGATGGCCAAGTGCCTAATGAACGCATCCGGAAGCTCGCCTCTTTAGCCCTAATGGCTTCTCTGCACCCAAAGTCGAACCAGATATTTCGGTTTGGTTTGATACCCTTAACCGCATGTGGAATAAAGGTTCCCATGCCAAGTAGAATCGTGTCAGTCGATGTGACCACTATAGAATTAACATCGTTATTGAGGAAAAATAACGATCCAGGTTAAGTTCACAAAAACTCGTTCAGACCTTCCCAGTTGGCTTTCTCGTAGAACCGTACTGTTCTGTTAGGAGTTTCCTCGTTAATGTTGTGGTTGGTTCGAGCAAATTTAGCTGACACGGGACAGTAGTCTGAACTGGCCAAGGGCGAAGAAGCTTCAATTGTGTATTTGTTCTGCTGGGAGGTGAGAAACAAGTCCCGTGTGTTGGCGAAATAACCAACCATTGTATATTTGGTGTTGGTCCATTGACGAGTTGAGTTAAATTATTTGAATCAGCAAAAAGCTGGACATACTAACCTTCAGGTGTTGGGCAAAGCCACTGAAAGTTATGCACATTGAAATCAACCGCAATAATGATTTCAGTATGCGGATACTGGGTCAATATCCTATCAATAGAATCAGATAGAGCATCAAATTCGTTAAAGGACGCGTTTCTATCCAAGTTTGGGCTTCTATAAAGAAAACAGTAGTGTATGATATGCTTACGAACGTGAAGTTTTAGCCAAGAGAAATTAAATTTTGGATTGGGGCAGAGCCCATACTGTTGCCGGAGCCGATGAGCAATACCACTTCGTATGTACGCGGCTAGACCACGATGTGGAAAAGTCAGATGCACTAAGTTATAACCAGGTAGATTGAAATCGGAAATATCTGTACCAGTTATTACCTGGTTTACGCTAAATGCAAGAATTGTTGGTTTCTGTTTAGAAACGTGGGCAGACATAGAGGATAAATTTACTGTTAGGCCACGGATGTTGCAAAGATCGACGCGAAATTCCCGTTCCATTAAAATGGCCCGACACAGAAAACCAATACCGCCTCAGAAGATGATGCAAGTCAGGACGAGCGATAGATGAGCGAAAGCAACCACTACAGGTGTTATGCCCTTGTAGTAGATGCACCACTAGATCCGTGCCGAAATCCAGAGCACGCCCTTTCTACGACGAATATGACCACACTGAAACACTAAAATCTCTCCAAAGATGAAAAATCGTTCTTGAGAATCGAGGGAGGCAACAGAGGTGCGAAAAGGAGGAAAAGCAGACGCAGGGAAAGGAAAGGGTAGAAGGCACTGTACACTTCCACACAATTTCCACACTACGGCGCGTGTGTGGAGATGCGTTTGATTACTTCGGCTCTCACGGATAACACTGCACTACACTCGGACGCGTGTGTGAAGATCCGTCCGGACCCAACAGAAGACCTGTCGCGTGAACCGATAGCACAATTAGGTATCTTTTGTTTACTGAAGATAGTCAAAACTACACAATTGATCTGATGGTACGGATCTGATGGAGCAGTGCCCCAAACATGGGAGCACTATTCGAGTGGTGGTACTCGACACGTGTTCATGCTACGAGCAAATTAATGCTTTCCTTAGACTCACTGACCTAGTCATGCATCACAAATTGTGGAACCCATGATCTTTTTTTCCTTGAAAAGATTGGCCATTCCTCATTGTAGAGATTTATCCAGACCACGACGCATACTGTTCCTCTAGTTACATCTTAACTGGTGCGAAGCTGATGCGTTAATCGGTCGATAATTTTGAAATGAGGAAATCAGAGTACTACCGTCGACAAAGCTGAACGTGATACTAGAAATTCAGTAATATGAAACAGAAATAGGAATGGATCTATAGCGTTTTGCGACGAGAAGAACGTGTGATTCGAACTGACGCTACTACTAATGCCCAAGGGGCATAAAAGCCGAAAGAGGTTAATGTATCAAGACCATGTAAGCTGGATGTAAAAAATCCGTTGCTAAAACTGGAAGAAAGTTGCAATACCACTGAGGATGACGTCCAAACTGCATGTAAACTCTGGACCACCAAACCGCCAGAAAAAGGAAGTAATATATTGACCAGGTAAATGACCTATTTACTACTATTTATTGCCCTATAGTTTCGTTTCCCTTTTCTATGCAGTTTCCCTCGATGCTTCACCGTCTTATCCGATTTCCTCGAGATCACGCCCGACATCTCCGTGGCCGTCTTCTAGGTCTCTTTCCCACTAGTCTTCGGTCCAGAATTCTAGGAACAGTTCCGTCGTTGTCTATTCTCACTACATACGCGGTACATTTAATCTTCGCAAGCTGATGATTCTCACTATTGTTGGTTTGGGGTATTGTTCTTCCACTTCACAATTGGAGAGTTTCCTCCATGGTCCTCTCGCGTTAAGCGACGATAGTTAAGAACGTGTGGTTCAAACTGACGCTATGACAGTTAGAACCAGTAAAAATTGAACCAATGCTCAACACACCAGGCCACTGCCGCGTGTACGAATTCGATTTATAAACTCAAGTACACTCAACTGATTTTGAATTGCTATGTTATTGCTTGGTATACGGCTGACGCATTTTCTTATTCGATTTGCTTTCGGTGTTCTTCACAATTTGCTTGTATGTTGTGTGCATCTGTTAGAAACGCCACAGATCCAAGATAGAATCCTGAGACACCCCAGAGTCGAGAAGCACACGTGCTGTCTCGTCAGCGCGTAGACTAGGAGATGAAAATCCTACTGAGAATTGCGATTCAATGTATGAGAAAAGTCTATTTTGCAGGCGCTATAACAATTATATCTACGAGCGTGATGACGGCATCGACGTGAAAAAAATATGATCGCTAGGCTCCGGTAAGGACGTTACCTGGAGTGAATTAGAACCACTGTTGAACACGAAGCAATCAAACTTACGCACATGGATTGCCTCTTTGCTTTCACTCCGGAGGTACCGACTAGTATAAAACAACCTCCGGAACTGGTATACAACCGTGAGAGCTACCACAAGCTATTGAAATACAAACTTCAGCATACGTACGAAATAGCAAGGCATAATTTATTGACTTCCGGAAGGAAGGCCAAAGAGTACTACGACATTACAGTGCGCCCTTTCACGTTCCATGTGGGAGACAAGGTACAGATACGGAACGCACAAAAACAAGGGAAGTTAACTCCCATACGGAGGGGTCCCTATAATGTAGTGGCGATAAAAGGCCTTGTAAATTCAACAGTTAAATTAGGAAAAAGGAACGTGGTGGTACACAACAATCGCTTGTAACCCTATTATGAATAACGGGAACTGCACGGAGGTAAATGACGTGGTGATAGGTTCTACCGTCGTACTAGTAGAAGGAACGCCGTAATGGCAGAAGGAACACCGAGGTAGATATTAGCACCCCATTCAAGAGTTCATTCCACTTCAAAGAATGCAACTCCATTTTTTACAAGCGGGAAGAAATTGTTGCGTAGGCCCTCCCCCTCTCCAATAACTCTGGGAAAACGGAACTAATAAAAACTAAATAATAATAATATAATACAACAATTAGTAAAGAAAAAACTACTGTGCAACAAAAAAAAAAAAAAGGAGACGTTCAAAATTAAAACAAAAAGAGTCAAGAGAGAAAAAATATTGATTCATTATTCGTTAAACTGTGGCGATTCTAACAGATACACACACAATATACAAGGAAATACTGAAGAACACCGAGAAGAAATTCGAATAAGTAAAGCATCAGAGCCATGTACCATAGCGATAACATAACAATTCCACATCAGTTGAGTGTACTTGAGTTTAGAAATCGAATTCGTACACGCGGCGGTGGCCTGATGTGTTGAGCATTGGTCAATTTTTAGTGGTTCTAACTGTCATAGCGTCAGTTCGAATCACACGTTCTTCATTATCGTCGTAAACGCTATAAAACTACTAAAGATAAAAGTCAAAGAAAAGACCAAGTCAGCGATCCGCATTGTGTATACACATGTGCGAGGACGTGAGACAGAAAATTGTGGAAACCTCTCCTGGAGCTTAGATGATCTAAAACCAACCATACGTTACGAGTCTTCGAGTGAGTCATCATTTAAGAAACGAAAACGGCAAACATCAACAAGAGAATCAGTCGAGGTTTTGGAGTTTTCTACACGTGATCGCATCTGATCCCGCCATAATATCCCCAACACCTTACTATCAACAAACCTCGTCTTTTGCACAGTGAGTACACAACCTTGTTTATTTACTTGTGATTTATTGTTGCACCCGCATTAAAAAACACAACACCATCCTCAAAAGTTCTTTGTAATGGGATTTATGATGAATAAATATGGCAAGATAATATCGTCGGTGATGTGAGAGCTGGAACCCAAAAAGTATTGGAATGAAAGAGACGAGATGAAGGCCGACATCGTGGTTTACAAGAGATTTGCAATAAGCCACCAAAATTATAGCTTTTCAAGCAATAGTAACCCTCGAGAAGTTCGCATCTTATATATACTTGTGTTTGTGTTTTAGAAACCTATGGACATGGTAATAATTACTTTACAACCATAAGAAAATAGTATATTACTAGGCGAGACGAATAAGTAAATTGAGTTTGAAACCGGCGGAATTGAACACTACTGGAGGTCAAATCCTTATCTCGGTTGCAGAGCCGAACAGCAAGACAAACTACAGTGCTAATGTATAAAATCAACTTATTTATATAAGCGTAAAAACTTTTTATAGTTCAAAATTCTACTACTCACCTCATGATAATGTTGGCTGATGAATGCACTCCGTCTTGAAGTTGAGGCGAGTAACCTAAATCATAAGAACAAGAGAGAATCTTTTCTGCCGTAGAGCCAGTTACGAATCGTTCATATTTAACCACATATTTAAACATTTTCTCCAAGATTTGTGGTGCAACGAAGCGGGAGTAACTCAAGTCGAAGGACATATTTCGTAGAACTCTAGAGTTTAATGTTTTGAATTGAACTTCGTTGTATTTATTCATTGCTCTCTGGTAGATTCTAGATTTCCTCGACGCTGAAATACAAATAATTGTTTAGATAAATCTTGAAGACAAAGAATGACAAGTTTCTTATATAAGGCTGGTTAATATGTTTGAAAACACATAACTTTTTTATTTATATACTTCTCTGATAAGAGGCAAAGCAATACCACAGAGTGAACGTCCTGATATACCATTGGATAACTGTTAAGATTCCCATTGAATAGCTGCAGGTTGTAATACTTCTTTATACTAAGTTTTAATACAATGATGTATGTGTTGTTGAGACACACGCCGCAAATTGGTAGAACTGTGTTGTGGGGCGCAAGAAAAAAAATCCGAATTCCACTGAATAATTTCACAAATCTCAGAGGAAATGTCGCCGTGATATTTTCTATAAAACGGACAAAGGTCCGCCATGCGCCTTCGACATAACATCGACTGTAGGATCGATGTCAACCACGAGTTTTCGACAAGACGAATTGCTCGCCTCTGTATGTTTAGGAGCAGAGCTCCAAACATGGGAACACTATTCGAGTGGCGGTACTCGACACGTGTTCATGCCACGATTAAATTCATGCTTTCCTTGGACTCACTGACCTAGCCATGCATCACGAGCTGTGGAACCGGTGATCCCTTTTTCCTTGAAAACATTGTATATTGCGCCTTCGTTTTTTTTTTTTTACACTAACGCGCGCACAAAAGGGGATTTTGAAGTACCCTTAAATGTCAGAGCACAGTGCGAGCGGATGGAGAGGAAGTGGATAAGGAAAGGATGTGTCGATGTATATTGGTCTTGAATGCCTGGACATCACAACGACCAGGAAACACATGATCAGGCAGAACATTCCACATTCGTGTGGTTCGGCTAAGACTATCTATGTTTATTTGTGCGCCTAAAGTCCACTTTCAACGTGAACTGATGCGCATTCACAGATTGACGGGTATCGCGGGAAAATGTCTGAAGGGGCGGAACACATTCAGTAAGTTCAGTTAAGCAACGACCGTGGTAATACCTATAGAAAAAAGATAGGCATGATACGTTGCGCCTGTGTTCTAAGGGCGGAATTGATCGACTTACGGTTGGCTCCCCAATAAGTTCCACTGCTCGTTTTTGCATCCTGTAGAGCACCTGTAGTGCAGTTTTGGATGCGCCTGACCAAATATGAGAGTTGAACTCCATTTTTGGACGAATATACGCCTTGTAAATAGTGGCCAGGTTGGATGGAGTGAAGTATCTTTTGCATCTCTTAAGGAACCCTATACATTTGGCTGCACTTTTCACAGCTTCAAATATGTGGTCATTCCAGTTAAAAGTCGAATTAATTCGAGTGCCGAGGATTGAGAATTCCGATGCAAGTGCCGTTCATAGACAGTATATTTACTTTGGGGTTCACCTTTGACGACAAGAGGCAGCACTGAGTTTTTAGGGCATTGAACTCTACTCGGTTAGATAATCCCCACATCTTGTTGAGGTCTGAATTCAATGTATCAAGCATGAGTTGCTGGTTGGTAGTGACGTTCGAAGAGTTTGGACGGGAGTGTTCGTATGAGTATGAGAAACTCAACGTGCTATCATCAGCACACGAGTGAATTGGGTTGTGAGTAATTGACAAGAGATCATTTATAAAGATGAGGAAGAGAGTGGGTGAGAGTACCGATCCCTGGGGAACACCTGCATTAATTTGATGGAGACAGATTTGACACCATCAAGAACCACCCGGATTGAAAGGCCAGAAAGATAATCTCTTATCCATTGGATCAGGGAATTGTCCACTCTATTTGACAAAAGGGCTGGATGCCAAACTCTGTCGAAGGGTTTTGAAATATCCAATGCCACTACCGTGCTTTCACCGAGGTAGTGGATGGAATGGCTCCACTTTTCGGTAAGGTACACCATCAGATCTCCTGTGGACCTGTTGCTAGGAAAGCCATATTGGCGGTCATTGAGGAGGTCATTTGATTCTAGATATTTCGAAAGTTGACGATTAACCAATGATTCCATTACCTTTGATAGAATAGAAGTTCGTGGTATGGGTCGACAAGAAGAAAGGGATGATTTGTCACCCTTTTTGGGAATTGGCTTAATGTTCGCTGTCTTCCATCTATTTGGGAAACGGTCAGTAGAATAAGACAAATGGAAGAGCCTAAATTTTAACAAACATGTACAGGTGCGCTGACCACGGCAAAGAAAACTGATGCTATGACAAGAAGACTGTTTCATAGTAGTCAACTTGACAGCGGAGTTAAAGTTATATGCTACATGACATCTCCTGTGGACCTGTTGTTACGAAAGCAATATTGGCGGTCATTGAGGAGGTCATTTGATTCCAGATATTTCGAAAGTTGACGGTTGATAAGTGATTCCATTACCTTGGAGAGAATAGAAGTTAGTGCTATGGGTCGATAAGAAGAAAGGGATGATTTGTCACCCTTTTTGGAAATTGACTGAATGTTCGCTGACTTCCATCTATTTGGGAAAGGGCCAGTAGAATAAGACAAATGGAAGAGTTTCCGCAGTGGTTTAGCGAGTGAAGAGGAGCATCTCTTCAAGAGGATTGGGGGAATGCCATCCGGACCAGGGGATTTGTTTGCGTTTAGCTCTTTGAGTGCGCGGGTGACAGTACGCGTTCGGAAGTGAATCTGGCTTATGGTGTACTGCTTATGCTCAAGTTGATGCGGAACTGATGTGGTATCAGGCAGCGTTGAGTTGACTGCAAAATGTGCAATGTGCAATTCGCCTTCTCTATTGCACTCGTGACTGGTCTGTCATCGACTATAAGCGATGGAATGGATGAAGAGACTGAGTTTTGAATGTTTTTCACGAATGCCCAGAAGTTTCTACTACCAGTGGGAGAGTGTAGTATTTTTTGTTTCACTCTCTGGTCATGCAAGAACTTTGCTTATTGAATATAGCCATTGCAGTCATTTCCAGCTCTCTTAAATCTTTTTCGGTTTTCCTCAGTATTATTTGATTTATACAACCGGAAGCTCAACACTTTAGCCTTAATGGCTTCTCTGCACACAGAATCGAACCACATATTTCTCTTGGGTTTGATACCCTTTACCCTGTGTGGAATAAAGGTTCGCATGCCAAGATGGTCAAGTGCCTAATGAACGAATCGAACCACATATTTCTCTTGGGTTTGATACCCTTTACCCTGTGTGGAATAACGGTTCGCATGCCAAGATGGCCAAGTGCCTAATGAACGAAAGTGAACTGCCTGAATTTATGTGGGGAGAATTGGTTAATATCGCGGCATTCTTGCGAAACCGATCGACAACTAAATGCAACAGCGATGTCGCACCCGAAGAGCTGTGGAGCGGAAGCAAGCCAAATGGGTTTTCTCAGGGAGATCGGAGAAAAAGTTTACACTTTGAAAAAGGGCTCAAATCTTGGAAAGTTTTACTGCAATTCTGGGGAGGACATCCTTGTTGGTTATGCGGAAGAGACAAAATGTTAGACACCAAATAGGCGATATGTGATTAGGAGTAGACTCAAAAAATAATGTTTTACACTTTCTCTTTTCTGGATAGTGCCAATGTCTCTAGATCACTTACTGAAGGCTGCATTGAACGGAATAGTTTCGATCAACAAAATGCGAAGAGCGGACTCAGAATCGAATGAGTCGTCGAATGGACTGAATGCAACAACTATTCCTGTAGAAAATTTGAATCGGGGACGCACTGATCCGCAAACAATTCAAGAAATCTATTTCTTGGAAGACGGGAAGGAATGGCGAAAGGCGATGCGAATTGAGTACGACTCGCTACTCAAGAACAATACATGGACTTTGATTGACAAACCACTGAATCGGAAAGTGACCAAATCCAAATGGGTCTTTAGACCAAGTATAGAGCCGACGGAAGTATTGAAAAGAGAAAGGCGCGCCTAGTTGCCAGGGGATTCGATCAAATTCATAGTGTCGACTACCAAGATACCTACTCACCAGTGGTAAATAGCAGTTCGATCCGATTAACCATGACAAGCGCGATTGAAAAGGATTTGGTTTTGCATCACTTGGGTGTTTCTTCGACCTACCTTAATGAAGAAATTGACACCATTATTTTTATGGGACGACCGGAGGGTTTCGGAGATGGATATCGAGTATGCAAGCTGAGCAAAGTGATTTATGGCTTGAAGCAGAGCGGACGCCATTGAAACCTAAAGTTAGACGCTCTCTCAGGATGCTCAGTTTTACTTCTTCCAAATATGATAAGTGTATTTACTACAACGTTGCAAAGAGCAAAATCATATTGATTACTGTCTATGTGGATCATCCATTGGCGGCAACGGACGATCCAAAAGAGTTCGGTGTGCTGCAGCAGTGGTTGACTGACAGTTTCGATATAAATGACTGTTACGCGCAAAGCCTTCCACCCCTTAACACTTACCTCTTTGGATCCAGCCTACACCGTTAACTGCGGTATACGCAGAACCATCCACTAAAAGGATGAAACGATCTGCGGATCCTAGCATTGCCCCTATACGTTTTGAACCTTCCATAACATATCCCCAAATCAATATTAAATCCAATGTCAAACAAATTGAACTAAACGTTCAATTGCCGCATATTAAATTCAATTTATAAAATCCAATGCGTGATAAACGAACCAAACGTTAATTTTGTTCGCATTAACGCAAAATCCCCTGGATCCAAATGTGCGGACCAGATGACCTACTCCTTACATTATAAATTACCTTTGCGATTGTTAAGTGCACGAACAATCAAATTCAAATCGTTGGCAGACATTTCTTCCATACTATTAAGGTGTCGTTCGGCACATTCATCCAAAAACTTTTCCAGAAGAACCAGTTGTGGTGTCAAAGTTGGCGGAATGAAGTTCCGAAATCTACGATTCACAAAAGATATAAAAATCCCGTTCGACTTAAAAGCTCTGGAAGCTAAAAGTGGATCTTACCTCATTTCCAAGGCAATTTGAATTCCCCGTGATAGCTGCAGACAGCTAATTGGATTAAATTGTTTTGACATCGATTCGATTTTTGAAATGATGAAGTTGGGAAAACGCGTACTACCTTTATAGGAGTGACCATAGGCAATTATGAACGATGCTGTTTCCGCAAACTTTGAAGGAATCATTCCCGATAAGCCACTTGTGAGATCGTTCATACAAAGATGCGAAACGAACTTCTCAAAAGGTTTATGACGATAGGTACCCCCGAGGTTATTGTTAAAGTACATGTAGCGGTGACAGTGTTTCACCAGTACCCGTAGATCCTGTTCTTCGTTGGATGACTTCATTTTTTCTAGAACGGTATTCCAGTAATAATCACAAAGTTCGATATCGGCGATTTTTAAAGCCCGCAGGACTCTAAAGAAATACAGTGAAGCGTTAGTGTGTTGCCACATTTTATCATCTTTTAGCATAGTTTCGAACAACTCAATATAATGGCCTCGTTTCTTTGGATCTGAATACTGGACTGCAGACGAGAGAATATCTGGCATTGGTTTTTGTTCAAGGAGTTTCTCATTTGCCTTAATAAGTTTCGGTAAAAGTGCCGCTGGTTCCAATTGGCTTTGAAATATTCCGAACACTGTTTTAATTTCATTGTGTCCAAAATGTTCAATGGTTGGTAGAAGAAGGAGCATTAATTGCCGTAACTCCGCGGAGTTGTTGTTTGACCATGTGTGTTGGTTAAGAAAGTGGATGATCTTTAAGATGCTTTTGGTGCTCTCGGTATTTATGACTTTCCGATTGATAAGTTCTCTTACTTTGGACTTGTATGATTCTAAAACTCCAGTCGATACTAAGTGCCTTAAATTGTACAAACAAATTGTTATAAGACGTATATCCTCGTCGGAGGAACAGATTTTCAAAAATTTCACGAGGTGAGGCATCATATTATGGCAGGTTTGAATACTGTTGAGGTCCTTTCTACAGCTAACGGCAACGGAGAACCGTGAAAGGGCGGGGAGTGGTATTGATTCATCTGAAATTTAAAGAATAAGATTAGTAATAAGTTTGGGAATAACTGAAGCATTAAGATCTATAGCATTTACTTTATGCTAATTGTTAAGTATTGCTTAAAGAAGACTGTGGAGATTGTTTTCATCAAGTGCACCAGAACTATTGGTTGCATCTGGTAATGATGAATAACACATCTATCAATTCATATACAAGTAACTGAGGACAGTATTTCTGCAATATTACAAATGATGCAAACCAAAACAATCAATGGGAATTCTAAGAAAAGATTGGCTATAACATATTTAGTGATTTTAATATAATACGAGTCATTTCGCTGAGCCAGTGGAAAAAAAATGTGGAAAATGATATTTAGCATTTAGTTAATACACATATTTTATTTAATAATCTGTTAAAAAAACATTTAGTGGACCAGTTCCCAAGAAGTAGTATATATAATAAATCCACTGAAAACCTAAACTTGTTAAGCATGGAGGAGGAGCAACGGTTCGTAAGGTTCACCAGATCATGAAAACGATATGGGGTAATGTCCTACTGGCAAGAATCACACCAGATGCAGGAGAAATACTAGCAGATTCCGCAGGAACAAGTCAACAAGTGGCTAAATTTTCAGAGTAAGGCAATTGTTGGAAAAGAAGTGAGAATGTGGGGAGACGGTCCAACTCTTTATTGACTTCAAAAGAGCTTACCACTCCGTCGCAAGACAAAGGCAAACTTGAGCTGGGAAACTCAAAAAATATGCAGCCTTCATTCAAATTTGCATGAACGAAAATAAAGGACGAGTTAGAATAGAAAGGCTAATAACCTTGCCCGGAAAAACAAATTATTATGGAAAATTTAACAAGCCTCAGACTTGTTAAATAAGGCCAAGACCGGATCCCGGTTGTAGTGCCGATGATGATGTTAGAATCGAAAACCACCTTTTGGCTTTATTCGAAATCCCGGACGGATTAAAACAGGGGGATGTCTTCTCATGTTGTCCTTTCAACCTTAAGCTCGAATATGTCGGTAGAAATGTACAGGATGACAATATGGTCGGAGTATCTCTGAATGCAGTTACACAAGTGCGTGCATATGCGGATGAGATTGCTAGTCTGGGCGATAACTTGGAAACTTTAAATCAAAACAGTCAAACAGCACATCATGCAACCGGCAGAGGGTGTGGGCTTCGAAATCAGTGAAGATTAAATAAAATATATGTTTACGAAGAAAGCAAGCAAACCTCAGCGAGCACATATAAACGTCGGAGGGAAAATATTTGAGAACGTTAAAGAGTTTAACGAAATATCAAAGGAAATCAACAAAAGGCTGCATTTCGACAACACTAGTTGGTAATCAGACGCCGAAGACGTGATCTGCGTTTACTACCGCACTCAAGACCTACCGGTCTTGTACGATTTCTTTCCCACCATCCCCCCATCCAAGTAGTTAGAGAACAATCGAACTAAACCTGTCCGCACTATCCTTAGATACCTCCTTCCGCTTTCTTTTCAGATATCTTGAGACCGATCCCAACATCTTCACGGATGTGGGTGATTCTGGTTATCGCAAGATGACCAGAAGCCAGGGACAAGATGAACGACACATTTGTCCTTGTCTCCCTAAAGTCGGTCTCTCGCCTCCCCATTTTTTTTTTAAACACTCGTTGGTATGTAGTTAGCGGTCTGTTAAAATCAAGACTGCTATGACGTAATATAAAGCTCCGTATTTATAGAAACACAATCATACCGATTGTTCTGCACGGATACGAGACATGGGCGCTTACAACTGAGAAAAGAACAAATTCAGAGGATTCGAGAATAAGGTTGTGCATCAGAGCCGTATCATCATCATCATCATCATCATCGGCACTACAACCGGGAACCGGTCTTGGCCTTATTTAGCAAGTCCTGAGGCTTGTTAAATTTTCCATAATGATTTATTTTTTCTGGGCAAGGTCATTAGTCTTGCGCCAGAGGCTCCCCGACGGGGAATCGAACCCCGGTCTCCCGGGTGACAGGCGGGTATACTAACCACTATACTATCGAGGAGCCTATCAGAGCCGTATACCATAGCGATAAAATAACAATTCACATCAGTGGAATATACTTGCGTTTAAAAATCGAATTCAAAGTACGGCCAGTAACTTGAGTGTACTCGAGTTTAGGAATCGAATTCCTACGCGCGACAGTGGCCTGATGTGTTGAGCATTCGTTTAATTTTTAGTGATTCTAACTGTCATAGGGTCAGTTCGAATCACACGTTCTTCACTATTATCCCAAACGCTATAAGATTTTAAGGAGTGTGCTTGTCGCTAAATATGATGAACATGGAGAACAATGGAGGAAACTCACCGTGAATTGAAAGAGCCAAGCCTACAACAGTAAGTGTTGGAGACGGAGCAGCACATGACTGTCGACTGGCAAAAAAAAAAAAAATTAAAATAAAATGGGTTGGAGAGAGGGCCGACTTTAGCGAAACAAGGACAAATGTGTCCTTCATCTTGTCTCTGGCTTCTGGTCATCTTGCGATAACCAGAATCACTCACATCCGTGAGGATGTTGGGCTCGGTCTCGAGGTATCTGAAAAGAAAAGAAAAAAGGGGGGTTCCAAGGATTGTATGGACACTGTTAGTTTGTGTGTTCTCTAACTACTTGGATGGAGGGATGCTGGGAAAGAAATCATACAAGACCGGTAGGTCTTAAGTGCGGCAGTAAACGCAGATCACGTCTTTGGCTTCTGATGATCTGCGCTTTGGTCGGTGTGTGTATGTTTGTGCCGTTTTGTACTGTGCGTCCGTGTGTGGGTGGTTTGTTAATAGTAGCCCCTAAGAGGTGGATCCAGGAATGATCTATTATAGAGGGGAATGTTGTTGGGAAGGGTGCTTTCTTCAGTTTTATACTGAAGAAGAAATTGTGGTGGTCTGATCCGAAGAGATGGAGAGAGAGAAGGGTCAAGAACGCAAGACTCCCATACAAGTAGGTTCGCGCTGTTTTGAATGCTTTCGAGGTACTTGTATGCTAATTGCAGCAAGTACTCGTCGATAGGGGTAATGGAGGTACCTTCGTATAGGTGAGAGTTGGGGTAATGACGACCGTCAGGTCTTCTAGAGTGATTGGTGCATCTTCTGAGGGGCTTTCTTTCGAAAACTCAAGTCTTTCCATTTGGGCCGAAGATATGCAGGACCATATGGGAAAAGCGTATGATATTTCATATCGAATTAACTGCTTATAGCAGAGAAGCTTAACTTTTGTGTCAACTTTGTTGCTCCACTTCAAGATGTTGTGCAGTTGCTTAGACTGACCTAGGCCCCTTTGAAGAATGTGGGTCACATGTTTGATGAAATTCATTTCTGGGGTATAGATGACCCCAAGATATTTCATCCTGTCCTGTGGTCTAATTGTAGTACCTCCTATTTGTATTTGGATATTCTGTGAATATCGAGAAGTAGGTTGGGAGTGTTTACTTCTCAGAATTATAGCTACTACTTTAGATGGATTGAGTCAAATTTTCCATCGACTGTAATATTGATACAGTTCGTCCAAGTGACGGTTGAGTCGATTTGTTGCGAGTTTAGGGCTTTTGGATGACGTGTACACTAGGACGTCATCCGCATAGCATATCTGGTTTACTCTCCCGTTCACAGGGCGAGGAATATCTGAGGTGTAGATATTAAATAGGATGGGGCCTAGAATGGAGCCCTGTGGTACGCCTGCAGCGGCGTGGAAAGTTCGGGAAAGCTTTCCATTCACTCGAACTTGGAAGGTTCTGTTTAGAACGAACTGGCAGATGATACTGCACAACGTTCTACTGAGGCTAGTATTCAAAAACTCAAAAACGAGACCTTCGATCCACGTCGTGTCAAAAGCCTTTTCAATGTCCGGGCTCGCCGCAATGGTAAGTTCCTTATTAAAGAGCCGCACGCAGACGTGGTTTTGAAATATGTTGAGAGCCATAGTGGTGCTATGCGCTCTTCTTAATCCAAATTGGAAATCAGGTATTAAGTTCCTGGCACTGATAAAGTTATTTAGTTTCTCGTATATGAATTTTTCATATATTTTACTGATGCAAGTGAGAAGCGAGATAGGGCGAAAGCTTGACGGGGTGATACATTGGTTTCCCACCTTTTGCTATTCGACAAATAATAGCGTGCTTCCAAGTTTAGGGAAAGTACCTCATGTTGTAACCATGGTTGAACAGAATGGAGAGCTTTATAAAGAATAAGGCAGAAAGCCTTCGCAACGAGGGGTATGACATGTTGTCGATACCGGGTGACTTCTTAGGGTTTCGAGATTTAACCAAGCTCTGTAGGGTATTTGGTACGATGAAACCGTGACCATTATCACGCGTGTCATCGAAGTATGCACTGTTAGTTGGGTTAAAGACAACAATTGGCTCGTTGAAGTCGTCCAATTTACTGTGGACCTCTGAACTAATGATCGCATTAGTATCCGGGTCGCCATCTTGGAGAGTGAGTTTGTGATTATTTTCAAAGGTGTCTCCGATGATATTTGCTTTATTGGTGTCGTTATTAACAACAACACCATTGTGTATGATTGGCCCAGTGATACGGGTAGTGCCACATATCTTTTTAACATTTTTATAAACGTTGTGGTCCATCTGGATACCCTTCAGTTTGTCTTCCAATTGTCGGGTACGATTGTTTTGGATTCTCTGTTTTATCAGTGTACCAATATTGTGAATAATGGATCGCAATAATGGCTCCCTTTGCGTAAAGCGGTGACGATATCTCGTTCTGCAGAGCTTTTTACGCTTCCGGATGAGACGAAGAGTGAAGTCGTCATGCGGAATCTGTCTTTTCAAGTTCGTACTTCGGGATATGAGTCTCCGAAGTTTCAACTAGACTCTCGTGAAGTCGTTTTGCAGTGTTGTTTATCTCAACCGTCGTTAGGTTCCTGTCAGTGAGAAGAGTGAGTTGGTGGAGTTTATCGTTCAAAGTAATATTGACGTTGTCCCAATTTGTCCGCCCACAATCGGGTATGTATCTGATATGAGCCCAGGATGCTCGATAGCCGCGGATGAATGTGGTCGCAGCGTTGTGGTCAGATACACCCGCTGAAACTTGAGGAGGAGTGATTTGGGGAAGTAAGTCTTTGGACACAAAAATGTCCAGAATTGAGTCACCTCGAGTACCAACCGTAGGTGCGACTATTTCGAAGTTGAGGGCATAAGTGTTTTCGATGTACCATTGGTACAGTTTTGTGCCATTTGGACAAAAGACAGAGTTGTTCCAGTGGGGTTGTCTGGAGTTAAAATCGCCGCCTATGATGAAGGGTGTATGCCCCGAGGTCCTTATTAGTTTGCCAATATCTTCGGGAATAATGAGGCCATTATTGGTTTTATGCGAGTGGTATACGGAGTATATATTCACTCTACCATTATTAGGCAGATGCAGTTCAACCCCAGACACCTCTATGGACTCAAAGTGTGGGAGGTCAATAGCTTCATGGCGAAGTCCGTTATTAACCAGTATACAAGTTCCACCTCCGTTGATGGTGGGACCGCCAGTGAGGGTTCGATCTCTTCGAATCATGGAGAAGTTTGGGAATACGGGACGGTGACATGGATGCAACCTAGTTTCGGTTACAAGTACCACGTCCGCCCGGTTTTCCTTTATGAAGTCAGAGACTATCATACGCTTGGAATGCGAAACAAGGGAGTTGACATTTAAGAGGATAACTTTAATTTTGGAATCCATTGTGGAGGGTATGTCTTGCATATGCAGTGAAAAGGAGTGCCTCCCTCTCAGCCTCGGTTATTAGTTTTTCATATCGGGCTCGAATATCTTCAATCAAGCGGGAGAAACTAAGTAGTTTCTCGAGCATTGAAGATTGCCCCCACGGAGGCTTTTGCACCGCCGCTTGAATTTGTGGCGTCGTGTTGGCCTTTACCGGGGCTCGCTTAGGGACTTGAATATGCTTTTGAGGGAGAGGAGTTGGGAGAGTTTTTAAATTCTTTGTTTGTTGTCCTTTAAGCATGTCGGCAAATGTAAATCCATTTTGGATGAAGTGTTGTGTGGCCTGTTTTCCGAAGTCTGACTTGGCTGTTTGCTTAGCTCGAGTCTCCTTGGATCTTTGAATAATTTCTTTATATTTAGGACAATTCCTGTAACTAGCCGGATGTCCTTTGTTGCCGTAATTGCAGCAAGTTGGCAGTGTTATTTCATCCTGCACATTTGTTGCGGGATCGTATTTTGCTAGCGGTAGTTCGCGCTTGCCAATATCGTGAGATTTTCCGCAACGAACGCAACGGCGATTCATGTTGCAGTTTTGGGAGACATGCCCGAAACGTTGGCAACGTCTGCATTGAGGCATTTCACTGTTATGAAATACCTCGAAGACAACTTGCTGATGCAAGATTGGAAGCGACTTTCTCCGTATTATGGAATCTATGTCGGTCCCTGGGGCAAGGTGAAGCTCCCATATGTTCACCTTGCTGTATTTTTCCGGTCTGATTTTCACAAACCGTTGTGGGGGAGAGAATTTTTTGACGTCAGTGAAGTTGATGTTAGGAAATGTTGCCTCGAGGGCAATTACGATGTCGTTCTTTTCCCAACAAGAAGCGACTCGTTTTAGAAGTATGGTCCTCGACTTTTCGTCGGCCGGTGTGAATGTGTAATAATTCACCTCCTTGGCCTTGAGGTTGTCATTAGCCTTGCGGTAGGTTTCCCTATCGTAGGTTACGATTTTGTTTAGGGATGGGCTTAAGTTCTTTGCCTTGAGGTTCGAAATCCCTAGTCGGTTCATGTCACCGACGAAATTTTTTAAATTGAGGTCTCCTGCAAAGACCCCGGGTTGCTGTTTCTTCTTAGAAACAGGTGGGCGGAGCCCGACCCCTGGTTGGACAGTGCTGGGAACACAAGTGGCCTTTGGTTTTGGGTTAATTGCCGGAGTTGGCCTCGTTGGGCAAGGCTCCTGCCGAGGTACGATTCTTAGATAATATGGAGTTATTGCGGGGTTCAACAACTTTTTGGGGACAGCTGATGATGATGATGTGGGTGGTGTTGGCGGGCAGCCGGTGGCGACACCCTTATTGAGTGGTCCTCCCTCGCAGCTTATTGTTGGGAGTGGTGTTTTCCGCTTTGAGGCCCTAGATGAGTTTGGGGTGGGGGTACGCGAGTCACCATCGTCCATTGAGTCATCAGAATTGTCAGTGACATCCTCTAACTCGGGCTCGAGCCTAACAACACTTGACCATTGTCGAATTCAAAATCTCACAATGATCACACCTTAATTAAATAATATTGATCGAATTTACCTTACCCAAGTTAATTCGTCGCAGGTTGTGCTCCAAGAGATTGTGTAATAACAAGTGACTAGAATCGAGACCGACGCGGTGCAAATACAAAAAACAGCACGTGCTCTCGCTTGGATCAAGTTCCGTGACTAGCTTCAGCAATTCATCTATTAGTAGTTGAAAAGCGGAATGACCTTGAATTGTCTTCAGAAGAGGGAGCCTTTCCGTTCCAGACATTCTGCAAAACTCCGATAACAATACTACCGTCTGTACTAGGTGTTGTTTTGTGAAATTCTGTTTAGATTTTATTAGAAGATCCAGAAGCTAAACGAAGCAGTTAGTTAATGTCAGTGCATTCAATTAGGTAATCCATACATACGTCAGTCGCCGAGGTAGACGCATTCATGGCATTAAGTAGAACATCTCCATCCTGATAGAGCAACTTCTTAAATGAAAAATTAGGCACTAACTTTTCACAGTCACTCAGTAGTTCTGGTTCTGTTCGTGGATCAACATCGCTGGAATAATTTCTCGCTGAGTACCAGGAATGCCTTTGTGAAATGGATTTGGGTCGAAATGGGTTCGACTTAGATATACCCACATGTCGGAATATAGTTCGAACATAATTTACACAATTTCTGGGGCTTGCATAGATTATCATTATAACTAATAAGTATTCATTTTAGTGGAACCGCTGAAACTATTTGGATAAGAACTCAATACAACTAACAAATAACAACTAACAGCTGATTGTGACATGTACAAGAAAAGTGTTGTATATTCACCAAATTGTTTGAGTTGAAGCAAGAAGTAAATATCGACCTCTCGGCACAACATTTTAATACAGGAATTACTATATAAAAGGAACATTTACAAAATCCCAGTGATAAAAAATTTCTCGCATAAATATTTTGAATATAATCCAAAACAACTTAATAACAACTTCCGATATAATTACTTGTTGCAGCTCTCAAATAAAATCCAACATGGTAAATTGCCGTTCACCACAGTGCTATGATATCGGTTTATCGATAACACAACGGCCTGTCAACATTAAATTATTTGACATCTTCAACCAAAACATTGGCTGGCTTCTTGAGTGTGATTAATAAAAGCTTAATTTAATTTTTATTTATCGGCTTTGTTGCATGTTGCATTTATTTTTGAGGTTGATTAATAACTCAGTTCAATGTTAAACGCATTCAGTCATGGAAATGGACAATGAACACTTTGCTGAACCTAAAACAGCCCCAAAGAACTCGAGTGCAGATTCATTAGATTTGGTCGCGAAGGATAGTCCAACGAGTTCCAGAAATCAGATATTGGTACAATTATAGATTTTAAATGATATTCCACACTAACACTATTCTTCAATTGGACAGATTGAACGAAGGGCGCCTTTTGCTTATTTAATTGGCGAAGAAGATCTAGACCAAAGAAATGATGTGACTTATATGTGCCCTTATAACGGGCCATTGTTTGGAGTATTGATTATAACTAATTACCGACTGTATTTCCGTTCGTTGTCGCAACGGGAAGAGGAATCCGGCACTATCGTAGATATTCCATTAGGTACAATATCTAGAGTCGAAAAGATTGGTGGATCAACTTCTAGGCGCGAAAATGCTTACGGCATTGAAATCTCTTGCAAAGACGCCCGAACTATACGTTTCGCACATCGGCAGCAGAATCATTCACGCCGTACTGTGTTTGAGAAAATCCAGACATATGCATTCCCCTTGTCGTTTAGTGGGAAATTGTTTGCATTCAATTATGGTGAGAAATTTCCGGTTGATGGATGGAAAGTGTATGATGCCATCAATGAATACAAGCGCCAAGGAGTTCCGAATGATTCCTGGACGATATCAAAAGTGAATATCAACTATGAAGTCAGTGATAGTTATCCGGCGATTTGGGGCGTTCCAGCGATGGCTTCTGATGATTTTTTAAAAAAGGTGAATTCCAAAATGGTCCCTTCTTGCAACCGGAATCATCTTTCTTTTTAGGTGGCGGCATTTAGATCGAAAGGACGAATTCCAGTTCTGTCTTGGATCAATCCGAAAACGAGCGCCACCATTACTCGGTGCTCTCAACCAATGGTTGGTATGGGTGGCAAACGATGCCTCGAGGATGAAATGTACATGGGCTACATCATGAAAGTAAATCCGAATTTAAAGAAACTCGTTATCATGGACGCCCGGCCAAGTGCCAACGCAATAGCCAACAAAGCCAAAGGAGGTGGTTATGAGTCCGACGAGAGCTACAAGGACATTGAATTTCATTTTCTGGACATTCACAATATACACGTCATGCGAGAGAGCCTGAAGAAGCTCAAAGAAGTCTGTTACCCCCTCGTCGACGACCACAAATGGCTGTCATCTATCGACAACACTCTTTGGTTGAAGCACATCAAGTACATTTTAGCCGGAGCGGTGAGGATCGTTGAGAAAATCGATACAGCCCACGCATCTGTACTTGTCCATTGCTCTGATGGATGGGACCGCACGTCCCAGCTGACGGCGTTGTCAATGCTACTGCTTGATCCCTACTATCGCACCATCGAAGGCTTTGAAGTGCTCATCGAAAAGGAGTGGCTAAGTTTTGGCCATAAATTCCAACAAAGAATTGGCCACGGCGACAGTAAACATTCGGACGCTGATCGCTCACCGGTGTTCCTTCAATTTATCGACTGTGTTTGGCAAGTTATGCATCAATTCCCCAACGCGATGGAATTCAATGAGCATTTTCTTCTGACAATCTTGGATCATTCGTTCTCATGCCGGTTTGGGACATTTTTATGCAACACCGAAGCCGAAAGAGCCAAAGAGGGTAAGCAGCAAATTCTTTCCAACTCAAAGGGAATGAAACTAACAAATTCTTTTCATTGCAGATTTAAAGAACAAAACCTGTTCACTATGGTCCTTCATAAATTCCTCTCCCGAACCATACCGCAATGCATTTTATAATTACAACACCACACAAAATGTCCTTAAGCCTATTGCTAGCATGAGGTGCGTCAAGCTGTGGAAAGGATTCTACTGCCGTTGGAACAATGCAATATCACCACAAGTAAACGTTTACCAAAGGACTAAAGAACTGATGACTCTCCAGGAGCAACTCCAGAAGCAAATCGACGAAGTGCGCAACATGCTCAAACCACTACAACCGCTGCGTCGCGTCCTTAAAGTGAAACAGTGAAAAATAGACATACAAAGTTTAACTTTTATGTATTTACAACTGACCTATATAGTATATGTAATATTACACCCGTATTTATAATGTTTATTCATAACAAAAATATTTAAAAACCCTTATATACAAATATGAACGAAATATATGCTAAAGTTCCGTATGCTCTTCTTTTGATTTGGCAGTCCTTGTACTGCCTTTTAACCCTTTGGGATGCATTTGATTCTGGGGATCTGCACGGTGTGTGTCGTTGAGTTTCTCGTCGTCCGCTGCGAACCACTTCTGGTACACTGCATAGGGATCCATTTGCCAAAATTTGTGGAAGGAAATCGGTTTTTGCACCACGAGCAGTTGCTTCGCATAGTCTGACGGTCGGGCCTAAAATGGAAGTTTATACTTTAGTGGGAATTTTAAAAGTTAATATAGTTAATTCATAGGAACAATAAAGGCAGAATTCCAGCAGTGACCACTAAAGTGTTGTCGACGGTTTATTGCTTTTCGAGGCGAACGAGGTACATGGAAGCAGGCATTCGAGTGCATGTTCAACTCTACCGGTTAAGTGTATGTTCTAATGTAAACCCAGGATTTATTTCTAGTTTGAAAAGCGAATAGTGGGGACGCTGTGGGGGTCGTCTATACCACAGGAAGAACCAACCCACAATCCCTACCTAACTTCGACCGCTAATAGCGCGTCACAATAACCCAAACCTACAATAGCACACATTCGCAATATGCAACGAATACGCTTCCCAATATGCCCAGAATCCATTTCCCAACCTGTAATAAAATGCATTTTCAAACTTACAACGGAATATTAATCATCTCCCTCAACTACATCAAACCGCATACATTTTTTCCCAAAAACCACTTCGGTTAATTTCCTATTTAAATTATATCCCTCGCTTACTACCAAGCAGCATTAATTTCCGCCGAAACCATTCCGGCCCACTTCCTGCTTAAACCATTTCCCTCGCTTGTAACCAAGCAACATTTACCTTCCCCGAAAACCATTTCGACTCCCATCCCAACTAAACCAATTAAAACAACACCAATTCTCCTTACTGGTAAGTCACCAGCACGATGCGTTGCATTTCCACGAAACAACCATCGCAACGACCAAGACCCATATTCCTTTGTCTAACCGACAACTCATGCCCATACTTGGTCGTGTTTCCAAAACCAATTTCCCCGTATACATACCGACAGAGAAATCGAATTCAGCCTGTACGGCAGTAATTCGCTGGAACTAAATTCCCTATGCACGCATAGCAACCCTTTTCAAGTTCCTAGTAAGTGGCAGTGAGTTTATTTAGCTATGACTCCACTGCCACGAAACGATGAATGGATTCTCGTCCCTTTCTAGTCAGTCGAGTCCCAACCACCAGCAAGCGCAGTCGAGTCGAGTGGAAAACCGGCGCCAGTATATTAATCAAAAGAAAGAGAACTAAAGAAACGAGCTCAACCTCGGTAGTGCACGTATGAGCAATAGTTGTAAAACAAATGAACCCGAATACAGAGAATTTAATAAACAATGTAATACTTCGTTGAAACCCAAAGTGCGGATATTGAAGAAATAAAGATTACTAAGCCACTCCGAGTGTTCTATTTGTGGTGTTTCCACCTTGTGGATGACAGTTTCGCATTGGATTTTCAAGTGCTCGTGACGCCCCCGAAGGCGATCTTCTAGTGAACGGCTACCAGTGAACGACCCAATTAATCGAACCTTTAAAATCGGTGCAAACGAGCTAAACCGACTCAGTGGTGACTGTTCGCAGGCTGTGAGTTCTGAATAAGAAAAGAAAAATAAAAAACACGAAGCACGAACGAGCTTGCCGTTCCCAGTGCTGTTACCCGCAACTATTCGCCGTTTCCGTGATTTCCGTCGGCGGGTGACAGTGAACCGTCGGCACCCATACCTTCACCCCCCACAACGCTACTAGACAACTATAAATTAGTATTATGTACAAATAATCTCTCCTTGTTTTATTTTTGCTTTTGTTAGTATTTATATTGGAATAAAATAAATGCATATGTAAGTGTCCCAAGGCTAATAACCTTGCCCGTAAAAATAAATTATTATAGAAAATTGAACAAGCCTCGAGACTTGCTAAATAAGGCCAAGACTGGATCCCGGTTGTAGTGCCGTTGATGATGATGATGATGATGATATGTGGTAACATTTGTTTTTTTATTTATTAACTTTTTCCCAACGGGCCCAGCAGCATGAAAAAAACGCTAAGGTAACCAAGTGAGGCGACAAATGGCGGACAAGCTTAAAGTACAGCAAAAGGCCAGCAATTGTTTTTTTTTTTGTAATTACACTTCTCTCGGGAGAGACGAACCTATAGCTCCGAGTGGGCGCCCCGAGATGCCACCAAATAACTGTTGCAGTTCTTTTTGAACAGATGCACGTTGTAACGCTGCGGAAACACTCGCGCGGGAAGGGAGTTCCACAGCTTCCCCGCTCTATTACGGAACGAGTTCCGATGCAGGGATGTTCGCGCCGTCGGGAGATGAACCACAAACGGGTGCGATCCGTCGGATTGTCTTGTGGAGCGCATATAAGCCGAATTGCATGGAACAATACCACGAATCTCCGAAGAACAGTACCCGTAATAATATCTGTAAAACAAACAGAGGTCGGCTGCGCGCCTTCGATGTGATAGCGACTGTAGTCCCGACGTCAGCGCCGAGTCCCCGATCAGGCGGATCGCTCGTCTCTGTATGCTCTCAAGTACGTCAAGGGTATGTTTAGGAGCCGAGCTCCAAACATGAGAGCAATATTCGAGCGCGGGTCTAATTTGAGATTTATTCAGGAGAAGAAGTTGGACCGGAGTAAAATAATTCTTGGCTCTAAAAAGATAGCTCCGTTTTCCTGAGGCTGACCTGGCGATGTTCGACACGAGTTTATGCCACTAAACATTCCCACAGACCGTGACGCCGAGCAATTTCAAACTTTCCCTAGACTCGAGAGCCCGGCCATTCATCATCAACTGTGGAAACGTCGATCCACTTTTCTTTGTGAATGTTGTATATTGTGTCTTCGCTGCATTGAAGTCGACGAGATTTACCTTTCCCCACTGCAGGATCCTATCTAGATCCTGATTCAGAGAGTCAATCTGTCTACATATCAGCTGGTGCGACGTTGATGTACCTGTGGGGTTCTTCAAGGCGCCGAAGAGCCACGCATCGCCCCAACCCCATATAACCTGCAAATACTTGCTTCCATAGGCAACTTACCTGATTCATTAATCCTCACCAAGATTACACAATCTTGCCATTGCATTGACTTCAATCGATGACCTGAAATGCAATTCGGTTACCTCCTTGGATAACCGACATAAACATCCAAACATGGCTGAGGAGCATTTTCCCTATATTCGGCATGACATGCGTACCCATGTCATGTCATGAAAACTAAATCAAACACACCGTATTCCAATGTGCTTGTTTTGTTTACCCACGTCAATCTAATCATGTGGCCACCCAGCCTCACCAGTTTGCCACCGCCGACAAGGTTTCGGCCGACTTAAAGCAAACATCGCCCTCATAACCATGTCAATCATTCCCACAGCAATCTTACTGTGTTTGCTTTTCTCAAGCAACCGCCGATCCCACGATCATGACATGCAAATCGATGCCTAATACAACTGCAACCAATTAGCTTGGATCGGTTGCATAGGCAATAAACCAGCAATGCATTGGATGCGATGTAACGTTTTCCGCCACCGAAATTTATATATAACAAATATTACCTGTCGCTATTCCCGCTCCTTGCATTGGGTATCTAACACTTCGTCGGCAGAGATTTCCTTTAGCGGCAGCTTGGGCTCTTCCTCTCGATCAATTTCGTGGTGAAGCACTGAATCCTCTTTCTTATTTCTCCATTTTGGCACACAAATTTGTTGCTGAATTTTTTCGAGATGATCGCAAACAACTCAATATGATTCAACCCTTTTTTTTTATAATTTTTCATTTTTCTTTCTCAAAACTTAAATGTTACTTCAATTTTAATTTTTACTTTTTTTTCTCAAAAACTTAAATGTTACTTCAATTTTAATTTTCACTTTTCTTTTTTCATATTATCAAAAAACACGGGACGTTGCAGTTCCTTCTTTTTTCTAACTGTAGACACCAAAAAACATCATTCTTCTCCCAACGGAACAGAAACTTCTTTTTTCATTCAAAACAAACGGAACAAAACCTGCTGTTCTTTCTTTAACACACTAAAAACCTTTCTCTCTCTCTATCTCCATCCACTCCGAAAAGGGATCCAGCTTCCACACGATCCACAATCGAACAAGAGTACGTTCGTACATTCAACATGTGGATCGTGTGTTTTTTCACCACCTTACCATCTATTCTTATATTGTATTCAAAACTAAACAAACGATGGGGATGGCGGAAGCCGCACGTAACCGCGATCCTAATGTATTTACATTTGCCTATCCAAACAAATGCGCATCTTAGCGCTTGCCCTTTATTAGATATCATTACGGTATATACAAAATACCTTCTATCGTTTGTGATAGAAACGTTGGTTTTTTTCTATACGTTCTTCAAGCGCGTTTTGTTTGTCCTTCCTTCCAATAGGAAGACATTCGTTCCAATCGAGGCAATATCTTGCAGGAACCTTCCAATGGGACGCGGATCGGTTCTCATTGGTCACAGAGTGACAGAAGGATTGTTTCTCATGCGATGGTGTGTGTTGAAACCCATCGCAATCACGGAGGCTGGGTCAATGTTGCTCAGCTAAGAAGAGTCAGATAGCAGCCCCCGTCGGGTACACGTCGAAGTCTGTGAGTTTACGATACACGTTGTGTGGCGTGTTGTATCTTCGCGGTTGATTTGTTTACGTGTCCTTTAATATCAATACTTATTGTTTAAATATCGGAAACAACTTTTATCCGACTTCCAGTTAGCATAACAAGTGACTATAGTGTAATCGACTTCCGAGGAACAAACAATTAATGACATGTCTAAATTACCTTCAGTAGCCCAGAATTAATGAACACGTTGTGATCCGTACCTGTGTCTGTGAAATAAACCATTATTAATACAATCGACGTTACCTTCGGTAATCTAGAATTAAGCGTTGTGAACGAGTGCCGCCGCAATAAAATATGACTGGACAAAAACTACCAGTGCACCATTATTGTTGTGGGGTATTTAGCTTAACCTGCGTCCGGGCTGACGCCCTTGGTAAATACAACACCACATACCAATCGGCCGAACACTCAAAAAGAAGGAAACAAGCGTACTATCATCCGCAAAACTGAACACTCGGTTATCCGTTGTCTCTAACAAATCATTTATGTGAAACAAAAACAAGGTTGGCGCCAAAATAGAACATTGGAAGCTCTTCGTCCAGTCGCAAAGCTGCTGGGAAAGTCCATATGAACGAACTTTGCTCTTCAATGCCCCGTGCCAGACCCGGTCAAAAAGCCTTGGAGATATCCAATGCGACCGCCCTTGACTCATCATGCCGCTTAATCGCAGATGTCCATATATCGGTTATAAGTGTGTTGCCATCCAGCGCTGTGCTTCCTCGGTAGAGGGGAGAGCGTGGACCTTTTATTTTTTCTTTATTAATATTAATTAAAACTCAGGATTGCGAATTTTAATTCTCTTCTTTATTTCTAATTTATTCTTTTGCTTAACTTTTCCGAACTTAAATTCACTTCTCTGAACTTTTGAGCTTTACTTAATCTTATCTTAATCTCAACTCGTCTGTACTTCCTGAACTGTATTTCTCAACTAACTTCTTCTTCCAACTGTGTTTCTTCTCAAACTTATACTCGTCTGTATCTCAACTGACTTTACAATAAAATGTTCCCTCTTCTTATATAACTTTAAGTTCTAATCTACTGTAAATTATAATTTGAACAAAATCAATTTTATCAAAGTATTACTTACTCTACTGAGACTTTTAATTTTAAACAAACTTTGAACGAAAATCAAAGAGCCATGTTTCAAATGAAAAAAGGGGCGTGTTATGAACAAAGGGGCATGTTACGAAAAAAGGGGCATGTTATGAAATGTACTGATTTCATATAGAATATTGTGGATGTTTATTTATGATATGTATTAAATGAGAATGTTAGATATGTTAGCAGAATGTTTTAAGGATGTGTTAGATAAATAATGAGATTCAGTATTAAACTTAATAGTTATAAGGACAGTAGTATTCTGGAATACTACAAGTGTCAAAAGGTCTCCCGTGGACCACCAGCCACGGAATCCGTATTGACGATCGTTCAGAAGTCCATTGCACTCCAAATACTGAATTAACTCGGCGTTAATGACCTTTTCCACACCTTAGATAACATAGACACGTATTTTCGGACGGTAATTTTGTGGGAGACACTTTTTTCCCGTCTTTGGGATTGGCTGAACTCGAGCGATTTTCCAGCAGGCAAGAAAGGTCCTCCGTGCATAAGATAAGCGAAAAAGTTTGGCAAGAACCGGGGATAGTTCTGGAGTACAGTTCTTAAGGACCATCGTTCGTATTCCGTCCGGGCCGGTTGCCTTCCTACAGTCCAGTCCACGTGGAATGCGTTGAATAGTACGCGGGCGAAATCTCACATCCGTCGTGGAAGATCGTACCGACGCGATCACAGGTGGCTCCAAAAGACCGGGATCGAGGTTTGAATTCGCGGAAAATAAATTCGCGAACACACGAGCTTTATCCTTTGAATTTGTGACTACCGTCCTGCTGTCTGTCACCAACGGAGGGAAAAAGGAAGAAGCGAAGTTACTGCTGACAGCTTTTGCCATTGACCAGAAATAACGCGAACCAGTCGGGCACCGAAGGAGTTTATTGGTCACTCTGTCGTTGTGAGCCTTCTTCGCGGTATCAATCGCCTGGTTGCACGCGTTTCTGAGTCTAACAAAATTCGTTCTGTTAACATCGGTTAAATTAAATATTTTACTCCGGCCCAACTTCTTCTCCTATATAAATCTCAAATTAGACCCGCGCTCGAATATTGCTCTCATGTTTGGAGCTCGGTTCCTAAACATACCCTCGACCTACTTGAGAGCGTACAAAGACGAGCGATCCGCCTGATCGGGGACTCGGCGTTGACGTCGGGACTACAGTCGCTATCACATCGAAGGCGCGTGGCCGACCTCTGTCTGTTCTACAGATATTATCACGGGTGCTGTTCTTTGGAGATTCTTGGCATTGTTCCACGCAATTCGGTCTATATGCGCTCCACAAGACAATCCGACGGATCGCACCCGTTTGTGGTTCATCTCCCGACAGCGCGAACATCCCTGTATCAGAACTCGTTCCGTTACAGAGCGGGGAAGCTGTGGAACTCCCTTCCCACGCGAGTGTTCCCGGAGCGTTACAACCTGCAACTGTTCAAAAAGAACTGCAGCAGTTATTTGATGGCATCTCGGGGCGCCCACTCGACGCTATAGGTTCGCCTCTCCGGTGGGATTGGAGCGCCATTGCTTAAAAGCTCTATTTTTTGCCCTGTAATCTGTTCGCATTTTTTGTCAAACCACGGTTTATCCGATGAACTTCGTTTGATGGAATGTGGAATGTAGATCTCCATCCCGAGAAGAATAATCTCTGTGGCCAACTCCGCGCAAGCGTTAACATTGGAGTCTCCGAAGCACACATCCGACCATGGAAAGGATATGAAGAAATCGTCCCAGTTAGCAGCCCCATACTTCCATACATGGCGAAGCTGCCTATGTCGGTTATTCGCTTGAATTGCAAGTGCTCTGAGTTTCCCAGTGGCGCAGAAACCTCTACGGTATAAACACTCGGTTCGGATATCAAAAACAGATCCAGGATGTTCGCATAATCGCCTCGGGCATCCGGCACTCGCGTTGGCTCCTCCACGAGTTTAGTCAAGTTGTGGCTAACAGCAAACATCTTTGCCGTCTCGTCGGTTCTGTTAGAATGGATCAACCAGCCGGAATTGTGTACATTAAAATCGCCAAGGACAACTGTGGGGTACGAGTTGATGTGGCGAACACGGGCACGCGGTTCACTCCTATCGCCACCATATTGTAACGAGCTTAGGGTTCGCTGGATTAATTATTTTTAATAACTAAGATCCGTTAAATCGATTTTGAATTAATATAACACTTTATTAGTCCGTTAATAACAACCGTTACTTTTACCGTATCGCTTCCGTACTTATCGCGTCTTTTACTTCTTACTTATCGCTTGCTTCACTTTCTTACTTATTACTTGTCTCCATGATCTGTGTGCGACTTATTTATACCGTTTCCTCACATTCTGATTCGGTGTTTCGTTTCCGTCCGTTCCATAGCCTTGAATGTTCTATTGTTCATAGTCTCCAGTTTTCCAGTACTTTATAGAATATTCTAGTACTTCGTGTCGGACTTTCTTGAATATTCTAGTACTGATTGTCATATGCTTCACAATATTTTACTGCTGGATACCGTTCACGAGAGTAAAAAGGAAACACTGGTTTTTGGTTTTAGTCTGTTTTGGTTTATATTCTTTTTATTTTTTGGTTTTCTTTTTGTTCAATGGAGATTAGTGTTCAATTCGGTGAACAATAGAAAAATACAATTATTTATTAAAGGGATCAATATCCAACACAACTAATCCTCGGCAGCAAGACAACTTGGAGTACGCGTACGCACCCGCGTGCGGACACGGCGGCGTGGAAAGACGATTCGTTAACGGTGTGACCATCCGCGATCATGTTTGAGTAAAGACTGATCCCAATTAGGGATGAAATTGGGTAATTTAATTTTCGCACTTGACAACCAAAAGAGAACATACTTCTGCTCTCTCATTGCCACGTTCGTCGATGTGTGGTGGATAATCGGTTAATTGATAATCGACGAACATGGGAGAATGAGAGATCATAAACACGATGTATGATGATCTCGGGGTGGTTTTGGTTGTGTGCATGAATCGATGTACTTTGGGGTAACCCATTGACCCAATTCGGCGAATATGGTGATCTCAGAGTACATTGATCTGTACGTAGACAGAACTGCGGAGGAGAGGAAAATTAAGCAGGTGCTATTCACCCGTGAAAAGAGAGCATTGATCCCCAGCAAATGAAGTGTCTGGAGAAAGTGAAAAGGACGCTTACTTGGCTAGGGAAATCTGATCATGGGAACTAACTTAAACGCTTTGATAATTTCCCCAGCGGTCGCAAGATTAAGCAACCGCGTCGTTTGATCAGACTATGCCGTTGCTAAACGACATGATGCGATTTCCGCTGGAAATCTCATGGGTTAGCGAAATAGGGTTGCCGTATGGGGAAAAGATAGCTAAACTCAATTATGCATTATCTGCATAGGATAATGAGTTTAGCTATGCGTCCGTTTAACATGATTTACAGGTGGAATAGCTTATAAGGGAAATAAGGGTAGAAATGACGCGCTGAAAATAGTCGAAATAAGGTATGAATTGTGGGTTGGTTCTCCATGTGGTATAGAGAACCCACACACAACAATTTCAGAAGCTAGGTGGTTGATCTGTATCCAGTCGACGGTATGTGAAAGATGTTCGAAATCAACGTCAATCAGGGAGCGGTAAAGACAACAAAGAAATTTAACGGAATTTCTCAGCACGACTCTCAACCACATGATGTCCATGCTGTTGGGTTTCGGCTCCTCGATCCTCTGGCAAGCTAGATCGGACCGCGCGACGACGCAGACTTCACCCTTAAAACGGAATCTCGAATGTAAGTCGTATGCTGAGCAACGAAGATATATCGATACAGTTGACGAATTGACCTGGGTCTTAGTTAGGGCAAGGATGTCAGGTTTCGTTGTTTGCAAATATTGGTGGACGGCGTTTACATTCGCATTCGTGGAACCGATGCTCCTGATGTTACAAGATGCCATCATCTGTCTAAGGTCGACAGAGCCTCGAGAGCGAGCCCGATTATGCGGTGACGAATTTCTTAAAGTTTGGTTATTTTTCATAATATCTGCATGATGTTCCCCCTGATATAGTCTCCCCGAAGATCTGAATGGGAAACTAGTTTACCTCCGGAATTCTTTAAATCAGAAGGTACCATCATGACTTATCTCCGTGTCAGTCTGGGCCATCAGACACACATCCGAAACACCGTCGAAGATTTCTCTTGATATCGCGGTATATACAGCGTGATGGGGTGGTATCTCACCTTGGGACCGACTACCACCTAAATCAACCTTTTCTCGAACCGGTCCATCAGCCAAGCTCCGAAAGATGGCCAGGGATTCCTCCCGACCATTTTACGGAGCCTATAGCTTGATGGGGTGGTATTTCACCGGGCGACAGGGCGTTGGGACCCCACCTATCACTCGGCCGTTAGTCGCCTTTTACGACAAGCCGGCCTAGCTGTGAATATATTCTAACGCCCTACTCACAGGGCGAGTTTGGTTTCAAATCGAAAGACGACACAGTTCATGCCGGGACGAAACTTGTTTCAGACATACAGTAGAACAAGGCAAAGCGACGATTCACAGGGGTCTGTTTGGTTGACTTTGAAAAGGCATTCGTTACCGTATGGTTAGAAGGGCTTGTATATAAATGATCAAATCTAGGTATGGCCGAATATTTGTTATACATTATCTACAATATTATAATGGGTAAACAGCTTGCGGTGAAATGCGGGGACATAGTCTCCAATTTCCATAATCTCCAACAAGACCTTTTAAATCATATCATTTGCAGCAGGGAACAGTGAATTCTCTCATTCTATTTAACATTTACACTTGTGATCTAGTGGGTTTTCTAAACCATGCCATTGCATACACCGACGAGATTGTTGTGTATAGATCTGGAGAAAAGATTGATGTCATAAACAGACTTCTGCAAGATGACTTCAATAGAATTAAAAGTTTTTGCGAGGACTGGAAATTAAAGATCAATTCCCAGAAAACAGGGACTATCTATTTCAGAACGCCCCTGTCCAGGGATACAACACGGAATTGGAAACAAATGTTCCTTTGTAGAACATAATAATTTTCCCCTACAAGTGAAACCTGTAGTCAGATACCTTGGTATTTAGCTAGATCGGCATCTCTACTGAATAAGCATGTAGTAGCCAACAAGACAGAGTGAATTGGGTTGTAAGTAATTACCAAGAGATCATTTATAAAAATCAGGAAGAGAGTGAGTGAGAGTACCGAACCCTGGGGAACACCTGCATTAATTTGATGGGAGACAGATTTGACGCCATCAAGAACCACCCGGATTGAAAGGCCAGAAAGATAATCTCTTATCCATTGGATCAGGGAATTGTCCACTCTATAGGAATGCAATTTTGACAAAAGGGCTGGATGCCAAACTCTGTCGAAGGGTTTTGAAATATCCAATGCCACTACCGTGCTTTCACCGAAGTAGTGGATGGAATGGCTCCACTTTTCGGTAAGGTACGACATCAGATCTCCTGTGGACCTGTTGCTACGAAAGCCATATTGGCGGTCATTGAGGAGGTCATTTGATTCTAGATATTTCGAAAGTTGACGATTAACCAATGATTCCATTACCTTTGATAGAATAGAAGTTCGTGGTATGGGTCGACAAGAAGAAAGGGATGATTTGTCACCCTTTTTGGGAATTGGCTTAATGTTCGCTGTCTTCCATCTATTTGGGAAACGGTCAGTAGAATAAGACAAATGGAAGAGTCTAAATTTTAACAAACATGTACAGGCTGCGCTGGCCAGGGCAAAGAAAACTGATGCTATGACAAGAAGACTGTTTCATAGTAGTCAACTTGACAGCAGAGTTAAAGTTATATGCTACATGGCTCTCATCAGACCGATGATCATATATGGATGTCCAGTGTGGTTTAATGTGGGACCTAGCTTAATGGAAAAGATTCAGATTTTTAAGAGACAATCCCTCAGGACGTGCCTTAACTTACATCGGACTCCTGAATCCGATCACAAAAATACTATCCCAATAAAGCGTTTTACAGTGGGCCATTAAAACAGAGTGGATAACTTTATGATCAAGTTGATCCGAGGGCATCTTGTGGGATCACTGAACTCGCCGAACGATTTAATTTTTGGTGCATATTATCCAAACAGTATGTGTTATGAGGGGGCCCGTCGCAATGGATTGCATCAGAAGCATTCCTCAGTCTTGACATGAACGGCCTCATATAAAATGAATCCGCTATATAAGTTGATTTATCACGTGCGCCGGTCGGGCACAGATAAACAAATATGTTATAATCGAGAGGTTGCGCACACAGATGAAGAGTGCCTGCAGATCAGTAGGGCAGTAGCACAGAAAGACCGAAAAGACACGAATAAGCAACACCAGCGATTTGTTGACTGAGTGGCAATTAAAAACCTGTTTCAATATAAAACTGGCAACAAAAAAAAGTAAGTAATAATAATAATAATAATAAAAGTCCATTAACTACGGAAAGCCTACATACATTTAGCATTTCGAAGATTGAGTTTAGATGTTAGGTTTAGGATAGATTTAAGGTAAAAAAAAAAGTTTTAGTTAGTTTAGTATTTAAGTTAGATATAGGGTAAAAACAATCACAAAAACCAAGTTTTTTCTCTTCTTCATTTTCTTTATAACCAATTACGTTCATTAAAATTCATGTTTGCAGCCAGGGGTATATCGGCTGTATTATAACAGCGCCTCTCTGACACCGCGTCGAATCAGAGCAGTAGGCCCACCTTACCATATCAAAGAGGGGCTCTGATATGGCGGACTATTTGAAACCCCAAGACTCGTGGGAGCATATGAGGATGACATCGCCGCTCTGGGCGATAATCTACAAACAGTAAGTAAAAACAGTGAAATCATCATGCAAGCGGCAGAAGAGGTGGCCCTAGAAATAAATGAAACCAAAACAAAATACATGATTACGGCGAGAGCAGGTGGAACTCAGGGAACACATATAAACGTCAGAGGCAAGATATTTGAAAAAGTTAAAGAATTTAAATATCTGGAAACAAAACTTACGGCCAGTAACGAAATGTCGAAGGAAATTAACAAAAGACTACACTCCGACAAGGCCGCGACGAAGATGGGAGGACAATGTTGGGTTTGACCTTGAGGAAATCGGATCGGCTGGTCAAGCGTGGAAGGAGAGTGCACAGGACAGGGGACGATGGCGCAGTCGAGTCAGTGAGGTCATGCACTTCCGGGTTCGTAGAGTCCAATAAATAGTGAAATGAAATCAATAAAATTCATGTAATTGTGCCCTGTGAATAGGGCGTTAGAATATACTCACAGCTAGGCCGGCTTGTCGTAAGAGGTGACTGAAGGCCGAGTGGTGCCGGGGTCCCAACACCCTGTCGCCCGGTGAAATACCACCCCATCAAGCTTTAGGGTCCGTGAAATGGTCGGGAGAAATCCCTGGCAATATTTCGCAGCTTGGCTGATGGACCGGTTCGAAAAAAGGTTGGTTAGGTGGTAGTCGGTCCCAAGGTGAGATATCACCCCGTCACGCTGTACATTCCGCGGTATCGCCGAGAGAAATCTTCGATGGTGTTTCGGATGTGTGGCTGATGGCCCGGACTGACACGGAGATAAATCATGATGGTACCTTCTGATATAAAGAATTCCGCAGGTAAACTAGTCTCCCATTCGGATCTCCGGACGGGACTATGTCAGGGGGAACATCATGCAGATATCATGATAAATAATGGTACTTTAAGAGGATCGTCATCGCATAACCGGGCTCGCTCTCGAGGCTCTGCCCACGCTCGACTGGTGACGGCATTTTGTAACATCAGGGGCATCGGTTTCAACAATACGAATGTAAACGCCTTCCACCAATATTTGTAAACAACGAAACCTGACATCCTTGCCATAACTGAGACCCAGGTCGATTCGTCAACTGTATCGATATATCTTCGTTGCTCAGCATACGACTTACACTCGAGATTCCGTTTTAAGGGCGGAGTCTGCGTCTTCGCGCGGTCCAATCTGGCTTGCCAGAGGGTGGCGGCGTTGGAACCCAATAATATGGACATCATATGGTTGACGGTCGTGCTGAGGAATTCCGTTAAATTTCTTTGTTGTCTTTACCGCTCCCCGAATGACGATCGACTGGCGACATTTTTCGAACATCTTTCACATACCGTCGGCTGGATACAAATCAACCAGCTTCTGAAATTGTTGTCCTTGGCGATTATGTTAACATCGGTTAATATTTACGCCCTAAAATACATCCAGTCATGGCTGATCCATATCCTTAAGCGATAACAAAACATCATATTAAATTCCAATAGAATATTCCCACTATGCAATAGAAAAATATGTAAATTAAATTATCACCCCTTTTTACAAATTCCAATCCCAGTGTATAACATTTGTTTCGACCTTTAGAGTCACGAATGTTATATACTGAACACAGACAATAGTTTCTCCAAAATCTCTCTTGATGTATGTACTTCCGGTATAAAGGAGGTGAAACCAGAGAGAAGAGAAAAAAAAAAAGAAAAGAAAGCAAGGATATGGATGGCAAGACACGATGGGTTCTTTCTTGTTAATCGAATAGCGAACGCGAGTGGTTGTGCGGTGCGCGAAAGCTAAAGAAAAATAAATATTCAAAAGAAATAAAGATTGTGTAAATAAAGATTGTGATTTATAAATATTGAAGTTATTGAAAAGAAATAAAATCATTTTGTTATTCGAGTGCGTGTGAATAAAGTTCTCTCCTTTTCTAATACATTTTGTTATTTTATTGGACTTGCAATTAAAAGTAAAAAGGAACTATGCCTGAAGTGCTGAGGCGGGTGCATAGGATACGAAGACACACCAGCGGCTTTTCATTCAAGAACACACAGGGGTAAGTTGTGTGTTAAAAAATAATTATATACAATTGTTGTTAAAATTACATACAACAATTTTAATATGCACAATTCCGGCTTGTTGTTACATTCTAACAGAACCAACGAGGCTGGGAGGCTGGCGGAGATGTTTGTTGTAAGCCACAACTTGTCTCAACTCGTGGGGGAACCAACGCGATTGCCGGATGCCTGAGGTGATTGTGCGAACACCCTGGATCTGTTTTTGACATCTGAACCGAGTATTTATACCGCGGAGGTATGTGGGGGGTACGAGAATGTGGTGCCGGCGTACGGCACAGGGTTCGGTCCTGTCCCCAGCATGGATTGGTTCATTCAAACACTGTTTACCCAACGCCGGTTATGACCAAGCTTCCGCCGAAAGTAATCACCATGTACTTCACGTAAATGATAGTATACACACAGTTTTGGTTGAGTTTATTATATTGTCCATTCAAATTGTGATGTCTTCATAGCATAACTTGTATATTGCGATTACATTTATGTATTAAAACTATTTATGATTACGGTTATATAATTATACCAACACGTTTAAATTGTGACGGTTTTACAACACGTCGTATTCAGAGTCATAAGTGTAATCTTGGTTTTCGACGGTAGGCACGTTTCGATCGACGGCACAACACCGGCTTTAGGCACGACCGTCTTTGTCGGCGATTTGGATTATGGCTATGGACTGTCCCGAAACGCGGACGGGGGGGTATTGGGGACCGGCTGGCTTCTCGGACGGTTATTACTCGACTTACTCTTACACACGGGGGCGGCGTGCGCCCGCGTGGCCGCGACGGTTGTCATGGGACTCCCGATGTGCGCGTGGCGGTTGCTGAATGACGACTGACTAATGAAAGGAAAAGTTCATCGCGTCGTGGCAGTGGAGGCATAGCTAAAGTAAACTCACTGCCACTTACTAAGAATTTTGAGAAGTGTTGCTATGACTGCATAAGAATTTAGTTCCAGCGAATCCTCGCCGTACAAGCTGAATTGGATTCGTTGGTTGTGTATACCGGGAAATTGAAATTGCTTGGGTGCAAGCAAGGGATATCGTTTAGATAAGATATTAACCGAAGTAATTTCGGGGAAATGTATGCGGCTTGGTATAGTTGGTGGCGATGGCTAATGTTCGTTGTAGATTTGAATATGCGTTTTATTACGGCATATGAATTTCGGAGGAATTGGAATTGCTTGGTCGCAAAGAGGGAATATAAATTAAGTAGAGACTTGACCGAAGCAATTTTGGGAAAATGTAAGTGGGGTGATGTAATTGAGGGAGATGATTCCATTGTGGGTTGGAATATGTGTTTTATTACGGCTTATGGATTTCTGGGGAAATTGTATGGAAGTATGGGGCTGCTAACTGGGACGATTTGCGAGATTTCTTCGCGTCCTTTCCATGGTCCGAGGTGTGCTTCGGAAACTCCGACGTTAACGCTTGCGTGGAGTCGGTATCCGAGATTATTCTACTGGGGATGGAGATGTATATTCCACATTCCATCAAACGAAGTTCATCTGATAAACCGTGGTTTGACAAAAAAAGCAGATTACAGCGGCGAAAAATAGAGCTTTTAAGCAATGATGCTCCAACCCCACCGATGTTAACAGAGCGAATTTTGTTAAAATCAGAAACGCGTGCAACCAGGCGATCGATACCGCGAAGAAGGCTCACAACGACAGGGTGATCAATAAGCTCCTTCGGTGCCCAACTGGTTCGCGCTCCTTCTGGTCAATGGCAAAAGCTGTCAGCGGTAACTTCGCATCCTCCTCTTTCCCTCCGTTGGGGACAGACAGCGGGACGTTATTCACGAATTCAAAGGATAAAGCTAATGTGTTCGCGAATTTATTTTCCGCGAATTCAAACCTCGATCCCGGCCTTTTGGACCCACCTGTGATCTCGCCGGTACAGTCATCGATGTGGGATGTGAGATTTCGTCCGCGCTTTATTCAACGCATTCTACGTGAACTGGATTGTAGGCAGGCAACCGGCCTGGACGGAATACCAGCAATAGTCCTTGAGAACTGTGCTCCAGAGCTATCGCCGGCTCTTGGCAGACTCTTCCGCTTATCTTATGCACGGAGAACCTTTCCCACCTGCTGGAAAATCGCTCGAGTTCAGCCAACCCCAAAGACAGGAAAAAACTGTCTGCCACAAAATTACCGTCCGATAGCATTACTGTCTATTTTATCTAAGGTGATGGAAAAAGTCATCAATACAGAGTAAATTAAGTATTTGGAGTGCAGCGCACTTCTGAATGATCGTCAATACGGATTCCGTGGCAGGCGGTCCACAGGAGACCTTTTGACACTTATAACCGATATATGGACATCTGCGATTGAACGGCATGGTGAGTCAAGGGCGGTCGCATTGGATATCTCCAAGGCTTTTGACCGCGTCTGGCACGGTGCATTGATGAGCAAACTTCGTTCATATGGACTTTCCCAACAGCTTTGCGACTGGACGAGGAGCTTCCTCGAGAATCGATCGATCCGGGTTGTTGTAGACGGCAAGTGTTCGGAGCTGTATCCTGCAAGGTCCTATTTTGGCTCCAACCTTGTTCTTGCTTCACATAAATGATTTGTTGGAGACAACGGATAACAAAGTGTTCAGTTTTGCGGATGATAGTACGCTTGTTTCCTCCTTTCCGAGTGTTCGGCCGATTAGTGCATCTACGTCCCACCGACTGAGATGTAGACAGATTGACTCTCTGAATCAGGGGCTAGATAAGGTCCTGCAGAGGGGAAAGGCCAATCTCGTCGGCTTCAATACAGCGAAGACACAATATACAACATTCACAAAGAAAAGTGGATCATCGGGTCCACAGCTGATGATGAGTGACCGGGCCCTCGAGGCTGGCGAAAGTTTGAAATTGGTCGGCGTCACGGTCTTTAGGAATATATCATGGCATAAACACGTGTCGAGTATCGCCAGGTCAGCCTCAGGAAAACTGAGCTATCTTTTTAAAGCCAAGAAATATTTTACTCCGGCCCAACTTCTTCTCCTATATAAATCCCAAATTAGACCCGCGTTCGAATATTGCTCTCATGTTTGGAGCTCGGCTCCTAAACATACCCTCGACGTACTTGAGAGCATACAGAGACGAGCGATCCGCCTGATCGGGGACTCGGCGTTGACGTCGGGACTACAGTCGCTATCACATCGAAGGCTCGTAGCCGACCTCTGTCTGTTTTACAGATATTAGCACGGGTACTGTTATTCGGAGATTCTTGGTATTGTTCCACGCAATTCGGTCTATATGCGCTCCACAAGACAATCCGACGGATCGCACCCGTTTGTGGTTCATCTCCCGACAGCGCGAACATCCCTGCATCAGAACTCGTTCCATTACAGAGCGGGGAAGCTGTGGAACTCCCTTTCCACGCGAGTGTTCCCGGAGCGCTACAACCTGCAATTGTTCAAAAAGAACTGCTACAGTTATTTGGTGGAACCTCGGGGCGCCCACTCGGCGCTATAGGTTCGCCTCTCCCGAGAAAAGTCTAATAAAAAAAAAAAATTTAAACAAAACAATAAGATAGAATTAGAGGAAGAAATAAAAAATGATATAAAAACTGAAAAAATGAAAAGCACACCTCTGACCATGGAAAGGATGTGAAGAAATCTCGTAAATTGTCCCAGTTAGCAGCCCCATTCCTCCATGGCGAAGCTGCTTAGGTCGTTATTCGGTTGAAATGCAAGTGGTTGCGCGAAGGATACCAAGCAGTGATCTGAGTTTCCCAGTGGGGCTGAAACCTCTACGGTATAAATATTCGCTTCGGATGTCAAAAACAGATCGAGGGTGTTCGCATAATCACAACGGACATCCGGCACTCATGTAGTGTGAGCAGCACCCATCAACACTGACCAAGAAACACTCAGCAAGAATTTAAGCCATTACCTTCATGTGTGAAGATACATCAATGATATGGCCGACTGATCAGAAGTTACTGCAATAAAATTAATGCGATGAAAACATGATCTGATATCTGAAGCCCGACCTTACAGTTGTACGATTTGTGGCTACAACAACCCGACCGGGAGTACAGTTATAATAAATTATAAGAAATTTGAATAAAAAAAGTCTAACATATATAGCTTGTAAGAAAAATTAACATTTACTCTCCTAGAAATAGTCCGGCAGTCATATTCTTTTTAAGCAATTTCAGATACAAGAGGATACTTCCCCTCACCAGAGACGAGGCGTACTGAAAGCACTTAATTTACAGGTACAACCAAAGTGCTTCTCCCTACCAGTGGTAAGGGGCAACTTGCAATACCAAATACAGCGGAACCGTTTGCCCCTACAAGTCGTAAGAAACACCAGTTAATAGTATATAATCCATAGGTGGATTAGTAAGATACCGTGCGGCATTGAACCTGCGGTATCCTACGGCTAAACGATTACAATCAGTCGATGCAGCGAATACTCTATGTAACGTCGAAAAGCCCAAAGATTTCACACAATTATTTTAACATTTATTTATTGTTGTTTAATTGTTTAATTACAGTTGAATGTAAATAAACACTTTAAAGGAAATCTACTCAAAAAGTTACAAACTTGCTTCAAATATGTAAATTGTAATTATCTGACGGATTGAAACTGTATACAACTTCGTATGGTTGTTGCAACATAAACCGCTGGCCCGTATCATGTCAACCCATTCTCAACAAGTGTTCTTATGGATACGAATAAGTCCAATGGTTGCACTTTCTACTTTTCCATTTTTCAAATCAGCTTCGGAGCTAGTTGAAAACAGTTTTTGTTCAATTTACCGCCTAGGTATTCGGCTTCCTGTCTTTTAAGATCATGGAAACGCCGGTAAGCCACATTGATTAAATTACAAAACTGCTTAGCCAAGGCGACCAACAGCGCTGGAGAACAAGGATACACGAACAAAAGAGGAACAGATACATTATCATCATTGTTAAAATGTTTGTAAACCAACGAATTTTGTGTGTGGGGCACCCTCAAAAGTCGTTCAATATTCAAAACAAGAGTGTTCGAGATTAAAAAGTTTTTCTCTGGCGATGTACACGAAACTTTGTTAATTTACGAAGACACGTATTTCACATTTGGGCTCTTTAATCAATGGGAAGTGGACTTGGCAACCGCATGCTATTGATAATAATGTAAAAGACACTAGTCGTTTGTTTCAAGTTGCTTAGAGGTGTTCTTAAGCCTCATAACACACAGAGTTACAAAAGTTTTTAATACCTACAGTTTGAGGTTATGTTCGAATGAGATGGTAATTTAAGTGTTCGACTATTTCGAAGGACTTTACTGCTTAAGTACAATATCGAGATTGTTTGTGTTAATTAAACTAGTTCGGTGTTGAAGGGTTATTAATTTAAATGTTATTACAGACGAAGCGAATAATGTTATCGGTATTTTTTTATAAAGCTGGACAAAAAAGCTTTCTTCAAAAGAAAAAAAAAATTTAATAAGATAATTAATAGATTTAATGAATCAAGATTGATCTTTTACCAAAAAGGGTTATCCTTGGGTATTTGTATCATATTTGGCGCAAGGCTAATAACCTCGCCCGGAAAAACAAATTATTATGGAAAATTTAACAAGCCTCGGGACTGGCTAAATAAGGCCAAGACCGGATCCCGGTTGTAGCGCCGATGATGATGATTTATATCATAAAAATTATGTCGTTCACATATATTACATTATTATACTGGCACTCATCTCTACTATCAAGGTCAAGGGTGTTGTTGGAAGCATACACACGTCGGGTTGTTCTTCAGACGAACTGCACGTACGTAAAACATTTTACCTAATCATGTGTTTCTCTGTTGTGAGATGAGAAAGATATCTCCTCGTTCTGAAATGAACAAATCTCTTCAGAGATTCTTCTTGATTTCTCGGTACGACCAACACCGTGCTCCTGTAGGCAGAGAGAAGAGTGATTACCGATGTTGAGGGGAAAGGTAAAAGAAACATTGTATGGTATTTCGTTACATACTTTTATTTATTGTTGATCCTTAATTTTTAAAACGATTCAACCACGTTGGGTAGCAGGACATGGACTGATCCTTGAAACAAATAAAGTTAAAATATGATCAAGAGGAGATTATCAAAGTAGCGGTCATTCCACCAATGTAACTGGTAAAAAAAAGAGTGACGGGAGGCCGATTTAAACGAGACAAGGACAAATGTGTCCTTCAGCGTGTCTCTGGCTTCTGGTCATCTTGCGACAACCGGAATCATCCCTGAGGATGTTGGGCTCGATCTTAAGATATCTGAAAGAGAAAAAGGGGTGATGTATCTAAGGATAGTGTTTACAGGGTTAGTTCAAATGGTCTCTAACTATTTGGACTAACCCTGGACGGTGGAGAAGGAATGCAAGACCGGTGGGTCTTGAGTGCGGTAGTAAACGCAGATTACGTCTTTGGCGTCTGAAATCCTGCGCTTTGTGCAGTAGTGTGCAAGCGAGCGTGTACTGTGTCAAGAGTAGACCCTATTGGATCGGTACAGGAATCGTCTATTATAGGGAGGAATATTATTGGCTTGCTTTCATCAGTTTTGTACGGAAGAAGAAATTGTGGTGGTCGGATTCGAAGAGATCGAAGGAGGGATGGGGTAAGGACGCAAGACTCCCGTACAAGTATGTTCTCGCTGTTCTTAGTGCTTTCGAGGTATTTGTATGCTAATTGTAGTAAGTACACGTCGATATGGGTAATGGAGGCACTATCGTATAGGTGAGAGCTGGGGCAACGGCGACCGTCAGTTCTTCTAGGTTAGGTGATATATCGTCTGAGGTGTTTCCTTTCAAAACCTCGAAGTCTTCATTTGGGCCGAGGCTTTTTTTTCATCATTTTCCCAACATTTTTTATTTCCGTTTTTTTCTTAGATTCTATATTATAGGCTCGACAAAAACTGCTTAAAATCTAGGTAAATTATATTATATTATAACTTACTTACCACGCAGACGCTTTAAGCTAAACTTTACATGTCTATTGTACAATTTACCTCTAGGCGACAAAAGTTTGTTTGCTTTTTAATTATAGTTATTTGAATAACAAAGGAAAAATAAAAAAAAAGTGTACCAATTTAGTTTTTTCTTAAACTTAGATTTAACTTACATCTATATATATATTAGATGCACAACTTTGCTCCCGCCGTTTTTTTTCGAAATTCGAGGCTTTTTTGTAAAAAACTGGTTATTCATTTATGATTCAAAGTATTGTCAATCGCTGGCCACTACTTTCTCCCATCATTCGGGCAGCATGCGAATCCCGCGTTGAAAAAACTGGTCATCTTTTGAATCGATCCACGAATCGATCCAATTTTTTACTTCTTCATAAGACCGGAAGTGCTGGTCAGCCAGGCCGTGTGCCATTGGAGAATACGATACAATGGAATACAAAGTTTCCAAATATGTCTTGACCACTTTCGCAACATGGGATCGAGCATTGTCATGCTGTAAAATCACTTTATCATGTCTCTCGTTGTATTGCGGCCGTTTATCTTTCAAAGCTCGGCTCAAACTTATTAATTGCGTTCGATAACGATCGCCTGTGATTGTTTCAGTCGGTTTTAACAACTCATAATACACTACGCCGAGCCGGTCCCACCAAATACTGAGCATGACCTTGGAACCGTGGGTATTCGGTTTGGCCGTCGACGTGGAAGCATGGCAGGGATACCCCCATGATTTTCTGCGCTTGGGATTATCGTAATGAACCCATTTTTCGTCCCCAGTTACAATGCGATGCAGAAATCCCCTCCGTCTTTGCCTTGCAAGCAGCTGTTCACAAACACACAAACGCCGTTCAACATCTCTCGGCTTCAACTCGTGCGGCACCCAATTTCCTTGTTTCTGAATCATTCCCATGACTTTTTGAAATGGCTTGTTGCATCACTCCCAATGATCCTGCCAATTCTTGTTGCGTTTGACACGAGTCTTGATCAAGTAATCCCTCCAATTCAGCATCTTCGAAAACCTCCTCTCTTCCACCGCCACGCTGGTCTTCGACGTTAAAATCGCCGTTCTTGAAGCGTTGAAACCACCCTCGGCACGTTCTTTCACTAATAGCGGCCCCACCATAGGTATTTGAGAGCATTCGATGACCCTCAGCCGCAGATTTCTTCATATTAAAGCAGAAAATTAAAACCTCCCGCAAATGACGAGAATTTGGCTCGTAAGCTGACATGTTTAATCGAGAATAACTTTATGATGCAGACACAAATCGACTAATATTTCGATGGCGTTATGTTTACAAATTCCTAAGCTTATTGTATGACATCTATGATCTATTTATTTCAACTACCACTTACCGCTACAGCCATTTATTGCAAAATGGAAGCAAAGTTGTACACCTAATATATATATATATATATATATATATATATATATATATATATATATATATATATATATATATATATATATATATATATATATATATATAGATTTTTTTTCGTAAATGTTTGAAAACCTTAGTTTAACTTAACTTAAATCTTTTTCTACCCTAATCCTAGAAAAGCTAAATCTGTGTAACTGGCTAATATTAGAGTTACGTTATCGACTTTGGTACACAGGTTTTTATATGCCTTTCAAGCACCAAAGCTGTTGGTGCTCTTTAATAAGGTTGTGGCGACTCTGACAGATACACACACAATTCACAGTTCGAATCACACGTTCTTCTTCACTATTATTTCAAACGCTATAATTGGTGACTACGACGTGATCTGTACACACAGTATACACTTTCCCATAGTAAGCAGAAACTTCACACACGGTCACGACTTCCGCATAGAGCACAGCCTCCGACGTTTTCTCGTTCTCTCGTTCGTCCGTCGTTTGCATACGAATCTGATCGTAACGAAGTTACTGCGGAGGGAGTGGTGTGGGGACTCTAACAGATACACACACAATTCACAAGCAAAATAGTGAAGAGCGCCGAACGAAAAATCGAATAAGAAAATACATCAGAGCCGTCTACCATAGCGATAACAAAAATAATTCACATCAGTGGAGTACAGTCGAGTTTAAAAATTGAATTCTAAACACGGTCAGTAGCCTGATGGGTAACGCTTAGGTAAACATTTTTGGTGATTCAAACTGTCATAGCCTCAGTTCGAATCACACGTTCTTCTTCACTATTATTTCAAACGCTATAATGTCATCCCGGTCTCTATGGGAAATACCTCTTGAACCACTTCTTCGGTGCGCGTGACTTCTCGATCGTTGCACAATCGCACGTCTATTGAAGACCACCCTATATGATAATTCAACGGAACTCCGGATTCATGCTGTATAAGACCGTTCATATCAAATTCGAGGAACGCCTCTGGTGGAACAAAGCCATTGCGCCACAACCTCTCAAAATACAAAATATTTGTATAATAACCTTTGAAAATTAGGTATTGCTATCGCAATATGTCTTCTGATTAATTTGATCATAAAATTATCCACCCTGTTTATGTAGGCTTCGTTATATAAGCTCTCATTTGTATAATACCTTCTGTAGTTAGATTCCGGTGTTCGATATAATCTGAGACAAGTTCTAAGACAATTTTTTTCGATTGAACCGCTCTGGGCATCCATATATAATCATGGGCCTGATTAGGGCCATATAGCATATAACTTTTATCCTGCCATCAAATTGGCTACAATGAAATACCCTTTTTGTCAATAGGAAATGGTTTCTTGGCCTTAACCAAATCAGCCTCCATATGTCTGTTAAATGGTACTTATCTAGCCAGATACCAAAATCTTTAATCACACTCTTGGTTTACAGTTTGTGTTCATGCGGTCCCATGATAATTAAGTTTCGCCAGTTTTTTCTTGCGTCGTTCATGGATTTATACAACGAGGTTCTAATTAGAATAGCTTCACATTTCTGGAAGTTTATCTTAAGTTTCCAGTCGTCGCAATATCGCTGCACTTTATTGAAATCATGTTTCAGTAAACTGTTTATGGTTTCAATTTTCGGGGCTGTTTTATAAATTATAAGATCGTCTGCATACGCAATTACCTCGGGAAGTGCGCTTAATATGTCGCTAACGTAAATGTTAAAGAGAATAGGAGAGAGTACCGCTCCCCGTTGTAAACCATTCTTAATATTGTATGTTATACTGGAGGTCACTTTTCCACTTTTGACCACGAACCTCCTGTTATTTAACATATCATAAAGTATATACAGTAAAGGTTTATACATAGCTTCTCTAAATATCTTGTGGTATAATCCTTCAAGCCGAACGGTGTCTAAGGCTTTTTCGAAGTCGATTAGACAGGCCCCCTTGCATTGGTTCTTGCATTTATTCCATTGTATGTCAGAAACCAGTTTAGCTGCGGCATGTGTGGTTTCATGACCCTCCTTAAAGCCAAACTGGCTATTTGTAACAATGTTATTGTCATCAACCCATTTAAGCAAAGCTTTGGTTATGAGTTTTTCGAATACTTTACTCATGCTTGGGAGTAAGCTTCTAGAACGCATGCTCATTGGGTTTGTACAGTCCTTAGCCTTTTTGATATGGGGTGAAAGATTGCTGTTTTCCAACGCGTGGGATAGTGTGCATTATTTAACGCGTTGTTAAATAGAACTGTGTATATGTCCATTGCCAATGGTGGTAGATACTTGAGTACGATATTTGGTACTCTATCTATTCGCACTGACTTTTTCTTTCTTAATGAGTCGAAGATATCCTGGATCTCCTCTTTCGTTATTAATACGCTATTAGCCGTATTATTGGCGTTAAAAGTATTTGCCAAATTACCGTCATTGAATTCGGTAAAACCGAGATTGTCTGATTGACAATTTGTAATTTCATTTCGAAGGCGCAAGTGATTCACTAGAACTCTGTTTTCAAAGTCGTAGTTTCGGTGGATGTCTTCATTTATCTTGTAAATTTCCTGAAAGACAGCCCCCAGAGGGTTCACTTTTTTTGTGACACTTGATGTTAAAAGTACATTTAACTCGGTGAATTGGAATCGGATACTAGAAGTGTTGGGCGATCTACAAGTCTCATCCTACTTGGTGCGTATAACAGCAAGTTATCTCTCGGATAGAAGAATGCTCTATAACACCGATGAAGGACCACAGGAATATAAGATAACAGCGAGTGTATCCCAGGCCTCTGTATTGGGTTCGCTGTTATGGAGAATCATCTATAATGGCGTGCTCGATCAATGTAGAGTAAGAATCATTGCTTACGCAGATGATTTGGCAATACTAGTCGTAGCTAAACATTTAGTTGATCTGGAGAATATTTGTTCCCATACAATCCAGAGCATTAAATGCTAGCTAGATATTGCCGGACTGAAACTACCCACACATAAGACGGAAGCAGTTTTAATAAGCAACCGCAAGAAAGTTTAACACCTTGATTTTGAAATAGAAGGTCAAGCAATCAGATCATGTCCTATATTAAATATCTTGGTGTCGCTTTCGACAACAGGTTGACGTTCAAGGAGCACTTGAGGAAAACGAGTGAAAAAACGACAAGAGTATGCAATGTTTTGGCGAGACCGCTACCCAATATTGGAGGACCCCGGCCCTCAAAAGGCAACTAATAACCAGTGTCAACACCTCCATTATAATGTATGTAGCCCTCAGATGGGCAAGAGCAGCACAGAATAAGTCGTACATGACAGGAGTGAACTCAGCATATAGGTTGGTATCATTAAGAGAATATTGGGCATTCCGAACGGTATTCTAAGATGCCATACATGTGTTGGCCGGGAGGAAGCCACTTGACATTGCTGCTTTGCATGAAGTTGATGCACTAGTATTATAAGAGGATCGTCGGCGAATGTCTTCATAAATAGAAATTCCAAGCCAAAGAGAATGGGAACGAAGATGGGGTTCTTCCACCAAAGAAACATAGACCCACACATAGACCCTGATATAGAAACGAGTTGACTTATCACCTGACTCAGCTGATATCAAGACATGGATGATTTCGGCAATACTAGCACAAGTATAAGCATGTCAATCACCCATTGCTTGTACTGGGAAGTCAAAATAGAAAATGCGAAACACGTACTCACAGGGTGTGTGAGATTCGAGACCGCATGAATTATTGTGAGAGACATATGAGTCGGGCCATTACTCCGATAGGAATAACAGAATACATGATAAGTTCTAAACAAACATGGTCCGTAACAAATGATATTCTATGTGACGTGATGTAGCAGTTGGGATGCGACGAGCAGAAAAACAGGTAAATTCCGCCCCGCGTTGGAATATCTAAAAAAAAGTTCCGCGGGAATCAACGGGAATATGTGCTGGCGAGAGGTGGTTTTAGTCGGTAAAATTTCGGCATGCCTTTGGATCCATCCAGAGGTATTGTGTGGGTTCCCTATACCACAGGAGAAACAACCCACAATTCCAACCAATTTTGACCGTTAACAGCTCGCCCCCATAACCCAACTAGCAATAGCACACATTCGCAAACATTCAAAGAACACACCCAATATGCAACAGCATCCGTTCCCAAATCTGCAATCACATACATCCCCAAACTTACCAAGAATCCATTTCCCAATCTGTAATAAAATGCATTTCCAAAAACTTACAACAGAATATAAACGATCTCGCTCATCTACATCAAACCAAGCAGCTCTAATTTCCCCCGAAAATCATTCCGGCTCACTTCCTGCTTAAAATATTTCCCTCGCTTGTAACCAAGCAACACTTAGTTTCCCCGAAAACCATTTCCGCCCCCCCCCCCCCCCATCCTAGCTAAACCAATTGATATAACACCAATTCTCCTTACCGGTAAGCCACCAGCACAATGCATTGCATTTCCACGAAACAACCATCGCAACGACCGAGACCCATGTCCCTTTGTCTAACCGACAATTCATGCACACACTCGGTTATGTTCCCGATTTCTTCCGACAGAGGAATCCAATTCAGCCTGTACGGCAGTAATTCTCTGGAACTAAATCCTCTATGCACGCATAGCAACCCTTTTCAAGTTCTTAGTAAGTCGCAGTGAGTTTTACTTGGCGATGACTCCACTTCCACGGCACCATGAATGGATTCTTGCCCATTTGAGTCAGTCGCAATTCACCAATCGCCGGGGACGGTCACGCCGCGCCTTCAATCGAGTCGTAACCACGGAAGTGCGCACACCTCTGCGCGGGTGCAAAAACTGTCTGTACCAAGTTAAACCGTTGATTCCGCATCCGTCCTCTGTTAAATATACATAAATTAGAACCAGTTAATAAAGCGACAAACAGTGTCGTGAATATACCCGAGAAAGAACTAAATATTCCCAGTGCAGCACTGTTAAATTTCGTCCCTCTAGGAGAGAAGTCGCTTTGTATCAAATCCGGAGTGTTGTGCTGCCCCCCGCCCCCCCCCCCGAGTTTTCATTTATGCTTTACTCCTTTTGGTGAACAATCTTCGTCGAAACATCGTTGGGCATAAGGTGAACCACGCGTCGTACGTCGGCGCTCGGACCAAAGCCCCCACAGTATCTTTTGAAGAGTTTCGCCAGAAAAAACAACATTGCTTTGTTTATATAACATGTGCACTCCCACACCCACGTTCTTATTTTTGTTGAACGTATATAGCCGCACACTGGATAGACACGTCCCACTTCCTCAAGCTTTCGCCCTTCTCACTTCCATCAGCAAAATATATGAAAAATTCATATACGAGAATCAGGAACTTAATACCTGATTTCCAATTTGGATTTAGAAGAGCGCACAGCACCACCATGGCTCCCAACATATTCCAAAACCACGTCTGCGTGCGGCTCTTTAATAAGGAACCCACCGTTGCGGTAAGCCTAGACATTGAAAAAGCTTTTGATACGACTTGGATCGAAGGTCTCGCTTTTAAATTATTGAATACTGGCCTCAGTAGAACGCTATGTAGTATCATCTACCAGTTCGTTCGAAACAGAACCTTCCAAGTTCGAGTGAATGGAAAGCTTTCCCGAACCTTTCACGCCGCTACAGGCGTACCACAGGGCTCCATTTAGGCCCCATCTTATTTAATATCTACACCTCAGATATTCCTCGCCCTGTGGACGGGAGAGTAAACCAGATATGCTATGCGGATGATGTCCTAGTGTACACGTCATCCAAAAGCCCTAAACTCGCAACAAATCAACTCAACCGGCACATGGACGAACTGTATCAGTATTACAGTCGATGGAAAATTCGACTTAACCCAGCCAATGCAGTAGCTATAATTCTGAGTAGTAAACATTTCCAACCTACTTCTCGATATTCACAGAACATTCGAATAAAAATGGAAGATACTACGATTAGACCACAGGACAGCATGAAATATCTTGGGGGTCATTTATACCCCGAAAATGAATTTCATCAAACATGTGACCCACATTCTCCAAAGGGGCCTCTGTCGGTCTAATCAACTGCACGACATCCTGAAGTGGAGCAACAAAGTTGACACCAAATTTAAGCTTCTCTGCTACGAGGGTTGCCTCTTATGTTTCGGGATTTGGCAACCCTAGTGTTGCAATCCGGCAATTGACAGCTCTGTCGTAAAGTTGGACATTTTTGAGGTTATACGCACTTAGAACGTTTTGACATACGAGCGCTGTTTGTGTTGTTTACAGTAACTTAAAAGATTCATCTCGGCCCAAAAATGGAATTAAATCGTCAACATTTTCGTGCGATTATTTTTTACAACTTTCGGCGTGGATTAACTCAGCAACAGTGCATGGATGAACTTAATTCAATTTTTGGCGATGAAGCTCCATCAAGGACCAGTGTTTATCGATGGTATGGTGAATTCAATCGTGGTCGTAGTTCACTCCAAAATGAATTTCGTGAAGGTCGTCCAAAATCAGTTGTTGTTCCGAAAACCATTGATGCTGTGCGCGAACTGATATTGGAAGGTCGTCATGTGACCTATCGTGAGATTGAGACAACCTTAGGCGTTAGTGGGACCAGCATACATTCAATATTGCATAAACATTTGACTGTCAAACAAATTTGTTCGCGTTGGATCCCACACAATTTGTCAATCGCCCAAAAAAAGGCTCGTGTCAATTGGTCGAAAGAAATGCTCAAAAAATACGGTCGCGGTGCTTCGAAACACGCCTATGACATCGTGACAGGTGATGAATCGTGGATTTACGCGTATGAGCCCGAAAGTAAACAGCAGTCGACTGTCTGGGTGTTTCAAGATGAGCCAAATCCAACAAAAGTTGTTCGCGCACGAAGCACTTCCAAGCAAATGGTCGCCTGTTTTTTCGGAAAAACTGGACATGTCGCAACCGTACCACTAGAACAACGCAGAACAGTCAATTCTGAGTGCTACACAACTATTTGTTTGCCAGTTGTCTTCCAAGAAATCAGGAAAACCAACCGCCGAAGACGGATCACTTTTCACCACAACAATGCGAGCTCTCACACATCGGCTGCGACAACTGCATTTTTGAGCACCCAAAACATCGATTTGATGGGTCATCCGCCGTATAGTCCTGACTTGGCACCGAATGACTTCTTTTTATTCCCGTACGTAAAAAACAAACTGACAGGTCAACGTTTTTCGACACCTGAAGAAGCGGTTGCTGCATTCAGAATGCATGTGTTGGAGATACCTCAATCAGAGTGGCAAAAGTGCTTCGACAATTGGTTCAAACGCATGCAAAAGTGTATAGATCTTCATGGGGAATATTTTGAAAAACAATAAAGTGATTTTCGATGATCAATATTTGTTTTTGTTCTCTAATCCCGAAATATAAAAAGCAACCCTCGTATAACCAGCAAATCCGATCTGGAATATCGTGCGCCCTTCCCATATGGTCCTGCGTATCTTCGGCTCAAATGGAAAGATTTCAAATTTTCGAAAGGAAACTCCTCAGAAGTTGCACCAATTACTCTAGAAGGCCTAACGGTCGTCATTACCCCGACTCTCATCTATAGGAAGGCGCCTCCATTACCCCTATCGACGAGTACTTGCTACAATTAGCATACAAGTACCTCGAAAGCATTCAGGACAGCGAGAACCTACTTGTACGGGAGTCTTGCGTTCTTGACCCTACTCTCTCTCGATCTCTTCGGATCAGACCACCACAATTTCTTCTTCAGTACAAAACTGAAGAAAGCACCCTTCCCAACAACATTCCCCTCTATAATAGAGGATTCCTGGATCCACCCCATAGGGTCTACTGTTAACAAACCGCACATACACGGACGCTCAGTACAAGACGGCACAAACATACACACACCGACCAAAGCGCAGATCATCAGGCGCCAAAGACGTGATCTGCGTTTACTACCACACTCAAGACCTACCGGTCTTGTATGATTTCTTTCCCACCATCCCTCCATACAAGTAGTTAGAGAACACCTGGACTAACACTGTCCACACTATCCTTGGATACCCCCCCTTTTTTCTTTTCTTTTCAGATATCGCGAGACCGAGCCCAACATCCTCACGGATGTCGGTGATTCTGGTATTCGCAAGATGACCAGAAGCCAGAGACAAGATGAAGGACACATTTGTCCTTGTCTCGCTAAAGTCGGCCCTGTCGCCAACCCATTTTTTTTTTGACACGTCCCACTTCACTTTTATTTCCTCTGTGAAAACACACACGTGTACGCGAACAATAACTTTATTTATTTTTCGTTGACGAGCGACGAGCGGTCAGAAAATTCGTAATTCGCGGTTTATAAACATTGATGAGTAAATCGCGAGAGTGAAAGAAAATAGCAGCAAGACTACGCCAATGTTTAATTTTCACCAATTTTTTTAGAAATTATGATGGCGTCGGTTTCGTTATTGTTTGTGGTATATGCATCAGTTTCCTTCGGATGTTCGCCGTTTTCACGGATCGGTTGTTTAACAAAATTCCTTATTGTATTGTAACCCAAACACAAGAGTAGTCATTAAATGAAAATAAATTTGTATTATCCGAAAATTTCATTAACAGATTTTCATTTCTTTTTCGTCTTCGGTATCTAATCGCCCACTTGTTAAGGCAATTCATCAGGACGAAGCTTACTTAATAAGGCTATGTGCCAGACGCGGCGTTGGGAATGTAAAATGCGACTACTTTTAACTCAGCATGTTTTTAAGTGCATAAGCGGTATTGGTGATCAATTATGAGTTCGTTGCGCTGCAAATAATTAATCTACTCGTTATTACTGTCTTTTGCCATCATCTTGGACAACACCGACACTAAGGCTATTGCTGCTGAATGATACCGATTGCTTCAGGAAGCTTATGGTGGTTCATAGCAAGATACATGCGTGTTCGGCGTTTTAAATGTGGTGATTTCAATTGCGGACAAGGAAGAACATAGATAACCACTAAACCGCTTTAAAGTATATTTATACCCAGAGGAATTATGTCTTAGTCAATAAGCTGTTTCTAACTGCCAACAAGGTATAGGAAGTTGACATATAGGGTTCACTTGAATTGAACCGGAGGTAGACGTAGAGACGCTAAACCATATGCGATATTTTGTTCATAATTTAAAAGCAGTAATTGTCTATACCACTTATACTATACTATTAGCGATTTCATAAAGACACAACAGGCCCTACATGCTTTTTTTTTTTTTGTATTTGAAATCGTTTGTCCTTATTCGATTCAGCGACACAAATCGAAAACACCCGCACTTCGAAATGAACCTATCAAAATCCATTGAAGCCCAAGTGAAACACTTCATCCATGCAATCTGAATCATATGTGAAGCAACTCAAAGAAATTCAAAGCTATTTAATTTCTCCTCCCTCAGTCACTTCCGCCGACACATCTTGCGCGTAATGCACCTCTTTTGACTTTAGACATAAATTGGTAAAAAAAAAATTGATATTAAAAAAGATCCTCACAGCGGAGGGCAACGACCATAAATTCAATTCATACCTGATGAAATCGTGGGGAATGAATAGCTTTCACGTTCAATCTATGTAAACAGGAGCCTAACATCATATCATCCGGTGAAGATATTGTTGGGCAGGTGCATGATTTAACAATCTTCCTCACGGTCGGCAAACTAAAAGCGATACCACCACCTCCAGTTATATAATTGAAGCCATCTTCCGACTGCAGTCTAAATCCATAACGTTCTCCCAAGTATATATCTGCAGAAGGATTAAAACACCCCAAAATTTCACAGAGTCCTGATACGCTAAAAAAAAAAAGAAGAAAGAAAACAAAAAGGAAGTGAAAGGGAGAGCGTCAAAGAGGAACGAAAGAAGAATAAAAAAAAAGATTATAATATTGGAATGAATTAAAACGAGAAGATTATATTCCATACAAGAAGCCAACCGTTCATTGAACAGCATTCCTGGGGCAAAGGATTGAGAGTAAATTGAAAAATTCATCAGATTAATTTCATGGTACACATACAAACCTCAGGAGCGTATCATCGTCCGATAGGAAAATCCATTGTATTGGCCTGTTTGAGATTCGATTGTGTCGGCGGACGTCATCCAGAGCTAACTTTAAAATTGTTAAGGATTTTAAACAATGCCCTGTCTCAGTATTCGGGACACCAGTTGCGAACGTCGGAATGTCCTTATCTGTGGCAAAGATATGACATGATTATCCTCTATAGTTGAATCTGTCTGTACAAACACCCACCGTGTGTATTCTGTATATCTGTGTCTGCATGTTTGCCCAGCGAATCCTCTAAAGAATACACCGGAGAACAGGCAGCAGGAGATAATATCAACTTTGTGGCACCGGAAATTAAATGCATGGCACGTTAAGATGTGAAATCGACCAGACTATATCATATACGCTCCCACAACACACCTAAGACAATATCTACAGAATACACACGTGGGCTGCCAGGACCTGAGACATATTTTATTTGTGGGGGTTTGTTTCTTGGGCTATTTTTATTTTTTGTGAGTTTTGTTTCGTTATTGTTATTGTTGTTTTTAGTGTTCGGTTTTTAGTGTATTTCTTTTTGTGGTCGGTGGTACGTTGTGGTTAGATGGAAATGTAGTGGAACAATATCCGGTATCCGAAGGATAATAATAACTATTGTGAATTGTTGATGTTAGATAAATTGAGGGTAACTTACTTGTATTATCACTAAAAAATCTTTTATGGACGACGTGTTGGCCCCAAGTTTTTTGTATCACTGGTATTCGGTCCTTAAGGAATTTGTGACAAGTCTTAATGGCAAAGTAAATGTTATCCTTGCTGGCAGCAATCTAAAATGAAACGACGGGATAGCAAATCTCAATTTTTATTTAGTGCTAGAGGGCTGGTTTTGCAAGGGGAGACCTTCATATCTACACTGGCTCTATGTTGGAGCAAGAGCGCAGCTTAAGACGTCGATTGTTATCTAGAGAGCTACTTAATGTAGTTTGATAAACGTAAACCTCATTTTTTGATATCTACGATTTAGATCTTAATTGGCATTTACTACTTACGGTACACGATATAATAAAAGCATTATATCCCTTGGGCATGTCAAAATAATGAAGAGAGCGCGAGTGTTTACTTTTCAACCGAATCGTGTCCTTTTTTACTTTAAGTAGTATTTGAATAGGGATATTGATTGGTTGACTCAAAATAATTGCAGTACGTGCACATATATTTAATGAGCGTATAATCGTAGGTTCGACTGAATGGGAGAATATAACCGTAAAGATTGTAGTTATGTTAATTATCAAGGCGATATCATCTGTCTGTTTTGGATGTCGGTGTAGACAGTTTCAAAGATATTCAAACTGAAATGTTTTGAATAAGAAAAACAATTGACGAATTATTTTGTATCTACATTGAGTATACTTAATATAGTTTGTAAGTATATATATATTTTATTATAGTTTGTAAGTATAGGCGATAATAGTTTAATAATATACGATTTTAATGCAGTTATTTTAGCTGTTTACTTTAGCGTAAAAACTTATTATTTTTACATACACGTACAAAGGATTTTTTAATTATTTACATTTTTTTTTTTTTTTTTTTTTTTTTTTTTTTTTTAAAGAAATGCGCTCGCAAAAGTTATTTGATGCCTTAAGTCACAGAGCAGAGTTTGGGCGGAAAAGTGGGAAAGCATAAAAAGAGAAGGTATCAAATAAATACTACTATTTATTGGCCTGTAGGAACTCGGAAGTGCATGACCTCATCGACTCTACTCCGCCATTGTTCCCTGTCCCGTTCGCTCTCCTTCCACGTTCGACCATCCCATCCGATCTCCTCGAGGTTAAACCTAAGTCAGTGCTGCCTCTTGTCGTCAAAGATGAGCCCCAAAGTAAATATAAATAAATAAATATAAAGTAAATATATAAATATATTATATAAATATAAAGAACTATGAATCTTCGGCACTCGAATTAATTCGACTCTTAACTGGAATGACCACATATTTCAAGCTGCGAAATGTGCAGCCAAATGTATGGGCTTCCTTAAGAGATGCAAACGATACTTCACTCCATCCAACCTGGCCACTATTTACAAGGCATATATTCGTCCCAAAATGGAGTTCAACTCTCATATTTGGTCAGGCGCATCCAAAACTGCACTACACCTGCTCGATAGGATGCAAAAACGAGCAGTGGAACTTATTGGGGACTCAGTCGTAAGTCGATCAATTCCGTCGGTAGAACACAGGCGCAACGTATCATGCCTATCTCTTTTCTATAAGTATTATCACGGTCGTTGCTCAACTGAACTTGCTGAATGTGTTCCGTCCCTTCAGTATTTTCCCGCGATACCCATCAAACTGTGAATGCGCATTAGTTCACGTTGAAAGTGGACTTCAGGCGCACAAATAAACAAGGAGAGTCATTCTTTAGCCGAACCACACGAATGTGGAATGTTCTGCCGGATCATGTGTTTCCTGGTTGTTGTGATGTCCAGACATTCAAAACATCGACACCTCCTTTCCTTATCCACTTCCTCTCAATCCGCTCGCACTGTGCTCTGACATTTAAGGGTACTTCCAAATCCCCTTTTGTGCGCGCGTTAGTGTAAAAAAAAGACTTAATTTTCGGAGGTTATTATATAAATACTTTATATTTTGAGAGGGTGCGTCGCAATGGCTTTGTTCCACTAGAGGCGTTGCTTGAATTTGATATGAACGGTCTTATACAGGATGAATCCGGAATTCCGCTGATTTATTATGTAGGTAGATCTTTCGGACGGGCGACTGTGCAACGATCGAGAAGTCACTTGCACCGAAAAAAAGCTTTTGCGGTTCAATAGAACTATTTCCCATAGAGACCGGTATGACATTATTAAACTGCACCAACAGCTTTTGTGGTTGAATGACAAATAAAGACCTATGTACCAAAGTCGGTAAAGTAACTCTAACATCAACCGGCTTACAGAGATTTAGCTTTTCTAGGATTAGGGTAGAGTAAGATTTAAGTTATATTCAATTAGTTTCTTAAACAATTACAAAAAGTATATATATATATATATATATATATATATATATATATATATATATATATATATATATATATATATATATATATATATATTGTTATGTATGTAAAAAAATTGACAAAATCGAGCAGAGTTTCGTCTCCCAAAAAAAAAAACTACTCATATCAATAGATCATACACATAAACTAAAAGATACTCGATCCAACAAGGGATCACACCCATAAATTAATGACACCCAATCCCACACAAGAGATCATATACACAAACTAAAAGATACTCGAGCCAACAAGAGATGACACCCATAAATTAATGACACCCGATCCAACAAGGGATCATACACATAAACTAAAAGATACTCGATCCAACAAGGGATCACACCCATAGATTGATGACACCCAATCCCACACAAGAGATCATATACACAAAACTGAAGATACCCGATCCAACAAGGGATCATAGCCGTACAGCAAAGACATCCGATCCAGCACAATATCACAACTATCCGATCTGGAACAGGATCGTAAATTACGACATCTGTGGAAGAGGGTCTACCGTTGATCCAGAAGACATCAGTTGAAGAAGAAACTCAAAAGAGGCCAGTCGCCTAGTTCCAGTGTAACTAAAATATTGTAGCGAGCTTACGGTTCGCTGGATTAATTATTTTTAATAAATAAGAGCCGTTAAATCGATTTTGAATTAATCTAACACTTTATTAGTCCGTTAATAACAACCGTTACTTTTACCGTACACTTAACGATTTCTTTACTTATCGCTTCCGTACTTATCGCGTCTTTGACTGCTTACTTCTCACTTATTACTTTCTACTTATCGCTTGCTTCACTTTCTACTTCTTCTCATCTACATGATCTGTGTGCGACGTATTTATACCGTTTCCTCATTCTGTTTCAGCGTTTCGTTTCCGTCCGTTCCATAGCCTTGAATGTTCTACTGTTCATAGTCTCCAGTTTTCCAGTACTTTCTAGAATAATCTAGTACTTTGTTTCGGACTTTCTCGAATATTCTAGTACTGATTGTCATATTTAGTTTTGAGAGTTTTAGTTTGAAGTGAGTAAAGGTTCCAAAATAAAACATATTGTAATCTGATAATAAAGGAAGAAAGGTGGAGTTTTGATGTGATCTAAAGCGACAGTCTTAAGGTAAATCAAACATTTCTTAATATTTTAATGTTAATCTAATTTCAATATGTTTTAATCTAAAGTGACCGTCTTAAATAAAAGTTGTAATGTTAATATAATTTCTTAATGTTTTAATCTAAAGTGACAATCTTAAGTAAAAGTTGTAATGTTAATCTAATTTCTTAATCTTTTAATATAAAGTAAAAGTTGTAATGTTAATCTAATTTCAATATGTTAATAGAAAGTAAAAGTTTTAATGTTAATATAATTTCTTAATGTTTTAATATAAAGTGACAGTTTTAAGGTAAATCAAAAGCTGAATAAAAGGAAAATTTAAGTACCGATAAAAAAAATATATACTGGACTATTTCTCTCGGGGGAATTACAGAATTCACTGCTGGACGGAAATACCGGAACTCCCTACTACCGAAACCCGGCCCGAAGGCGCGAAGCTTTTTCACTTCTATAAACAACAAGTGTGGGGCCAAAACAAGGCATAATAATATATATATATATATATATATATATATATATATAGATTCATTTTAACTTAAAAAAAATACAAACAAAAATTGACAACTTTTTTTTTTAGTTTTTTTTTGTTATTAAAGTAAACATAATTAAAAAACAAACAAAGTTCTGTCGTCGAAAGGCAAATTGTACAATAGACATGTAAAATTTAGCTTAGAGCGTCTGCGTAGGACCAGTAGGTTATAACATACGATCACTAAGCTAGAATGTAATCAGTTTTTGGCTACCCTGTAATTTAAAATCGGTCTCCTCGATAGTATAGTGGTTAGTATACCCGCCTGTCACCCGGGAGACCGCGGGTTCGATTCCCCGTCGGGGAGCCTCTGGCGCAAGACTAATGACCTTGCCCAGAAAAAATAAATCATTATGGAAAATTTAACAAGCCTTAGGACTTGCTAAATAAGGCCAAGACCGGTCCCCGGTTGTAGTGCCGATGATGATGATGATGATGTAATTTAAACTCTGAGAAAAAACGGAAGTAAAAAATGTTGAAAAATAAATGACTCCGTGTCTTACAGGTCGGCAAGGAAGTTGATGTTATCACAACGGATTCCAGTAAGATCTTCGATAAAAATGTTTACAAACTCTATTCACTATTTATTGCCCTGTAGGAGCCCGGAAATTCATGACCTCGCCGACTCGATTCCGCCACTGCTCCCTGTCCTGTGCACTCTACCTCCACGCTTGGCCATCTGATCCGATCTCCTCAAGGTCAAACCTAACATTGTCCTCCCATGTCCGTCGCGACCGTCTTGCCGGTCTCTTTCCTTATTTCCTAACTTACTGGTCCCTTGGAGATTCTCTAAGTTACATGCGTATGCTTAGAGCGTGAAAATTTGGCCTTCGACATTGCGAGTGTTTTGTTTACATGAATTTTATTTATTTTATTTCATTATTTATTGGACTGTACGAACTCGGAAGTGCATGACCTCACCGACTCGACTCCGCCATTGTTCCCTGTCCTGTGCACTCTCCTTCCACGCTTGACCATCTGATCCGATCTCCTCAAGGTCAAATCTAACATTGTCCTCCAATCTCCGTCGCGGCCGTCCTGTCGGTCTCTTTCTCGTTGGTCTACCGTCAGGAATTCTTCGCACGGTCCTATCGTCTCCCATTCGCGTCACATGTCCGACCCATCTTAATCTTCGCGATCTGATTACTCTCACTATTGTAGGTTTGCGGTATAGCTCTTCCAATTCGTGGTTGGAGTTTCCACCATTGTCCTGCCTCCTCGTCATATTTACCACCAAAGATACCCCTTAGAACTTTATTCTCGAATACGCGGAATTTGTTTTCTTCCCGTTTTGTTAAACCCCATGTTTCGCATCCGTATAGAGCAATCGGCATGATTATGATTCTATAGACAGGGAGCTTTATGTTACGTGATAACAGTTTGAATTTTATCATTTTACTGACTGCGTGCTAACTAGCGGAGCCGGAATGCAGTCTTTTGTTAATATCCTTCGACAGTTCGTTACTGGCCGTCAGTATTGTTCCCAGATATTTAAATTCTTTAAGTTTTTCAAATATCTTGTCTCTGACGTTTATATGTGTTCCCTGAGCTCCATAGGGAAAGCCCAAACTCAGTTCTTAAATTATTTTCTCTTTATTTCGAAATCCTCCTGTTGAGCCGAAAAATCGGCTCTACAGGTTAAGATTCAGATCCATCCTATCTAACCGTTTTCTCGACAGCTCGGGCACCCCTGAAGGCAGTCGTTTAGGTCCCCTCTTTTTTTTTACTACTTACAACCGATATTGATACTATTACTAAGCAATCCTTTCTTTCCCTTCACGCCGACGATACTAAATTTTTCCAAACTATCAACTCTCCACTTGATTCTCCCGTCCTTCAAATAGATTTTCACAGCTTTTCAGCTTGGTGCTGTGGGGTTTCTCTATTCTACATGAGAACCAACCCACAATCTCAACCACAATTTTCACCTTATTTCGACCGCTTTCAGCGAGTCATACATACCCATTTCCCTTATATGCTATTCACCTGAAATACATGTTTTCCCCAAGGACGCATAGCTAAACTCATTATCCTATGCAGATAATGCATAATTGAGTTTAGCTACTATCTCCGCCATACGGCAACACTATTGCTCTAACCATGGGATTTCCACCGGAAATTCCATTTGTATTGGTTAGCAACAACCAAGTCAAACCAAGCGACGCGGTTGCAGTATCATCCATTGGTTTGGGTATTTACCAACATTCCATAGAGTTTTTCCCACGGTATTATTTCTCTAGCCGATTCGGCGTCCTATTGATTTTTCCCAGATCACCCATTCGCTTGAGATCAATGACCTCTTTTTGCAGGTGAATAGCACCAGCTAGGTTCTCCTCTCCTTCGCAGTTCTGTCTTTACATGGTTCAATGCGCTCTGACTACACCACAGCCGTAACACTGGGTCAGTAGGTCATGTCAGTAGCTGCATTTGATACCAACACACACAACCAAAGCTACCTCGAGATCACAGCACATCGTGTTTCTGTTCTCTCATTCTCCACGCCCGTCAATTACCAATTAACAGAAGTTACCTCACTTCGACAAGCGTGGAGCTGAGAGAGCAAAGGCGTGGTCTCTTTTGGTTGTCCTGTGTGTAAAACGAAATACTGAATTTCACCCCTGATTCAATTAGTTGCTATACATCCGCCACCGTGTGCATACGCTACGTCGTGCGTTCATACCAAATCGAATCTTAACCGCCACCGGGATCGGTCTCGTAAATAGTTGAGTTTTACCGCATAGTTGGACTAAGAAAATACGTTGAGTGGTCGTGGGTCGACAATGTCATAAAAGAGAGTTTAGTCAAATTTAATTCCTCCGCAGTGATTGCGTTAAAATTCTTTCTTTTTTAATATAAAAAAAACAAATAACAATAAATTCGCCATTGGCATTTCCAATAAAACTGGATTAGTGTATAATTCACCCTCTTTCACCAGAGTAATAATAAAAAGAAAACCTGTGTAACAAGAACAAAAAACAAAAGAAGGAAAACAAAAATATATATCAAAGTATTCATTAAATCAAGAAACCGTATCGCACACAATGTGTATCAAGTGAACGTTTGTACCGGGTTTTAAGTTAAATAAAAGAACAATTAATTAACCATTAAACAACTCCAGCATCTTTATTTTTCTTTCTCTATTAGATAATTTTTGTTACAAACAATTTACGGCGGAACAATCGGTGAGTGCAGTGGGGAAGAAAGTGAAACAGTGCCCATGTATTGGCACAATACTTCTACCACCCACAGTGCCACAAGAATTGCCGCGAACTCAACATTGGCAAATGCCAATTCGTTATGTTTTCACAGAAGCGCACCCTTTTCCTTGTTCAATCGATTCACGTAAAATGCTGGTCTATGGAATTTTCAAACCTTTACGTGACCCGATCCGTCTACGTTGCTCTAGTCCATCCTCTGCTAGAATATGCTAACCTAGTATTGTCCCTTAATCATATGACTGACAATCGCATTATGCGTCGCTTCTTGTGGTTTCTTTCCGAGGACTGTAGTAGAAATTCCGTTTGATCCTGCTCCCTTATGTAAACCAACTAAAAGTAATTAATCGAAACACACCTGAAGAACATGGAACTTAACAGGTAAATTGAAAAGTCCCCGGCCTTCCATAGTAAAACACATTTTTTTGGCAAAATTCGTTTTTTTTTTATTCAACATAATTCCCTTCGAGGGTGATACACTGATTATAGCGACCCTCCAACTTTTCGATACCTTTTTTGTAGTACGATTTGTCCATTGCTTCAAAATAGGCCTCAGTTTCGGCGATCACCTCTTCATTCGACGAAAATCTCCTCCCAGCGAGCATTCTTTTGAGATCTGAGAACAGGAAATAGTCGCTGGGGGCCAGATCTGGAGAATACGATGGATGCGGAAGCGATTCGAAGCCCAATTCATGGATTTTTGCCATCGTTTTCACTGACTTGTGACACGGTGCATTGTCTTGGTGAAGCAGCACTTTCTTTTTCTTCAAATGCGGTCGTTTTTCGGCGATTTCGTCCTTCAAACGGCCCAATAACGCTGTGTAATAGTCGCTGTTGATGGTCCTTCCTTTTTCAAGATAGTCAATGAAAATTATTCCGCGCGCATCCCAAAATACACACGCCATAACCTTGCCAGCCGACTGTTGCGTTTTTCCACGCTTTGGGGCGGGTTCATCGTGTGCAGTCCACTCGGATGACTGTCGATTGGACTTCGGAGTGAAATGATGGAGCCATGTTTCATCCACTGTCACATATCGACGCAAATACTCGGGTTTATTATGCTTGATCATCTCCAAACACTGCTCCGAATCATCAACTCGTCGTTGATTTTGGTCAAAAGTGAGCTCGCGCGGCACCAACTTTGCACAGAGCTTTCTCATACCCAAGTATTCGTGAATGATATGATGTACACGTTCAGTTGATATCTTTAGAGTGCCTGCTATTTCATTCAATTTCAATTTACGGTCATCCAAAAACATTTTGTGGATTTTTCTTATGCTTTCGTCGGTAACAACCTCTTTTGGGCGTTCACTGCGTTCACCGACTTCGGTGCTCATTTCACCACGTCTAAACTTAGTATACCAATCCTTGATGGTTGATTTTCCGGGGGCAGCGCCTGGAAACTCGTCACCAAGCCAAGTTTTTGCTTCAACTGTATTTTTTCCCTTCAAAAAGCAATATTTTATCAACACGCGAAATTCCTTTTTATCCATTTTTTTCACAATAACAGAAGTTGCTTCACTCAAAATACTATAATTCACAAACTAATGATCCGACATCTGTCAAATTTATACATGCGTCTTTTGAAGGCTAGGGCTAACTAAAAATCATATGGATTTAATTCTAGTGCCGCCATCTATGTGCCAGGCCGGGGACTTTTCAATCGACCCGTTATGCTGACATTCTCTTCATTTATCGGTGTATTGCACTCAACTTATAGAATTGTCCCATCCTGCTCATCACACCTCTTATGGGTCTAATGAACTTATCTCACGAAATTCAAATTCAAAATTGGAGAGTGTAACCGGCGAGCTGAAAGGTATTTCAGAAGAAGCCTTTCTGAAATGTTACGAAGACTGTAAAAACGCCTTTATCGTCGTGTAATACCGGTAGGGAACTATTTTGATTCTGATGTAGAAAAAGAATGTAACTCATGATTTCAAGAAAATCAAGAAAAATCAGTCTCATTGCTTTTCTAACGCACCTCGTACACGAATATGGAAATCTGTTACATTTAGATTTTACATAAAACTTATCGCATGAATTATCAAGTGCAACCGGGCATCTTGTCTTTTTAAAATACTCACGATATACTCCTCAAAATCCCAGATAAGTATTTAAAAATAAAACCAAGCTCACGTTTCAGTTTTTAGAATGAACGCATCTCGGAGCATAGATTCAACTGCCAACCAAATTCACATGGCGACATTCAGTTAAATCATGGTTGTCCAAATAGAATTAAGTGGATTATCACTTCCCACGAAATAGTTGACTCATCACTGTACCACAGGAGAACTTCGGCGATGCTCGAAACAGTGCATTGCTCAGCGTTTTCTTTTCCTATCCTTTCTATAAAATGAACATTTTTGATAACCTTACACCACCTGTTTGGGGCAAGTGAAAGAAAAATCCGATTCTAGGAGTTCATGGCCAAGCCGGTCTCCTTATCCTCAGTGATTTTGATCGGACATTTAGAACAATTGTGTCACCGAATCCTTAAGCAGGCAACGTTCTAATCTCTGGCAACCGTTTACGACAAAATCCTCATAAAATTTTTAGGGTTTTTAAGAATCGCTTATCTTAAGCACTCTCAATCGACCGCATTTTTGGTTCATCTTTTAGGATCTCTGGGCCGGAATTATGGAGTTCCGTAAAACGAAATTCCTGGGTATTGTTCGTTATCCACTCAACTGACACTCCAGAGATTATGCAAAAGACTATGCCGCCGGAAAAACACATACTTTTACAGAGTCAGTTTTGTAAGTTTTTTGTACTTTAAAAGATCAACGTGCCATATTGTGTTCGTCCTTCTCTACTTAGATGGTTCTTAAGCCCCTTAGGCAAAGGCAAAAAAGCTGGTAGATGGAACAGGGGGGGGGGGGGGGGGGGGGGGGGGGGGGGGCAGAAGTAAAAACAAATTAACACCAAATGCCGACAGAAAGCAAATGTCCTAGGGTACAAGAGCAAGCGTTAATAGTTATGTTAATATAAATGACTGGGACTGGACTTGGTTAACTCCAAAGGTGTTCGCAGATCCCCCTATAAGCTCCTTTCTAAAGGACTACAAAGTACACCAAGTATATACTGTGCGAATTTGTGTGTGCGAATTTATGTATGCATGTACTCACACAAGACGATGCGGCTGATGAGTTAGCACACAGTGCACAATCTGTGCCAAGCCTTTCCAACGGGCAAATGTATGCTGCTGGTTGTACAAGAATTTTGCTGTTGGCCCTTTTCTTAGGTTCACTGTCACCGTTTCTCGTAGAAACATTAGATACAAATCCCTCGGTTGCAACATCCTTCAGATCCTTTGTTGTACTACGTGCTTCATGGTGCATGCGACTTTCGGGCTTTACATATTCCATAATAAATCTAGCCAGCTCATGGGAAGCATCTATTGAAAAATCCATTTGGCGCTTCTCCTTCGAGACACATTCTGCTGTCCTGGTTAATTATTGAGGGACCCAACATACGAGGACACAACACCGTGTTAACACGTTACGTTAATATCGAAATTATATTTGAGATTTCAACGTACCGTTGTATCAGAGGTACTGTAAATATTACACCTGAATGTAACATAGGATATGGAAACCATCGAGGATTCTCGAAGAATGCAAAATGATGTATGATTGTAGCATCTTGGTCGTAAAGCGGATAACCAAGGTAGATGTCCTTGTGAAAAGAAAATGCACCGATTAGTATCAGTCTAGAGGATAAGGTCAAAACTAACCTGAGTATAATCTTCTTGGGATAGATTACGCATGAGAGAGTCCAGGTGAATAACACTGTGGTCTTCGCATAGGATTATCCATTTGATGTTCGGTTTGATTAAACTGGATGCCATGAGGTTCGGAAGGACTGCTAAAAAAGTCCAATCTCCTGGGTGGTTGAATATTTCATGCAGTACATGTATGTTGACTAGCTTGTTCTGTTGTTTGGATATCTGAATAGATTGCCGTTGTACATTGATTCGGAGGTCTTCAGCTAATTGCTTGTGGTAACTGGTATCTTGACTCAATATCAGGATGAGAATTTCAGATGGAGCTGGAAATGTAATTGAAATGTTTCAGTATGTGAGTGCAGCGAGGGATAAATTTAGTGCAAAAGTACATTTTTCGTTTTTGAATTATATGTGTGGCTTTTTTATTTACACAACAGATATCCATGCTACGAGCTGGTATAAATTTTAGTATACTTTTTGATAATTTTACTCAGTATATAAAATAGAAGAAAATTTCCTTTGTGATAATATTGTAGCGAGCTTAGGGTTCGCTGGATTAATTATTTAAAATAAATAAGAGCCGTTAAATCGATTTTGAATTAATTTAACACTTTATTTGTCCGTCAATAACAACAGTTACTTTTACCGTACACTTGACGATTTCTTGACTTATCGCTTACTTATCGTGTCTTTGACTCTGCTTACTTCTTACTTCTTACTTTCTACTTACTTCCCGATCTGCGTGCAACGTATTTATACCGTTTCCTCATTCTGATTCGGCGTTTCGTTTCAGTCCGTTCCATAACCTCGAATTTTCTATTGTTCATAGTCTCCAGTTTTCCAGTACTTTCTAGAATATTCTAGTACTGATTTCGGGATTTGTCTGATTTTTGACTTTATGTTATTTTATGATTGCTTTATACGACCGGTCGGGGAACCGGGGTAAATTACCCCAAATGGGGTAAAAATGGTATATATTTTTGGGTAATAGGGACATTTTTCTAATTTTTCTATTGCTATTTTATAAACATTGTAGTATGTTAACAAACTTAAACAATTCAGCCCGATATACGGGCTGGATCGCTAATTCTGGTTGAAGCCGAGTTTTTCGTTTGGCGTGTGCGTGATAAGCAAGAAACGCACGTTGTGTATGTGCGGCGTGCTTGCGTCACGTTGTTTCTTGCATCGACAAGTAGAGGCGCTGCGTATGTTGTAATGTTTAAACTTAGCACTCAACGGTCAGTTATGCACGGGTTTCCGACGCGTCGTTTAATTGCGTGCAATTTACTTACGAGACACATCATTTCATCATCAATTTCCACTATCAAGGTAAGCACGATTTGAAAATTTAATTTAATGTAAATTTTTTTACCACGAAGGAAAAGAACATACCAGGAAGAATTCCTTAATTATGGTTTTACACAAATAGAAGACAAATGTACGATGAAACCACGGTGTGTTGTATGTTTGAAAATACTGACCAGAATCTTTCAAAAAAAGTCAATTGAAGAAACATTTGGATAATTTGCATCCATATCTGTCTTCCAAACCGCGAGAATACTTTGTAAATTTAGAAATATCTGTTAAAAGACAAAGATTGGACAGCAACTTGTTACGTACTTTTGATCAGCGTTCAGCATCAAAGGCTAGCTGTGCAGTAGCCTGGTTGATTGCCCGAAACAAGAAACCATATACCATATATTGGTGAAGATTTGATTAAACCAGCAGTTGTGAAAATGACAGAGATCATGTGTGGTCAAAAAGAGGCGAATAAACTGAATTCAGTACCCTTGTCCGCAAGAATTGTAAAAGAAAGGATTTCTATCTTGGCAGAAAATGTAAAGGAACTCATCTCACTAAACAGGCTAAATATTCTGCTATTCAGCTTGATGAGACTACAGATGTTAGTAGCAATTCACAGCTAATGTTCGCTACAAAGGTACACATGCAATTGAAGAGGAATTGTTGTTTTGTTCTCCTCTCGAGTTGAGATCTCGTGGAATTGATGTGTATAATAAGGTAAATGAATACTTTAATACTGAAAGCATTAATTTAAAGTGGGAAAACTGTATTGCTGTGTCTGTTGATGGAGCTCCAGCTATGTTGGGTCATATTAATGGTTTTTCGGCTTTGGTGAAAAAAAATAATCCAAATATTGAAGTTATTCACTGTATGATCCATCGTCAGGCACTTCTTGTGAAACATTTGGAACCTACACTGGAAGCCGTCATGCATGATGTCATCAAGATTGTTAATATTATCAAAGGACATGCACTAAACACGCGGCTATTTCGTGAATTATGTCAGGACGGTGAAGCGGTGGCTCTCTCGCGGAAATGTTCTAAATCGAGTGTGGGCTCAAAAGTGAACTTGAAATTTTTATGTTTGATCGGAAGAATATGCTCGCAGATAAATTTAAAAACCCCTCGTGGGTTGCACATATCGCATATTTAGCTGACATTTTTGAGAATATAAATATATTGAACAAAGAATTGCAAGGAAAAAATATTAATATCATTTCACCCAGAGAAGTACTATCCGCGTTTGGATTAAAGCTTCAATATTGGAGATATAAAGCAGAACAGAACAAGATAGCTTCTTTTTCAAAGTTAGCTTTGTTTTTGGAAGACTGTGAATATATTACTTTTGATGACATCAAGGATACAGTTATACGAGGGTTGCCTTTTATATTTCGGGATTAGAGAACAAAAACAAATATTGATCATCGAAAATCACTTTATTGTTTTTCAAAATATTCCCCATGAAGATCTATACACTTTTGCATGCGTTTGAACCAATTGTCGAAGCACTTTTGCCACTCTGATTGAGGTATCTCCAACACATGCATTCTGAACACTTTTGTTGGATTTGGCTCATCTTGAAACACCCAGACAGTCGACTGCTGTTTACTTTCGGGCTCATACGCGTAAATCCACGATTCATCACCTGTCACGATGTCATAGACGTGTTTCGAAGCACCGCGACCGTATTTTTTGAGCATTTCTTTCGACCAATTGACACGAGCCTTTTTTTGGACGATTGACAAATTGTGTGGGATCCAACGCGAACAAATTTTTTTGACAGTCAAATGTTTATGCAATATTGAATGTATGCTGGTCCCACTAACGCCTAAGGTTGTTTCAATCTCATGATAGGTCACATGACGATCTTCCAATATCAGTTCGCGCACAGCATCAATGGTTTTCGGAACAACAACTGATTTTGGACGACCTTCACGAAATTCATCTTGGAGTGAACTACGACCACGATTGAATTCACCATACCATCGATAAACACTGGTCCTTGATGGAGCTTCATCGCCAAAAATTGAATTAAGTTCATCCATGCACTGTTGCTGAGTTAATCCACGCCGAAAGTTGTAAAAAATAATCGCAGGAAAATGTTGACGATTTAATTCCATTTTTGGGCCGAGATGAATCTTTTAAGTTACTGTAAACAACACATATAGCGCTCGTATGTCAAAACGTTCTGAGTGCGTATAACCTCAAAAATGTGCAACTTTACGACAGAGCTGTCAATTGCCGGATTGCAACATTAGGGTTGCCAAATCCCGAAACATAAGAGGCAACCCTCGTAAAACATCTTACCAAACTCAGAGAGCGGTTCTCTGACTACTTTCCAGATCTTGATGTACATACTGTGAATTGGGTTGTAGATCCTTTTAAATGTGAAATTACTAACATACCAGAAGAACCTCCAGGTTTGGCAGAGGCAATTCTTGAACTTATATCAAACATGAAGCAACATCATTTTTCCAAAACCTGAAGGGGGAAAGTTTTCAATTAATTTTAGTTCGTTCCAATTTAAGAATTTTATTTTGTTTGTCGATTATATACTTACTATTTTCATGTAACTTTTTTTATAAATATGTAAATGTAAATTAATTCAATAAATAAAGTTTATTTAAAATTTACATTGATTGTTTTCTTTTCAGAATGTGGGGGGGGGGGGGGGGGGGGGGTAATTACTTACGCAAACATATTTTGGGGTAATGGTTAAAAAAGTTCCCCGACCGCTGCTTTATACAATATACTCTTATTAGAATAATAAGACTTAAGTGGACCATGCCGCCACTATGAGCAATGGTTTCAATTGTGTGCCGCCAACCCCTATTAAAAAGTGCAGAATTGAATTAATCTATTGATATATATTAACGGTTTGAAATAGAAAAACAAACACAGAACACAACATTCAAACTACCGCTTTTTGTTTTGTTTTTATTGAGAATATTTTTTTGCTACGACGAACAACTAGCAATTCTCTTCAGTGAACCATCCGCAACCTTGAACAACAACAAAAACAGTGTCTACAGTTTATCAATCAACTTGATACCCTTTTTCGAAGTCTCAAGTTAGACTCGGAAAATAATTATTTCTTTATGGCGGGAGATCTCAATTCCAAGCACAGTACTTGGGGTAACCGTATCACAAACACAAGAGGCAATGTGTTGTTCGACTGGTGGCAAACAAACGCTATCGAACATAAACTAGAATTGTACGCTACAAGTACTCCGTCATATCCAAGAGGAAATTCCTTCTTGGATTTACTGTTGCTCGACGAGCGAATACAATTATTAGATACGGATCTAATTGTCTTCGTACAATCGAGTACGATAGCGATCATTACGGACTTGGTGCTGTAATACATGTCCCAAACGAACATTCACTACTTGAGCAGTAAAAACAGATCATCATCGTCATTATCGGCACTACAACCGGGATCCGATCTTGGCCTTATTTAGCAAGTCCTGACGCTTGTTAAATTTTCCATAATGATTTGTTTTTTCCGGGCAAGGTCATTAGTCTTGCGCCAGAGGCTCCCCGACGTGGAATCGAACCCCGGTCTCCCGCTTGACAGGCGGGTATACTAACCACTATACTATTGAGAAGCCCAAACAAACAAACAGATACATTCTTTTATATTCGGACAAGCACACTGCTCGCGCTTTGGTCGGATAATAAAAAAAGAATTACGCTCCAATGGCATAGATCCACCAACTGACAGAAATCTTCATAATGACGAAATTGATGATTATCTTTCGACGATGAACAACATTGCTACTAATACAATGAATCGTTCTATCCCAAAAGTGTCTCACTCCGAGAGCCATACAAACCGGTACAGAAACGCAACGATCGACGAGCTGTATAGGCAAAAGAGTATTCTGCTCTCTAAGTTAAAACTGCTCTACAGACAATTCAACGTTCCAAATAGCCAGGAAATAAAAACAATTAAGTCATTAATTAAAAATCTTCAAAAACTGATCCGTGACAACTATAGATCAGTAATTAATGAAGACTGGAACAAGAGAATTCAAGCCATTAAAGCTAGTGAACCGAATATGTTCCCTCAAATAAATAAAGTCCTTCGATGGAAGGATTATAATGACAACCCATGTCTGCGAGTTCCGCGAACTCCCGAGAATTGTCAAACGCTGCTGAACGCAGGACTTACCCTGGAGCACATCAACTCTAACGAAGAGTTCATAATAGTCGAGGATCCGCAAAAAAAGGCGAACTCACTTGGTGTTTGTTTCGAAGCAGTACATAGATTGAACGAATCGGCTCATTCTAACCTTGACCTGGAAAATAGGGCTCTCCAAAAACATATTACGCTACGCAATGAACTTAAGGCGTCTCTTAGGTCGAAGTTTCACTACCTGTAGTGAAAATAATAGAGCGGATTCCCCGCTTAGAAATCTAAACACTAGCATATTTGTACACAAGGATGAACTGACGGACATTCTTAGATCGACTAAGAACAAAAAATCTTCTGGAATAGATAGTATTCCAAACATTGTTCTAAAGCCTTTACCTCTTGAAGTAGTGAAGGTTTACACTATTTTGTTCAATAACGCTCTAAATAATGCATATTATCCAACCCAATGGAAATCTGCAGTAGTCCATCCCATCCCCAAAAAGGGCAAGGACAGGAGCAATCCAGCCAATCTTCGCTCGATTAGTTTGCTTCCGAACATCAGCAAGATATTCGAAAAAATTATGAATAAAGCATTGACTAACTGATGTGAGGAAAACGGTATTATTCCAAACAATCAGTTTGGTTTCCGATCGCAACATGACACAGTTCATGCTGCGGCAAAACTTGTTTCCGACATACAATGGAACACGGCGAAGCGACAACGCACAGGGGCCTGTTTGATTGACTTTGAAAAGGCTTTCGACACCGTACGGCTAGAAGGGCTGGTATATAAGTTATCAAATATAGGTATGCCCGAATATTTATTATACATTATCTACGATATGATAATGGGTAAACAATTTATAGTGAAATGTGGAGATATAATCTCTAACAAGACTTTCCACATCAAAAACGGTCTACAACAGCGAGCAGTGAATTCTCCCATTTTGTTTAACATTTACACTAGTGATCTAGTGGGTTCTCTCAACCATGCAATTGCGTATGCTGACGACATTGTGGTGTATAGATCTGGAGAAAAGATTGATGTCATCAACAGACTTCTGCAAGATGATTTCAACAAAATCAAACGTTTTTGCGACGACTGGAAATTAAAAATAAATTGTCAGAAAACAGAGACTATCCTTTTCAGAACGTCACTGTCCAGTGCATCAAGGGATACAAAACGGAATTGGAAAACATTTTCCATTGCAGGAAGTAATCATCTTCCTCTACAAGTAAAAACTGTAGTCAGATACCTTGGAATCTGGCTTGATCAGTATCTTTACTTTGATAAGCATACAGCAGCTGCTCTTACAGCAGCTAAAAACGCATATGCAATGACACGAAGACTCTTCCGTAGTAGTCTGCTGGACCCCAAGGTGAAAATAATTTTATACTCAGCATTCATTCGACCAATATTGGTGTATGGCTGCCCGGTATGGTACAACATATCCCCATTTTACATGGAGAAGTTTCGGGTGTTCGAGAGACAGTGTTTGCGTTCCTGCCTCGGAATGTACAGAACCCCAGAGTCGCAGTATAAGAAATACTATCCCAATAAAGTCCTGTATGACAAATCAGGACTAAACAGAATAGATAACTTCATTATTAAGATTATTCGTGGTCACACAACAAGGGCAATATGCAGTGAAAATGATCTCATTTCGGGAGCATTCTATCCCAATGATATGTATATGGAGAGTACTCTCCAGAATGGGTTCATTCCCCCAGAAGCGTTCCCTTTCTTGGATAAAGAAGGACTTATCCAAGACAAACGTGTAGTTCCTATTACTTACCACGCTTCCCGTGGTGCCAGGGATAAACGAATTCTCCACGATAACGATATTTCTAATTTTCCAGAGCGCCTGCGTTTTAGTATGGTGATCGGTGAAAGAGATAAATCAATAAAACATCGATCCCATCCCAACTGGTGGTGGATCAGTGATGAAGTAAGGACTTCACGTCCCCAAACATAGTATGCCTCTCAGGCGCACCGCTTTCCTTCCCTCTATCCCCAATTCCCAATTATTTTTTTTTTTTTTTATTTTCGTTTTTAATTTAATTTTAATTTTTATTTGTATTCCTTGTTTGTTTGTCCGTTTTGTTTCATTATTTTATTTTTAATTTTTGCGTGTCAAAAAAAAAAAATGCATGATGTAGAAAAAAATAGAATACATTTAAAAAAGAAAACATATCAATTATTATGACATGTTATAAAAACAGTTATTGTACGCCGAAAGACATAAGAAAAATAATAATATATAATTTAGAGGGCTTGCGAAGAGCCAGTAAGTGAATGTTATTTCTAGAATAGAAATTAACATTTAGTCTTAAGTAAAATATGTAATTAATTTTTTTAATAAATGTGGATATAAAACAAAAAAAAAAAACAACAACAAAATCGAAGCGATCGGAATGTCTAGAGAAGTCTAAATGGATAGGATGACTGTGTTATTGTTTTCCCACTCTCGTTCGTTTCGTTCAATAAGTGTATTTCATAATTTTACGGTGGCATACAATTACGGTATAACAATTTAAATTTTAAAAACGTCGTAACTTAAAAAGGCCACGAGAATGATAACTTAACCCAGAAGCCTTATTGTCCAATAGCTAAAATTGGCTTGTGGGGAGAAAGTGTATTGTGCCAGGCATGGGCACTCGGTTCACCTTCCTCCTCCATCATAAATGTTCCTCCGAATACAAAAACACGATCCCCAAAAACAATGAGGAAGATTTTATTAATTCGTTTTATTTCCACTGATTTGTTTTCAACTAGTCATTTGCGTTCAGATTTTATTTTAATATCTATTTCTTTACAAATAAGTCACTACACAATTTTATTATTCAGGTTGAAGGTATTTTTAGTCTTAAGAATGATTGCAAATTCACTGCAGTGTATATGATTGGGCTTTAAACTGTTGTTTTTATTTTGGAACCGAATAAATTAAGTTGGCCGTCCGGCATTAACTTTATATGATTTAGTAGTACAGCACAAACAGTGGAAATTTACTAAGGTAGGAAACGATCGACCCAAGGTATATTATATTCGCGTCCCCGTGCGCACTGTGGAGCGGGAGCGGCGCGACCGAGGTGGTCGGCGGATGTAATTGAACTCCGCGATAAACGGCTCGTGCAGAGTCGACTCGCTAATGGGGTGAGTTTTGTGGCGGTTTCGTCAAACCCCACGGCCTGCTTACCTAAAAAACCCCCATATCCGCAAACCAACTCCCATTGTCTCCCGCCAACGCAATCACACGGGCACCTGAAAATATTTCCTTTTCCAACGACAATGCATACAAGAATTACCTAAAATTCCTAAAAAGAATTTTTCCTACATGGGCATTCACACATTATCAATGCATCTCTGCATTAGCGACCCAAAAACCGAATTTCCAATTAGTGTAGATATTCACACTATAGTTCGATCCTGCAGTCGCCATAGATGTCATGCATAATTGATACAGATGGGGTATACACAACCGTCATTGTGTATCCATCTAAATTACTTTCCGAAGACTTGCAACTATTGATTCAGTTGCAAGCACTTCTCGCGGAAATATTTCTTTGTTTGAATCTTCAAACAATCACCGACGTCACGCTTTGCCGTCGGATTGGATTCAATAGCATAAACATATGCAAACAAACGAATCCGATTCTTCCAGTCGGCAGAGAGACGATATACGATCTCTATTGTATAATTTATTGCAATCCCTTTTACCATCTAATGAGCGGCTGCTATTTAGACAGCTGATCCTCATTACCGAAAGATGCCTTAGGTCGTTTCCCCTTTGTTCTTTTTCCCTCGCCGTAGGTTCCGTTTATCCTTGGCTAAACGCTTCGATGAACACGGTGATGTGTACGAACACACACATACACCACCGCGTCCCAGAGACCGCCTTCCATTGATCACTGGTCAAAGGAAATTTCATTTCCTTTTTACCACACCACCAAAAATTCACCGCAAACGATTGAATATCGTTGAGTCGTATTCCAATCACCAATCCGGACGGTTCGTCTTCCGCTCCCCATGCCGTCGGGGAGGCGTACATCCCCGGAGTCGCAGATTTTCAAGCCCCGAGTCGTGCGAGTCAATCGCGCGAATGCCAGCAATGTAATTAATAATCAAATACACTAACCAAATAAATTCAAATAAAAAACTAATATTAATAAAACAATAACCGTGTGTCTTACTTTTTGTGTTGGTGTTTCCTCTGCTTTGCGTAATCGGTTTGTGACGGCGTTTTGTTGTTTCTGTTGAGAACTATGCATCTTAGTGTTCGGCGGAACTTACGGAATTACTTGTTGGTGACGGCGAAGTAGAACCCTGCGCCCATGCCGGTGTCACGACCTCGCACCCCACAGTTTCCCCGAGAGAGAAAGTGTTCGTCTCCACTAAGGATACGTTTTACCTACCACAAGAGAGACGTAAAGTCACTCTTTGTGGAACAGAAAACCAGATCTCGTAATAGAGATCATGGTAGTATGTGTGCACGGGTGAACGTGAGGATCATAATATTCAACACACGCGCGAAGGCGATGGATAAACGAAACAGACAGGCGGTAAGGACAAAGGGACCGCGAAGATCGTTGGTAGTACACATGTTTATGTGTGCATGGGTTCTTTCATGGGATAAACCATGAGAACGAACCTGAAACGACGAAAAGGGCATAGGGTGTATCCACGAGATGTGAGTTCGGTAAAGCAAACAAACCGAATCTCCTTCGATGCTAATGGTTTTGTTTGCTCATGCCGCTGCTGATGAGAAGCAGATGCCGAAATATGAGAAGACAAAGGGAACGCTTAGGTCTTTGTCTAAGATGTGCATTGCAGCTAAATAAATAGGCGGCAATGCAATGTGGAAATGCGCTAATTGATTTTAGCTTGATTACCGGGAAATGGTGTTTATGGCATCGCTGGCAAGGGTAGGTATTCAGTTCCTATTTGCATTTCCCTGTGCTGTAGGATTTAATTGATGGTTTAAGACGCGAGATGCGTATATTTGTTCTGGTCCCTTGGGTGTAGGTCGCCAGCCAATGTGTATGTATGGTAATTTATGATACACTTGGTGGGGGCGGGAAATAGGCGACGCAATGTTTATGATCCCTGTTATGATTCGTCTAGGGGGATTTGCTTGGCACTGAAGGTGCCGAATTGGTTTTGGGGTTCCTGATAAGTTAGGAAAGAATGCTTACAGGGAATTTGTATGCGAAGAGATGCATGAAAGGTATGGATTCTTTACAGGGAATTTTAGTTAAATAAATTTGATCTATTTGATACGTGAAGCATTTACAGGTGCTTAATGCGTTTGCTTTAGCAAAAACCTATGCAGACTGGGATGAAGTTATGGGGGTTTTTCAGGTAAGTGGGCCGTGGGGTTTGGCGGAACCGCCATAGGCTAACCAACCCGTTTCCGTTCCATCTCCTTGCTAAAAAATGCATATCTAAAAACCTAAATACTTTTATTTAACACCAAATTCAGATTTAGAACATTTGTTGCAGATTCGCAGTAAGATTTATTGAAGAGTTTTAGCACGTTCGCATTTGCCAGCTGTCAGCTACCAGCTGACAACGCATCGGCAACAGAGAGAGAAAGATACATTAGCGTCACAATTTCAAATTTATCAACGGCAATTCATTCATTCTCTCGAGTTGGCCTTGGACAGTGTCATTCAACGCCTATCCTTAACGCTCCTCATTCAACACCATTTTTTTTCCAACGGTATCATCAAGGCTGCTCCTCGATAGTATAGTGGTTAGTATACCCGGCTGCCATGCGGGAGACCGGGTTTCGATTCCCCGTCGGGGAGCCTCTGGCGCAAGACTAATGACCTTGCCCAGAAAAAAAACAAATCATTATGGAAAATTTAACAAGCCTCAGGACTTGCTAAATAAGGTCAAGGCCAGTTCCCGGCTGTAGTGCCGATGATGATGATGATCATCAATGCTGATCATTCAACGGTTATTCTCAACGCTGCTCATTTAGCGCTTATCCCCAACGCGGTTCATTCAATGCTTATCCTCAACGTTACTTATTCAATGGGATCCTCAATGGTGATCATTCAACGGTATCCTCAACGCTGATCATTCAATACTTATCCTCAATGTTGCTTATTCAATGTTATCCACAACGCAGCTTATTCAACGGTATCCTCAACGCTGATCATTCAATGGTTATCCTCAACGCTCCACTTTCAACGGCTATCCTTAACGCTGTTTTTGTTTTTCAACGATATTCTCAATGCTGATGATTCAACGGTTATCCCCAACGCTGCTTATTTAACGGCTATCCTCAACGCTGTTTATTCAACGGTATCCTCAACGGCGATCATTCAATGGTTATCCTCAACGCTGTTCATTCAACGCTTTTCCTCAACGTTTCTTATTCAACGGTGTCGTCAATGCCAATCATTAAACGGCTATCCTCAGCGCTCCTTATTCAACGGTATCCTCAACGCTGATCATTCAACGGTTATCCTCAACGCTGATCATTCAACGGTTATCCTGCATGTTACTTATTCAATGTTATCCGCAACGCTGATCATTCATCGGTTATCCTCAAGGCTGTTTTTTTTTCAACGATGTCCTCAATGCTGATCATTCAGCGCTTATCCTCAACGTTACTTATTCAACGGTATCCTCAACGTCGATCATTCAACATTTATCCTCAACGCCAGTTATTCAACAGTATCCTCAACACTGATCATTCAACGGTTATCCTCAACGTTGATTTTTCAACGGTTACCCCCAACGCTGCTTCTTCAACGGTATCCTCAATGCTGGTCATTGAACGCTTAACACTAACGTTGCTTATTCAACGGTTATCATAAACGATACTTATTTAACGGTTATCCTCGACGCTGCTCACGGTGGATGCTACCTCATCACAAAGGTCGCATCCCCAACATTTATGGTCCTTCGAGACGGATCCAGACCTATGGATTAAATAGTGAAAGTGCGAGTGCTCAGCAATGGTGAAAGTGGCAATTAGATACTTTGTTCGCTCACTCCCGGCACTATCAACAGCTTCCGCAATGATCCGAACCAATGTTCAGTCCAATCACATCCCCTCTAGTGAGCTACCTTCAGTGCAGCTATCTACGATCTCGACCAAGCATGTGGCAAAACAACTGCCTACTCCCACAGTAAATCACCAATAAGGAGCCTGTGGGGGTTTGAAGTAATGATGCCTAACACGGGCACTGATTCACTTAAATCCCACCATATGCGTCAACGGAAATTGTTCACTAAGGCAGAGAAAGGAAATAAACACGCACTGGGCTTGTTTATGGTTATTGTTTTTTTTTATTTGTTCTTTTTCTTTTTTTTTTCTTTTAAGGTATCAAGTTCGAAATAATGTTTAATCAAATAATTACACAAATTTATAATTTTGCTGTGAGCACTTAATATAGAGTTCCTTACTATTCCTTCAGAGATTGTTCTTAGGTTTTGTTCAATCTTATTACACACACTCAAATTTGTTAGTTGATTGTTGTTAAATTTATGTTAAATGCACATGATTCAATATGATAATGTATTCATTGGTTCTTTCGGAATCAACAAATATACGGCAACAAATTCACTTGCTAAAATGAAAGACCGACTTTAACGACTATTAACTCAGTTGGAAAAATTAACTCACGACTCGCACGTAAACTGGTACTGAAAACACGTATGTGTGCACGCGGTGGTGGATGGAAATCGACTGGTGCAATCAGGGATGAAAATTGACTTTTTGGGATCAGCACAACGATCAACCAATCATAATCATGCTCTCTTCTGCATTCATTAATTTCCCAGCCCATCGGGGTGAATAAACACTTGTGCATTCATTCTACAGTCGATGCACATTGGGTGAATGAGGAAACCAAAAGGGAGAGCACAATGGTCCCGGGGTTGATTTGGCTTAAGCGTGCATGCACGAATGCAAAATCTGGTGATGGCCCAGTGACCTAGCTAGGATATCGTGGTGATCTCAGAGTGCAATGTACTCACCAAAATGCTACCCGTCTCATCTCTAATTTCAAGTCGCGTGTATCGATCCATATAACATCGCCGTAATCACTGAAGCAACAGGCTCCCTGCACGTTCTGCAGAGCCTCACACCACATGTTCGCCTGCGAAGGGTTTCGGTCGCTCACAACTGCCCAACGGAAGTCCCTTGCAGATAAGAAGAGACTGTGCTACAACTGTTTGGGTCGACACCGGGACTGCTACTCCAGCAAGGTATGCCGGCAATGTCATCGAAGACAACACACCTTCCGCATGTCGGGACAACCACCATCAACAGGCCGTATTCATCATCATATCCAAGAGTGAGAATAGGACCCGCCTATCGAATCGAACCCAATTAAGGGCTCTGCTGACACGCAGTCAACAACCATCGTTACTCCAGCCAACCGCTCGGGTGACCGTCAATGGAAGGTTCAAGTTCGTGCTCTGGTGGAATCGTGTTCTAGGGCCACCTTTATATCGGAATCACTCGCTCGCGGTTGTGCCTCCGGCGGCAAGCAGGATCCGTTCCTATCTACGATGTCGGAGGTACTCGCTGCCTTACTGCGGATGCGCAAACAGCAATCATCATCACCCCTCGCTTCCAGAGCTCCCAACGTTGGACACTGACTGCCTTCATCTTGTCATGTCTCTCGGGGTACATGCCACCATTATAAACAATGGCATGGGATTTCAATGGGATCGTTTGTGGCGGATCTGGATCTGTCAGATCCAAACATCGATTCTGGCGACAAGGTGGAGCACTTCATCGGAGCAGACTTCTACTTCGCCCGCATTCTCGAAGGATTGAGGGAAAACGAACACTCCGACCTCATCGCGTAGGCTACTCACTTCGGATGAGTGCTAATAGGCGGAGCATCCGCCACATCATCCATTCCCGATGTGACGAGATCTTTCACCAGGCTTTCGTGGGTTGCGAACTTACAACTCCAAGTCAGCGCAATTGGTAGAGTCTGCAACTGTAGATCGCAATGCATCCCAGCGGGTAGAGGTAACGTTTCGTCGCCATCGATTCCATTGGCCATACAAGAGATTCATGGAATAAACCACCATCGACCATCTGCGCGACACGACCCTCGGACATAATTGACGTCCACAGAATCATCGTAAAGGATAAAGGCTCTCACGAGGTACTGAGGATCTGCCGAAAACAGAAGCATCAAAGAGTATCAAGGAAGAAGGGAGAAATTCCAATTCCAAGAGATCTCAAAGGAATCACCGCCCAACTCAACATCTCACCTAGAACAGCGATAGCTCGCGTAGGAAATCTCAATCATTCAATGCAGCAGGGGGCCGAAGCCCGGCTTAAGACCAGCATCATCGGAATCAATCGCGAGTCTACGCAGAAGTAGCACAGAAAGCAGAACCTTTCAGTGTTCCTCATGGTAGGCGGCCTCCATCAGTAACCACACATTAACGACATCGTTAAGCTACCTCGCCTTAATCCAATAGTGTGGGACCTGTCCAGGTCAGGTCCACACATCAAATAAAAGATCGAAAGGGGCCGTCATATCATAGTTATCCAACATCATGAAGATATAGCACGAAAATCAGGAGCCTTCAGTGTTTTTCATGGCGGTCGGGTCCCCCAGTGAATACCCATCTCATGACATCGCACCACCCTGGACACAAAAACACAAGGACCACAATATACCTGAAGATACTTTCGACGAAAGTTCATTCGGCGAGAAAATTGGAAAATGTACGAGTTAACCTGCTAATGGGGCTGGTGTACAAATAGACCAGACTCAGCATAGTAACACATGCACCTCAAGTTGCAATAAATGATTTGTAAACGCAGACAAGCTCATACAGAGCAATACAACCGCAATTCAATATAAGATTGATACAACATCTATTCCTCCGTCATCAATTCACGTTACGCCATGCAGTTCTCCAGTAGCTGTGAGGAAATGATCGACAAAATCATCGTCGTTGAAACTCATTTCGGATGATGTCAATAGTACTGGAACCTCTAGAAGAACATCAATCTCCCCCAGTGAAAAGGGCAACGGAGGAATAATAAATGAAAATGTCTGCAGTACTGCAAATACCATCGTCGTTACTACAGTAGAAAGTTCACCTGAAGGTGCTAATCTGAGTAGTTCTATCAATCCATCCAAACTTGCCGAACAATTGAGCAAGCTGCTACCTGTGAATAGGAAAACCTCTCCAATAAATATGTCTCCTTGGAATCTACACATAAATCCGAAGAATCATCATCTAAAAAGGCTGAAACCTTTTAACGACACCCAAACCAATAACACCTACACTGTCACCGAACACAAGCGAATCGTCTCAGCAGCATCAATAAGTCCAGGACCAACAAGTACCTTTTGGTCACCCGGGCCCTCTGCCCCTCTGCAGGAGTTGCATCGCTTTACTCCTTAGGCCAACGCTACTTTCCGGCAACTGCTTGCTCCACGAACGGACTTGTGAAAACCACTCAACCGCGACGGCCACCCTTATCAGGGCCTCGGGATCGAGGTCCTCCCCTGTCAAAGAGGATGATTTGCCAATAGTTGGAGAAGGCGGGCGAGATGATGCAGATTAGCCTTGGATGGTGTCATTCACCGTTATCTTTAACGCTGATTATTCAACGGTTACACGCTGCTTATTCAACGGTTATCCTCGATGCTGCTCACGATGGATTCTACCTTATCACAAAGATGGCATTCCCCAAGAACATTCAATATACATTTGGTCAAAAAAGTACGAATTGATCATTTAAAAAAATCGTTTCTTAAAATCTAAATCGGCACAACTGTCCTCTATTCTGACGCGAACTTTGAGCGAGACATGTAAAAGAGTTTGTTTACAGCACTCGGTTTTGTCTGTTCATCTCAATTGTGTTTTGGAATTTTTCTTGGATTTTCTCCAAAACCGATCAGCGTAATGGGCCTTAAGACGATGTCCGCCTGCATCTACACGACCGACTCTCCCAAGCCCCTGGTCGATACGGACTCAGACGTTTCCTTCCTTCCCCGCCGGGCTAAAAACCTCCAGAGGCAGGATCGGATTCTGTACGCAGCCATCTCGACGCTCATATCCTCGTACGGACACCAATGATACACACTTCATGTGGACTTGCAGCGGCATCTCGAGCGGGACTTCATTATCGCCGACGTCCCCCACGCCATACTGGGGTCGGACTTCCTAGGGAAACATGGACTTATGGTCGACGTCGGAAACAAACGTCTAATCGACCCACTCACCAACGTGACGTCGCGCACAACCAACCATCCCTCCAGCAGCACTGCACTCAGTCTTCACTATCACTAGCCCTTTCAACAACAACAAATTAGCACAACGATGCACAGAATTGTTTGAAGAATTGATGTCTTCACCCCCGACGCCGGTACCGTCCACATACTCAGACTAAAGGTAAAACACACCATATCCACCACAGGTTCACTCGTCTTCGACTGCCCACGCAGGCTGAGCGGTGACACACTCGCTGCCGCCATTCGCTGCAACATTCGCGGACCTCATCAAGAAGGGCATCGTTCGGATCTCCTCCGGCCAATGGACAATCTTAATCCCACAGAGGGGGGCCTTTATTACGTAACATCCCTAAGGGACAGAATGTTAGTATTAGTTAGTACATATACCATTTGGTACACCGACCCTACCAACACAGTTTTAGGAGTGCCGTTGGCTGTCATTGTCATTTTAAGAAAACGTTTGGGGTAGACAGATTTGTTTGGATTATTTGATATCCCAGTTTCCGCATTAGAGCTAGGGCTACCCCTTGATTGGTGTCCTTCCTGAGGTGGTGGTATTCGTCTAGAATCACTTTGTGGCGTTCTTTAAGGCGTGTTTCCTGTATAAAGGCTACCGCTATATTTTGTTGTCGGAGGCGCTCAAGGAGATATATTCTCCTCAAGTGATCTGACGAAAGGTTAAGGGTTGAAATCCGGAATTTTAAAAACCTAATCTGATTACTCGGAGCAGAAGCTCCTAATACTACAGTTTGGAGCTAGGTGTTATCACACCTTCCTGACCTTCCGCCGAACACTGTCCGTAAAAATCAAAAACACTTTTTTTACTTTTTTTTTTAATTTTTTTTATTGTTGTATATGAACACTTTCTCTAGACGAACACTCGCCCGTTTTCTCGAAGGTTGCGGGTCTTTACCCTGCGGATATTATCACTGGACTAACTTTAAAACTTTCTTCAAGGGATGGAAAACTCACCCGGTTGTTCTTCCTTTCTCTTCCGTATCTCTTATCCCTTGGTGTCCTCTCTTTACCAAGGGATTTCTTCTTTCCAGGAGATCGCACCCTCGCTTGTCCTACGGTTTGGTATTGTTCGTAGGAATACTGTGTAGGTGCACCCACACACACAGTCACGAACGTTGCTGTCCGTGTGGCCGGAAATATGCCGAGGATCGTCAGGTTTTTCACACATCTGCGGTTTCCCTTTGTGTACATTACCCGCGTGTGGTTTATGGCCCTGGTGATTTCCTCAGCCGAAGTCATTAACTTCGGCTGCGATATTTACATGGTTTTTATTACCTTGTAGGAACAGTGTCGGTTGTTTGGTTCATTGTTTAACTTTTGTTCCTACAATAGTCCTTTCGATAAGGAAAACCAAATTGCGGTTGGCTCAAGGGAAGGTCATACATTTGTTTATTCCTTGGCCATACATTTATCGACTGGGATTTTCCTGGTTGTCGGCATCTGGCACTTGTGTTTGCCCAGCTAATGGGTCGTCAAACAATTTCTTTTCTGGATAGTGTCCTTCGATAGCCGTGCAGGCATGAGGAATCGGGCGAGAAATTGGACCCATGTGTCTGTGGATACGTCGGGTCGAGAACGCCCATATGCTTTAGCTGGGCGGAAAGATAAATTGGGCCCAGGTGTCTGTGGGCACGTGGGGCTGAGAACACGGTAGAAGGTCCCCTTTCGCTAGGCGAAAGTTATTTAACCCCACAGTGGTTTGTGCGGTTCACAGGACCGTGACACATGGCCAGTAGCCTGATGCGTCAATGCTTCGCTTTTCATCCGTTTAATCGTATGTTCAAATCACCGTCTTCACTATTCTTGCTTAACGCAACAATCCGACGTGATCTGTACACACACAGCACACAATCTCCCATAGGAAAACAGAACTTTACTACTCGATCACGACTTCCGCATAGAGCACCGACACACTCGCATGCTCCGACGTCCTCTCGTTCGGGCGTTTCTCGCTCCGTCGTTCGCACACGAAGTTGACCGTAACAAAGTTACTGAGGAGGGAGTAGTGTGGCGTTTCTAACAGATACACACACAATATACAAGCAAATAGTGAAGAACACCGAAAGGAAATTCGAATAAGCAAAAGCATCAGAGCCATATACCATAGCGATAACATGAAATTCCACATCGTTTGAGTGTGCTTGAGTTTAGAAATCGAATTCGTAGACGCGGCCGTGGCCTGGTGTGTTGAGCATTGGTTACATTCTTAGTGATTCTAACCCTCATAGCGTCAGTTCGAATCACACGTTCTTCACTATCGTTACAAACGCTATAGACGCGCGCAACAAATGCTGTTATCTATGATGTTGTATTAGTGTAGACACGTCCATTCTAAATATTTCTTAGGCAAGTTTATGAATTTGCCTATTGCCCCCATGAGTCTGCCTTGTGTTTGCACAGTTTGACTATTGGGCGTTTCAGTGCTGCAGATTTGCTCTTTGCGAAAGATGTCTGCGTAGCTGACATTTGCTCGTGTGGCATCTATTCTGTTGGCTACTAGATTAACTTGTTCTTTTAAAACGAGAGTTTTTTCTTTAGTCAGATTGGTGAATTCAGTTCTGTTTTTGCTAAGCCCTTTGTATTTAGGACAGCCTAAATAATTTGCAGGATGACCGATTTGTATGCAGTTGTTGCAATATGCTGTACTAGATTCGTCTTTGACGAGCTAACTTTTTCCTTGTCCATGTGGATGCTCACATTTCAGGCATTTATAGCGCCTGGCGCAGTTTTTAGCTGCGTGTACGAAGGATTGACATCGTTGGCATTGGATTGGGCCAGAGGTTTCCTTTGGTCTTTCCCAGGAGACGGGTAAGCGATAAACGCTTTTAATTATCATGATAGCTTCAGGTAGTTTCCCGGAGAGTGATCTCACTACAAATAGATCGTAGAGAATATTCAGTCGGTTAGACTTAAGTGTTGTGACTTTGTTGACTGTATTTGTACATATTAATTGAAATGCAACCAAGACTTCATCTGGGTCGAAATCAGAAGTTAGACCCCTAGGACGAGTTTGGCTGATCGGTTTTGTTTGGGTGTACAAGAATGGGCCTGTACCTCAGGATTGTCCCTGAGGATTTTGATGCGTTCCGCATGAATTATGGGGTCATACATAGAGTTTGCGTTTCGAGCGCAAGACGTACGTCACCTTGAAGATAAGGTATGGAGCTTTAACTTTCATATCGCCAATAAGTCGTTTCACATTCGCGTTATAGATTACAATGGGTGGACAAAACATTATTTTCTTGGGAACATTTCACTTTTCGCTTATCACTAGTTATTTTTTTTTGTTTCGCTGCATTAGCATACGCTTATTCCTTACCTAAATTTTTTGGTACACTGACGTATTTCTGTTCTGTCCTCGGTGCTCGCTTCTCCGTCGACCTGACGATGGACAGATCTCCAAGGATCTGGAACCTGTTGTTGTTGCTGCTGCTGCTGCTGCTCGGTGTTCCATTTTTCGTAATCTCTTAGGAAATGCTCTTTGGCTGATGCCGTGACGGACTGACGGTAATCCATCCATCTGCTCCCGTTGTGTTTTCGTTTATTCTGACTTCCTCTGCTGTAAAAAGCTAGGTTTTTGTGGCGCTTTTCTTTGGGATTCAGATTCCCTAAGCCGCTTTGCTTTGGCACCAATTGTGCTGCAGATTTGCTTTTCGGTTGGGGTTTCTGAATTCTTTTCTCCTCGCTTGCATTTTTTAACGGTATCTTTGAGGCTTGGTTTCACCCAATGTGCTGTGTAATACGAATACTGGGACGTGATGTCAACCTACCATTTTCCCCACTGGCTTTTATGGAAGAATGATTTCGCCTTTACATGTCTTCGTAACTCAAGGGGAAAGAAATTAGGTTTGCGTTAGAATGATAATTCCCCTTTACACTCCCTTCCCATAGGTTAACGTCCAAAGCCACTCCAGAACCACGCCACCCACATTTCCTTTTCCCCCAAATCCCTATCCTAAAATTTCCTATTCCGAAGTCAAATTACATGCCTGAACTAAATGTTCTCGCACAGAAACTTTTCACATAAGTACATGGGTGCCCCGAAAAGTTTCCGACGTCAACACGAAGGTAGCAACACTCGTCAATAAAAGCTAGTGAATGTAGTTGTGCATCCTTTGACAGTTACTCACCAAAATGTCAGCCATTTTTAAAACGTGGTTTTTATTTGACAGTCATTTGAGTGAGTCGATGTGAGTGTTTTTGTGGAAATGGACAAAATTGAGTATTGAGCTGTCATTCAATTTTTGTTTTTGAAAGAAAATACGCCTAGGCAAATCAAAGATGAGTTGGACTCTGCGTATGGGGACTCTGCACGATCATTTACCACAGTGAAATTTTGGGCTGCTCAATTTAAACGTGGCCATGGGAGCTTGGGAGACGATGAACGTTCGGGACGTCCAAAAATGGCAGCAATTGACGATAACATTGCTAAAGTTCACAAAATGCTACTACACGACTGCCGAGTTAAAGTGAGAGTGATAGCAGAGGCTACGAAAATGTCCAAAGAACGTGTTTAACATATATTAAATCAAGCTTTAGGCATGAGAAAGCTGTCCGCGCGTTGGGCGCCGCGTTTGCTCACTTTAGACTAAAAACGTGTTCGAATGAACATTTCCAACGCTCTGTTGGTGCAGTTTAAGCGCAATAAATCCGAGTTTTGGCGCCGATTAATTACTGTCTATGAAACTTGGATTCGTCACTATACGCCCGAAACAAAAATACAGTCAAAACAGTGGAGTGCAAAGGGGGAATCGTGTCCAAGAAAAGCTAAAACGGGTTTTTCGACTGGGAAAGTGATGGCGACTGTTTTTTAGGGATAGTCAAAGAGTTATCTTAATCGATTATCTTCAAAAAGGAAAAACCAATACAGGAGCGTACTACGCATTATTAATTGACCAACTGAAGACAGAAATTCGGAAAAACGGCCACATTTGCAGAAAAAGAAAATCCTGTTTCACCGTCTCACACCTCACGAAATCCACGAATTACGGTTTGAACTGTTTGACCATCCACCTTAATCACCAGATCTAGCCCCAAGGGACTTCTTTTTCTTCCTTAATCTAAAAATTGCGCTCGGGGGACAGAGATTTTCGTCAAATAAGAAGGCAATCACCTTGGTGACCAGTTATTTTGCAGAGAAAAACGCCGAGTACTACTTGGACGGATTAGAGAGATGGGAAGTTAATCTCTAGTCATGTTTTGTTTGGCTGTTGTTTCTTCCCCGTGTTGTGGCGTGCTGCTCGTGGACTGTATGAATTTGATGGAGTCAAACTCCCAATGCCGTAAACGAATTCCGTGTTAACATTAGTTGTAGAATTCAATTTTTTATATCCTTGGGGTGGCGCAAAATTAATCATCTAATTTTGTTTTTGAATTACTTTTTTACTAAATAAAAAAAATGATTTTGAGTGATGGAGATCTTTATTTGGACCCTTACAATGTTTTCTGTTAAGTGAAAAGATGATATCCGTCAAGTGGCTGAGGCCAGTGTTGATACACATTTGTACCCGTTTCATTGCATTTTCCATTACTTTCCGCAAAATGTTCAATGATAACTGTTCGCATTCCCGTCGAATATCCTCCTTAATAGCTGCGATTGTCTGAGGCTTGTTGGCATAAGCCCTCGACTTCAAGTAGCCCCAAGAAAGAAGCCTGGGATAGTTAAATCGGGCGATCTTGCTGTCCATGCCAAATAGCCAAAACGGGGGATTACGCGACCAGGAAACGCTCCCTTCCCAATATCCATTGCGGCTCGTGCTGTGTGTGTGGTTGCACCGTCTTTTTGGAATCACATATTCACCAAGCCCCGCTCATCTAATTCCGACAGTAAGAAGTCATTTATCATGGCCCTGTAGCGTTCGCAAGTAACAATGACGGTATTGCCGATGGCGTCCTCAAAAAAATACGGTCCAATTACTCCTCCTGCGAGAACGCCGCACCACACAGTGGCTTTGAGTGGATGTAATGGCTCTTCGTGCATCACATGCGGATCTTCGTGCCCCAGGAACGAAGATTTTGCTTATTGATGTAACCGCTTAAGTGGAAAAGCCCCCTCTTCGTAGTTGAGAATAAGGATGGCTTGACAGTAATTCACACGCCATACATTGCTTGTCTGTTTGTATTCTGCAGCTGTGTAGTTTGCAAATGTCGAATATGATTGACGTACGACGCCATTTGCAAAAATTATAACATCTGCCGATAGGGTGATTAATTTCGCGCCACCCTATATATTTCAATGTGTATAATGAACCTGCTCACGGTTACTTCGTGTTGCGGTTGTGTGCGCGTTCTCTTAAGCTTACCCGAAGAATCCCCCAAAATTGCAACCCAACTCCCATTGTTTTTCGCTAATGCAATTGCATTAGCACCTGAAAACATTTCCTTTTCCAAGGACATTTAATGCATACAACGCATTATCTAAAATTCCTAAAAAGAATTCTCGCAACATTCACGCATTTAATGCACTCTTCAAATTCCCTGAAAGAATTTTTTAAAGTACATAAGCATCACAAATCCCAAACCATTCGGCACCCTTTGTCATCATTAAAATGCAATGTCGGACAGCTTGTTTATGCAGCTGCAATAAACCGACCAGCGATTCGTTTGTTCAATCGACAAACAATTACCGCATCTTAGGCATTATCCCCAAACCCAATTCTCCAGCATTTCCTAATGCAAACACGAACCCGGTTTCTACTGCAGCCAGAGATGCCGTAAACATCCAATTTGCTTTTAGCACCATTTCCCGGATGACTAGCGGTTTATTTATTCAGCTGCAATGCACAATTCATAATGTCTTTTTCCATCTTCCCTTTTTTGTCAGCTTCGTTTCTCATGACCCTCGTGCATGAGTAAAACAATGCATCTCGTTTATCCTTTGTTTCACCGCATCGATAAGCAGCGTGATCTTCACGATCAAGTACACGCACACCACCACAGGACCTCACCAGCGAAATCCTTCTCCCTCGTTTTCACCACGAGAGAAACACTTTCCCTCTCGAGGAAACTCACCCCATTAGCGAATGTATATCGCCGAGTCGCATTTCAACCACCGATCGGTCGGTTCGTCTTCCACTCCCCGTGGCGTCCGGGGACGCGTACATCCAGGAGTCGGGATTAGGTTAATTGAATACCAAATATATTCAGTTAATAGTAATAGTCGGACTTATAGTGCGAAGTGTTTAGATAGTTTGTGTATTGATACGTTTGAACGATGGCAATGAGAATGCTTAAATTAAGATATTTGAAAGGTTCCAAGTGACTTTTAATTCAGGTTTTTTTTCCCCTAATTAACCAAAAAAAAAGTGTCTATCATTTTAATAAAGAAACAATTTAATGAATATACAATATCCAGTGTGTTTCGATTAATTTCTCCTGTGTGTGATGTTTTCTCTTCGGCTGTGGTGGTCGTTGTTGCAGCGGAATTCGACAGAACAACGCTGGGTGACAGTGAACAATTTGTGAAGGCGAGGTAGAACCCTGCGCCCATGCAGGCGCCACGACCTCGTACCCCCACAGTTGTACTTAGCACGAATTAACACGAACTGCGGTTTTTGATGGAACTCCGATGTTTATCTATTTAGAAACTTAGCAAATTCACAAGACTGAATCGAAAACGATTAAGTGACGAACATCTCTTTTTAATTACTCCTGACATTTAATTTGAAGTTGGTTCGACGTACTCCTGCAATGTTTCCTTTCTTTATTCTCCTCTTCCTTCCCGTGATCCTTTTCCTTTGTTCGATTTTTGATCAGTTACCGCTCCTCCACCTGTCTTTTATTATCCCGCAAATTTCAGGTCATTCCAATCAAGAGCAGTACTACTGTGCTGTTCTCTTGAGTTCCACCCAGTATTTCTTGTGTCACAATAAACGTAATCAATATCGAGCTCAGATGTTGTGACACAAGATAACATTTTGAGTGTAGAGCGTAGAGAGTTATTTCAAAGCATTATGATGAGCACTCTCGTCACTAGTTGCAAATCGCAACGGTTGCTTTAACATGTGCTCATTCTTGTGATCCCCATTATATATTTTCGAACGAAAGGAAATTCCAATGGAGTTTCTTAATTTTTTTGTTTGTTTAGCTTTTTCTTTTTTTACTGCACAAGGCACGATAGCACTCAACAGACGCACTTGTGTGTAGATGGCTTTGTTTATTCAAAATGTGAAGGTGCATTCAATGGCCATGTATGTCCTCGATAGGATGTAAAAATGATTAGAAAACTCAATGGATACTGCGACCTAGGTAAGTCTTTCGATTTCGTCGTTAGAATATGGGCATAACCATCCTTTCTATATCTGTTCCACAGTTCAAGTTAGTGAATATATTCCACTTCTCCAAACGTTCTCTGATGGTATCCTTCCATCAGAGAGTGCGCATAAGTTCAGATTAAAGGATAGTTGGGCGACGTACCGATAAAAACAATCGGCCGAACGACACGAATGTGGAATCCTTTCCCTGATGACGTGTTCACTCGGAATTGTAATATGCAGACTCTCAGCAGACCGATATATATTCCCCGCCTCCTTCTTAAGCTCATTCTCAGTTAAGGATTCATCAAAACCTCTTTCGTGCCCGCAAGTGTGAAAAAAAAGTCCTTCTAAGTCTATCATGCAATATGAACAAATTGATTTACTGATTCAATTACCTGCAATATTTGTACAAGTAACAGAAAAATGTCCTGCTTCACGCTTTCCGTCTGAGAAGCTGTCTCCGATTCAATATCCGAATCAATTTTCAAATCTCTAGCGGAATTTTTCCTGTGTACAACAACCAAAAAACAAGCAAAACCCTCATCAAGCCGAGAAGTGAATTATATCAAAGGCGCATTCTCTAAATCAAATCAAGCATTTATTTGCCGATTGGAGCTTAAAGAGTTGGAAGGGACGCTTAGAGCCTATCTCGGTAGATAATCTTCCGCATTATTTCACGTCCTAAACGTTCATTCATCGTCGACTCCGTCTCCTCTTTTTTAGATCCCTATTCCTGTAACATACTTTGTGTTCTGTTGCGAAAACACGGATGTGGAATTGTGCACGTGATCTGATAGTGAAATAGGACCCTTCTATTCCTTTTTTTTTTTCGTTAACATTACCGTTTATCCTGGCACAAGTGAAGCAGACGATGGAAGCAAACGTGAGGTACTAGTGCACAAAGAAATTCTGTCTGAAGTCCCTATTTGATTTGGATTGATTTATTCTCTCCCAGTTGCAGGCAAGAACCGCCACTGTGTGCAATTTTTCACTTATCGCGAAGAAAAAACAAGTCACGTGCCTCAGAGTGTGGTAATCATTCAGTAAAATATTGGCGTTCTTCCGTATCCTGGCGAAAGGACGTTCAGCCTGACTTGTGGAAAGGGCCGGGAGAATTATAAGTTTCCATTCTTTAATAATTTGAATCGTTCACATCCGATGAAGCACGATTTGCGAATAAGCTTGTCCCTCCCCACATCCGCCGCCGACTAAGTGCAACGCATATAAATTAATTCCATGAATCACTTTACCCGATTCCATATCTCTATTCGAAAGTCTTGTATTGTCGATTATGTGCAATTAGAACAGACGCAGCAGCGACGGCGTTAGCATTTGAACATCCGTTTATTCAATTAAATCGTCGCGTCCTGTGCTGCCTTTTCCTAATTACAATTAGAACTTCACCCGTAGCGTTCTGTTGATTTAGAGATGCACACGGAGAACCAACTGTCAGGAACAGAATTCCTTGTGTGGCATTCCAGTTTCTCCAGTCGTGCATTTCGTCGATACATGGTTAAAATAGCTAAGAGCTCTTCGCATCCTTTGGTACGGATTTGTCCTAATGATGAACAACACAAAAAAACTCAACAGCGGTGCAGAAAACAAAGGAAAAAAAGAACGAAGAAGGCGAAAGCAAAACATTGTAACCCAGGAAACAACAAAAAACTCAGTCACATAAAAAACAGGAGGAGAGTGTATGGACAACCGACTTTATCTTCTTCCACCTTCGGTCCATCCTTTCATGTCGGAATGAATAGTAGGTGAAGTTTCAGTTTATAGATGGGGACAGGAAAGAGTGACCAATTGAATGATGGAAATAAAAAGTAGAATACATTATTTGCTGCCAGAACATTTAGACCCTACCTTTCCCTGTTGGTATTACTAGCCTATTTGATTCCATTATTGGACATGTTTTATACACCCACGTTTGTATTTGATATGGCATATGTTAAACTTTATACGGTTCTTCATTAGTTACACCTGACTGTGGTTGAAAGTACGCAAAGGGAACACATCATTTAAAAATCTATTTCAATTTTTTCTCTATGGCCCCCTTGGTGGGGCCTATCGTCCTAAATTTGTCGAATAATCCATCGTAAGGAGACCGAATGTGAGCCGGGGATATTTTGATCCATTCACGGAGAGGGTTTTCTTGAGCGAATCCATAATGTAGTGATTTTCGAGTGCAAAATATATTATACCGAGAAGGTCAGTGGATATGTATCTGGTGACCGTGAAAGCCAATTGTGTAGCTGAATCGAATCGTGGGACGTTTTTTTTGCATTCATTTTCATTTAGCTATGCAGAACCTTGTTAAAACGTCTACTCTCTTTTACTGAAATGTTTAATTGCACACAACAGTGGTACATAACATCGGGTGGCCTTAATCAATTTATTCAATGAAATGTTTACCGGAAAAATATGTTTCTTCTTTGTTCACTAATTATTTCATCAAACAGAACGTTTTGCTTCAAACTGCAGATGGAAATCGACAAAGCCTGACGAAGTTTTCAATAATCGATTAACTCTTTCGCGCCGATTCTGCAACACAGTCCCACAGCTTTACTTTTCCTTTATAATTAGAAATATGTTTGAATAATTAAAAGATTTTACGTTAACATACAATGTTTACACAACTACTCGTAATTTAGAAAACAGTCGGGTATTAGAAACAGGTTATGGGCATGTCTCTTCATTTTTTGGATACACATTATTTTTTGTTTTTCTATCTGTTGCGTACAGAAGTAGGTTTGTTGAGGCGTGAGCAGGCCACATACAACATATATTCGGCATATTCGGCATTCGAAGTGGCATATCTATCAGAAACCTTGGGGTGCGTAGTAACAACATAACTTTTCCTTTAAATTCTCCAATTTAATGGATGATATTGTAGCGAGCTTAGGGTTCGCTGGATTAATTATTTTTAATAAATAAGAGCCGTTAATTTGATTTTGAATTAATGTAACACTGTGGCGTTTCTAGCAGCTACACACACGACTGGTAAAGAACAACACCACCAAAAGCACATCCATTAAAGCCGTATACCATAGCAATAATATGCCATTACCACATTAGTCGAATGTATTTGAGTTTAGAAGTCAAATTCACATAAGCGGCAGTGGCCTGATGGGTAAGAGCTTTGGTTCTATCTTTTAGTGATTCTAACCGTGATAGCGTTATGGGTCTTGTAGTTCAATGTAACGTGGCGTGTCAATCAGGGTGCCGCAGGGGCACAGGTTAACCACGTAACCCCACTGGTTCAGTTCGTATCTGACGCCAAAAATTAAAACGCCTTCTTATTCGAAATTTATTTATTCATGTAAGTGTAAATTAGGAAAACAATATACTGTAACTTAGGAAGACAATATACTTCACAAACACTGTAGATATCCATTAGATGTTCGTAATGCTTATTTACATGTAACTTAGGAAGACAATATACTTCGGATAAAAAAAAACAAGGTAACTATATATCATATGTTCGTAATTCTTATTCACATGTTAACTTAAGCAGACAATGTACTTCGGGTAAAAAAACAAGGTAACTATATATTATATGTTCGTAATTCTTATTCACATGTAACTTAGGCAGACAATGTACTTCGGGTAAAAAAATAACACTGTGTAGATATAAGTTATATTCACAATATGGCGCACCACATTAGTCTTAGCCCGAACGGTTTTACTGACTCTTTTCAAATCTTCTCAACGACTAATTGTGACGTATTACCCGATCCCTTGGGACGGCCTAAGAGGGATGTAAATTAACGTTAGGGCGCGACTTGCCCTCACGGAATCCAAACCGAGATTAACCTCGACCATCGAAACGACAGAACACCAAAATTCCATCCATCGCTTCGATGGCCATATATGGTGCGATTTAGCTTTGGTTAAGCACAAGAAAAAAGGGTGAAATACACACATACGATAATCGCTTCTGCCGCTTACATGTGTATCTCCTAGCATGCGGACATGGGATCATCGCAATCTACATGATTGCATGTTCGCACAGGGGTTGAAATGTGTACACGATCACGACTGCGTAAAGCATTATTGCTGATCGTGCACATTTCGCTGGCATATCCTCGCAGTCGAATTCTGATGGTAAATTCTCATTTGTGAACTCGACTGCCTGGGCGTCAGCCGGATGCCTCATGTCTTGGTCTGTCGCATGACCGATCGATATGGGCATGCTATGCAGAGGAAAAATACACATTCCTGCAGGTGTACGGCTGGCGAGCAAACGAATATCGTGCAGATATTGCACGGGCAATATTGGTTGCCAAGAGGCATACCAAATTGCGCTTCAATGTAGAGGAATGCGACAGGAGACATGTACTGTGTATTTGGTTGGGTTCATGTTGGTCGCGTGATGATGTGACCAAACTGCTTTTTAGATTTTTAGCATTGTTGCTGGTGGCATTTTATGTCCGCAATCATTGCTGTTTTACAGGGTTTTCCTGTGGGGTAAGTACACGTTTTTCATGATATAGGGCACGCGAGGGAGATTACCTGGTGGTAATGAATGGATACGCAGTGGCGTTCGCGAGAATCGCCACAGCGTCGGTTCGAATCACTCGCTCTTCACTATCGTCGCAAACGCTATAACACTTTATTAGCCCGCTAATAACAACCGTTACTTTTACCGTACACTTAACGATTTCTTGACTTATCGCTTCCGTACTTATAGCGTCTTTGACTTCTTACTTCTTACTTCTGCTTCTTACTTCTCTTCCCGATCTGCGTGCGACGTATTTATACCGTTTTTCCTCATTCTGAATTGGTGTTTCGTTTCCGTCCGTTCCATAGCCTCGGATTTTCTATTGCTCCTAGTCTCCAGTTTTCCAGTACTTTCTAGAATAATCTAGTACTTTGTTTCGGACTTTCTAGAATATTCTAGTACTGATTGTCATATGCGTCACACTACCCTCCGCCTAGATTAGTTCGTCCCGAACTAAGTTCACTGGTCTCCTGGGTTAACAAAAGTCGCCAGTCGGTCACGATCTACCACTTTCATCTTGGCGTTCGGTCTTCGCTGAATCCTATAGACAACGTCGTTAATTCTTGAGAGAATCTTACACGGTCCTTCCCAATGTTGCTGCAATTTCGGGGTCCTTCCTTTTTGCCGATGAGGGTTATAAAGCCACACGTTATCGCCTGCATTAAATCTAGATGCGTTGGCTCGAACGACGTACCTTGTTTTCATCCTGTCACTGGATACCTTGATTTGCTTTCGAACCAAATGATGAATCTCGTCGAGGCGATTTCTCCATTCGGCTACGTAGTCTTTGGGCTGATCTATGGCGTCTGGAGGTATTTCGAATGGCAGATCGGCTGGTAATCGTATCTCTCGTCCAAATATAATTCTTGCTGGAGAATGGCCTGTCGTCTCGTGATTAGCCGATCTATAACTGATGAGAAAGGTTTGTACATATTTGTCCCAATCTCGTTTGTGATCACTAACGACCTTCGATAAATGCTCTTTTATTGTTCGGTTGAACCTTTCGACCATTCCGCCTGACTGTGGATGTAAGGGTGTGGTCCTGGTTTTCCTTACGCCCAGTGCCGCACAGATGCCTTGAAATATCTGTGATTCGAAGTTTCGGCCTAGATCGGAATCAAGCTCACAGGGAACTCCATATCTGCTGATCCAATTATTGATAAGCTGCTCAATGATGGTTGTTGCTTCTTGGTTTGGAATTTGAAGGACTTCCACCCACTTGCTGAAGTAATCTATGATAACCAACATGTATTTGATGTTGTCGTTGGTTTTTGGGAATGATCCTGAGATAACAATCGCAATTCGCTCGAAAGGGGCACCCACCTTGTGCTGCTTCATAGCGCTCCTTGGTTTTGCTGTTGGTCCTTTGGTCGCAGTGCAAGTTGTGCACTTCCTACACCAAGACTCGACGTCATCTCTCATGTGAAGCCAGTAGAATCGAGATCGTAATTTTATGTTTTATTAACGTCCAGATATCCACCGGAGGCCCCGTCGTGCATTTCTGTTAGTAACCTTTGATGGTGGGACTAGAATCTGCATTCGATGGGATTTTCCGTCCTCGGCTTCCCATTTACGCTTTAGAATTCCATCTTCCACCAGCAAGGAATTCCATTGTGCCCAATATGGCTTAAATGTTTCACTCTTGTCGGAAATATTGTTCCAAGTTGGCCGCTCGTTCTTTTCTTTGTGTTCCAGGATTAGCGACATATCTTCATCCTGACGTTGAGCTGCGCATATAGCATCACTCGTCCACCCATCTAGTACTTCTACTCGTACATTTCGGAGGTCGTACGCCTCTTGTTTTAAACGATCAATTTCTACTTCCGAACCCTGAAGGCGACGCTTTAGGGTCTAAATTTCAGCTTGCCTCTCTGCTAGATCAGTTGATAAGCGATTGTTCTCCTCAATGACCTTTTCTCGGCTGGTCTTAAGAGCAATTATCTGTTGATGCAATGATTTACATTCGGTCATGGTGCCGTCCAAGTCTGAATCACGCTGAAGGCTTCTCTTGTGATTAGCGCATGAACAACAATTCTCCATTGATGTTTCATTAATTTGTCGACGTTTCCTGCAGCCAACAGAGATGTGGCCGACTTCGCCGCATGTCCCACAATTCATATCAGATCTCGGGGTTCTCCGTTGTACATGCCCGATCCTTTGGCAAGAACATTCCTCGATGGACATTTCTCGGACTCTATGTGTACTCCTGGTAGCCAGTTTAGCAGATTCATATGCCAGTGCGAACGCCTGTATTTCATTAGTCGTCTTCTTTCCTGCCAAACGAACGGCCTGTTGCAAGTCCTGATGTTGGAGTGCATTTATAAATGCATCCATTGCTACCTCGTTCAGAAATTCATTAGTCATATTTGAATAAGACAAGTTTGCCAATCGCTCAATGTCTGCCTACAACTGTTGAAGATTTTCTCCAGGTTTCTGCGTTCTGCTGCGCAGTTGCATGCGGTAGGCCTGCTGCATGTGGTTGTCTCCATACGTAGCTTCAAGGCCGTCTCTTACCGCTTGGAAATCTGTTTGCTTCTCTGCTGGTATGGTTTGTAGCAATTCTTCAACCGCACCGAGGAGTGACAGGATTAATGATGTTGACTTCTGCTCATCCGACCACTTATTATAGTTGGCTGCGGCGTCAAACGGACGTATAAATACGGAGAAGGGTCCCGCTCCATCGAAGGTTGGCGGTTACAACCTTCTATCTTTGTAGTCATGTTGATTGCTAGCCGATGTCTTATTTCTCTCAACACAGTCAAGTCTCTTTTCGATTCGAGTTATTTCATCGGTGACTTTCTCAAGTTCAGCTTCGTTTTTTAGATCCATTTCTTCCTTAAAGTGTTGAAAATTACATTTCATCCACTGCATTTGGGCATCCAATTTTGCATTCAGATCTGCAGCTTTTGCGTTGAATTTTGAATTTTGGGCATCCAACTTTGCATTAACATCTGCAGCTTGCGCGTCCAATTTTGAATTAATATCTGTTGCTTCCGCGTCTAATTTTATCATCATCTTCCTGAACATCTCCGAAATGTCCAACTGTGGCGAACTCTCCTCCGTTACATTGGCACCATCTTGACTCGCTGTTTCTTCCCCATCCGCACAGTCTGACCCAATCGTAAAAACATATGTGTCGACATCAATACCCTCTTCCTCCATTGCTGCTTGCAGACGCTGTCGAAGAATTTGCTTCTGTCCTCTGCTATCCAGATTCCGGTCCTCAAGTTCCTTCTTCAACTCAGGAACGCGAAGATCCTCCAAATGTCGATCTGACATCGTTACAACACACTTTCACAGACTTATTTACTTCACTAATAATTAATCCCACTTCTGACACCAATTGTAGAGAGCTTAGGGTTCGCTGGATTAATTATTTTTAATAAATAAGAGCCGTTAAATTGATTTTGACCTAATGTAACACTTTATTAGTCCGTTAATAACAACCGTTAGTTTTACCGTACACAACGATTTCTTGACTTATCGCTTCCGTACTTATCGCATATTTGACTGATTTCTTCTTACTTCTCTAGCCGATCTGTGTGCGACGTATTTATACCGTTTTTCCTCATTCTGATTTGGTGTTTCGTTTCTGTCCGTTCCATAGCCTCGAATTTTCTATTGCTCCTAGTCTCCAGTTTTCCAGTATTTTCTAGAATATTCTAGTACTTTGTTTCGGACTTTCAAGAATATTCTAGTACTGATTGTCATATGCGTCACAATATGTTTCTCCATATTTTTGACTGAAAGCCTTGTACAGTTAAAAAGTCGTGACTGATTGATGTTTCGGAGAAGAATAATAAGCACGCTAATTTTTAATGTTCAAACATATAAACATATATATTAAAGAGAAAACAATCACTACATGGGAGTATTATTCCTCTTCAAAGAATAAAACTTTTCTTGCAACCCGGGAAGCGTGTTGAACAAAAAAACTTATTCTATTCTTCAATGTTGTTGATCTAGAATCAATACTTCTAAACGGAACACTTTAAATTTAATCACAAATTTACCATTCGTCCACGGACGAATTTTCGTTCACCTCGAAATTAATAATCCACAACAGAGGAATTGAAATCAAAATTTATTATTCGTCAATAGAAGAATATCCAGTGCTACTTAAGTCTCATGATATATTATATAAGCAATAAGATAATGAAGTTCATGGGTGATAAATCATGGAGACCGAGGAGACTATCGAAAACTTTTCTACATTAGAATACCAATACTCGTAACAGAGCAGACGATTGAAAACTTCTCCATATTAGAATATCAACAACGGAGAAAAAGACTGAAACGACTGCTGAAATTGGAGAAGAATAATGAGAGAGATTGAATTGACTTTTCTCTATTACAAATCAGCAACGAAGATGACGAGTGAAGACTTCTCTATTCCCATCTAAATAAAATAGGATAGGACTGAAGACTTCTCTATATGTATTACAAAACCAACAATAGAGGAAACAAGTATAAACTCTTCTACCAGATTGTCAATATTAACAACAGACGATAGACTTAAAACGGAAAAGGAGAGTAAAGCCTGTTATTGTAATTAAATAAAATAGAAATAAAAATAATAAATCCAAAAAATATCTATTTTAACAAAACTCAATTACGCACAGTTTTGGTTCGTCGATTTCATTCCGTTATTTTCGATATTAAAAATGCACCTCGCCCAGATTGATTTCATTAATTTACATAAAGGTGTATTTTGTTTCATTGATGCACTTACCTAGCGGTGATGAGAATTTTACAAACAGCAGCATTCCCAGCAAGAGCGAGAGCGCGTCCATATTCCATGTTGGACATTCGTTCGAGACTTTTCTGCAATTTGATAACATTTGTTATTAATCTTTAGAATGAATGAATGAAGTGAGGGAAGAACCGTCATTTATTTCGTTTAGTACAAATGGTATAAAAGTATAAAAATAAACTTACGAACTAACTTAAAAAACTAAGGCATGGGGGATTAAGTGGGTCTTGTGGGGATTATCTTAAAATTAGCATAAAACTGAAGACTTGGGAACTAACAAAGGGGGAGGAAAGGCCGGAAGTCTGAGTGTGAGTATGAATGAATGAAGGAAGTGAGGGCAGGACCCCTTAATTCGCTTAGTACAAGCGGTAAAAACATATAAACATATAAATAGACTTACGAACTAACTTAAAAACGATGGGATAAGGGTTGCTGGGGATTAACTTTAAAGTAATTTAAAAACTGGGAATGGGAAACTAAACAAGATCCCTAGACACTAGTATAAGCGGCAAGACCGGGAAGGGCGAGGATAAGTCGGGGGCTAGGGTGTGAGTATGAGTGCGGGAGACTGTAGAGGATGAGCTGGGTGTGGTCAGGGGAGGTAAGAGAGGAGACGACGTTTGAGAGCATGAGAGGTGAGATTGAAGTCAAAGAAGATGGAGTAAGAGTTTGCGCACTGCAGGGTTTGCGAAATGGGTTCATTAGGGCCGTAAGGAGTGTGATGGACAGACAAATCAAAAAAGACGAGGGTTTCGCAGATTTCGGAGGTTAGTGTAAAAATGTAATGGGGGAGAGCAGGCTTGAACAATTGATTGAACCTGAGAGAACACCGTAGATGAAGAGGATGTCGGCAAAAATTTTGCGCTCTTCAAGTGTGTTAAGGTTAATTAGGCGAAGACGGCTTATGTATGGGAGTAGAATCAGAGGATTTTCCAAATTCAATCCTCGGAGGGCAAAACGCAAAAAACGGGGTCGCATGCTTTCGACCCTGCGAATATGGCACGAGTAGTGAGGAGACCAGACCTGACTAGCATATTTAAGAAGGGGGCGGACAAAGGCTATATAGAGCGATCTGGAAATGTAGGGATTAGAAAATTCTTTTGACTAGCGTTTCACAAAACCAAGGGCAGAGTCGGCCTTGAGGATAATATCATAAATATGTGGGATGAAGTTAAGCCCCCTACCTCATGCCAATGTCACGAATCGATTGTACAGGTGATATATGTTAGTTCAGTAAGAAATATGAACGTAATGGGGAGGGGGTCGTTTACAGGGGAAAGTGATTGAGTCACATTTGGCAATATCTAGTTCGAGACAGTTGTTTTAGCACCAAGTTGAAAAGCTGTCGAAATCTATTTGGAGGAGTGGGGAGTCGGGAGAAGAGCAGATCGTTTTGAGTAGTTTAGTGTCATCCGCGTAGAGAGATGGGTGAGAATTTGATATCGGAGTCTATGTCGTTAATGGTGAGGATGAATAGGAGGGATCCAAGATGACTGCCCTGGGGAACACCTGACATGGGAAGAAAAGGATTAGAGAGGATGGATCACGGTAGGTTCGATCGTTAAGATAGGAATAAATCCACTTAATCAGTAGGAGTTCGAAACCTAGTGAGGATAGCTTAAAAAGGTTGAGATTGGCGCAGATTTGTTCGAAGGCCGTGCTGAAATCGGTTGTGATTACATCGACTTTGTTGCCAATCTCTATGGCACGGAAGGTGTAGGATGAGAACTCAACTAGATGGGTGGTGGTCGACCTACTTATAAGGAAACCATGCTGGTTGGGTGAGATGATGGATTTGCAGCGGAAATATAACGCATTGTGAAAAATACCTTCGAAGAGTTTTGGAATATGAGACAGATTGGCGATGGGACGATAGATACTAATACCCTTTTTAGGTCCCTTTTTATTTGTGGGGGTGACAAAAGGGGATTTTCAAATACTTGTGAAGACACCTACTGTAAGGCACAGACTGAAGCTCTTTAAGAGCGGGAGAGAAAGAGAAGAGGAATATTTTTTCTAAGGACAGGGGAGGGGGGGGGGGGGGCTGAACTCGTCTTTAAGTAAGTTTAATTTTTCTCCAACTAGGTGATTCTGAATATGTTGAGAGATAAAGGGGGGCAAGGGGAATTCGGGCAGGTCTTTGAAGTAAGACGGGTTAAGCTCAAAAGAGTTGTCCGTGAAGGATTTTTTAAAGAAGGAAGCGAGCAGATTGGCAATAATTTGGGGGTCGGTTGAAGTAATCGTGTCATGGGAACGGGAGATGGGATAAAGGGGGAACTAGAGTTGGGGTCATTTGTAGTGCTTTAAGAAGCCCTACCATTTTCCTCCTACATACACGTTTCATCATCATCGGCACTACAACCGGAACCGGTCTTGGTCTTATTTAGCAAGTCCTGATGCTTGTTAAATTTTCCATAATGATTTGTTTTTTCCGAGCAAGGTCATTAGTCTTGCGCCAGAGGCTCCCCGACGAGGAATCGGACCCCGGTCTCCCGCGTGATAGGCGGGTATACTAACCCCTATACTATCGAGGAACTCGTATACATTTACCCACCTATAAAAATCCCATCAAAAAATTGCATCAATATCCCCAAATCAACATTGAATTCTATGTGAAGCAAATTGAACCAAACGTTCAATTCTCGAACATTGAATTTAATTCCTTATCATCCAAAAAGCACAATGTATATATTCACATGTATGATATGTGCAATTAACACTTTTTAATCCTAGAATCCAAAACCCAAAATGAACACGTATATAAACAAAAGGATGTCTATTTGACCCACCGTGTCTATAGAACCATAATCATGCCGATTGTTCTATACGGGTGCGAAAAATGGGCTCTCACAAAACGGGAAGAAAACAAATTCCGCGTATTCGAGAATAAAGTTCTAAGGGGTATCTATGGCGGCAAATATGACGAGGAGGCTGGTCAATGGAGGAAACTCCACAACCACGTATTGGAAGAGCTATACCGCAACCTACAATAGTGAGAGTAATCAAGACGCGAAGATTAAGACGGGCCAGACACGTAGCGCGAATGGGCAACGATAGGACCGTGCATAGAATTCTTGACGGTAAGCCAACGGGAAAGAGGCCAACGGGAAAGAGACCGACAGGGCGGCCGCGACGGAGATGGGAGGACAACGTTAGGTTGGACCTTGAGGAGATCGGATCGGATGGTCGAACGTGGAAGGAGAGCGCACGGGACAGGGAACAATGACGGAGTCGAGTCGGTGAGGTCATGAACTTTCGGGTTCATACAGGTCAATAAATAGTAGTAATAGTAGTAGTAATTTCACCCGCCGACACACAATTCAGGCAATCTAAACATTATAATGCATACCATGCCAGATGTTTTATGACTTGCAAATATACCAATATTCTCAGATGCTAATTTCACAACCAATTCCCACGGATCTTGTGCTACCCATCTGAAGTGCACGCAAACTTTTGCTTGCATTAGCCAGATGGATAACACAAACAAAACCTCACAAAGGATCGGTGATAATTGGCGATGCGTTCGGATTTCGAAAAGATAACAGAAAGGTACAGATATAGTCTGAATCAAGAGTCGGAATCGACGAGTAGTAGACAGTTAGAAACTCGAGTCAGTAAGTAGCGTACGTAAGGAGAAGAGCTCCTCCAGAGTTATAATCAAAGTATTAAATTCATCCTATTACAAAAGACACAAGTTGCGTTTAAATTTTAAATGGCTGTTCAAAAAGAATAATTTATTGGTCGCAGCATTTGTTCAAATAGTGATTTGGTTGTTTCTCTCCCGATTAATAAAATTGGCTTTTAGCAAACAGTGTTTTTTTCTCGTGTGTGTAAAGACACTTACGTCACTAGTGAGTCAGTATAATCGTGCGGCAACACCTTTAGCATTTTGTTCGGAAGGACAAAATACATACATTCGACACGTCCATCAAGGACAACAATGGTTGCCCAGTCTTCCCGGTGAACCGGAAGCACGCAGGTGCCCCAGAAATATTATACATTGATCAGGTTATTTTGCGTTTTTTTGTTGTTTTTTTGTTTTTTTGAGATAATCGTAGTAGTGGGAGTTGTAAAGCTCGTTGCATTTATAAAAGGAAACGAGATATCTGGATTAGTCCAGAGAGGAACGCGTTCGTAGGAAAATGTTCCAGAAATCATTCCTCTTATTCCGAAGAGTGCGGAGTTTGTGGTTGTACCATGGAGGCAATGGAACCGATATCCTATGTCGAGAATAAGGGTCATTTAAGGAAATGGCATTGTAGATTTCTTCGTAGTGAGTGGCTGTAGTTTTTAATACCTCTACATGATTAAACCGAAATGAGCCTTTATTAAGACGCACATTTACAAGGGGAAAGTTATCTTTGCCGAAGTTGCCGGAAAAGTTGATGTGGTGTCGTGGGGGTCGTGCTAAGCAATCACGATAAAGGGATGCGAGACCCGGGAGGTGTTAAAATGTCGTTCGCTATATTATCAGCACAAAATGTGATAAAACTGAGATTCTCTGATTGCCAAAGTGAAATTTCATTTTGAAGATACAGGTGAGTCAATAGAGCTCTGTCCTCCAAGTTGAAGTTTTGGCGTATGCTTTCATTCCTTGTACACCTTGTACATTTCCTAAAAGACAGTTTGTGGGGTTCTTCATGACGCCCGAAGAACCAACCATTGCTTTACCTAACCAAGCATAGCCCCGGCACCTATTTAGGCACCCCTGAAATGTAGGTTCATGACAAGATTACCATCTTGCCATGACATTAAGCTTTCACCAGCATCCAACAAATCCGACATCCTGCCAGGGGACGTCGGAATTCTGCCTACATAATTGTTGATGCTGATACGGTCTGAAACCCAATTTGGTTATCCTTCAGATAACCAGCATGAGCATGGAACATGTCAATATGCAAAGTCATGGAGCATTTCCTCACATACTGCATGATTTGTTCACCTTTGTCATCGGTCGACCTTTAGATGAACAATTCAAGTGTAGCCATAGCTACCTACCTACTTTCGATCGAGTGTTGTTTCGAGTAAATATGCACCCGACCCACCGACCGATGATATGCTATATGCAGGGATCTGTTAAAAGACGCTGTACGCGTCGGCAATGGGATAAACAGACCATTGTCTTCATAAACATGTCCAGCTGCAGCTAATTTTCACTTATCGGTTACCACCGATCATAGGCCGCAAACAAGCAACGAATTGGATATGGCCGTCAAGTGTTTACTTTAAACATCTGGCAACGGTCACTTCCTATATTCGTATGCTAAACTAAACCCATCACCACTAATTGTAAACGAATATGATTGTTATTTAAACAATCATACCCACGTACCGATAGTATAGTGGTTAGTATACCCGCCTGTCACGTGGGAGACCGGGGTTCGATTCCACGTCGGGGAGCCTCTGGCGCAAGACTAATAACCTTGACCGGAAAAAACAAATCATTATGGAAAATTTAACAAGCCTCAGGACTTGCTAAATAAGGCCAAGACCGGTACCCGGTTGTAGTGCCGATTATGATGATGACCCACGTACCATTGCTTTTGCTTAAGCAATAGCTCCTCTGGCCGGAATGATTCTGTAAACATAATCCCAAACTCAATTCCTCCTTTCGGCAAGAGTTTTATTGACTTATGTCAATCAAGGAATGTATCCCCAGCGGTTGGCGGTAGTATACCCTGCTCACACAGGGATCAACGGATTTGACCTACGATATGTGTGGTTTTTCTATTTTTTTTCGCTTTCCCCTCTCCTTACCTTCGCCAGGGCATGTCGTGCACTTGCCTTCCAGGGTGGACCCTTCCAGTTCTCTTGGACGATGTCCATAGAAGCCGTCCAATAGATTCAAGCGCTAATTGGCTACCCTCGGGTGGGGAATCCATGACGATCGCGGTTAGTGGATGTCGATGAACAGACACCCCGGAGAGTCAGATATCAATCGCGGAATCCTTCGCACGTTCCACAGTTGTCGTGATAAATAGTAGAATTTTAAAAAGTCGATAGTGAGTCGCGCTCCTAGGTCATAATTAGCGAACGAATATCGCCAGATATATCTTTACGCTACCATTTGTGTTGTTTTCTTTTCGCCGTTTGGCTTTTTTGACATTAAAAAAAAAATTAATAATTTTCAAGGCGGTGTATCAAACAGTGCTTGTAATTTAAAATAATAATAAACGGAATAATAAACCAATGAAACATTAACATCTAAATTACTGACTTGTGTTTTATTTTGCTTTCCGTGGTGTTCGGTCTCCTTTGAAAACAATTCCAGCGAACTGCGGTTGTGATTAGTGATGTGTTTGCTGAACCCACGCCCATGAAGGGGTATTAGTGACAATACGTTGAGTCATTATATCGAACTCGCGCCCTTGCTGATGTCATAATAATAACACACACAGCTCCTATAGCCTTCATCTTTTTCAAGAGATTCTCGATCACGAAGAGCTCATTATTGTGGATAGCGCTCTCTGTACATACATACGACGTTGATTTGCAGCTGCTTGTTGACGTGGGTACTTAGCCCTGGAAGTAGGGCGTTAGAATATACTCACAGGTAGGCCGGCTTGTCGTAAGAGCCGACTAAAGGCCGAGTGGTAGGTGGGGTCCAACGCCTTGTCGCCCGGTGGAATACCACCCCCCAAGATATGGGCTCCGTGAAATGGTCGGGAGAAATCCCTGACCATCTGTCGGAGGCTGGGTGATGGACCGGTTCGAGAAACGATTGGTTTAGGTGGTAGTCAGTCCCAAGCTGAGATCCCACCCCGTTACGGTGTATATACCGCGATATCGTCGAGAGAAATCTTCGACGGTGTTTCGAATGTGTGACTGATGGCCCGGAGATAAGTCATGATGGTACCTTCTAATATAAAGAATTAAATAGAGGTAAACTAATCTCTCATTCGGATCTCCGGAGGGGACCATGTCAGGGGGAACATCATGCAGATATTACGATAAATAACCGAACTTTAAACAATTCGTCTTTGCGAAATCGGGGTCGCTCTCGAGGCTCTGTCAACGCTCGACTGTGACATCAGGGGCATCGGTTTCACCAATACGAATGTAAACACTGTCCACCAATATCTAAAAACAGCGAAACCTGATATAATTTCCCTAACCGAGACACAGATCGATTTGTCAATCGATTTGACATATCCTCGTTGCTCAGGATATGACTTATATTCTGTTTCAAGGGCGGAGTCTCCGTCTTCGCACGGTCCGATCTGGCTTGCCAAAGGATAGAGACGTTAGAACCTATAATAATAACTTGGTCATCATGTGGTTGGCAATCGCGCTGAGGAATTCTGTTAAATTTCTTTGTTGTCTTTACCGCTCCCCGAATGACGATCTATCAGTGGCATTTTTCAGACCAACCTCCCGGCTTCTGAAGTTTTCGTCCTTGGGCTTTTTTACACCTCCGGCTGGTTGGTACATTCTAACAGAACCGAAGAGGCTGGGAGACTAGCGGAGATGGTCGCCGTTCGCCACAATTTGATCAACTCGTGGAGGAACCGACGCGAGTGCCGGTTACCCGAGGTGATTATGCGACCACCCTGGGTCTGTTTTTGACATGCGAGCCGAGCATTTATATCGTGGAGATTGCTGCGCCACTGGAAAACTCAGATCACTGCTTGGTATCTGTCGCGTAACCACTTGCATTTCAAGTGAATAACCGACCTACGGTACGTGTGGAGGTATGAGGCAGCCAACTGGGATGATTTGTAGGATTTATTCGCATTCTTTCCGTGGTCGGAGATGTTAACGCATGCCCGGCGTCGGCCACGGACATTATTCTTCTCGGAATGGAGATCTCGCATTCCATCAAACGAAGTTCTTCTGATAAAACTTGGTTTAATAAAAAAAGCGAGCAGATAACAGCGGCAAAAAATAAAGCTTTTAAACATTAGCGCTCTAATCCCACCCAAGTGAACAGAACGAACTTTGTTAGAATCAGAAACGCCTGCAACCTGGCGATTGATACCGCGGAGAAGGCTTACAACGACAAAATGACTAATGAACTCCTTGAGTGCCCAACTGGTTCGCGTCCTTCTGGTCAATGGCAAGGGCTGTCAGCAATAACTTCGCTTCCTCCGCTTTTCCCCCGTTAGTGACGGACAATGGGACACTTGTCATAAATTCAAAGGATAAAGCTAATGTGTTCGCGAATTTATTATGCACGAATTCAAACCTCGATAGCGGTCTTTTGGAGCCATCTGTGATCGCGCCGGTGCGGTCTTCGATGTGGGATGTGAGGCTCCGTCCGCTTACTATTCAATGCATTCTACGTGGACTGGACTGTAAGAAGGCAACCGGCCCGGAGGGAATATCAGAAGTAGTACTTAAGAACTGTGCTCCACAATTATCGCCAGTTGTTGGCAGACTTTTTCGCTTATCTTATAAACGAAGAACATTTCCTCCCTGCTAGAAATTCGTTCGATTTCAGCCAATCCCAAAGAGGGGAAAAAGTGTCTCCCACAAAATTACCGGCCGATAACATTATTGTCTATATTATCTAGGGTGATGGAAAGGGCCATCAATGCCGAGTTAATTAAGTATTTGGAGTGGAGGGGACTTCTGAATGATCGTCAATACGGATTCCGTGACAAGCGGTCCTCGGGAGACCTTTAGACCCTTATAACCGATATATGGACATTTGCGATTGAGCGACATGGTGAGTCAAGGGCGGTCGCATTGGATATCTCCAAGTATTTTGAACACGTCTGGCACGGGGTATTGCTGAGCAAACTTCGTTCGCACGGACTTTCCCAGTAGCTTTGCGTCTGGACGAAGAGCTTCCTCGAAAATCGATCGATCCGGGTTGTTGTGGACGGCGAGTGTTCGGATCTGTATCCTGTTAATTCTGAGGTGCCTCAATGTTCTATTAAGGCTCCAACCTTGTTTTTGCTTCACATAAATGATTTGTTGGAGTCGACCGATAACCGAGTGTTCAGTTTCGCGGATGATAGTACATTTGTTTCCTCTTTTTCGAGTGATCGACCGATTAGTGCATCAACGGTGCACCGGCTGAGATGTAGACAGATCGACTCTCTGAATCGGGATCTGGATAAGATCCTGCCGTGTGGGAAGATAAATCTCGGCGATCAATGCAACGAAGAAACAGTATACAACATTCACAAAGAAAAGTGGGTCATCGGTTCCACAGCTGATGATGATTGGCCAGACCTTCGAATCTGGGGAAGCTTGAAATTGGTCGGCATTACGGTCTGTGGGAATGTATCGTTGCATAAACACGCGTCGAACATCGCCAGATTCGCCTCGGGAAAACTGAGCTATATTTTTAGATCCAAAAAATATTTTACTCCGGCTAAACTTCTTCTCCGGCATAAATCCCAAATTAGACCCGCGCTCGAATATTGCTCTCGTGTTTAGAGCTCTCCTCCTAAACATACCCTCGACCTACTTGAGAACATACATAGACGAGCGATCCGCCTGATTGCGGACAGAGCGCTGACATCGGGACTACAGTCGCTATCACATCGAAGGCGTGTAGCCGACCTCTGTCTGTTTTACAGATATTATCACGGGAACTGTTCTCGGGAGATTCGTGGTATTGTTCCGCGCAATTCGGTTTACTTTATATCCGCACTACAAGAAAATCCAACAGATTGCACCATTTTGCAGTTCATCTCCCGACGGCGCGAACATACCTGCATTAGAACTCGTTCCGTTACGGAGCGGGGAAGATGTGGAATTCCCTCCCCGCGCAAGTGTTGCCGGAACGTTACAACCTGCAAAAGAACTGAAACAGTTATTTAGTGGCCGTGTCTGCGCTATAGGTTCGCCACTCCCGAGAGAAGTGTATTGAAAAAAAAAACTTGGAACTTGGAGACACTGAATCTCGTTTTGAATATTTCTCCTTAATATCTTATTTATTTGTGGGAACATATTCGGATTATTAGATTTTAAAGCTCGAATTCTGTTGTTCTAATACAAATTTATTGCTAATCTATAGTTAGCTTTTAGTAATTGTTGGAGGTTTTTTAATCGACATTTCGGTGATATTATCTCGTGGTCTTGTCTGCCTGTAAACTGTCTTAGCAATTGTTTTAGTTTTGATAGCAATCCGCTCTATTTCCTGTGAAGTATGTTATATGTAACTGTTGTTTAAAGAATAGTTTTGTCCATTGTACGTTCTATAGTTCCGTCAATTTGTTGAATGTATTTGTCGATTTCGTCATTTGTCAGGTTTCTGTTTATTGGCAGAACATCCAAGCTACTACTGTACAAGACCATGGACTTACCAGTACTCATGTGTCGATCCTAGACCTGTGCTCAATAAAAGGCTCCCTGAGCGCTTAGCCGCATTCGAGAGGAAGGTCTTAAGGAGAATTGTTGGCCCCGTATGTAAGGGGGTACGATTCCATGAGTTGTACGCGATCTACCTTGAAGCTAACGTTGTAAGAAAAATCAAGCTCCGTAGACCCCGACGGGCAGGATACCTAGCTTCAACGAGCGAAGAGGAGCCTGCCCGGAAAGTCCTTTGTGGCAAGATGTATGGAAGGAGACAGCGCGGCAGACCTTGTCTGCGATGAAGGGATGGCGTAGACCAGGATGCCCAGAGCCTGGGAGTGCAAACTGGATGACATCGGATCAAGATCGGGACCGGTGGAGAGATTTGTTAAATAAGGCCAAGACCGGATTCCGGTTGTAGTGCCGATGATGATGATGATGACTAACGGATTTCTCTTCTGATTTGACTTTTATTGCAAAGTCAATTTTAATTCACAAAAATAGTGAATACAAAACATTCAACACGTTATTGTCCAAATACGACCAGTAATGTTCCAAAGAATGATCGACGAACGAACATCCGGATTATGCCACAGCAGCAGCGGCGGCCATATGTGTGAAATTCTTTTCAAATCATAATGGCATACTGTTGCAAAACACAACATGATCACGCAGAACCATCATTGAAAAACGTATCACGTAAATTGCATTTCAAGTTCAATTACGTGATCACGTAAAATCATGAGCATGCATACCTTAGGACAGGCCTTCGATTAGCCAACTACCGTCGGCATTATTCTTGCAATGTCAACCAAAGCAGATAGCGAAGGAACGTGTGAAGCAAATGGAGAAATTATGATCCAAAACGTTCACATAGCTTCCACAAGCAACAGCCAATAGACAGGGCGGCTTGAATTTAGGTCAATGAGAGAGATATGGGATGGAGAGTTGTTGTAAAGGAATTGCGGGTCAGTGGCCGATAATCAACGCCATCGTGAAACTGCTGTTTGTGATTCCAAAGGTAACAGAAAAACCAGGCAGTTTTTCTCGGAGCAGCAAAAAAATTTGTCGTGTTTGACAACTGTAGTCCTTTTTCGCAGCTTCGTGGGTGATTTGTCAAACTTATTGGTTTATTTTTTGTATAACTGTATAACTAATTAGAAAATTATTAGATAAATAATGCCCCAAGGAAAACTATGTCTATTACAATTAAACTAATTAGAAAACGATTTCCTAAGCAAAACTATTTCTATTAAATTAAACTAATTAGATAAATAATATCATTTACTAATAAAATTTAAAATAAGCAAAATCATTGCTATTAAAATTAAACTAACTAGATAAGTAAATAATTACATACGCTATTACTAAAAATGAAAACTTTACAGTCAAATTCGCAAATACTTGGCCAAAACATTGTAAAACGGAACTCCCCCTGTAGCCACCCAGCAACAAAGCCCACCTATTTGTAGTTGATTTTTTTTTTTTTGAGAATTATTCCTCTTCTAAGAATAATTCTCTTATCAGAAGGAGGAAGGAATCTGTTACACGTAACATGAATATTGCACTTTGCTGTACGCAAATTACCAACACCTTCCAATGGGCTAATAAATATTATAAATATTTTCCTACACGCAAAATTCTGCAAAAAACAATAGTGTTGCATGCATATGGGACATCTTTAATTAAGGGTACATTCTCATCAGTAAGGCCGAAAAATAGGCTTTTTTCATGTCTTTTTTTTTGAGGAAAGTAATAAATCGCGATTTTTCAGGTATATTTATTGTACTTTTAAGTAGCTTTTAAAAAATTTTTCAAATAATTTCATGATAACCCCGAGGTAGGGGTACGTTGCGCCGTAGACCGCTGCGAAATAAAGGATCTCGATGGCGACTGTCGTATAGGTCATAAGATTTATCTGAAACATAAAATCGAAAAAATTTACTTGTTTAGTATGAGTGTGGTTACGGCATGAACCACGAATGAAATCTATCCAAAAATAACAAAATGGCGACGTTTTGAAATTTATGTGCGCTTCTAATGAATGTTTTGGTTCTTTTTTTGTTTATAAAAAAATCAATTTACAACGTATCGGCATAATTATGGTTCATGCGTAGAGAGTTCAATTACACGTATTTAAAAAAAAAAACATTAAGATTCGTTGAAAATTAGCTGAGTTATCACAATCGCCAGCTCGAAAAACGTTGTTTTCCAGAAAACGCGTTTAAAGTTTTAAGTGTAGTTCGCTACCTGCTTTGACTCAGTCGGCTCGGAGGCTCATAACTTTTTAACCGTTACGAATTTCCTTTTAACATGATATTCTAGACAGTTATAGCTATCGAATTCCGCAAAAAAAAATTTTTTTGACCAAAATTTGACCCAACTGATGAGAATGTACTCTTAAGGTAAAACCGAAAGAATTCTTTCAGTGTAGCATCAAATATAATTTCCTTCTACAGCCAATCCTTTCGGTGTAGCTGTGAAACCTTATCACATGTCTACCTGTTGCTAAACGCATTTCCAGTTTTCATGCCCAAGATTGCAATCTAGCATTTCCCACATTCCACCTATGCCCTACAAACAAACTAAATCACCTTGAAATGCATGCATTTCTCATAGCCATACCTAAAATTGCGATTCTGCAATTCCCACACCCAACAGTCTCATCACCTAGTTGAAAAATTGACCGCCCAACGCCCCATCACCTTCAAGGTAATTTTACCTGCATGCTATTCGCTATGGGCAAATCAGATTCCCGTCACCGTGAATCGAAATTGTCTCATGGCCTTGGGGTGAAGAATTTTGCAAAAAATGCAACGTTGTGGTTCTCATCGTCGTTGGCTTGGCCTTCGACTGAGACTAGCATCAGGTGGCTGTCTGGAAGACAGCTATGATCGTGGGAAGGTATGAGAATTTTGTTGTAGATTCAGGGTATAAATAGGGAGTTCCAGTTTAGATTAAATTAATTAGTATCCGACAGCACCACGGGGTGCATCAATCAGAATTAGGATCCGACAGCCAAAATGTGGCGTCAAATTATATTAATTAAAATTAAATTAAAAAGGAAGAAAAAATAAAGTAAAGCTAAATAAAAAACAAGGTCCTCGTATTAAAAACCACCATCGGCTCATCAGGGTCCCATTAAGCGTCCCAAAGCAGAAGACTCCGGCCAACATCCCTCAGCTGAGGAAGGTCAACGAACGATTCCAGTCGCACCGGTTTTTTTTTTTTGTTTGGTTTACCTTTTCGACGTGTTGTATCTTAACTAGCATACATCTTTGTGCTTCTCGAAAGTGATTTACTTGTCGTTCTCAATTGAAATCAATATTGGTCCTTCGAGTTTTTTTTTTGCTAGTTTCCGATGCGAAACACACAATTATCATTCAAATAAATTTATATTTGTGTTCATTAGTATTATTTTCCTATATTTTATATAAATTCAAAGTTCTATACCTCGAAATGAAACACCTTTCCTAGACTGACATAGTCGTTGATGAAGTGAATTCACCTAACTCCCCAAATATTGTCGTTCAATATGTGGCAGCTACAAAATACACTAGTTCGATTTAGAAACAACTCCAGCTATATAGAGAAAGAACGAATCGTTCTTCAACCGGACTACACGTGCGTGACACGCTGAGCCATTACAATCTTCAGATATTCAATACCATTCACAAAAACACCGGCTTTTTTCATCATCCCCTATCTTCTTCCGTCCGCCGTTCTGTTCTTTACGGGCACCATAAAATCCTTTTTATTAGCAAGTGAAAAAAGAGGAAAACCATATTCAAACTTGTGGAATGTGAGGATATTAAAAAATTACCTTTCTTTCCTTTTTTTGTTTCATCGTCCTTCCCAATTGTCTCCACCATTAACGGCGGACATTTGTAAGCATATTATCGCATACGAATTATACCAAACCAAACCCAAAAACGAGAAACATATACTGGAGCCTCTATGAATTCGTAGTAATTCATCCTTATCCATGTGCTAACCATTCCACCACGTATGAGTCTCTCTTGTGGGGAGATAAGGACATGGTCCGCCATTCGAGCACCTCAGTCCTGAGTAAGACTATATAAAATTCTCTGTAGAGCTTTTCAGACCTCTTACGCATATGTACGTATGAAGCTGCAACTACGCCAGAATTCATGCAAGAAGTTACGTTTTTGTGGTATCCTTTTAAATATTTGTACGCTGTTCACCGACAAAAAAAATCGGAATCGAAGTGACTGCAAATACCCGCAACGGAATCCTCCAGATTCCATTCCACTCACATTGCAATTATGCGCTCTAGAAATTGCCAACATTCGATTTAATAAATTAAATATATTTGTGTTCACAGAAGCGTGTACCGTGGATGCATCTTTAGTGCCCTGAAATACTTTTTCCTTTTTATTTATCAAAAAGACGAAAACGAGGAATTTTAATGATCGACAACACACACACGTGAAGTTCCAATTGTGTCCTTACTTATTCAAATGTAGGGCTTCCCCATTGCCCCCCGCATCCCCGAAACCCTTCATATTTTAATAAGGCCACCGCCCAAATTGAAAGGACCCGTCATTGGTGTAGTGAGATGTTATCTTCAGAAACGCGATTCCATTAATAGCTTCCATGAACCACGAGGCGGAACTGCCGCAGAGCACCAGTGTCCTTGTGCATCTCTTGAATGGGACATGCGGCTGGATTCAACTGATCGCTACATATCATACATGTAAGTTGGTGTTAAGCACTTGAAACCTGACACCGATGACAGGATTCTAGTTGATTCAGTGCTCGAAACAAACAACAATGTGAATCTCCGTGCACGTCAATTAGGAGATTTAATTCATTAAAATTTACACTTCAAAAATGCATCCGGGATGCAAAATGTATGCCGTTGAGTGAATATAATTGTATTTATGACACGTCGTCGTTAAATTCCAACCTGAGTGGTTGTTTGTGGAACTCAGTTTTGTTGTGATGATGTCGGTTTCTTGGGAAATCATCGAAACAGGACGAGAAAATAGTATCAAAATGTTCGGAAGGGACATGGAGTGGAAAGACGTCGGGTCTGAGATGAGTATTGTCCCAATTGATTAATGATTAGTCCTGATTTGCATTTGCCGTTAGGTTGCGAGCTAAGGTGATATCCCAGTGAATTCAGGTGAATAAATGATGGAACTCTTGCTCCGGCAAATGGTCGCATTTTGTTCAATTTTTCATACGTGTGTCGTAAATGAACGAGTTGTTGGTTGGATTTGGGACCCAGAAGGGGTGGAGAAAACACAGGATTAAGAATTTGTATTCGACTTAAGTTGATTGCATTATTTTGTGTTTCATTCATTTACATAGATGACAATCATTTTATTACATCAAATACAACAATACTCCAGAACGTACGGAGAGCCTAGATGATGATGTGGAAGTTTACCTGCAGACTATTCATAAATGAGATATGTTGAGGCGAAATTAGGTATGCAGAGGAGTAGACCTTGGAGATGACTCGTCTACTTGAAATAAAAAACACCGAGTCTCGCTTCTACATACTCCAACATATGCTTGACTGTATTACTTGTTGGATCAGATCAGGCCCCCTGAATGGTAACTTTGCAAAAAGGGTACACTCTTTACTTTAATCAATCATTTGATATTTAGATGATTGACTTATTTATAACTGAAACTGAATTTGTGGCGATTCGCATCATCAACATCCGACTCTACAATCAGAATTGAATCTTAGTCTCCAATAGTCATCTCTCCCGACGGTTTTCAACGCAATTCCACCGCCAAATACAAGGCACCCGCTACGGTGTTTTTTTATTACATCATAGTACGTCCGTAAGAAAATGAATATTGAGAAATAATGGGCATACGCCCCACCACAATAGACAAGGCCACGAGATTGGAAACATTGAAATTAAAACGACTCTCTACAACTTATTCGTAATGAGGCTGCCCCCTGGAAAGCTACCTGAAGTTATCCTCAAAATTAAACATATTTATCACATGCATGTTTCTTGGGAAACGCCAAAGGAAACTGTGGCGGTTCCGCCAAACCCCACGGCCCAGCTACCTGAAAAACCCCCATAACTACATTCCAATCGGTATAAGTTTACGCTAATGCAAGCGCATTAGCACCTTAAGTGCTTTACGCATCTAGGTTATCAAATTTATAATCTAAAAGTCCCTGTTAAAGGATCCTTACATTTCATGCATCTCTTCGTATACAAATTGCCTGTAAGAATTTCTCCCACAAGGGCATTCATACATGTATCAATGCATCTCTGCATTAGCGACCAAGAACCGAATTCCCAATTAGCGTAGATTTTCACACTAGAGTTCGACACTTGCGTCGCCATAGATCTCATGTACCATTGACACAGATGGTATGTACAAACCTTCATTGTATAACCATTTAATCTGCCTTGCAATGACTTGCAACTATCGATACAGCTGCAAGCACATTACCCAGAAATGCTCCTTTGTTTGAATCTCCAAACAATCATCGACTTCGCGCATAGCCGCCGGATTGAATTCAATGCATAAACAATGCAAATATAGAATCCGTTTCCCACAAACGAACTTCCCTGGATATACAAATGCAAGCAAGGGATTCGTTTCGTCCACCAACCCATTAGCATCTTTTCCCAATGGCTATTCGCCTACTTACACAAGGGCATCACCCATCTAAGACTTTTATGATGCCCTCGTCCCATATTTGCTTCTCGATAGTATAGTGGTTAGTATACCCGGCTGTCACTCGGGAGGCCGGGGTTCGATTCCCCGTCAGTGAGCCTCCTTGCCCGGAAGAACCAAATCATTATGGAAAATTTAACAAGCCTCAAGACTCGCTAAATAAGGCCAAGACCAGTTCCCGGTTGGAGTGCCGATGATGATGATGATTCACCTATTTACACAAGATCATCACTCATCTAAGACTTTTATGATGCCCTCGTCCCATATTTGCTTTTAGCACATCTCTTCGATGCATCGTCGTCTATTTATTTAGCCGCGATGCACATCATAAACCATGATCGCCCCGATTCCTTTGTCCCTGCCGCATACCTGCTTTGTTTTTCCATTGCCTTTGCGCATTAGTAAACAACGCAGATCTGAACGATCACATACATACCACCATGATTTCCATTACGAGATCTGGTTTTCTATTCCACCAAGAGAGACTTTACGTTTCTCTGGTGGTAGGTAAAAACGATATCTTTAGTGGAGAGGATATCTACCACCACACCACAAACTCACCCCATTAGCGAGTCGGCTCTGCAGGAGCCGTCTATCGCTGAGTGAAATTACATCCGCCGACCATCACGATCGTGCCGCTCCCGCTCTCCGTCGCGCGGCGGAGAAGCGTAGATATACCGAAGTCGTGTCGAGAAAGAAGTGTTTCATCTCGTATAAAATGTATAAAAATCAATTTAATATTAAATATAAGTTCTAAGTGAAGTATAAAAACACTAACATATTTAATAATGGCTGAGAACAACGTGGTTTTTATTTAGAGAATAAAACGTAACAAATTAATATTGACAAAATCTCCGTGTTTTATTCCTCCTGTGTGTGATGTTTCCCCTTGGTGACGTTTTGCTGCGTTTCATTCGGTTTGTTTGCGATGAACTATTTACTGCGGAACTTTCATTAAGTGAATGATGGGGATGCGAAGAGAATCAGCGCCGTACGTCGGTGCACAATGCTTCCTCCCCACAAAACTCTAACCCAATCCAATGCCGAAGATGTCAATCCTTTAGAAACAGCCAAAATCTGAACCTGCGAGCAGTCACATGGAGTGGGAGAATGCCAGCTTGTCATAGTCGAATCCAGTGTTGTCTACTGCCACAACTGCAGACAAATAGGTCACCCAGAAAACGATTTAGGGTGTCCTAAATACGAGGATGGTTCAAATATAAACCGTAATTTTACTTTTTTGCTTAGCAACAAGTTGCAAACTAGATAATCTTGTACGTGGCTGTTGTTTAGTTTATAAAGAGTAGGGTAACCCGCTTGGCTAGCGGTCGTGCTCGACTTTGTAGTCATTACAGGAAAGAGCGAGCAAGGGGTCATACGTCTGTTAGACAACGGATTATTATAAAATTTTAACAGATAAAGGCGTTAAACCCTCGGGAATTTTTTCTCGGTTGAAGGCACAGTTTGGTGATTATACACTGTCTCAGTGTTGCAAAATCCAACATGATCTATCCAAAACAAAAAAAGTAGAAACGGCTGCCATCGCCCTTCAAAGCGGGGCACACTTGGAACGAACGGAGGATAGAACAAAGACAATCATGTTTATCACAAACACAATACAAAACGGTCAGCCGGCTATTCAATATCAGACAGCGGACTGTACAATGTCAAAAAAAAACCAAATATATATGGGCATCGGAACCACAGCCGAATACTTATACTTGGATCCTCAAGCACGACAACGGTGGCTTCACATCCGTGCACATGCCCCCATTCCCTTTAATGAAGACCGCATCCTAATCTCAGCGCATTCCGGGGCATAGTTATGTCTATATGTCTCGGAAGATCGACATGTTCGACTGCGAACTCCAACCATATCCCTCTTGCTAAGAAGAATAAGGTCGAAACGGGGAAAGGTCCCCTGCAATGAAAGAAACGGCTGCAGTGCGTCTCGAGGTCATGGATGATAGCGCACTCCCATTTCCTTTCGGCGACCCCGCAGGATGTTGCAAAATGCAACATGATCCACCCAAAACATAACCGTGTCACATAGATTTCAATTCAATTACGTAATCACGTAAAATTCGATTACAGACGCCGGTAATCTGCAAAAGACTATATGACACGCCTACGACCGACTTCACTGCCACCGGTGAAATACTTGCAATGTCGACTAAGGCAGAGACTAAGGGAACGTGTGAAGCAAATGAGGAAAATTATGATGCAAACACTCACATAGCTTCCACAAGCAACAACCAATCGAAAGGGCGGCTTAAATTTAGGTGAAAGAGAGAGATATGGGATTGAGAGTTACCGTAGAGGGATTGCAGGTCAGCGGTCAAGAATCGTAAAATTTTGTTTGGTACGGGACAAGAGTTGCAGTAAAAAATTCGTCGTCTTGATTTTCAGCAGACAGAGTCGTGAGAGGTGTTTCAAACTTGTTGGTTTCTAATTGTATGACGAATCTTGAGTGATTGTGTGCAGCAATTCGTTTCAAATAGTGAATAAAATTAATCAAAAGCTTACTCCGAGTTTCTTTTCTTTGTTTTTCGGTTGACCACGAATAGGATTCCAGTCGCGCCGGTTTTTTTTTTTTTTGTCTTTACCTTTTCAAGGTGTTGTATCTTACCACACACTTAGAATCGCGTGTATACGTCGACCAGAGAATTTAAAAGTGGACGAGAATGTATCGAAAACGAAGGTCGTGATCGACGCCCAAGAACAAGTCGTACAGATTTCGTACAGAACGCAGCTTACTACTGTCAGTTGTCACAGTCGGCAAAAGCCGCATGTCAAAACAAGAGACGGGATATGCCCATTCGAGATGTCATCCTTCTTCATGGCAATGCCAGGCCCCACTCTGCATCCTTAACAAGGGACACATTGGAAGAAATGGGCTGGGAAACCCTCGCACACCCTCCTTATAGCCCAGACGAACGAGGAATCACTTGGAGCAAAAAAATTCGAAAGTAATGAAGAAGTCGAGGAGCATGTGCGGAATTGGCTAACAACTTGCCTTAAATCTTTCTACGAACAGGGGATATTAAAACTTCCAAATCGGTGGAAAGGGTAAGACGTGTTTCCGCGCTGTACACTTCTAGACAATTATTAGACTACGACATGAATCCCACAGATAACTCTGCGCTACACTCGGATGCGTGTGATTAGCTTGCTTCCAAACATCAGCAAGGTATTCGAAAAAATTGTAAATACGGCATTGATAAATTGGTGTGACAAAAATTGTATCACTCGAACAACCAGTTTGGTTCCAAATCGAATCAAATCTAGTGGGTTTTCTAAACCATGCCATTGCATACACCGACGACATTGTTGTGTATAGATCTGGAGAAAAGATTGATGTCATAAACAGACTTCTGCAAGATGACTTCAGTAGAATTAAAAGTTTTTACGAGGACTGGAAATTAAAGATCAATTCCCAGAAAACAGAGACTATCTATTTCAGAAGGGCTACAACACGGAATTGGAAAAAAATTTCCTTTGTAGAACATAATAATTTCCCCCTACAAGTGAAACCTGTAGTCAGATACATTGGTATTTAGCTAGATCAGCATCTCTACTGAATAAGCATGTAGTAGCTGCCCTTTCCGTAGCTAAAAAACGCATATGGCTTGACAAGAAGTCTTTTCCATAGTACTCTAAAGTCAAACTATCTTCATACTCGGTAGCATGTAATGATAGCGTTCATCTTAGTACCTTGTTCAAAATAACTCTCTACCATCTACATTCGAGGTGTTAGCTTGTGTCACAACCTCTTAGCTCAGTATCGATTTCGTTGAATTGTGACACTAGAAATAGTGGGGGCAAAATCAAGAGAACAATACAACAGCACTGCTCTGGATCGGCAATAAGACGAAAAGGCCAGGAGAGAAAAAAGGACAGCTGGATTGGACGAGAGGAAAATAACTGCCTGGTGGAGGGAGTAATCGATAGATGAAGAACAGTGGAGCGATCAAGGTGACACCTAGACGAGGGCAGATTTAAGAAGAAAAGACGAGTAATTAAAAAGAATTATATCAAATAATTGGGATACAACAATAAGTAGTTGCGAGTGACTTATCTTGTAACAGCGAGTTAAGTACAATAATATTCCGGCTTCCCGCGTGGTTCATTTTCGAGGCTAAAATCTCCCGAACGGAACTTTCCAAACCAAAGTCGTATAGTGTGTTCGTTTGCCGCTACATCCTCAAATGTGTCATTAACTTTTTTCATTGCCAATGACGCAATATGTCCCATTTTAAATCCGTAAAGGAAGAGGGTTCAAATTTGAACTGCCGACAGCATGGTAACCAATTTCTAGAAAAAAAAAATAACTGTACTTGTAACGAACCCCTAAAATTCTCACATGGCACACACACGTACCATTTTAGTTTATAAAAAAAGAAAATTTAACGTTCTGGTACAGATGTTCACTCGAGAACCTCTAATTTCCGACTGAGTGAAATCATTTCATGTGGTACAATCCAATAATACTTCGTAGCTCCATCTAAGGTACGGCGGAAATTTTAATCGAATCAATTTCATTATATTCAGCAATTTACTCGGGCATTTGGATAGAGACATATAAAAGAAACACAAAGGATTAAGCGCAAGCAACTGGGGTAAGTGGATGACAAATTTTGGTTTCTTTGTCTCTCAAATAATCCTAAGTACTGCCACAATGTTCTGTCGCCGAAAGCCAAATTATACAATTGTTAAGTAATGTTTACCTTAGAGCGTCTGCGAAGATACACACAATACACAAGCAAATAGTGAAGAACACAGAACGAAATACGAATACGAAAATGCATCATGGCCGTATACCATTGCGATAAGATAAGAAATCCACATCAGTTGAGTGTACTTGAGTTTAGAAATCGAATTCGTACACGCGGCCAGTAGCCTGATGTGTTAAGCATTGGTTAATTTTTTTTTTGTGATTCTAACTGTCATAGCGTCAGTTCGAATCACACGTTCTTCACTACCATCGCAAACGCTATAGCTTCGTCACTCCGGAACAACAACACCTGAAGGTCAATATGTCCAGCTCTTTGCTGATTCAAATAGCTTAACTCAACTTGTCAATGACCCAACACGGGTACCAGACATATATGGTAATTTCGCCTATACACTGGACCTGTTTCTCACCTCCCACCCAAACAAATACACAACTGCAGGTTCTTCGCCCCTGGGCACTTCAGACCACTGTGTCGTGTCAGCTAAATTTACTCTAACCAACAGCAACGCTTACGAGAAAACTCCGAAAAGAACAGTATGGTTCTATGAGAAAGCCAACTGGGAAAGTCTGAATGACTTTTTTTGGAGGTTAAATTAGTCGTTATTTTTCCTCAATAACGATGTTGACTCTATAGCGGACACATTGACAGACACGATTCTACTTGGCATGCGGACCTTCATTCCACACAGAGTAAAGAGTATCAAACCCAAGAGAAATATGTGGTTCGATTCTGGGTGCAGAGAAGCCATTAAGGCCAAAGAGTTGAGCTTCCGGTTGTATAAATCAAACAATACTGAGGAAAACCGGAAAAGATTTAAGAGAACTAGAACTGAGTGCAATGCGCATATCCAATGCGCCAAGCTCTTGCATGACCAGAGAATGAGACAAAAAATACTACACTCTCTCACTGGTAGTAGAAACTTCTGGGCATTGGTGAAAAACATTTAAAACTCAGTCTTTTCATCCATTCCATCGCGTATTGTCTATGACAGACCAGTCACCACTGCAATAGAGAAGGCGAATCTACTTGCTACACATTTTGCAGCCAACTCAACGCTGCCTGATACCACATCAGTTCCACCCCAACTTGACCATAAGCAGCACACCATGAGCTAGATTCGCTTCCGAACGCGTACTGTTGCCCGCCCACTCAAAGAGCCAAACCCACACAAATCCGCTGGTCCGGACGGCATTCCCCCAATCCTCTTGAAGAGATGTCCCTCTTCACTCGCCAAGCCACTACGGAAACTCTTCCATTTGTCTTATTCTACTGGCCGTTTCCCAAATAGATGGAAGTCCGCGAACATTCATCCAATTCCCAAAAAGGGTGACAAATCATCCCTTTCTTCTTATCGACCCATAGCACTAACTTCTATTCTCTCCAAGGTAATGGAATCTCTTTTCAAACGTCAACTTTCGCAATATCTGGAACCAAATGACCTCCTCAATGACCGCCAATATGGTTTTCGTAGCAACAGGTCCACAGGAGATCTGTTGGCGTACCTTACCGAAAAGTGGAGCCATTCAATCCACTACCTCGATGAAAGCAAGGTAGTCAAAAGGCTTCGACAGAGTTGGCATCCAGCACTTTTGTCAAAATTGCATTCATATGGAGTGGACAATTCCCCGATCCAATGGATAAAAGACTATCTTTCTGGCCGTTCAATCCGAGTGGTTCTTGATGGTGTCAAATCTGTCTCCCATCAAATTAAGGCAGGTGTTCCCCAGGGTTCGGTACTCTCACCCAATCTCTTCCTCATCTTTATAAATGATCTCTTGTCAATTACTCACAACCGAATTCACTCGTTTGGTGATGATAGCACGTTGAGTTTCTCATACTCATACGAACACTCCCGTCCAACCTCTTCGAACGTCACTACGAACCAGCAACTTATGCTTGATACATTGAATTCAGACCTCAACAAGATATATCAATGGGGATTATCTAACCGGGTACAATTCAATGCCCTAAAAACTCAGTGCTGCCTCTTGTCGTCAAAAGTGAGCCCCAAAGTAAATATACTGTCGATGAACGACTATGAAATATGGTATATATATGAAGCAGCGAATAGTGCAGCCAAATGTATGGGGTTCCTTAAGAGATGCAAAAGATACATCACTCCATCCAACCTGGCCACTATTTGCAATGGCTATATTCGTCCAAAAATAGAGTTCAACTGCCATATTTGGTCAGGCGCATCCAAAACTACACTACACGTGCTCGACAAAAACGAGCAGTGAAACTTATTGGAGACTCAGCCGTAAGTCGATCAATTCTGCCGTTAGAACACAGGCGCAACGTATCATGCCTATCTCTATTCTATAGATATTACCACGGTCGTTGCTCATCTGAACTTGCTGAATGTGTTCTGCCCTTTGAGACGTTTTCCCGCAATACCCGTCAATCTGTGAATGCGCATCAGTTCACGTTGAACGTGGACTTTAGGCGCACAAATAAACATAGAGAGTCATTCTTTAGCCGAACCACACGAATGTGGAATGGTCTGCCTGGTCATGTGATTCCTGGACGTTGTGATGTCCAGACATTCAAGACCAATATACATCGACACCTCCTTTCCTTATCCACTTCCTCTCCATCCGCTCGTACTGTGCTCTGACATTTAAGGGTACTTCAAAATCGCCTTTTGTGAGCGCGTTAGTGTAAAAAAAAGCAGTGTTCCAGCCAACCATCACACATACGGATTCACTCATCTTCATTTTTCAACATTTTTTTTTCAGATTCTAAATTATAGGCTACACTAAAAATACTTAAATTCTAGCTTAATTATCTTATATTATAACCTACTGGTGCTACGCAGACGCTCTAAGCTAAACTTTACATGTCTACTGTACACTTTGCCCTTCGACGACAGTACTTTGCTTATTTATTTAATTATGTTTATTTTAATAACAAAGAAAAACTAAAAAAAAAAAACGTTGTGCCAATTTTGTTTTTTTTTTTAACTTAAATTCAACTTATCAGGTGTACGCATACGTTCTTTCCGGTTTCTTTGGTAAAAAACAAACGTAATTTTCTAGGGAAATTAATTTTTTTTATTCAAAATACTGGCCATCGGCTTTTACACATTTCGCCCATCTTTCAGGTAATTTATGAATAGCATGCCAGAAAAACTGCTTGTCTTTCGCGGCAAACCATTCGTCGAGCCATTTTCCAACTTTCTCGACATCGCTGAAGTGCTGTTCTACGAGCGCGTGCCCCATTGATGCGAAGAGATGATAGCCAGATAGCGCCAAGTCTGGGGAGTACGGCGGGTGCACAAGGATGTTCATTCCAAGCGATGTCAAGGTGTGTTTCACTAGTTTTGCTGTGTGATGTAGTGTTTTACCACAGAAAATTTAGTATATATATATGAAATTACCTGTTGTTTCAGGTGTCCAGCTGGGCAACGGTTCCTGGTCCAATCAAAAGGTTGCTTGCTTCAACGGATGCGTGATCAAATCGAGAGCGACTTCGGAGACGATTTGGAAAATGATGCCTTTCTTTTCGATTCAGTAAAGCACAATGGTTGGGCGTTCTCCTTGGTGCTAAGGGTCTCACTCTGCATCACTCGTAGTCGCGATTCAATTGTCACTGATTTTGTATCGATCCCATCAATATTAGCTTTATTAAACTTAGGTCCGGGTTGTGGCTCCGATGATGATGATGAAACTTCCGTCACTTGAGCTCGCTCTTGTACGCCGCATCGATCGTGACTTTCTATGTAAGCTGAGTTCGCGATTCTTCGATTTGGAGTCGATATCCGGTGCCACCACTAGTACAAATCTAAAAGTCTTCCTTTGTTGTTGGTTGTTTTCAAGTCAATTTTTATTGTCTATTTCAAATTTTTCTTTTCTCACACCAAAATTCAATAATTCTTCAGTCTCCTTACTTCAATAACCCGTTTCTTTTCTTTTTCCGCCTCTCTTCCTTCACACAAAAACTGAACTCTCAACTTTTTCTGCTGGCAACGGGATGCCAAAAAAAAGACCGTATATATTCTAGCAAAATCCACGAAAACGGCATTCAAAAACCGTATATCTCAAAACATTCACCTGTTCCCTCTCTCTCGCTCTCCCTCAACGTCCACTCCGAAAATCGAACTCGAAACTTGTACACGATCCACATTCGAACTGGAGTGTGTCCGCACACTCACATGTGGATCGTGCACTTCCCCCACCACCTTACCATCACATTATATTAAAATTAAATTATATTAAAACAAATAAATGATGGGGGCGGTGGAAGCCGCACGTAACAGTGAGACGGCGCGTTGTTGTGTAACATAATCACTTTGCCATGTCTTCTGGCCCATTCCGGGCGTCTTTCGATTAGCGTGTGGTTTAAATTAATCATTTGTTGACAATAGCGTTGTGTATTAACGGTTTCTCCGGCCTTCAAGGGTTCATAATACACAATACTGCTTTGGTTCCACCAGACACAGAGCATGGTCTTCTTGCCGAAGCGATTTGGTCTTGGTGTTGAAGGACCGGCTTCGCCAGGTAAAGGCACTAATTTTTCTGCTTCGGTTTTTCAAAATAAATCCATTTTTCCTCACCCGTCACAATTCGATGCAAAAATGATTTCCTTTCGTGGCGTTAAAGCGCCATTTCACAAGTGACTTTGCGATTTTCCATTTGACGTTCATTCAAATTGTGTGAGACCCATTTACCGAGTTTATTGATCTTCCCCATTCCTCGTAAACACCTGCTGATTGTTTCTTGTGACACATGTAATTCTTCTGCTAATTGCCGTTGAGTTTGAGTTGCATCATCCAATAACTCCTGCAATTGCTCGTCTTCACATTTTTGTGGTCTACAAAGACGCTAGTTTTTGGCGGACCGAACTTGTGTGTGTTTGTAGATAAATCTCAGACGAATAAAATTACGTATATGTCAAATTAATGGGCTGCGTACTTTTCGCTGGCGCTATTTCTTAGTTAAACCGGAAAAAAATGTATGCATATACCTGGTACATCTATATACGAGAGTGGGCTGAACAGTTTCCGACCTAACAAAGATACAAGACATTTTTTTTAATATTTATTTTTATTTTCTACATAGTCTCCTTGTAACTCTACGCCATACTCCCAGCCATGCTCCCATCTGTCTAACCCGTACAAATAGTAGTCGTCATTTTTCTCTGCAAAATAACTGTTCACGAAGGTGATTGCCTCCTCATTTGACGAAAATCTTTGTCCTCCGAGCCCAATTTTTAGATTAGGGAACAAAAAAAGGCGCTTGTGGCTAGATCTGGTGAGTAAGATGGATGGTCAAGCAGTTCAAACCGTAATTCGTGGATTTTCGCCATGACAACCGCCGAGGTGTGAGACGGCGCGTTGTCTTGGTGAAACAGGATTTTCTTTTTCTGCAAATGTGGCCGTTTTTCCGCAATTTCTGCCTTCAGCTGGTCAAGCAAAGATGCGTAGTATGCTCCTGTAATGGTTTTTCCTTTTTGAAGATAATCGATTAAGATAACTCTATGACTATCCCAAAAAAACAGTCGCCATCACTTTCCCAGCCAAAAAAACAGTTTTTGCTTCTTTTGGAGCCGATTCCCCCTTTGCAGTCCATTGTTTTCACTATATTTTTGTTTCGGGCGTATAATGGTGTATCCAAGTTTCATCGACAGTAATTAATCACCGCCAAAACTCGGATTTATTGCGCCTAAACTGCGCCAACAGAGCGTTGGAAATGTTCATTCGAACACGTTTTTGGTCTAACGTGAACTAAGGCACGTACAGCTTTCTCATGCCCAAATCTTGTTTTAATATATGACAAACACGTTCTTTAAACATTTTCGTAGCCTCTGCTATCTCTCTCACTTTAATTCGGCGGTTGTCTAGCACAATTTGGTGAACTTTAGCGATATTATCATCAGTTGTTGCAGTTTTTGGACATTCCGAACGTTCATCGTCTCCCAAGATCTCACGGCCACATTTAAATTGAGCTGCCCAAAATTTCACGGTGGTAAATGATGGTGCAGAGTCCCCATACACAAAGTACGTAGGCGTATTGCCATTCAAAAACTAACATTTAATGACAGCTCGATACTCAATTTTGTACATTTTTACGAAAACACACATTGACTCACTCAAACGACTGTCAATTAAAAACTACGAGTCCAAGATGGCTGATATTTTGGTGAGTAACCATCAAAAGATGCACAACTACATTCACTAGCTTTTATTGACGAGTGCTGCTATCTTCACGGAGACTTTTCAGACCACTCTCGTATGTTGCTTATTTCGCTCTTTTTGATTTTATTTGCGGCTTTTAATTTGGGTTTGGTGCACGAAGAGTGTGGTAATAGACTTAGTTTGCCGTTTGATAACCTATTTTTTGTTTTTATTCCCTGTTCACTGCTCATGTCGGAGTCCGCGATACACACACGTTAACACAACAAGCACAAACTCTTCCGTTCTTATTTCACTTAGTGCGCGCAATTTCTTTTTCTACGACCCTCCATCTGTTGGGGACGGAGCAGCACTCGACTGCCCACTGGCGGACTGAGGATCGGCTATTTATACCAATTGCTCTCTTTGTTGCTGCGACAAACATGCGAACGGGGGAACGGGGACACAAGAGAGAATATAAGCGGCGACAGTTCACGAGTTGACGATTATTATTATTTACTGGCCTGTAAGAACCCGGAAGTTCATGACCTCACCGACTCGGCTCCGCCATTGTTCCCTGTCCTGTGCGCTCTCCTTCCACGTTCGATCATCCGATCCGATCTCCTCGACATCCAATCTAACATTGTCCTCCCATCTCCGTCGCGGCCGTCCTGTCGGTCTCTTTCCCGTTAGTTTACCGTCAAGAATTCTATGCACGGTCCTACTATTGCCCATTCGCGCTACGTGTCCGGCCCATCTTAATCTTCGCGACATGATCACTCTCACTATTGTAGGTTTGTGGTATAGCTCTTCCAATTCGTGATTGTCCTAACTCCTCGCCACATTTACCGCCAAATATACCCGTTAAAACTTTATTCTCGAATACGCGGAATTTGTTCTCTTCCCGTTTTGTGAGAGCCCATGTTTCGCATACGTATAGAGCAATCGGCATGATTATGGTTCTATAGACACGGAGCTTTATATTACGTGATAGCAGTTTGGATTTTAATAGTTTACTGGCTGCATGCCAACTAGCGTTGCCGGAATGTAGTCTTTTGTTAATTTCCTTTGAAGTTTCGTTTCTGGTCGTCAGTATCGTTCCCAGATATTTAAATTCTTTGACATTTTCAAATATCTTGCCCGTGACGTTTATATGTGTTCTCTGAGGTCCACCTGCTCTCGTCGTAATCATATATTTCGTTTTATCTTCGTTTATTTCTAGGCCCACCTCTTCTGTTGCTTGCATGATGATTTCACAGTTTTTACTTATAGTTTCGAGATTATCGCCCAAAACGGCAATGTCATCCGCATACGCGAGCACTTGTGTGACCCCGTTCAGGGATGATCCGGCCGTGTTGTTGTCTTGTACCTTTCCGATAACATACTCGAGGACAAGGTTAAAAAGGCATGGTGAGAGGCCATCCCCTTGTTTTAGTCCGTCCCGGATTTCAAATGGTTCTGAGAGGTGGTTTTCTATTCTAACTTGCCCTTTGTTTTCGTTCATGCAGATTTGAATGAGGGCGGCATATTTTTTCGGGATACCCAGCTCAACCACAATATGGTAGAGTCTTTGCCTTGCGACTGAGTCGTAGGCTTTTTTGAAGTCCACGAACAGTTGGTGAACCGTCTCTCCGTATTCCCACTTCTTTTCCAGCAATTGCCTTATTGTGAACATCTGGTCGCTTGTTGACCGGTTCCTACGGAATCCGCATTGGTAGTCTCCCAATATTTCTTCTGCGTACGGTGTGATTCTTGCCAGTATGACATTTGTTAATATTTTGTATGTGATTGGGAGCAATGATATTCCTGTGTAATTTTCGCAGTCAGATCTGTCGCCTTTTTTGAAAATGCGGACGACTATTGCGGTTTTCCATTCTTCCGGAATGACTTCCTTGTCCCATATTATTTTAACCAGTTGGTGGATCTATCGCGTCTACAACTTCTTCGAAAGAGGGCTCTGGGATCTGGTGCTCGGCTGTATGTACGTCTGGTGCGTTTATTTGTGGTTGATGGGTGCGCACATTGAGCACGAGTTGACGATAGTACCTCGAAAGCATTCAGAACAAGGAGAACCTACTTGTACGGGAGTCTTGCGTTCTTGACCCTTCTTTCTCTCGATCTCTTCGGATCAGACCACCACAATATTTTCTTCAGAACAAAACTGAAGAGAGCACCCTTCCTAACAACATTCCCCACTATAATAGAGGATTCCTGGTGTAGTGATCCTAAATCACTACTCTCACCCACTTACCTATAATCCCAATCCAAGTGAATCATATGAGCGACAAGTTAAACCAAAAGTTAGTTTGCCGCACATTGATTCAAATTCCTAATTACCTCACCCATAATCCAATTGAATCATATGCACGACAAAATTAAACCAAAATCCATTTGTCGTACATTGATTCAATTCCTAATAATCCTAACATCATGAAATGCTTAACTCTAAATGCATTTCATGATTTTCCTTCCAAGAATTGATTCAAATAATTCGTATACACTTCCGGGAATCCTATGCCAATTGAAACACACAAAATTTTGTTTGGGTTTCTTGGAATTTTTAAATAATATTTTTAACAAATCTCTGTTGCCACAGAATATAAAAGGGGAGTGCATTTTGGATTCGAGATCAGTCAGTGCCAGGCACCTAATACCTGATTTCCAATTCGGATTTCGAAGAGCGCACAGCACCACTATGGCTCTCAATTTATTTCAAAACCACGTCTGCGTGCGGCACTTTAATAAGGAACCCACCGTTGCGGTAAGCCTAGACATTGAAAAAGCTTTTGATACGACTTGGATCGAAGGTCTCGCTTTTAAACTACTGAATACTGGCCTCAGTAGAACGCTATGTAGCACCATCTACCAGTTCGTTCTAAACAGAACCTTCCAAGTTAGAATGAATGGAAAGCTTTCCCGAACTTTTCACGCCGCTGCAGGCGTACCACAGGGCTCCATTCTAGGCCCCATCTTATTCAATATTTACACCTCCGATATTCCCCGCCCTGTGGATGGGAGAGTAAACCAAATATGCTATGCGGATGACGTCCTGGTGTACACGTCAACCAAAGACCCTAACCTCGCAACAAATCGACTCAACCGTCACTTGGACGAACTGTATCAGTATTACAGTCGATGGAAAATCCGACTTAATCCATCCAAAGCAGTAGCCATAATTCTGAGTAGTAAACTCTCCCAACCTACTTCTCGATATTCACAGAATATTCGAATAAAAATGGGAGATACTACGATTAGACCACAGGACAAGATGAAATATCTCGGGGTCACTTATACCCCAAAAATGGATTTCATCAAACATGTGACCCACATTCTCCAAAGGGGCCTCGGTCCGTCTAAGCAACTGCACAACATCCTGAAGTGGAGGAACAAAGTTGACACCAAAGTTAAGCTTCTCTGCTATAAGCAGCTAATCCGATCTGGAATATCGTACGCCTTTCCCATATGGTCCTGCATATCTTCGGCTCAAATGGAAAGACTTCGGGTTTTCGAAAGGAAACTCCTCAGAAGATGCACCAATCATTCTAGAAGGCCTGACGGTCGTCATTACCCCAACTCTCACCTATACGAAGGCGCCTCCATTACCCCTATCGACGAGTACTTGCTTCAATTAGCATATAAGTACCTCGAAAACATTCAGAACAGCGAGAACCTACTTGTACGGGACTCTTGCGTTCTTGACCCTTCTCTCTCTCGATCTCTTCGGATCAAACCCCCACAATTTCTTCTTCAGTACAAAACTGAAGAAAGCACCCTTCCCAACAACATTCCCCTCTATAATAGAGGATTCCTGGACCCATCCCATAGGGTCTACTATTAACAAACCAAACACACGAACGCACAGTACAAGACGGCACAAACACAAACATACACACCGACCAAAGAGCAGATTATCAGACGCCAAAGACGTGATCTGCGTTTACTACCGCACCCAAGACCCACCGGTCTTGTATGATTTCTTTCCCACCATCCCTCTATAAAAGTAGTTAGAGAACACTTGGACTAACACTGTCCACACTATCCTTGGATACCCCCCCCCCCCCTTTTTTCTTCTCTTTTCAGATGCCGCGAGACCGAGCCCAACATCCTCACGGATGTGGGTGATTCTGGTTATCGCAAGATGACCAGAAGTCAGAGACAAGATGAAGGACACATATGTCCTGTCTCGCTAAATTCGGCCTTCTCACCACACTTTTTTTTTTTTTTTGATTCGAGATCAGTTGGGATCCAGAGGTCGAGGCAACGGCCGAAAATTGAAAAATTAAATAGATAAATAAATAAATAATAAATAAAAGAACCCAATGATCGCTTTTCAATATTGGACCCTTGAAAACAAGGAAGACACCCCATTGAGGTAAGATTAAACAATATATAAAAATATAACCCTACACTGGACCCACCCCATAGGATCTACTGATAACACGCCACACACACACATGCACGCACAGTACAAGGCGGCACAAACACACACACACACCGACCAAAGCGCAGATCATCAGACGCCAAAGACGTGATCAGCATTTACTACCGCACTCAAGACCTACCGGTCTTGTACGATTTCCTTCCCACCATCCCTCCACCCAAGTAATTAGAGAACACCTGAACTAACCCTGTCCACACTATCCTTAGATACCTCCCCCCTTTTTCTTTTTCAGATATCTCGATACCGAGCCCAACATCTTCACGGATGTAGGTGATTCTGGTTATCGCAAGATGACCAGAAGCCAGAGACAAGATGAAGGACACATCTGTCCTTGTCTCGCCAAAGTCAGCCTTTCGCCACCCATTTTCTTTTTTTTTTTGAGTTGACGATAGTACAAGCGTACTGGTCAAGCCTATAACCCCCTTCGTCCAGAGCAGAGTCCGGTTCTGGAGGTGCACTACGTTAATCAGAGCAATAGTAGAGTCGAGTACAAGTTAAGCTGCCAAATGTTGGTAATCCGACCACCAAAGAGATCTTGACAGATTGGAAGGGGCTTGCTCCACCAATATTTATAGAGAGTACGAATTTATTCCGTAATTGTATTTAAAGTTAATAAACACTCCAATGGCGCAAGACTAATAACCTTGCCCGGATAAACAAACTATTATGGACAATTTAACAAGTCTCGGATATGGACCGGATACCGGTGGAGACACTTGCTAAATAAGGCCAAGACCGGATCCCGGTTGTGAGTGCCGATGATGATGATGATGATGAAACATTCCAAACGAATAAACCCAACTTACACCATCGAATGTTCGCACAACACAATTTGGTTTTTCATGTTCACTGCTATTCTCACTTTTCACTAAGCAAAACACGGTGAGAAAATCGAATTTATTGTCTTGTTTAGGTATTTGTTCTACCTGACTTAATTTTTAAGATCCTTCCGTTAAAAGATTTGTTAACTATTGTTTCTCGGTGGTTGACACGTCTTTACCGGATGGCAGTCAATTTGGTACTGGATTCACTCCTCTCATACACAGTTCGTATTAAGAACAACCCCAACACTAAGTAATCGTGAGTGGTAGTAATTAGAACCAATTGGAGATTAACAACATTGAAGTTATCAATAAAATAAGTGAATTGAAGTGAATCCGCATTTTAATTTCATAATTTCGGGAGTTTGAATCGAATTTACAATACAGTCCACGAATAGCAGGCGTGTAATTTATCCCCATTCTACATGGAGATGTTTCGGGTGTTCGAGAGGCAGTGTTTGCGTCCTACCTCGGAATGTACGGAACCCCAGAGTCCAAATATAAGAAATTCTACCCCAATAAAGTTCTATATGACAAATCAGCACTAAACAGGATAGCTTCATTATCAAAATTATCCGTAGTCACATTGCAAGGGGAATGTGCGGTGAAAATAATCTTATCTCGGCAGCTTTCTATCCCAATGACATGTATCTAGAGAGTACTCTCCAGAATGGGGTTATTCCCCCCGAAGCGTTCTCCTTCTTGGATAGGAAAGGTCATCCAAGATAAACATGGAGTCCCTATTATTTACCATGTTTTTCGCAGTACCAGGGGTAAACGAATTCTCCATGATAACAATATATCCAATATTCCAGATCGCCTACTTTTTAGTATGGTGATCAATGAAAGAGATAAAACAATAGAAAGATCGATCTTATCCCAACTGGTGGAGGCTTAGTAACGAAGGAAGGACTATACGACCCCAACATATAATAATATGGGTCTCAGGCGCAGCGCTTTCCTCTCTCATACTCCATTCCTAATTATTCTTTATTTTTATTTCTTATGTTTGTACGTTTTGTTTGGTTTTTTAATTTTTGGCAGCCAAAACTAAACAAACAAAAAAATAGAAAATTTCTATATAGTGCAAAAAAGCACAAATTTAAAAGAGGATTACATCTTACATATATATTACTATCATACGTTATAAAAGTAATTGTACACCGAAAGGCATAACCAAAAAGGATTGATATTGTATAATTTAGAGGGCTTGCGGAGAGCCACTTAGTTAATGCAAGAATGATACGTATAATAGAATTTAACATTAAGTATTATGTAAAATCTAATTGTTTTGGAAATAAATGTGGATTTAAAACAACAAAAATCGGAAGCTCGTTTCGTTACAGAACGGGAAAGATATGGAATTACTTCCCCACGCGAGTGTTTCCGGAGCGTTACAACCTGCAACAGTTCAAGAACTCCCAAAGTTACTTAATGGGATGTCGGGGCGCTGATTTGACGCTACAGGTTCACCTCCCCTGAGAGAGGTACATAAAACAAAACAAAAAAAATGTATGCTCATTATTATTACATTATGTTGTTTGTCTCTCCAGTTAATGTTTCCATTACTTACTTGTTGGGTTTTGTGTTCTGTCTTCTACGGACGCCTGTCTGGAAAATGAATACTAGTTAGTATGCATTAGGCTCACCTTAACCTTTTAGTCTCATAACGAATGAAGGACACGTGGAGTCTTATTCAGTTTCATCTGAATAACATCCAAAGTGTGGGTGAAAATTCCAAGAAATTGTGATTCTATCAAATCATGTTATTCTCCGAAGGCAACGAGGCTTTTTCTAAATTACAATGTTAAATGAGAAGTAGTACCAGCAACGTGCTGAAGATATGAAAATTTAAACAAGTCCTCTACACTCTTATATTATAAATAGATATCATTTCCAACTTCTTGGATCTTGCCTAGATAAGATAGTGTGTGAGTTTTGGGGTTTTTGAAAAACCAATTGAAACCATATCACCCCAATATCCGAAGAAATACATTTTTCAATTAAATCCCAAATAAATATCAGTCAAATACGAGTTACTATGAAGTCGAACTCGAATTCCTCACTGCGGATGCTATTTATGATTTAATAGAAAATGTATTGAATCCTCATCAGTAAACAGAACCCTTTAGGGCAATATGATGTGTCACCGGCTGAAAGTTTTTCATTAAAAATTCTCTCGGCATTTATAACAGCTTGAAATCGTGACTGGAAATACGAACATATATTGGTACGTCCAAATTTCGTCGTGATATTTTAATGGTATCAAAGGATTCCTTTTGTCCGTGTGAATAATAAAAAAATGCATATTGGTTACATTCGAATTGATTTGCACATTTGTATCCCTTAGATTTCAATTGGTATTCTGAGGATAGCTGGTGGTTTCAATGTCCACGATTTCTCTTGACAGAGAACAGTAGTGTGCAGTGAGTTAAGTCAATGTAAGTTTGGATAAGCTTAGAGATAGATGACGTAAATCCCAACCGATTGTACGATGGCATAAATTGGAGTTAGATGTTAATGTGAGGATGTTTTTTAGTGGACACGCTAGCTAAATTGGAAACACAAATACAAGATGTATTCACCTTCCTCCACTTGTTAGTATGGGTCCCGTTTACTTATCTGTCAACAGGTTGGTGAATAAGGCGTTAGAATATACTCATACCTAGGCCGACTTATCGTAAGAGGCGACTAAAGGCCGGGTGATGGGTGGGGTTCCAATGCTCTGTCGCCCGGTGAAATACGACCCCATCAACTATAGGATCCGTCAAATGATGGGGAGAAATACCTGGCCGTCTTTCGGAGCTTGGCTGACGGACCGGCTCGAGAGAAACTTGGTTTATATGATAAGTCGGTCCCAAGGTGAGATATCATACCGTCAAGCTGTACATTCTATGATATCGTCGGGAGAAATTTTCGACTAAGTTTCAGCTGTATGGGCCGGACTGACACGGAGATAAATCATGATGGTACCTTCTGATTTAAAGATTTTCGAAGCTAAACTATTTTCCCATTCGGATCTCCGAGGGGGACTGTAGCGGTTCCGCCAAACCCCACTGTCTACATACCGTAAAACCCCCATTATTACAACCCAATTTACATCAGTTTCTGATAATGCAACAGCATTAGCACCTGTAAATGCTTCACGCATTATATAGATCAAATCTATAATCTTAAAGTCCCTGTAAAGAAATCCTACCTTTTCATGCATCTCTTCGCATACAATTTTCCGTAAGATATCTTTCTTTACTTATCTGGAATTCCAAGCCAATTCGGCACCTTCGGTACCAGACAATTTCTTATAAACAAAATGATTCAGTTTGCATACAATGTAACCGTCATGACAGGGACCATAAATATTGCGCCGTCTATTTTCTCAGCCGTGCCATGTGTACAACAATGTTCCCTACATACACATTGGCTGGCGACTTAAACCCAAGGAACCAAAGCAAATACGCATTCTGCGTCTCTTAGCATCAATGAAATCCTACAGCATAAACAAATGCAAATAGGAATCTAATACCTACCCTTACTAGCGATGCCATAAACACCATTTTCCAGTAACCTAGCTAAAACGAATTAGCACATTTCCACATCGCATCGTCGTTTCTTTGTTTAGCCGCGACGCACATGTTCCAACAAAGATCCCATTAGCAACCGACGAATTCGGTTTTGTTTGCTTTACCAGACTCGTATCCCATGAGTGCACATTATCCCTTTCTTTGTTTAGAGTCGTTCCCATGGTTTTGATCCATAAAAGAACCAATGTACACACATACATGTGTACTGGGGCGATATTCTACATGGGATCTGTTTGGTTACCCTAAAGAGAGACTTTACTTTACGTCTCTCTCCGAACAGGAAATGCGTCCTTAATTTAAGAGAGCCAGTTTCACTGGCTGAATTTCTTTTAACAACGATTAAATATCGTTGAGTCGTTTTCCATCCGTGACGCTGGTCACATGCCACTCTCGCTGTCTGTAGCTCTGCAGACACGCGATAATACCCGGAGTCGTGAGAGGTGTTTCAAACTTGTTGGTTTCCAATTGTTTGGCGAGTTTGCCGCGATTCGTTTGAGATAGTGAAAAAGAATTTATAAGTGTAGGTAACTTTATTTTAAAACAATGAACTCTAAATTGCTGTTGATCGGTGCACTCTTTGCACTGGTCGCCATTGTCGTTGCTGATGTCGACACAATAAAAAACATTAATTAATTAACCAACAATCGAGTGTTTTATTTTTACTTGTGTGATCGTGTTTGTGCTTTTCCTTTGGTGTTGTATTTGTCGGGACCTTTAGTGATTTGTGGGGACGAGGTAGAACTCCCGCCCATGCTGGCGTCGCGACCTCGTACCCCATACGACTATTACAAGGGAAACATCATGCAGATATTATGAAAAGTAACCGAACTTTAAGAAATTTATGGGGGTTCTGTAAGGCATTCCCAAAGAACCACCCACTCCCTTTAATTAACCGTCTCCCACTTACCAGGCAAGTCATTATACTTACCTGCAAATGAGCATCGTAAGCTACTCTGCACCACCGTCCACCTGTAAACATAAGCCCACGGCAAGATTACCACCTTGCCGTGGCATCAAACTTTCACCCCGGGGCATGCTTGCATCCAAAGCACCATGTTTCCGAAATCTAATTCGGTTACCTCTTCATGTAACCGACATTAATTCCAGAACATGTCAATGCGCATTGCTGAGAAGCACTTTCTCACACACGTGCATGACATGTCTATCCTCGCCTTATCGGTTGGACCATCGGTCGATCGCCCAAACAACAATCCGTTGGTCAAGAAGACACGTCGACCAACGTACTTGTTGACACAACTGCAGCCGATAATTTCCCTACCATTCGGTAATTAAATATTGCCCCCATATCTTTAGGTTCGCAATAGCTGCGACCAATTTCCCATATCGGCTATCAACCGATCATGGGATTTGGGCATGAATAGGATCGTTGTTTAGGCAATCATATCCACGTTCATGCTCTATGATGACCCTTCTGGAAATTAAAGTAAACACACAGTACCGCACTGTTTTGCTTACCAACGCTGGTCCATGGTTCCCATGGGTGGCAAATTCCTCACCACCATATCCACGTTCCAGCATATTAACCCGAATAAGATAGCCACCCAGCCCGATCCTTTGCCATCGTCGGCAAGATTTCTGTTGACTTAATGTCGACGAAATATCTTCCATTCTAGTGCATCAGAGCCATACGGCTTAATCAAACAAACCCCAAATCTTCGGTCGACCTATCGTCACCAAAGAATGTATCGCCTAGAATGGCATTACATGAACACAATGCCTGCAGCCCCTTTTTGCTCGTCCATTTGTTGGAACAGGTGCGGTATTGTCCGTTGTCGATATGCAGGCTAAGGGGCATCGTACTTGTCCTATACGGACATATGGGAAATCCTCCCATTTAACTCCTTTTTGATCGCCCGTTGGCCGTCGCCAAGTTGGGCCTGTTCGCTCCTCCCACATCGATGTGATCCACCGCCGTTGAATCTGACGGATGTGGATTGCATCGGGGAGTCAAATTTCATTACGTCAAGTCTCTGCTGTCGTGCCTTCCGTTGTCAGATTTAAATTTCTTAAGCGCACGCACGCTTGTTTTCGTGTCGAATTTTTGTCGAGAAACATAAGTTCTATGAGAATAAATTTAATATTTTATAGGAATAAATTTACTTGAATAATGGTTGCCAAATACGAGTGTGACGTTGATTCATAGAGTTCGTGTACCACACAGTAAATAACAAGTGCGCAGTGAAAATTAAAATCAAGACTACTGAACAAACAAAACGACCCATAATTTAAAAGACAGTTCCAGTGTTTGTATTTAAAATAAAAGCTATGTTCAAGAGAATAAACTAAAATAAAGATAAGAGAATAAATTACTACAGTGTGTTTTTCTTTGGAGAGTTGTTGTGTTCGATGGGTGTTGTTTTTGGTGGTGTTCCTGCTGAACCAGCGTCCGTGTTGACGCACTAGAGGAAATTACCCACAAATTCGTCACCGCATAGGGGCATCAGTTTCACCAATACGAATGTAAACGCCGTCCACCAATATTTGCAAACAAAGAAACCTGGTATCCTTGCCCTAAGTGAGACCCAGGTCGATTCGTCAACTGTTTCGGCATATCTTCGTTGCTCAGGACTTACATTCGAGATTCTGTTTTAAGGGCGGAGTCTGCGTCTTCGCGTGGTCCGATCTAGCTTGCCAGAAGATGGAGGCGTTGGAACCCTTTGGCGGTTTTTTGTCTAGTTATCTGAAGTGTTCCGCCGAACACTGTCCACAAATCAAATACGGAGAAATTGTTTTTAAAGACGTTTTATTATTTTCCTTTTTCACACATAATGGTCGGCTTATACACGAAAAGGACATCGGAAGCCACCGGGAGGAATGGTTACAATTTTTTGTTTGTTTTACTATGCACACTGAGATTAACGGACGTGTTCTAATTTCCACATACTTTTATATTACGACCACGAAATTGACTTTGTACACATGCAAGTTACTACTGACACACGTGCGACGTTCTGTCGTTGCCTCTTCTTGTCCAACTTCCTCGTTGAGATTCTCAATGTAGACTGACTTCCCATTTAAAATTTTCTTTTAGGGAGTGATTCTACTCACCCAATGGTTCTCTTTTTCTATTTTTTCTTAAACGAGAATCTCTCCACCCGGGAAGATCGCACTCTTTTTTCGGTCCTGCGGTTTCCGTTTCGTCGCAGGCCAGACGTGCGGATGCACTGACACACACAGACGCGGATGTTGCTGCCTGTCTGGCCGCAGATCCCCCTGGGAGCGCCAGAGTTTTCACAGCTTCTGTTGAGTTGCTTTTGTGTACATTCGGGTGTGTGGTTTATTCTTGGCGATCTTGGCGTGGTAATTATCCTTGCTTGTGATAATTGTATTTGCTTTACCCTATTGGAACAGCATTTTAGTTTATTGCTGTTTCTCCGCGATGGCCTTTGTTTAGGCGAAGTGCATTGCGGTAGGGTCAAAGTTTTAGCCGATGGATTGTTTTACGGCAATTTGCTTATCGCCGGGGATTTGATGTTTGTCGACATCTGGCGCAGCTGTGCCAACCACTTGTGTTTATCCAGCTAATGGATTGGTACATAATTTCCATACTGGGTCGTGTCCTTTGATCGCGGTGCAGGCGTCGGGAAATTGTTCGACACTTGGGGCCAACGTATCTGTGGATACGTGGGGTTGTTGACACCATTGTGGGTGTTGCCTTTGGTCAGGTGAAAAGGAGGGTTTTGGGGGCACGTGTCTGTGGGCACGTGAAGTGAAGTTATAGGTGAGTATGTTCCTTTGTGTAACGAAGGTATCTCAGCCTATGGTGATTTGTGCGGATCGTGGAACCACCACAACCCAATAACATGGACATCATATGGTTGAGGGTCGTGCTGAGGAATTCCGTTAAATTTCTTTTTGTCTTTACCGCTCTCCAAATGACGATCGACCGGCGACATTTTTCGAAAATCTTTCGCGAACGTGAACTGGACTGTAGGAAGGCAACCGACCCGGACGGAATACCAGCAATAGTCCTTAAGAACTGTGCTCCAGAACTATCGCCTGTTCTTGCCAGACTCTTTCGCTTACCTTATGCACGGACGTCCTTTCCTGCCTGCTGGGAAATTGTTCAAGTTCAGCCAATCCCAAAGACGGGAAAAAAATGTCTCCCACAAAATTACCGTCTGATAGCATTACTGTCTACGTTATCTAAGGTGACGGAAAAAGTCATCAATACTGAGTTAGTTATGTATTTGGAGTGCAACGGACTTCTGAATGATCAATACGGATTCCGTGGCAGGCGATCCATGGGAGGCCTTTTGACCCTTATAACAGATGTATGGACATCTGCGGTTGAGGGGCATGGTGAGTCAAGGGCGGTCGCATTGGATATTTCCAAGGCTTTTGACCGCGTCTGGCACGGGGCATTGCTGAGCAAACTTCGTTCATACGGATTTTCCCAGCAGCTTTGCGACTGGACGAAGTGCTTCCTGGTAAATCGATCGATCCGGGTTGTTGTGGGCGGCGAGTGTTCGGATCTGTATCCTGTTACTTGCGAGGATCCTCAAGGTTGTGTTTTGTCTCCAACGTTGTTTTTGCTTCACATAAATGATTTGTTGGAGACAACGGATAACCGAGTGTTAAGTTTCGCGGATGATAGTACGCTTGTTTCCTCTTTTTCGAGTGATCGGGCGATTGGTACGTCTACGTCGAACCAGCTGAGATGATAGGGTCCTGCACTGGGGAAGGGGCAATCTCGTCGACTTCAATGCAGCGAGGACACAATATACAACATTCACAAAGAAAACTGGATCATTGATTCCACAGCTGATGATGAATGGCCAGGCCCTCGAATCTGGGGAAAGCTTGAAATTGCTCGGCGTCACGATCTGTGGGAATGTATCGTTGCATAAACACGTGTCGAGTATCGCCAGGTCAGCCTCAGGAAAACTGAGCTATGTTTTTAGAGCCAAGAAATATTTTACTCCGGCCCAACTTCTTCTCCTATATAAATCCCAAATTAGACCCCCGCTCGAATATTGCTCTCATGTTTGGAGTTCGGCTCTTAAACATACCATCGACCTACTTGAGAGCATGCAGAGACGAGCGATCCGCCTCATCGGGGACACGGCGCTGACGTCGGGACTACAGCCGCTACCTACAACTAAGTTACAAACTAGAGAGCTTAAGAACTATCTTAACTAGGTTTAACCCAAGGAACCAGGACAAATTAAGAAGGGTGGAGTAGGGACGAGTGGTGGGGACAGGTTGCAGTACAGTGTAGAACTGCCGGTTAAAATTAGTGGTGAGAATAGTTTAGGAGGCGGTGCTTGAGAATATGGGTAGAGAGGTCATAGTCAAACAAGGTGGAATTGGAGTTGATATTTCCCACCATCCGCGAAAGGGGTTCGTTGAGACCATAAGAGCTCCGATTGGCGGGGGGGGGGGGGGGGGGGGTGTAGAGAAGGTGGGCATTGCGTGTATTTCCAGGGTTTGTGTTCAGTGGAATTAAGTTAAGGAGGTAGGCACAGTCGACCGCGCCGGAGAGTACCCGTAGAATGAACATCATGTCGGCCACGACCCTGCGCTCCTCAAGGGTTCTGAGGTTGATTAATTTGAGCCGGTTAATGAACGGGGGAAGGATTAAGGGCAATTCTCATCTTAGCCCTCAGAGAGAGAACCGAAGGAAGCGACGTTGAATACTTTCGATTCTATAGATCTTGTGCTAAGGACACCATACCTGACTAGCATATTCAAGCAGTAGACGGACGAGGGTAAGGTAAAGGGATCGAGTAACGTAAGGGTCGGAGAATTCCTTAGACCGTCTTTTCATAAATCCGAGGGCAGAATTGGCTTTCCGGATCGTCTCATCAATATGAGATAGGAAGTTAGGTTCCCTGTCGCAAAGGATCCCAAGATCTCGAATACATTGGACAGTGGTCATTAAGGGTATAGGAATGTGAGGATAAGTGAATACGCTTACGGGAAAAGGTTATAGATTGGCATTTGGCGATGTTAAGTACAAAGCAATTTTTGTCACACCAAGACGAGAAGCTGTCAAGGTCTGATTGCAGCAGTGTGGTGACTCGATGATCTTGTATAGCTTGGTATTATCAGCGTAGAGGGACAAGCTTGAATTCTTAATGACCTTATCAGTGGCTAGTATAAATGCGAGAGGACCCAGGTGGTTACTTTGAGGGACCCCAGAGGCACCAAGGAAGAGGTTGGATATCGTGGACCTGAACCGAATGGAATTAAGTCTATCCTTTAGATAGGAAGAAATCCATATCAGCAATCCAGGTTTGAAGCCTCTAGTGCTGAGAGTGTATAGGCAGTGAACTCAACAAGGTTGGTTGTAGTTGATCGGCTATTGAGAAAACCATGTTGCCTTGATGAAATAAAAGACGTGCAATGGAAACTAAGAGATTCGTATAGAATGCTTTCGAGAATCTTGGGTAAGTGGGACAGTTTGGGTTTGGGGCGGTAGTTCGTGACATCGTTTTTTGGGCCCTTCTTGCGGATCAGGCTGATGAGAGGGGGCCCGAGGGAAAACTTAGGGAGGTAATTGAAGTATGACGGGTCAGAAACAAAGGACTCATTAGAGAATGACTGATTGAAGTGAATGGCAAAGAAGTTAGCAATAGTAACAGGATCAGATTGAGTATGCGTTTTTAAGGTAAGCGATTGAGGTTACAATCGGATTTACGTTATGGTTGACGAACTGGAAGAAGGTAGTGATCGGGTGGGGGGCGGTGGTGAGTGGACCCGGAAGATAGTCATGAGAAAGGGGGGGTGGTGGAGGTCTATAGATGTAAGGACGATGGGGCTGGGTGAGACAGATCTATTGATAGGGTCTGTTGTAAAGATGAGGTCAAGCTACCCATCCAAAAGGTTTCGAACGTTGCTAATTTGACAGAGACAAGAATTATCTAGTCGATCGATGAAGGAACATTCCTTGGCCGAGGTGAGGTGAGAGGTAAAGTGTGAATGATCGCCAAATAAAGCCCAATTGAGTTGTGGATGATTAAAATCTCCGCAATTACTCAGCTCGATTATATGGTCGATTGCATTAAGAGCTAACTCATAAACTTTTATAGTCTGGGAGGGCAAGATAGAGGCGCACATGACAAAGATTAATTTCCGAGGAAGAGTGATTTTGACGGTCACAAAGTCCAGCTTGAAGGAGGTAGGGAAAGCGACAAGTGACGACTCGAAGCTGTTATGGACAGCGATGAGCACTTCTCGGCTGGAAGAAAACTCTGTAGTATTGTTTAGGGGGTCATTGCAGAAGATGGTGAAGGTGGGGGGAAACAGTTCCAGGTTATGAATGCTGATTTCGACGGGTAAGGCATGGGAGAGGACCGCAATGAGTGACTAAAATTTAATGGATCGGTAGAAAGTTGGGTAGAGACCAGCGTTCGATTCCCCGTCTGGGAGCCTCTGGCGCAAGACTAATAACCTTGCTCCGAAAAAAAAATAATTATGGAAAATTTAACAAGCCTCAGGACTTGCTAAATAAGGCCAAGGCCGGCTCCCGGTTGTAGTGCCGATGATGATGATGATGATAGTTGGGTAGAGCTGGGAGAGTAAAAGGCCTTGAAAAATAACTGGTGTGATGGGTTAATAGAATAGGCTTTGATGAAATTAGGATATCTGTTTGATGGTATTATGCCGACGGTTGGTATGGGATGAGCAGAGAGAGTGCGGCTTGGGGGTTTTCAGGCGTAGGAAAGGATGGTGTACTAACGAAGGTACCCACAGCTCTAACTTAAAAATAATGACTGACAAAATTTCACATCTCGAAAGCAGTCGTAAATGTATTGACGACCTCAGCTATCTCCGCTAAAAACACTCTCCAATATTAACTCCCTCATTAGAGACAGTAGCAAGGCAATCGTCATTCAGGTTACTTATTCGGTTAGCGAATACTTTAACTCATTCACGTAGGAGTTATCCAACTCCTTCCACTCAAACAGTGACAAATGCTTACATCCGCATTCAAACGGTAATCCGTTCCGTAAACCAACGCCGTTTTTGAAAATATTTTCTCCAAGACGAACAACCTTAACATGAGATCGCTTTATTGCACTCCTCCATACAAAATCAATTCATCCCAACCGAATCTGACCCCCTACTCGAGCTTGTCCTACACAAACTCGATACTGTCGGAAACGGTCCCAGTTCCTCCTCGGCCGGATTGAGAGCGCTATCTCTCCTTGACCCCGTCCCCATCAACCAACACCCACCACCCTTTCGTTTCTGCGTCGACCCGAAAATGACTTCTTCCAACAATGACAAGTTTTTTTCACCGTTATAGATCGCCCACCCTACACCCCTCTACGACTCACAATTTTCTTCTCCTAATCATCAAGTATCAGAATGTTAGACGTCACGGTTTTAAAGCTCAATCGATTCTGCAAGATGCACATACCCTCCCTTTCGATACATACGCTCTGATCGAAACCGACCTTGCATTTAGTATTAATACTCAAGAACTAGTTCCTTCCGTCTTTAACGTTTTTCGTGATAACGATATTCTTCGAATATGTCCGAATTCTCCTTGCCGTGGTGCGCTGCTTGCCATCCAAGATAATCTCTTATTGCCATCTCTTCTTCTCCCAATCTTGACTGTTTTGCAATAAAAGTCGATAATCGCTCAAAGTGTTTATTCGTTATTTGTTTTTATATACCCGTACTTCCTCCGCAAACTATCGAGTCATACGAACTCGCAATAACAGCAGTTGATCAACTAAGCAAGCTAAGTACTTGCCAAGATGATATCATTGTTCTTGGCGATTTTAACCTCCCCCATCTCCAATGGACGTTGTCAAACAATCAATGCCTTCACATCTCAAACTCAATAAGTTTCATGTTGTGTCTATTTAGTATAACATAAAACAAAAATATAGATGTTGTGTCAAAATCAAACAAAATAAAAAACATAGACTCACACCTAAGAACGACGAGTGATTTTTAATTCAAATTGTGTTGATGGGTAAACCTTCCGCTCAGTTACCAACCGGCTAAGTGGGATTTGACAGATCCGTTTTTGACTGTGAAAATAATCCTCTATAGCCCACAACGAAGGCGGACCGCTCCACCCCATTCATCAGGCAATATGTGCAATTAAATTCTAACCAAAAACAAATAATACAACATAACCATACATATATATAACCCTACAATGCCACTTAGATATATGTCTCCTACTCTCGACATAGGATATCGGTTTCATTGTAACCGTGGTACAACCGCAAATTCCACACTCTTCGAAAGAGAAGGAATAATGTGTGGAACATTTTCTTAAGAACGCGTTCCTCTCTAGACTACTCCAATTATCTCGTTTCCTTTTAAAAATTCACCGAACTTTACAGGTCCCTCTACTGCAATTATATCACAAAAACTCAAAACAATTTGATCAATGACCTCAAATCTTTTTTCACTTTATTAATTATAAACATAAATCTGACGCCTATCCCGACTCCTTTTTCCATGACACGATTACTTCAACCGACCCCTAAATACAGCCAATCTTTTCGCTTCTTTTTTTAAAAATCCTTCACGGACAACTCTTTTGAGCAAAACCCGTCTTACTTTAATAACCTGCCCGAATGGTACCTGGCCCCTTCATCTCTCAACTTTTTCAACGTCACTTAGTTGAAGAAAAATTAAACCTACTTAAAGACGAGTTCCGCCATGGCCCTGATGGACACTCTGCCGTCCTTTTAAAAAAATGTTCCTCTTCTCTTTCTCTCCTGGTCTCAAAATTGTTTAATCTATCCTTTGCAGGTAGGTCGACCATGACCAATCTAGTTGAGTTCTCGTCCTACACTCTCCATGCCTTAGAGAATAAGAACGAAGTCGATGTAATAACAACCGATTTCCGCAAGGCCGTCGACAAAATCTGCCACAATCTCATTCTCTTTAAGCTATCCACCCTTGGTTTCGAACCCCTAGTGATTAAGAGGATCTCTTCCTACCATCGAACCTACCGTGTCAGGTTTAGATGCACCCTTTCCAATCCTGTTCTTCCTAAATTGAGGGTTCCCCAGGGCAGTCATCTTGGACTCCACTGTTCATTCTTACTATTAACGATATGGACTCCAGTTTCAAGAACTCATCCATCTCCTTCTGTGGATGGTACTAAACTATTCAAAACGATCCGCTCGCCTCTCTACTCCTCACTTCTCCAAATGGATTTCCACAACTTCTCAACTTGGTGCCATAATAATTGCCTCGAAGTTAATGCTGTCAAACGTCACTCTATCACATTCTCCTGTAAACGCTCCCCTTCTCCGCCACGTTCCTATTTCTTACTCAACCGACAGATATCACCGGTACAATCGATTCGTGACCTTGGTATCTTATGTGACAGGGAACTTAACTTTATCCCACATATTTATGACATTATCCTCTGCCCTTATTTTTGTGAAACGGTGGTCGAAAGAATTCTCTAATCCCTACGTTTCCCGATCGCTCTACATAGCCTTTGTCCATCCCCTTCTTGAATACGTCAGCCGGGTCTGGTCTCCTTATTACTAGTCCCATACACAAGCCGTCTCCACCTAATTAACTTTAACACATTTGTGACGTTTCTAACAGATACACACACAATACTCAAGCAAATAGTGAAGAACACCGAACGAAAATCGAATAAGAAAATGCATCAGAGCCGTATACCATAGCGATAACATAACAATTCACATCAGTGGAGTATATTTGAGTTTAAAAATCGAATTCTATATAGCGTCAGTTCGAATCACTCGTTCTTCACTATCACCCTAAACGCTATACATTTAAGGAGCGCAGTCATGCCGACATCCTCTTCATACACCGTCTTCTCTCAGATTCAATCCACTGCCCAACCATGCTCTCCTCCATCATACTCTACACTAACCCCCGTAACCTACGAAACCCTCGTCTCTTCTATTTGCCCGCCCATCACACTTCTTGCGGCTATAACGAACCCATTTCACAAATGCTACAGTAGGCAAACTTTTACCCCACCTTGTTCGATTTCAATTTCACCTCTCCGTACTCAAACTTTGTCTCCTCTCTTACCCCACCCAACCCCGCCCCCTAACCATCTACACTCTTACAACCAGCACACATTCCAACATCCTATTCCGCTAACCTACCAACCTATCCTTCTCTGTCCTATCACTTAAACTATCACTCATCCAACGTATCCAAATCCCCCGCTGGTCCACTTATCTTTTACTCTTTATTAACTTAGATATTAAGTTACGTCTAAATTTATTGAAGTCGCTTGAACTAAGCTAAATAAATAAATAAAATCAGAAATCAACTCTCCAAACACACAACCCGTCCTCATTCCCACATCCAGCTCCTGGCTTACCGTCGTCCTATCCTGTCTTGCTTCTTACACCAATACAAATTAGATACAAATTACTAAAGCCATCTATTGGAAATATAATGGGTTTATTTTTACTGCACCGTATATGAAGGTCCCTATTTATAGAACCATAACCATGCCGAATGCCCTATACGAATGCGAGACATGGGTGCTTCCAAAATGAGAAGAGAACTGATTACGAGAATAAAGTTAAGAAATATCTTTGGCGGAAAATATGATGAACATGCAGGACAATGGGAGAAACTCCACGACCGCGAATTGGAAGATTTATTCCCTAAACCCACAATAGTGAGAATAATCAGGCCGCGAAAATTAAGATGGGCATGTAGCAAGAATGCGCAACGACAGAACCGTACGTAGAATTCTTGACGGGTGACCAACGGGAAGGAGACCGATGGGAAGGCCTCGAAGGAGATACGAGGATAATGTACGGCGTGACCTTAAGGAGGTTGGATCACAGGGCGAGGCGTTGAAGGACGGTGCACATAACAGGAAACAATGGTGCACGTGAGTCAGCGACGTCATGAATATGGTTCCTACAGGCTAATAAATAGTGTAGTAGTAGTTTAGTAGTACTCGCACTAGTAATATAAGCGTTTCATTAACAAACACCGAAAAACGGCATTTGATTGTAAAGCCGGTAAACGTGATATAGAATACGTATTCTTAATTTTAACCCTTGATGGAAACCTTGACGTAGTGAGGGGGTTAAATTACAATGAATCACTCAGGCTATGCTAAAGGAAGGATATGCTTCCAGCAGGGTCACCCATGTCAGACAGACTAGAGAAGAGTAACACACAGATATCTACCACCCTTAATCGAGGGTGTTACGCGTCACCGTGCCCGTTGGATGGTTAGCAGCCAGGGGTATACCGGCTGTATTATAACGGCGCTTCTCTAACACCGGGTCGAATCAAAGCAGTAAGTAGACCTTACCATTTCAAGCGGGGCTCTGATATGGCGGACCTTTTGAGACCATAAGACTCGTGGGAACAAAAATGAATAATCAATTTACAAAACAATTCCACGAAAAACCCGGGAGGCGTAGATGTGATGAGTCGACTAGGCAAAAGAAGATGTGGGGGAAAAACGGAAAAACTGGGGTATACGGGTCGGCACGTGGAATATTTGAACGTTATATAAAACAGGCGCGGTTGAGACGGTGGTAGAGAACGCGAAATAATATAAAATTAACATCGTCGCGCTTCAGGAGGTCCGACTCCCACATCAAGTAATCGAAACCAATGGGTTTACACTGGCATGTGGAGGTACCGATGCACATAACCTCGGAACCGGTTTCATCATAAGCAAGAAAATTACGCCCCATGTAAAAGATGTGCAATTTATTAATGACAGAATATCGAAGCTAAAAATATAGGCACCATGGTATAATTATGTATTTATAGACATACACGCCCCAACAGAATCTATGGACGAAGAAACGAAGGACACGTTCTATGAGACCCTAGAGGAAGTATTCGATGGGATTTCATCATTCGATGTTAAAATCCTACTCGGGGACCTCAACGCGAAAATGGGAAAGGAAGATATTTTCAAACCAACTATAGGTAAAGAAAGCCTACACGACGTTTAAAATGATAATGGAATTCGAATTATCACGTTCGCAGCGTCAAAAGATCTGGTAGTGAAATGCACGATGTTCAAGCACAAGGAAATTCATAAAGCCGCATGGATATCACCCGACGGCGTAACGCGTAACCAAATAGACCACTTCCTCATAGACAAAAGACAACACTCGAACATCCTTGACGTAAGATCATACAGCGGAGCAGATTGCGACTCCTATCATTTTCTAGTGATAGGGAAAATTTGGAGTCGGCTCGCGGTAAACCCACACGGGCAGTCACGGGAGACGAGCGAAGAGTTCGACATTGATAAACTGAAAGACCTGCGCTAAAGGACTGAATATCAAGATAAACTAACGAACAGATTTACCATCCTAGATAATGGGAGTATTGAGAAATGTTATATAATTAAGTTCATTTAATTATAACTCCCCCCCTCCCTATAAATATTGCAATCTCGTGTATGCACATGAATATCCTTTACCAATATCAACACATCACATACAAATACAATAGAATATTTCCACACACAATAGTTATATAATTAAAATAAATTAAAACCCCTATTTCAAAACCACAATCAAACTGCACACAGCCGTAGTATCCCTAATAGCCATAGTCTCCCTAATAGTCTTCCTAATTCCGTTTCCTCACAATGACAATCGTGGAAGCGGAACAAAAAAGGATATTAAATGGAACGCCCCGAGATTTCCGCCTTGTTCATTAAGCATTTGACGCGTGCGGTTGTTCAGAATAATTAGCGTGCAATAAATGTGAAAACGGTTTATGCAGAAGTGAAGCAATTGTGTTCAATAGTGCGACAATTATTGTTGCACAGTTTATTGTTCTAGATCACCTATTATACTTAGTCGGATTTTCAATTAACTGTTATATAAAACAATAAATAAAACAAAGAAATAGTTTAAATCTTATATAATTTTACATTTGGCGAAACGCCCACGACAACAAACCCTAAAGGCAGCAGAATCCCAATCCGACCATGTCTCAACATTCAAGACTGATCCGGGGTAAGTTTGGTGAAGATTAAAAATAAAATATAATTGTTAAAATACCTTTAACAGAAAGGGGAACCAATAATGTGGACACTAAATGGGGAACGATCAGAGACACAATCAAACAGACAGCCCAAAAGATATTAGAATTTAAGAAAACAATTAAGTCCAAACCTTGGTTTGACGATGAGTGCAGAGCGAAGATGGAATAATGTAAACGCCTCAGAGTGATCCACTTACAAAGGTATGATAAAGTCAACGCAGAAAGAAACGCGACAATTCGGAAAGAGACAACGAGACTTTTCAAACGCAAAAAACGCGAATGGGAGAAGAGTCGGATCAAAAAAATCCTAGAAAATGCCAGAGCAAAGAACATCAGGGGTTTGTACCTCGGCATAAACTCAATCAGAAATAACTACCGAGGGAGAGCGAAAATAATGCGAGACGCAAACGGCTGGCTGGTCACAGAAACAAACAATATCGTGACAAGATGGAAGCAGTACTTTGAAAGCCTGCTCAATATGCGCACCCATCAGCCAGAAATAAATGCACCAGACATACATACAGCCCTCTTTCAACGAAGTTGTAGACGCAATACATCGATTGAAAAACTACACGGCTCCCGGAGTCGACTGCATGCCGGCAGAGCTTATGAAGCATGGAGGAGAGGCAGCCGCTCGAAGATCCGTCAACTCATCAAAACAATATGGGATAAGGAAGCCACTCCGAAAGAATGGAAAACCTTAATAGTCGTCCCCATATCAAAAAAAGGAAACAGATCTGACTGCAAAAACTACAGAGGAATATCATTTCTCCCAACCACATACAAACAATGTTATACTGGCGAGAATCACACCGTACGCAGAAGGAATACTGGGAGACTACCAGTGCGGATTCCATAGGAACCGGTCAAGAAGCGACCAAATGTTCACAATAAGGCAACTGCTGGAAAAGCAGTGAGGAAACGGAGAGACGGTTCACCAACTGTTCACTGATTTCAAAAAAGCCTACGACTCAGTCACAAGGCAAAGACTTTACCATATTGTAGTTGAGCTGGGAATCCCGAAAAAATATGACGCCCTCATTCAAATTTGCATGAACGAAAACAAAGGGCGAGCTAGAATAGAAAACCGCCTGTCAGAACCATTTGAAATTCGCGACGGACTAAAACAGGGGGATGGCCTCTCGTCGTGTCTTTTTAACCTTATGCTCGAGTATGTCATCAGAAACGTACAAGACGATAACATGGTCGGATCATCTCTGAACGGCGTCACACAAGTGCTCGCATATGCGGATGACATCGCCGTTCTGGGCGATAATCTAGGAACTGTAGATAAAAACTGGGAAATCATCATGCAAGCGGCAGAAGACCTGGGCCTAGAAATAAATGAAGACTTTTGTTTACATGATTACGACGGGAGCAGGCGGACCTCAGGGGACACTCATAAACATCAAGAGAAATATATATGAAAAAGTTAAAGAATCTAAGTATCTAGGAACAATACTGGTGGCCAGTAACGAAATGTCGATGGAAATTAACAAACGAATACATTCCGGCAACGCTAGTTGGCATGCAGTCAGTAAACTGCTGAAATCCAAACTGCTATCCCGTAACATAAAGCTTCGGATCTATGCAACCATAATCATGCCCATTACTCTATACGGATGCGAAACATGGCCTCTCACAAAACGGGAAGAAAACAAATTCCGCGTATTCGAGAATAAAGTTTTAAGGGGTATCTTTGGAGGTGTGGGAGTTGTAAGAATAGATGTCAACGTATGACACTGGTTCACTTACACCCACCAACGTCACTAAGTAAATAAAAGGAGTTCTACCACAAACAGTTCACCAAGGAAATAAAAAAAAATGAAACACTAAAATGTTGTTTTGCTGTGAATTTGTTTTTATTGTTTTTTTTTTTTTCAGCAATTTAATTTAACAGTTGTTATCCATGCAGATGCACTGGTCCACCACGCAGGAAAAAGAATAAAACCCTTGTGGGTGGCTGGTGATCACTGTTTTGTATTGTTTTGTTTTTCTTTACTTCACTTAGAACTTATTATTAATATTATTAAATTGATTTTTATAAATTTTATACAAGATGAAACACTTCTTTCTCGACTACTCAACTTATTATTTGACCGTAGATTGAACAGCGACTCAGGAGACGTGTGTTCCGTTTGGTTGATGATTATCGACTCACTTTAAAATCGGCGAAATTAAATTCGACCCCGAGCGACGTGACCTGCAGTGGTAGTGGTTGAGTAATGACGGATTGGAATTCGGGATGAAACTTTGATTTCGCACGACGATCAGCCAATGGTAATCGCGCTTTCCTGTGCATTCCTCAATTCTCTCCGCTCATCGAGGTGAATAAATACTTGTGTATTCGTTCGACGGTCGATGGGCATAGAAAGGATGAAGAAATCAAAAGGAGAAGCACAATAGCCCAGGGTTGATCCGGCTTTGGTGTGCGTGTACCAATGCAGCCTCTGAGGATGGCCCACTGACCTAATTCGATGACTGTGGTGATCTCAGAGTGCATTGAACTATGGGAAAATAAAAATAGGAAGGAGAGGAAAACGTTTTGTAGCTATTCACCCGTAAAAGGAGATCATTGATCCCCAGCGAATGAAGTGTCTGGGCAAAGTGTATAGGACGCCGCTGATGCTTGGGAAATAATCAGCGTGCGAAGCAGACTCGAAGACGCTGAAATAACCCCAGCGGTTTTGCAATGATGCGACAACTTCGTCTGGTTAGACTTGGTTGTTGCTAAGCAAGATAAAATGCGATTTCCGGAGGAAATCTCATGGGTTAGGGAAATGGAGTTGCCGTATGAAAAAAAGGTAGCTAAACTCAATTGTGCATTGTCTGCGACCTTGGGAAAACATGGTTTTCAGGTGGAATAGCTTGTAGGGAAAATAAGGGTTGAAATGACGCGCTGAAAGCGGTCGAAATAAACTTTGAATTGTAGGTTTGTTCTCCACGTGGTATAGAGAACCCCCACAGAGGTAAATCTGACAAGGAGGCAGGACAATGGAGGAAACTCCACAACCACGAATTGGAAGAGCTATACCGCAAACCTATACTAGTGAGGGTAGTCAAGTCGAGAAGATTAAGGTGGGCCGAAAATGTGGCGCGAATGGGCAACGATTGGACCGTGCGTAGAATTCTTGACGCTAGACCAACGGGAAAGAGACCGACAGGACGGCCGCGGCGGAGATGGGAGGACAATGTTAGGTTTAACCTTGAGGAGATCGGATCGGATGGTCAAACGTGAAAGGAGAGTGCACAGGACAAGGAACGAGGACTGAGTCGACTCGGTGAGATCATGAAGTTCCGGATTCCTACAGGCCAATAAATAGTAGTATAACTTACTTGTCCTAAGCAGACGCTCTACGCTAAACATTACATTACTATTATACAATTGCGTTTCGTTGACCGGACAGCTAATTACCCCCAATTCTGGTGTCTTCGATGCTGTTCTGGTATTTTCGATGTTAAAGATGCATTCGGCATAAGTAACTTCGCCGCCGAAAATGACTATGAAATCAATGAAATCATCGCAGTGGACTATCACGAAGTAGTAGTGTGGGGGTTCTTTAACTTTACGCAAGAACCACCCACAATTTCAACCACAAACCCCTTTGGCAAATTCGCAGTTATCTCTAAAAATCCCTTTCGCCGAGGATATTTCCTCATTACGCTTTTATCCCAGTTCCTCTGAAAAGAATTCGCCCAGCATTCACGCATTTAATGCGTTATTCAAATTCACTGGAAGAATTCGGTACACCATTCTCCATGCATCAACGCTTCGGCAAAATTTTCCTAAAAACATATCGGTTCACATATAGTGTAACCATCACAATCAGGGAATGTTATCTTCGCGTCAGCTATTCCCAGCCTCACATGTGCAGCAACAATTTTTCTTACATGCACATTGGTTGGTGACCTTTTTGTCCAACGACCAAAGCAACGTCGGGCAGCTTGTTTGTTCAGCTGCGATGTGCCCGACCCACGACCCCTTGTCCAATCGACAAGCCATCGCCGGTAATAGATACGATACATATTTCTCATTGTGTAAACAGTAAAATCCAAGAGCACCATTTCCCTGTTTATTTATACAGCTGCAATGCACATCACCATTAGTGATGCCCTTTGCCCATCTTTCCTTTTTTTCAGCTTCGTTTATCCTTGGCTGAAATGCCGATAAACGATGTGATCTACACGATCACACACACACACACACACATCAACCAAGATCATCTCCCTGGTTATTCAGCAAAGAGAGAAATCTTCGCTTTGTTCAGACAATCCCACCACCGAATTGAGGGTTAAATCAAGAGTCGTTATTCAACCACCGACCGAGGCGGTCGGTTCTTCTTCCGCTACCCGTAGCGCAGCGGGGATGCGTACATCCAAGAGTCGTTTTTTTTCCAACCACAAAGGAGTCGGTCGAGTTTTTTTTTAATTTATCCATCCACCGTAGCGTGTGCACGCGTACCGAGTCTTAAAGTAAATTTAAATATATTTTACATAAAGTAGAATACCATAAACAATCACAATGACAATTAAAATCTGCTGCTGGATAAATTAAGAAACTGTGTTGAGTACAATTACTTATTTAGTGAATGTGTGTACTGAGTTATAGAGTAAAGATGGCATTGTCACACGCTATCCTACAATAAATTCAAATTAATAACAACTACTGAAACTGTGTATTCATTTTGCTGTACTGTGTCCGCTTATCATCCTACTCGACTGCCGCATCATATGCACCGTTGGTGATCGTTCGCTCCGTATTTTGAAAATTGGCGACTCTTGGTGAGCATTTTTGCGGCGTTGCTCAGAGTTGTGTTCAGTGAACTCATGATGGGGATGGAAGTGAACCCAGTGTCCATGCCGACATACCTACTTCTACCCCACAGTAGCATCATCTAGGAGGTAAAGATCGGCCATGAAGCGGTTTTTAACCATTGACAGAAAGCTGAATTCAAAAAGAACGTCCGCTCACTATACATTGCTCGAGCCCCACAGCAGCTAGCCGATGGACTGTCCGAATATAAGGCTGACATAACAGCATTATAAGAAATAAGATGGAGGGAAGGAGTGGTGATATTCAAAGAAACGAGTATGACATTTATTACAGCTGTTATGCAAAACACCATGTGCTCGGTGTAGGATTCCTAGTCGGCCAAAACTGAAGCCTGCGATTATTGGGTTTAATGCAATAGACCAAAGGGTATGCACTCATCGCGTGCGAGGGAAGTTTAAGAACATAAGCTTCATAAACGACCATGGATCTACAGAGGAGTCCCCCGACGTCGAAAAAGAAAAATTCTACGAGAAGGTCGAACGAGCCCTCAATGCATGCCCAAGATACGATGTGACAATAGTTCTTGGTGATTTGAATGCCAAAATAGGTCGGGAGCCGGTTTTCAGGCACTACGCAGGTTCCTATAGTTTGCATGAGAACACTAATGACAATGGACTACGAGTCATCGAACTGGTAGCATCGAAAAACTTGGTCGTTGCAAGTACCAGGCTTCCGCGTAAAGATATCCACAAAGTCACCTGGGTATCACCTGATGAAGCCGCTCGCAACCAAATTGATCACGTATTGATAGATCGCCGCCACTGCTCGAGCCTGATGACGGTGCGAACGTCGACTCGGATCACTATGAGTGTGGATTGCCTTACGGAGAAGTATTGCATCCGCGGATCAGGTTCGGATTAACACGGCTGCCTTACGCAATGAGAATACCAGCAACATCTTTCGTCATGCGTTAAGGCTCGCCCTCGGAGAATTCGATGGAGGGAGAGTAAGTCCTGGGACCAGAATGCCGGGCGTAGAAGAGTAATGGACACGCCTTAAGAATACTGTCATTAGTACTGTCAACTCCATCTAAGGCAGTAGACGTAGAGATCGGAACGACTGGTTTGATGATGAGTGCAAACTAGCGACTGAACGTAAGCATGCTGCATACCGAGCAATGCATCAGTCTCATAGGACGCGGGTACGCGAGGAGAAATACAAAGAGCTCAGAAGATCTGAAAAAAGACTTCACAGACAAAAGAAAAGTGCCTGGGAAAAAAATCTAGTCTGTGAAATAGAGAAAACTAGAGAGAGTGGTCCGCACCAGGCGCGGGAGTTCTACCAAATAATCCACAGTATGACGCGGTACACGCCACACTGCACTTACTCCAAGGATAAGGAGTGTAATCTGATCACCGATCCTGAAGGCGTACTGGACCGATGGGAAGTGCACTTCAATGAATTGCTAAATGGTCAGCTCACAGAAGAATTGGAGGCTCCATGAATGCAAAATCAAGACCAAATGCTGCCGCCACCAAGCATTGAGGAAACATTAAAAGCCATAAGACAACTCAAATCAAATAAAAAAAAAGCCCCCGAAGCTGATGGCATACCAGCTGAGCCGATCAAACAAAGAGGGCAGCTTTACATCACGTAGTGCATGGAATCGTGGTGCACGTATGGGAGAAAGAGGAGATTGGCGTCGTGGAATAATTTGACCCTTACATAAGAAGGGAGATATCACAGTGTGCAGCAACTATAGGGGTATAACATTGCTAAGTACCGTCCATTAGATACTCTCCTCTATCGTACAAGACCGAATTGCCCCATTCGCTAAAGTCATCATTAGTCAGTATCAGGGTGGCTTCATCCCAAGCAAATCAGCGATTGATCATATATTCACTCTAAACAGGCGATGGAAATATTTCTGGAATTTGAGATCCCATTATATCATCTATTTATAGACGTTAACGCCGCCTACGACAGTATAGCCAGGGTAGAACCATGAGAGAGTTCGGCATCCCAAGCAAATTATTATGACTGCAGATTGACCATTACCAACGTAACTAGACTAGTAAAAATTGCGGGATTGATGTCCAAGCCAATAAACATCTCTAATGGACGTCGACGGGGGGACGGTCTGGCCTGCCTCCTCTTCAACCTGGCGTTGGAGAGAGCAATCCGCGACTCTGGAATTACAGCTGGAGGGACTATTGTCAGTAAGTACTGCAAGATACTTGCCTATGGAGATGAGATCGACATCATCGGTAGATCCGATTCGACTGTCTGGGATTCCTTCACCCAGATCGAACAGGCGACACAAAAATTGGGACTGCACATTAGTTAGGGAAAAACTAAGTACATGGTGGCAACTTCTGCGAAGAGAAGACCTAACGTTGGTCGAACTATCAGGGTAGCGGAACATGAATTTGAGGTAGTGCAATCCTTTAACTTCCTTGGGTCAATAGTAGCAGCCGATAACAATATGGAAGAAGAAATACGCGGACTGATCAAATTCAAAAAACCTACTATGGTCTATCAAAGCTGTTTAAATCCCGAAATTTATTCAGAACATCCAAACTACTACGGTACAGGACCATGGTCTTACCAGTACTCATGTATGGATCTGAGAACTGGGTGCTCTTAGTCGCGTTCGAGAGGAAGGTCTTAAGGGAATTGTTGACCCCTTATGTGGGGGAGGACGACTCCGGAGACGCTGCGACCATGAGTTGTACGCGATCTACCTTGAAGATAACGTTGTAAGGAAAATCAAGCTCGGTAGACTCCGGCGGTCGCGACACCTAGCTCGAATGAGCGATGAAGAGCCTATAGCGTTTGCGCCGATAGTGAAGAACGTGTGATTCGAACCGACGCTATCACGGTTAGAATCACTAAAATATAGAATCAAAGCTCAACGCATCAGTCCACTGCCACTTGTACGAATTTGATTTCTAACTAATTCGACTGATGTGGAAGTGCTATATTATTGCTATGGTATATGGCTTTAATGGATGTGCTTTTGGTGGTGTTATTCTTCACTATTGGTCGTGTGTATCTGCTAGAAACGCCACTTTACTCCCTTCCCAGTAACTTTGGTTACGATCAACTTTGAAATGCGAACGATTGAACGAGGAGCGACCGAGAGGGCTATCGAGAGAATGTCAGAGCAGGCGAGTGAGCCGGTGCTCTGCGTAGAAGTCGTGTGATTGTAAGTAGTAAAGTTCTGTGTACGTATGGGAGTGTGTGTTATATCGTACAGATCACGTCGGGGTCCCCAGTTATAGCGTTTGCGACGATAGTGAAGACCGTGTGATTCGAACCGACACTATCATAGTTAGAATCACTAAAATATAGAACCAAAGCTCAACGCATCAGGCCACTGCCGCGTGTACGAATTTGATTTCTATACTCAAGTTTATTCGACTGATGTGGAAGTGCTATATTATTGCTATGGTATACGGCTTTAATGGATGTGCTTTTGGTGGTGTTGTTCTTCACTATTGGTCGTGTGTATCTGCTAGAAACGCCACAAGCCTGCCCGAAAAGTCCTTTGTGGCAGGATGTATGGAAGGAGATAGCGCGGCAGAATTTGTCTGCGATGGAGGGAGGTAGACGAGGATGCCCAGAGCGTGGGAGTGCCAAACTGTATGACATCGGCTCGAAATCGGGACCGGTAGAGAGACTTGCTAAATAAGGCCAAGACCGGATCCTGCTGTAGATGTAGTACCCACGATGATGATGATGATCTCACAATCGAACACCCTAGATGCGACACTCTTATGAAGAACCAAAAGGCTTATTTTAGAATGAGTAACTGTGAAACTAGATATTTATACACCGGTGAAGTGAGCGTCAAGATACAAATGTATCGATAAGGAACGTTTGTTGTGAACGAGCCCTTATATTTTTTTTATTTGGTTGCTATGACACCTGTCAAACATATTTAGTGTGCATCAAGCAGGGCTGTGGAGTCGGAGTCGAAGTCGTAAAAAACGAGCAACTCCGACTACTTTTTCGTTAAAATTTAAAATACATTTTTTTAAATTATTCTAAAGTCGGAGTATCTTTAGAAAGAAGCAGTGTACGAAATTTAGTAATAGAGGACGCTGAAAAACAGAAGAATGAACTTAAAAATCTCTTACACGGAAAGTTTATTTATTTAAAAATGGATACATGTACACGTTATCGGGTTAATTACTTGGGAATTAATGTTCAATTCGTTGATAATAATAAAAGAATAGTAACACGTTCACTGGCAATCAAAGACACTAAATCTCACCACCCAAGCGATTATTTAAAAATGCTTGTGATGGATGTTCTGAAAGAGTTTAATATTAAACTAGAACATATTGTATCCATTGTGACAGACAACGCTCGTTATATTCTGAGTACTGTCGAAAAATTAAGTACTATTGAGGCGGAAGACGATATTGATGATTACTCTAGTATTTTAGATTTTGTGAAAATGTACCAAACGTCGCAATAGTCGCCAGAACACCAAAAATACATGCCATAATCAAACGAAGAAATGGAAACGGAGCGATTTTGGATCAAGCCACAAGATGGGGTAGTACATACTTAATGATACAGCGACTTCTTGAACTAAAATTTTATCTTGAGGACATGGCCAGCCCGAACGTGAATATGACTGAAATTCAATGGAAAGAAGTGGAGGATCTTGAGTCCGTGCATCGCCATCCTTATACCGCTACAAAAGTAATGCAAGCGGAAGATTTGACTCCTGGTTTATTTTTCAAGGAGTGGAAAAACATTAATTTTCGTTTGTCGATCATTCTAAATAATACTCTTGCTGGTGGAATTAAAAACGCCATGCTATGTAGAGAAAAACATTTGCTGGACAATGATATTCTGTTGGCTGGGATCTATGTTGACCCCATGGTTTGATCCCTATTGGCGGAAGAACAAATAAATAGAGCTATAAAGGCTCTGTTTGAATTAACCGTTCGCATGAAGGGCCTTTGACTAGAAAAAGATACGACAACAGGCAGCGTACACGAAGTACCATCATCTTCACCCGACACCGGTGAATCTGAAGACGATTTTGAAAAATATCTCAATGAACAAGATAAACTAAAACGTCCGCGTTTGAATCACAGTCCCAATATAGATCAAGGAGACAGGATTTTATGATGCATTGAAAAAGATGTACAATATTTACCGAACTTATAAGTTAAATATTGAAATGGCAATACAGCGGTATCCAGAAATCGTAAAAGATTCAGCATTCATCGTTACAGTATTACCGCCAACCCAAGTATCCCTAGAGTGGTTATTTTCCGGTCTTAAAATTCTGAATTCTGATTTGAGAGCCTGTACGAATACAGATTTAATAGAAGCAATGTTGTTTTTAAGAATAAATTCTAATAACTAATTATTAAAGTTTGATCTTGTTTTATTTTTACCCATATAACATGAAAAAAATGGCTATATGCAAAGGTAGGAAACAAGCTTGTGGCGAACGTACAAATTCCCCACAGGAAAAAGTCCAGACCAACTTGAGGTAACGCACTTACCTGGACAACATCACGTCCACAGACGCCATCCCAAGCCCAGCGGGGGCCGCCAGTAACCCAACGTTGAGTCGACACCAGAAGGCAAGGAACTTAACGTCCCCAAAGCCTCTAATACCGAGCTAAACGCTCCAAACCTACGACCTGAAACAAGGAGAAACATTCATGCATCCTTCGACGTGTGCAATCGCAAGCTAAGTGAATGCCAGCACCACAAGTCGGCAACCCTGAACATCTGCACGAGATGCAGGGAATTACAATTAAAACAATTAACCGACCAACGGACGTGGTGCGGTTGATCTAAACATTAGATCACCCAAATATTCACCGCAAACAAAGGACCGCATTCCTTAGCCTCGTAAACACCCAGATGGCGCGAAAAACCAAGCACCACGTAACTCCAAACAATACTTTGTTTGGAGTTTTACGAAGGCCAGCTGCAATAAATAAATACGGCACAGCATTGCGCCGTTGCCACTGTCCGCCAAGCAGAAATGCATCAGCGGAATGTTTGTTTTTCACACCATGTGAAAAACTCTCTTGGATTTCAAATCCAATAGATACCAGCGGACTAGACGTCCAGGCGATCGTCAACACCAGATGGTCGACCTAACCAAGCAGCGTGGGAATAGAATCCACCGTCAACCACGACGGTGAAGCTTCCACATGTATGCTTGAGAATTTTTTCCTTACAGGAAATTGTGTCTGCACAACTGCAGATACAAAACACACAGATACTGGAAAAAGAGTATCCGATAGGTTGGAAGAGAGATTTGGATCGTCAAGAAGGACACAGAGATTTTGACCGTAAAACCACGCGGATCTCTAACGCAGAGATCACCGAACGAAGTAGAAAATCGAATTGTTCAAGAAGTCGAGTCGTCGCGTGCTTAAATTGCAAAATAATTAACTGATGTATTCACCACGATCAGTGCAAAAATAAGTTTTTTTTTGTGAATTAATAAACAGTCACCGTGTAAATAAGAAAAAAAAACAGTTTTCGTGTTTTATTTGTGCCGTTTCCGCTAGGTGTGTTCTTCCTGGTGTGCGTACAGTGTTCGGCGGAATACTTACGAGCGAATTTGAAAGAAACCGCCAAAAGCTGATAACATTGAGCTTTTTTTGAGTCGGAGTTGAAGTCGGAGTTGGAGTCGGAGTTGGAGTCGTGTTGTTGGTAAATATAGGAATCGGAGTCGGAGTCGGAGTCGTGTTATTTTCCCCCGACTCCACAGCCCTGGCTTCAAGTCATTGTACAAACAACATCATTTTTTTAATCCAGTTAAAAATGTCGAATTTTGTACCAGAAAATTATGATTTGCGGAAAGCATTAATTTCTGTTTTCATTTGAAGAAAAGTGCTGCAGAGTCGCATCGAATGCTTGTCAAGGCTTATGGTGATCATGCTCTATCGGAAGCAACATGCAAAAGATAGTTTAAGCGGTTCAGAGATAATGATGTTGATGTGCGAAATGAAGAACGTGGAAGACCACCAAAAAAGTTTGAAAACGCCGAATTGCAAGCAATATTGGATCAAGATGACACTTTAAGTCAAAAACAAATGCCACAAATGTTAAATGTTGCACAACAAACAATTTCTGACCATTTAAAAGCTATGGGAAAGATCCAAAAGTGTGGAAACTGGGTGCCACATGAATTGAGTGACAGGCAGATGGAAAAGCGAGACACCACATACGTAACGTTGCTTCCACGACACAAAAAGAAGTCAGTATTGCATCGAATTGTGATTGGTGATGAAAAATGGATTTATTTTAACAATCCTAAACGCACAAAATCATGGGTACTGCAAAGACTGATAGGTTCGGAAAAAAGACAATGCTCTGTGTTTGGTGAGACCAGAAGGGGGTGGTGTATCATGAACTTCTAAAACCTGGCGAAACTGTTGATGCGCAACGCTACCGACAACAAATGATCAATTAGAACCCTGTATTGATCGAAAAACGACCAGAATAGGCCACAAGACACGGAAAGGTAATTTGGTTGCATGATAATGCTCCGAGTCATACAACAAAACACGCCAAAGAAGCAATAACAGCTCTCGGGTGGGAAGCGTTACCCGCCGTATTCACCAGACTTGGCTCCTTCCGACTACCATTTGTTTTCATCGATGGGACACGCATTGGCTGAGCAGGATTTCAATTCCTACGAAGAAGTCGAAAATTGGGTCTCCGAATGGTTTGCCGCAAAATATGACCGGTTTTATTGGCGTGGTATCCACAAATTGCCAGAAAGGTGGTTGAAATGTGTAGAAAGCAATGGCCAATACTTCGAATAAAATGTTTTTTACTTTCCCATCTAAAATTAGTGTTTTATTTTTAAAAAAACGCTTATTTCATACCGGTACACCTGGTATAGTAAAGAATAGTATTTCAGTGTTCTCTTATTATTTTATTTTATTCTTTTTTAACTATGAATCTTTAAAAAAAAAAGTTAGTTAAATTAACATGTTACGGACCGACCTTGAGTCCAGGTCCCCCCAAAATCCACTAATCCCCCTTCGTTAGTTTCCCCTCTTTACCTATAAAAGGAGAACAACTCGCCAAGTAGTTAATTTGCATAAACTACTTTATGCAAATTCTACTTGGCAGAGAAAAATAATAAAAACCGGCGTTGGCGTCGAATAATAAAATAAAACGTCAACGGCGAAAACAATCATAAAATCATTCAACATAAATCTCCGAACCAGTACGGACGAAATTAAATACAAAATAAAAACAATTTGAATACGGCGAAAATATTCGTTTGTGACATCACACATCAAGAATGACAACATTGACATCAAGAACTTCAGTTTGACCAACCGACGCTAAACAGGGGAGCAACCAATCAACGCCCCCTGCAACCAGTCGCAGACAAGCAGCTGCTCCAGCGACCGCTCAACGATCAAACTCACGTAAGTCACCTAACTTACCACATTAAATACCCTTAAATAATAAACATATTTTAATATATATATTGTTAATTAACACATAACAATTTTGGCTGTAAAACTTGTAAAAGTTAATAAATCCAAATTAGAATGAGTATTTTAGGGGTGCTTTTCAACGTTCTCTAGAATTACTTATATAGTCGGTTTTAGTATTTAAGTCTAAGGCTCTTTGTAAATTTTTTTTTGTAAAATACGAAATAAAATGCCTAATACAAGAGTTTCATTAAAACACACTCAAAAATGACCTTGACTTCAAAAGCCACTATCCATGATTTAGGATGTGTCTTAAAACTAGGTTATTACATTTTTAACGTTAAAGAATAAATTCTATCTAAAAGATATAATAAGCATTTCAATAAACTGAAAACTATATCGGATAAAACCAGTAAGCCAAATGTAAGGTAGGAATCCAAAAACGAATAACATGTAGCAGATTTTCAGTGTATTGTTGCATAGTTTGAAATATTGTCTCAAAAACTCATTCAAAACAGTAAAAATGAAATAAGAAACTATAAACTAAAATATTTACTACTGGCTTCCCTCTCTTTGTAGTTAATTGCACTAAAAAAAAACGAGGCAACGCTCAATAAAACGTTCGGATCGTTGTAAACGAATGTTATGTTATGTTCAAACCTACAAACAATTGAGTATGGATATCGATGACGATCTATATCCTTGCCTTGCACTCTACCGGAAATAATTATTCCCACATGGGAATACATTACACAAATTAATTTATAACAAAAACTAATCAAAACGAAAGTTTGTATTCCAAAAATACTTATGAAACTATTTGTCTTTTGTTCGGCTTACATTTAAATGGTTTTTAATGAATGGAAATGAATCATTATTAAATAGACACTCCTCCAGAGAATTCACATAGTTTAGTGCAACTAATTTTCACATACTATCCTCGCAACATGCATTTAATTTTGAATGTCGAAATGTACACATATTACAAAGCTATCGCTCCAGCGATTGTTTGAGTCTACCTGACCTCGGTCTATCACCGAATCGAATCAATTATCCAATTAATTTCAAAACTAACATATTTGAAGTGGCAGCGAAATTCTGTCCACACTTGCACTTGCTCACCGGTTTCAGAATTAACAATTCTAAATACGAATTCAACTAGATTGTGTCGTAAAAATAACTCGAACCGTGGTTAACGTACACGACGATATTTCGAATTTTTAATTTTCAATTGACATCACACATTCCAAAACAGTGAGCTGTGTTTCACTAAATAAATTTAACAGCGGAGGTATTTTTATTGTGTTTTGTTTTGATTATTCGATCAGATCGGAGATGAGTCGAAAAATAAGTGAACGCACGTGATTTTGGCCGCTGATGGCCATTCAATGCAGAGCAACGTTAATCCACGAGTATCTGACGAGAACTGATACCAAGTGATTATTTCGGATTGAATGTGGGGTTTTTTGGCCACTTTTCGTACGAGAGCTTTCAAGTTAAGAAGCTTTTGAGGATGCCTTAGCATTTAAGGAATGTGGACATTAGAATGTGATCAACTGGTGACGAATTGATGAATTGCATCTCTTGGGAGCAATGTCACTGGCATGTAATATAGTTTATGGTTCGAAAGTATTGAAATTACTTACGATTCTTGCGGCAAAGGTGATTAGACAGATATATAAAAGAAAGAAATGGAGGGATTTTGAAGGAATCCATGGTAAGATTCAACTTCCAACTGGGTATACAAAGTTACATGCAACAGATATGTTTTGTTATTAATAAAATAATTATAGTCTTATCAGTCCATGTAAGGCCTCTCGAAATAAGTTCAGGTTCTTGAACATGTCTCAATTTTACAAGAATATACATATAGGGAAACGATTGCCCAACCGCATCGCTGGTGCAGAATAATCAGTTGAACTTTTGGGTGGTCCATCGCAGTTGGGTGCCCGTAATTAGATAGTTTTGCCTTTGTTACGTGGTAACTTCTCCCCGACGACCCCGTCTCGGCGAGAAAGCTACAAAAAATTAACAGACATAGGTAACATGTAAACGTTAAGCAATTTCAAATTAAACATATATACAATTAAATTAACATTGAATAATAAAACTTAAATAGAATTAAATAATCATTGAATAATTAAGCTTAAATACGATTAAATTAACATTGAATAATATAAAAACACAACGTACATTATGATTTACCATATAAACTAAACGTATGATGATGATGAATAACGCATTATTGTACAATAATTTAGCAAGTATTTACTTAGGTAGTGCTAAATTCTATTTTACAAACTTTTCTTATTGTTAAAATAATTTACTGGCTCTACACGAGCACTCAAAATTACACGATATAGGTTTGTGTAATGTCTTTCGGCGTACAATAATATAGGGTTTTCCAATAGGGACTTGACTTTTGTTCGGTAGTAAATTTTTATAATTTGCAGACGTTGTTCGTTCGATGAAAATGTTGAGTTTACTGAATAAATTGACAGTGACAGTTCGATGATTAGTGAAAGGGTGCGTTCACAAATTAAATTCAAAGTTGCCAAGCCCCTATGGGAAAACCCGATATTTTTATATTTTGATATTTTTATATTCTTACATTTTTATATTTTTATATTTTTATATTTTTATATTTTTATATTTTTATATTTTTATATTTTTATATTTTTATATTTTTATATTTTTATATTTTTATATTTTTATATTTTTATATTTTTTTATTTTTATATTTTTATATTTTTATAATTTTATAATTTTATATTTTTATATTTTTATACTTTTATATTTTTATATTTTTATATTTTTATATTTTTATATTTTTATATTTTTATATTTTTATATTTTTATATTTTTATATTTTTATATTTTTATATTTTTATATTTTTATATTTCTATATTTTTATATTTTTATATTTTTATATTTTGATATTTTTATATTTTTATATTTTTATATTTTTATATTTTTATATTTTGATATTTTTATATTTTTATATTTTTGTATTTTTACATTTTTATATTTTTATATTTTAATATTTTAATATTTTAATATTTTAATATTTTAATATTTTTATATTTTTATATTTTTATATTTTTATATTTTTATATTTTTATATTTTTATATTTTTATATTTTTATATTTTTATATTTTTATATTTTTATATTTTTATATTTTTATATTTTTATATTTTTATATTTTTATATTTTTATATTTTTATATTTTTATATTTTTATATTTTTATAATTTTTATATTTTTATATATTTTCTGTTAGCTGAACATTTTTGAAAGTACTCTCTGTCGTTTGTTTGTGTTGTGTTAACGTGTGTGCACCGCCGGCTCAGACATGACCAGTGAAGAAAGAATCAAAACAAGGAGTAGAACATTAAAAGGCAAAATAAGTCTATTAAATCGCTTTTCGTGCACCAAACCGAAATTAAATGCGGCAAAAAATAAAATCAAAGAGAGCGAAATAAACAACATAATAATGACTAGCAAACATGCTGAACTCATGTTAGAACAACAACAAATGGGGGCGGAGAATGCATTTCGCCCTACCACCGACTATCGCGGGAATTTTTCTAACAACACATTCGCTTGTCTGGCTTCCTCTGAATCCGAGGACGAAGAAGAAGAAATAAATGAGATAGAAGCGAAAATAGCTATAGCAAAAGCGCGATAAAAGGAAACAAGAAGAAAAAAAATTGTAACGCTGGAACAACAAAAAAATAAACATGAAAAACCGAAGCCAAAAGGAGGCCAACATCAGCAACAAAAACCAAACTCAGAACCAGGATCAGATGAACAAAAGGCAGCCCCATCAGCCAAAAGGACAACAGCACCAAACCAGCAAAAAATTAAAATGCCACCAATCAACACGGTAGGCACCGATTGTAAAGAATTGATAAATCTGTTTAAGTTAACTGTAGGAAGTAATACTTGTGTGATTAAAAGACTGGAGACAATAGGCATGCCATAAACATAACGTTGGTGACCATGTTAAAATTGAAAATATTTTGAAAAGAGCTGTGGCGTTTCCACCAACGCCAACGCTTGTCTTTTCCAGGAGCGGCACAAAAACTTCCCCCGAGAAAATCGAAAAACCCTGAAAAACAAGTGTCATGGCAGTTCTATTGAACGCCACTACTTACCTTTCCATGATTTATGAAGAGACTGCTTCCTGGAGCACTAAAACCCTGGGAAGCATTTACTTACCTCTTTGTCATCCACCTAAAATGTCTCCTAACCACCTAAGCCATAGTTCTGCGCTAAGGCAAAAACATTGCACCAAAAAGACATTTTCCACAGGGGCATAATCACAACAAACGCACCGTGATCCGAAAAACAGCAATTCGGTCGCATCACTAAGCAACCGATTTAAACTTAAATCATTTTCGGCGCCCGTATCTCCTGTCGGATGCCGCCGCACATATGCAGGAGATGTTCTTTCTTTTCCTTTTCGGTGCGAGCATGTCGGTCACTAAACCGAACGACAAGCAAATTAATAAATCATACCTGGCTGCTCAAAAGGGGTAAATCAGGATAGCACACGCGGAAATGCTGCACCAATTACCAAATGATGGATGTACGATCGGCGTAGATGCGGCGCACAGTCGCCGATCGTATAAACATCAAATATTCCCTTGTACCAAGTATTGCACAGCTGCAGCCCTTTCGGTTGGTATTCTCTGTGTTTGATTTTCCTCTAGGGAATCGAATGATCCTCTGTTCGCAGACACAGGGACACACATCACGAGCGACCAAAAAGGGTCTTCGTGTGTGTGTTCCGCGCCCTTTACCGCGACCAATGTGTGGAGAATCATCCCCTATTGGTCGCTAAAACGATGAATGAAATTTGGTATCGTTCGTTTCTAAGTCATTCTTCAATCTTACAACAGATTCCGTGGAGGCAGGTCGTGTCCCCCACGTAGAACGGTACGCAAACGGAGTCGAGTCTGAACTCAACAACTGTCGGTGGGCGAGCGTTCGGGAAAATTAGTAAAGTTACCGTGCACTCCCAATCATTTAACATATAATGAACCGTTTTGATATTGAAAACCATAACATATATGTTAAAGTAAACACCGTGCACTCCCAATCATTTATAGTGAACCTTTTTGATATCTAAAACCATTTATGTTAAAGTAAACACAGTGCACTCCTAGTCATTTATAGTGAACCTTTTTGATATCTAAAACCATTTATGTTAAAGTAAACACAGTGCACTCCTAGTCATTTATAGTGAACCTTTTTGATATTTGGAGTCAAATTATTTTTGTAAGACAAAAAAGAAGTATTGTTTAGTTTAGTTTGTACTGTATTTGAGGCTTTAAATAAGTCAAAAAAGTAATAAATAAAGATGAAGAAGAACCGGTGGTGTTTCCGTAATTGATACGATTGGAAGACTTTCAGAGACAATATAGAGAAAATAACAGCCATATTGGCGACAGAGACGGTGAAAGCGAACTTATGGTGGAGGAAGGAAGAGAATCCCGCGCCGTACGCCGACGCACCCAAACTTCTTCCCCACAGAGCCACCGCGGAATTCTCTTCATACACGCCGAAAGAACTTAAAAATATTACAATTATATTAAAGGCCGTCGACCCTGAAACTTAACCGGAGACTCTTTTAAAAAAGCTGCGGCAGCTAAAGTGCGATGATCTTGAATTTAGTATGGCCAAACCCTTCACCACAGCCAGATCCAAAAAGGAGAACAGGAAACTACCTTTCTTTCTGGTACAGTTAACTCCAAATAGTGAAGTTGCTAGTCTACGGAAAATAACAGTCCTGCACCACCAAAGTGTAACATGGGACAAACTAAAAAAAGGCAAAAACATTCTTCAATGCGTCCGTTGCCAAAGGCTTGGGCATTCGGCGGCGAACTGTGAAATGCAGTATTGTTGCGTGACATGAGGTCAGGATAATAACGCAGAGGGATGCCCCTTGGATAAAGAAAAGGTGGAAGACGAAACCAAGTTGTAGGCAATCTACCTTGAAGCTAACGTTGTAAGGAAAATCAAGCTCGGTAGACTCCAGTGGGCGGGACACCTAGCTCGAATAACGAAGAGGAGCCTGCCCGAAAGTCGTTTGTGGCAGGATGTATGGAAGGAGACAGCGCGGCAGACCATGTCTGCGGTGGAGGGATGGCGAAGACCAGGACGCCCAGAGCCTGGGAGTGTGAAACTGGATGCCATCGGCTCGAAATCGAGACCGGTGGAGAGATTTGTTAAATAAGGCCAAGACCGGATCCCGGTTGTAGTGTGGGGGCTCTCTATACCTCACGGAGAATCAACCCACAACGCCAACCAATCTTGACCGCTAACAGCGCGTCACCCTACCCTAACCTGCAATCCATCTCAAAACATGCAAAAACAAATCCAATCTGCAAGCGTATACATCTCAAACCTTGCAATAAAACGCATCCCAAAACTCCCAACAGAATACAATTCAACAGAATATATTCTAATCGTCCCCGCATACATTTTCCCAAAATCGCTTCGGTCAATTCTCTTCTTAATTCATATTCTTCTTTGCGACCAAGCAACCATAATTTCCCCGAAATTCATATGCCGTAATGAAACGCATATTCAAATCCATAACGGAATATTAACCATCACCACCAACTATATCAAGCCGCATACATTCCCCCGAAATGACTTCGGTTAATATGCTATCTAAACGATATACCTTGCTTGCACCCAAGCAATTTCAATTTCCCGGTATACGCAACCAACGAATCCAACACAGCTTCTATGGCGAGGATTCGCTGGAACTGAATTCTTATGCGAGCATACCAACTTTTCTGGAAATTCCTCGGAAGTGGCAGTAAGTTGTTTTTGTTTTTTTTTTTTTTTCAATTCAATTTTTTATTTGGTAGATAATTACATTTATGGTATATTTTACAACTAGTACTTAAGAGATTTACCAATTCCTTTACAACTATAATCTTAAATCTATATAACGACAATTGGCAGTAAGTTTATTTCTGCTATGAAATTTTTTCCATATCATTAGTCAGTCGTTGTCCAACCGCCACCGAGTGCGGATCCCCCTTTTATTACCCTTTAGTCAGTCGACATTCATCCGCCGAGGCGCCCGCACGCAATCAGTCAAGTCTCAACCACTGTCCAGCTTACATAGACTTAGCTTTTCTAGAATTAGGGTGTGGGGGTAGAAGAACTATGGCACCAAGCACGGGCACACGATTCACTTCTTCCCCACTGCACCGTCACTCTGAAAACTATAGTTCGCCCGAAGAAAATCCAGGAAACGAAAACACTTTTAGTTTGTTGTTTTTTTATTTTTTATTTAAATTGTTTTAGCTTATAAATAATTAAATTATCACTATTGCTAACACGTCTGTTAGTTGTTATACGTTCGCAACTTTACTAAAGTACTTTCAAATGTCTTTAAATATGATCTAAGAAAACTGCCTTACACGACGAATTAATTTTATTCTCGAGCGGCGTACCCTAGCGCAATTGAGGTTGACAAGCGACTTCTGACGCGGTGCAGTGTGACCGACCGCGGTAATGATTGAATAGCGACTGGTGTGAATTAGGGTTGAAATTCATATTTCATTCCACACACAGGACAACCAAAAGAGTCCACGCCTCTGCTCTCTCAACCTCACGCCCGTCAAAGTGTGAGTAACTTTTGTTAATAGGGTAATTGACGGACATGAAGAATGAGAGAACAGAAACCATGATATGCTGTGATCTCGTGGTAGCTTTGGTTGTGTGTGTTGGTATCAGATGCAGCTACCGACACGACCTACTGACCCAGTGGTACGGCTATGGTGTAGTTAGAGCGCATTGAACCGTGGACAGACAGAAATACGAAAGAGAGGAAAACCTAGCTGATGTTACTCCCCTGCAAAAAGAGATCATTGATCCCAAGCGAATGGGTGATCTGAGGGAAAGTCGATAGGACGCCGCTGATGTTTGGGAAATAATCCGCGTGAGAACCAGACTCTAAGACGCTGAAATAACCCCAGCTATTTTGCTATGATGCAACAGCGTCGTTCGTTTAGATTTGTTGTTGCTAACCGACATTATGAGATTTCCGATGGGAAACTCGTGGTTAGCAAGAATGGAGTTGCCGTTTGACAAGAATGTAGCTAAACTCAATTATGCATTATCTGCAAAGCATAATGAGTTTAGCTATACGTCCGTTTGAAATGTTTTACAGGGGAATACATATAAAGGAAATGGGTAGGTATGACGCGCTGAAAGCGATCGAAATTAGGTGGACATTTTGGTTGAAATTGTGGGTTGGTTCTCATGTAGAATAGAGAAACCCCCACAAGGGTAGTATACGATTTAAATTAAGTTAAGTTAAGTGTTTTTAAATAAATAAAAAAAAAATTAAGTAAGTTAAATTTTAAGAAAAACACAACAAAAAATCGACAACGTTTTTCAAATTTTTCTTTGTTCTTCAAATAATTATAAGTACTCCCACAAAGTTCTTTCGCCGAAAGGCAAATTATACAATTGTTAAGTAATGTTTAGCTTAGAGCGTCTGCGAAGGACCAGTAAGTTATAATATAAGATAATTAAGCTAGAATTTAAGCATTTTTTGTCTAGCATATAATTTAGAAACTAAGTATATTAAAAGAAAATAAAAAATGTTTTAAAAATTAAAATGAAAAATGTCTCAACCAATGTCAACTTCGGGTCGTTAGTAAAGCCAATTCTCTATGCAAGTGTAGTCGCGGCGGTTTCGTAGTCGATCCTGAAAATACTCGGAGGGCCCATCACCGATCGATCGCGTGGATTTAATCGGGGTTCTGCAAGATATCGCTGTCGAATCTGAGTGTGTGTAGTGAAAGGCGGACAAAGCAATAGGGTTCTCCGTGTCCATGACTCAATTGATCCTGCGTTAAGTCTTGCATAAACGCACCAGACATATGTTGCCGAGTTAATATGAAACAAATACAAACGATCTAGTAAGGTAGTCGTTACTGTGAGCTCACTTTATGAACAATATTAAATACGGTATGTTAGGAACACCAGCGAAGTGCTCTATGTGTATGTGCCGGTATTCAAAATAAGCAAAGAATAAAAAAACATTAAAATAGCAAACAACTCCAGCGTCTTTGTCGTTTCATTCCTCCTTGGTGAATAATTTTCTGCGGAACGTCGTTGGAGATCTCGCTGAATCAGTGCCATACGCTGGCGCATCTACCTCGTACCCCACAGTAGTGCCGATGATGATGATGGAACACGAAACCCTTTTAAAGTGTGCAGTATGTCGGAATGAGGGGCACCCCACTAACTACCGAGGTTGTCCTAAATACCGAGAATTAACGTCGAAGGGTGTGACTCATCAAAGAAAAACTGAGACAAAACGCACAAGATCAATGACTATTACCCCTCAGCGGTCTTACGCACAACACTGATATCCACAAATACTTCGGCACAGACTGAAACAACATCACAAGCAATATTGCTCAATCTACAGAGATAAATGACACAGCTCCAAAGTCAAATAAACGAAATCTACTCGCACTTTCCCAATCTAAATAAATAGTCGATATAAACCCTCTAACCAAAATTGTTGTGAATGTAAATTCGGTCTAAAGAACTAACAATTGCAAGACGAAAACGTCGATGTGCTTTTGGCTGGGGAAACTAGGTTAAACCAGAGGCATACAATTTGGCACAAAAACTATGATATTATACGAAGAGACCAACCCAATTCATCACAAGGGGAGGTACCGTCATCTTTATTAAAAAACGACTCCAATACAAAGTCATATAGTCATATATAGTGGAGAGGTGCGCAGGTTCCGGGTGCTTGAATCATGCATCGTACGCATACCACTTCAACAAGGAAGAGGGTTGTATGCGATCTTGGTTTATGCACCCGAGGAACATCAGTATAATCTGTTTAGAGCAGAACTTCAGACTCTCTTTCGATGCTTGCTTTATTATAGACGAAGACATGAACGCCAAACATAAAGATTGGAGAAATTATATGTCCAACAGTAGAGGAAATCAACTGGCTATCTGGTTAGATTAATATCACGTACAATATGAAACTGACCTTCTAGCTACGGAATATACATCGTTCCCTAGAGGTAGATACTATCTAGATATCATGCTTATTGACACACGACTGAGACTATTAAACACCAACAGACATAACAGAAACTGTTTACGGACAATTGTCGTATTCAGTGACCACTTTGCATTCACGGCCATAATAAAGCTTCCGAGCGAACTGACAGAACTAGGGGAATTTGTTTTCCCACAACCGTACAACTACGGGGCGATGCGATGGCCGCGACTCACCAGATCGTTAACAAAAGAATTACGCTCGAACGATATCGACCTACCGACAAACAGAAACCTAACGAATGAAGAAATCGACAAATTCATTTAACAATTGGACGAAACCATAAAATGAACAATGGGCAAAACAATTACTAAATCAACAGAACCAGACAATATGGATTTGTATAGGAACACAAAAATACACCCACTTCAGAGGAAAAAAAGCAGACTGCTAACAAAACTAAAACAATTATATATGGTAGTCAGTTTACTGACAGACACGACCAGGAGATAATATCACTGAAATCGCGGTTACCAAACCTCCAACAATTACTAAAAGCAAATTATAGATTAACAACAAATTTGTAATGGAACAACAGAATACGGGCTATAAAATCTAACAACCCGAACATGTTCCCACAAATTAATAAGATATTCAAGAGAAATAATCAAAATTAGATTCAGTGTCTCCACTTACCACATAATGACGACAACAAACAAATGTTAATCAACATAGGCATAGATACAAAGAACGCAATCCTCAGCAATGAACTCGTCGTGATAGAAGATCCCTTACAAAAGGCGAACACTGTAGGAGCTGTCTTCCAGGAAATGTACAAGATAAATGAAAGCGTCCGTCGAAACTACGGCTTGGAAAACAGAGTTCTAGTGAATCACTTGTACCTTTGAAGTGAAATTTCAAATTGGCAATCAAAGAATCTCGGTTTTATAGAATTCAATGACGATAATTTAGGAAATACTATTAATCCCAATAACACGCCTAATAGCCTATTAATAACGAAGGAGGAGATCCAGGATATCTTCGACTCATTAAGAAACAAAAAGTCAGTGGGAATAGATGGAGTACCAAATATCGTACTCAAGTATCTACCACCATTGGCAATGGACATATATACAGTTCTATTCAACAACGTGTTAAATAATGCACACTATTCCACGCGTTGAAAAACAGGAATCCAAAAAAGCGGCCTATACCAAAAAAGGGCAAGGACTCTACAAACCTAATTTTACCAACATTAATCAGAGGATATATTGCGAGAGCAATAGTTACGTCCGTTGACCTAACTTTCGGAGACAATTTTACAAATACTTTGTATTTTGAGAGGGTGCGCCGCAATGGCTTTGTTCCATCAGAGGCGTTCCTCGAATTTGATATGAACGGTCTTATACAGGATATCCGGAGTTCCGCTGATTTGTCATGTAGGTATATGTTCCGCAGACGTGCGATTGCGCTACGATCGAGAAGTCACACGCACCAAAGAAGAGGTTTTGCGGTTCAATAGAGCCATTTCCCATAGAGACCATCATCATCAACGGTACTACAACCGGGATCCGGTCTTGGCCTTATTTAGCAAGTCTCTCCACTGGTATCCGATCCTTATCCGACACTTGTTAAATTGCCCATAATAATTTGTTTTTCCGGGAAAAGTTATTAGCCTTGCGCCAACCTTTCTCGGGATGTCGCCGCATGCATTGTGCCACTACTTGGTGGGTGCCAAAGTATCTATACAGGGGTGTCACGTGGAGACTGAATTTCAAATTGGATTAAACAGGGACAAGGGTCGTCCTGGCCTTCGCTGGGTTGAAAGCAGAGACTTTACCATGTATGTTCGCTCCCATGCCCCCTCCCATAGAGGCCGGGATGACATTATTAAACAGCACCAACAGTTTTGGTGGTTGAATGACAAATAAAGAGCTATCTACCAAAGTCGGTAAAGTAATTCCAACATCAACCAGTTACACAAAATAATCTTTTCTAGGATTATGTCTTTGTTATTACAATAAACAATTAAAAAACAAACAAAGGTCTGTCGTTGAAACGCAAATTGTACAATAGACATGTAAAGTCTCTGTGACGAGTGTCTTTCTTTTCTGGGGAATGATTTCATTCAACCCTCGTTTTATTTCTTCTTTCGCTTTCTCTAGGTGGTGACTTTCTCTCCTTTCGCTTTCCCTGGGTGATGACTTTCTCTCAATCGAGAATCTCTCCACCAGGGAATATCGCGCTCACACATACAGACGCGCGGTCTGCCGCCTCTGGGTTAACCAGAAATGTTCACATTTCTTCAAACAATCGACTGTGTGGTTTACTTTAGGCGATCATGGGATAATGGTGATCATCATGTTTACTTTGCCCTATGGGAACAGCGTTTTCGTTTATTGCTGTTGCTCCGCAATGGCCTTTGTTTAGGTGAAGTGCATTGCGACAGGATAGTTTTGTCGACGGATTGGTTTTCCGGTAATTCACTCATCGCCGGGGATGTGGTGTTTGTGGACATTTGGCGCAGCTGCGCCAACCCCTTGTGTTTATTTAGTTAATGGATCGATACACAATTTCTATGCTGTGCCGTGTCCTTCGATCGCCGTGTAGGCGTAGGAAAATTGTTCGGGACTTGGGGCCCACGTATCTGTGGATACGTGGGGTGGTCGACAACGGTATGGATGTCACCTTTGGGCGAGTGAAAATATGGGCCTTGGAGACACGTGTCTGTGGGCACGTGAAGTTTGGTCATAGGTGACTATGTTCTTTGGTGGAATGAAGACATATCAGTCTATGGTGATTTGTGCGGTTCGTGGAACCGCCACGGTCTATTATTGTCTCGTTTGGCTTGTTGACTTTTGTTGTCGCTCGTGTCAGTGGGGAGCTTGCGGGGCGTTTTATTAACGCGGACTTTGGTTTTAGCTGTTTAATGACTTGTTTCTTCTTTGCCATTTTGCATTTTCGATTTACGTCCATAATATGGACCACGTGTTCACGCATTTTTTTTTCCTCTTTTTTATTTTCGTTTTTTCTCTTATTGGGCGAAGGACAAACAGATTGTGGAGTCGCGCACACACCCACACTGTTCGCGCACTCACACGTAAACACGGTTCACGCGTTCGATTTTTATAAGTATTCATCATCATCATCGGCACTACAACCTGGAACCGGTCTTGGCCTTATTTAGCAAGTCCTGAGGCTTGTTAAATTTTCCATAATGATTTTTTTTTTTTTTTTTTTTTTCGGGCAAGGTCATTTAGTCTTGCTCCAGAGGCTCCCCGACGGGGAATCGAAACCCCGGTCTCCCGCGTACTAACCAGTATACTATTGAGGAGCTTTTTATAAGTATTATCGTCACAAATATTTACATTCAAGTATTTACATTCAAGTATTTACATTCAAGTATTTATAGTGTGCACACACCCACGGAAAGAAACACTTCGTACAACGCGTCTCGGCACTAATTGTTATTTAATTATGTTTACCGGATGATGGTCAGTTTGGTACTGCGGAATACTTATTTTTCGTTGACGAGAGTTAAGGCCCCAATTATTCATATCCTTATAATACTATAGAATATATAGAATTATATAAAAATATGAATCACCCAAACAGTAATCATTTATTGACACCCAAAAGATGAATCGTCTAATCACATACAACATAACGAAAGCACATCACCATCCAAACTGCTAGATGTCGCCTCAGATAAACGTAACGAATCGACAGTCAAATAATAATGATAGAACGATTCCACTTCCTCTTTTCTTAGTGAAGCTGATCGAGCAAGCATATAGCATAGGTAGTAATTCTTCAACTTATTAATATTATTAATTAAGACGAATATATTTAATGTAAATTAACATTTAGTTAATTATTTCCGAAGTTCGAAATAGAACTATAAAAAATATGTAATCCTAGACTTATTATTTAATAAAATCAAATATATTATTTTGAAACAAGTCTAGATTACTTAACTGGCGATCCTGCATCGTTATAGATATATTTTCTATAACACGGACCATAATTAATACAAATAATCCCTCACCATATGTAGGTGTTGTATTAATAATAATCAACATAGTTGGGAAAATTTTTTGCTGTCGAGGCGTCTATTTTTTACCAAAAATAGAAATCACAAAAAGTTAGTCAGACTGTAAAAGAGAAATACTCATACCTGCATCAGGAGATTCCAGAAGTGTGAAACAAAACAATTAGTGATCGAACACCTAATAAAAGGACAACTTACAACGTGGGATCACATCCTGGAAGCAACAAATAACCCGTACGGATAGTTACGTAGACTCCTCGAGTATATATAAAAGTGACAAGAGTAAGCAGCACGGTACGGTACATAGCCCTGTCGTCCAGGATAATTGTGAGTATTCCAATTTTTTCTTACACCCGAAATAAATACATCGTAATCAGAGAAATCAATCCCGAGATGACAATTCACTTCTGTGCCAAATAACAAAATCAATGCCTAAAAAAAAAAAAAACAAAAAAACCCAAAAACAATCAACTCAACATTATAGAGTCAGCAAAACAAATATTCACGACAATTCGCGAAGAGCTTATCAAACCAAACATCAAAATGGCTGAACTAACAACATTACAAGGACAAATGGCAGCACTTTCACAAGCCCACAATGCTTTAGTGCAGGATAATGCAATTTTAAAACAAACCATTACAGAAATACAAAGCAAGCAATCTGAGAGAAGTGAATTAGCTAACATAAGACCTCTCGAACCAGCTACGTCTGCCGTAAAATCTGCTGATAAAATCAACATATAAATTTTTAGAAGCTTGCCAACATTCGATGGAAATAAAGCAACTTACAGATCCTGGAGATCCCTGGTCTCAACACAAATGAACAATATCAAGGTATATGAGAATACATATAAATATTACACATGCCTGTCAATCGTGAGATTTAAAATCATTGGAGACGCTTCAAACGTATTGGTATCACATAATACGATACTGAATTTTCAAGCGATATTAAATAGACTCGACTATGTCTACGCGGATCAAAGACCATCATATGTGTTAGAAGTCGAGCTGAAACAATTAACACAAGGAAAATTAACACTTTCAGAATTCCATAGTGAACAAGAAAATACATCAGAGCCGTATACCATAGCGATAACAAAAATAATTCACATCAGAGGAGTATAGTCGAGTTTAAAAATCAAATTCTAAACACGGTCAGTTGCCTGATGGGAAACGCTTAGGTAACATTTTTGGTGATTCAAACTGTCATAGCGTCAGTTCGAATCACACGTTCTTCTTCACTATTATTTCAAACGCTATAGTACCACCTAGCCATCGTGCTCCAGCTATCGCATTGCGAGCGATGCCGCACACCACAGATAGTGCCTTTCCGGTTGATCTACTTTTCCGGAACCCATACTGCGATTCAGAGAGCCCCGATGTTCCCTCAGTGAATTCTTCCAGGCGAGTGGCAATTACTCACTCAAGCAGTTTTCCTGATGAAGACGACGGCTTCTCTGGATTCTTGACACCTTTTGGTATAAGCGCAAGCCGCTGTTTTTTCCATCGTTTAGGAAATTGTCCTGTTTGAAAGCAGGTTGTGAAGAGACTGCTGAAGACGTCCGCCTTTTTTGTTAGAGCACTCTTCACTACAGCGTTAGGGATACCATCCAGTCCCGGGGTCTTGTTTTTTTATATAACCCTTGCAGCCAAGAGTGCCTTTTCGGTGGTCACGGGAGGTATCTCTCCTTCAGTGATCCTCCACTCCTCTTACACTCTCAATACCTCATCACACTACGGGAAGAGGACAGCAACGATTCTGGCCATGTCAGTTTTCCTTTTTTGCATTTGACTGCTGTTGCTCTGTAGTCTTTTCTTGACTATCCTGTAAGCGCTGCCCCATGGGATGTTACTTAATTCATCCCTTAGGGAGCAGAACGCGTCATATTTACTTTTGCGGATCACATTCCTTAATTCTTTCTAAATTTCATTGTTGTCTTTACCGCTCCCCGAATGACGATCGACTGGCGACATTTTTCGAACATCTTTCATATACCGTCGACTGGATACAGATCAACCACCCAGCTTCTGAAATTGTTGTCCTTGGCGATTTTAATGTGCACAATTCCGACTAGTTGTTACATTCTAACAGAACCGGCGAGGCTGGGTGGCTGGCGGAGATGTTTGCTGTAAGCCACAACTTGACTCAACTCGTGGAGGAGCCAACGCGAGTGCCGGATGCCCGAGGTGATTATGCGAACACCCTAGATCTGTTTTTGACATCCGAACCGAGTAGTTATACCGTGGAGGTTTCTGCGCCACTGGGAAACTCAGATCACTGCTTGGTATCTGTCGCGCAAGCACTTGCATACCAAGCGAATAACCGACCTAGGCAGCCTCGCCATGTATGGAAGTATGGGGCTGCTAACTGGGACGATATGCGAGATTTCTTCGCATCCTTTCCATGGTCGGAGGTGTGCTTCGGAAACTCCGATGTTAGCACTTGCGCGGAGTCGGTATCAGAGATTATTCACCTGGGGATGGAGATGTATATTCCACATTCCATCAAACGGAGTTCGTCTGATAAACCTTGGTTTGACACAAAATGCGAGCTGATTACAGCGGCAAAAAATAGAGCTTTTAAGCAATGGCGCTCCAATCCCACCGATGTTAACACAACGAATTTTCTTAGAATCAGAAACGCGTGCAACCAGGCGATTGATACCGCGAAGAAGGCTCACAACGACAGGGTGATCAATAAGCTCCTTCGGTGCCCAACTGGTTCGCGCTCCTTCTGGTCAATGGCAAAGGCTGTCAGCAGTAACTTTGCTTCCTCCTCTTTCCCTCCGTTGGTGACAGACAGCGGGACGTTAGTCACGAATCCAAAGGATAAAGCTAATGTGCTCGCGAATTTATTTTCCGTGAATTCAAACCTCGATCCCGGCCTTTTGGAGCCACCCGTGATCTCGCCGGTACAATCTTCCATGCGGGATATGAGATTTCGTCCGCGCACTATTCAACGCATTCTACGTGAACTGGATTGTAGGAAGGCAACCGGCCCGGACGGAATGCCAGCAATAGTCCTTAGGAACTGTGCTCCAGAACTATCGCCGATTCTTGGCAGAGTCTTCCGCTTATCATATGCACGGAGGACCTTTCCTGCCTGCTGGAAAATCGCTCGAGTTCAGCCAATCCCAAAGACGGGAAAAAAGTGTCTCCCACAAAATTACCGTCCGATAGCATTACTGTCTATTTTATCTAAGGTAATGGAAAAAGTCATCAATACAGAGTTGGTTAAGTATTTGGAGTGCAACGGACTTCTGAATGATCGTCAATACGGATTCCGTGGCAGGCGGTCCACAGGAGACCTTTTGACGCTTATAACCGATATATGGACATCTGCGATTGAACGGCATGGTGAGTCAAGGGCGGTCGCATTAGATATCTCCAAGGCTTTTGACCGCGTCTGGCACGGGGCATTGCTGAGCAAACTTCGTTCATATGGACTTTCCCAACAGCTTTGCGACTGGACGAGGAGCTTCCCCGAGAATCGATCGATCCGGGTTGTTGTGGACGGCGAGTGTTCGGATCTGTATCCTGTTAATTCGGGGGTGCCCCAAGGTTCTATTTTGGCTCCAACCTTGTTCTTGCTTCACATAAATGATTTGTTGGAGACAACGGATAACAAAGTGTTCAGTTTTGCGGATGATAGTACGCTTGTTTCCTCCTTTTCGAGTGATCGGCGATTGGTGCATCAACGTCGCACCAGCTGAGATGTAGACAGATTGACTCTCTGAACCAGGATCTAGATAAAGTCCTGCAGTGGGGAAAGGCCAATCTTGTCGACTTCAACGCAACGAAGACCCAGTATACAACATTCACAAAAAAAAACTGGATCATCGGTTCCACAGCTGATGATGAGTGGCCGGGCCCTCGAGGCTGGGGACAGTTTGAAATTGCTCGGCGTCACGGTCTGTGGGAATGTATCATGGCATAAACACGTATCGGGTATCGCCAGATCAGCCTCAGGAAAACTGAGTTATCTTTTTAGAGCCAAGAAATACTTTACTCCGGCCCAACTTCTTCTCCTATATAAATCTCAAATTAGACCCGCGCTCGAATATTGCTCTCATGTTTGGACCTCTGCTCCTAAACATACCCTCGACCTACTTGAGAGCATACAGAGACGAGCGATCCGCCTGATCGGGGACTCGGCGCTGACGTCGGGACTACAGTCGCTATCACATCGAAGGCGCGTGGCCGACCTCTGTCTGTTTTACAGATATTATCACGGGTGCTGTTCTTCGGAGATTCTTGGCATTGTTCCACGCAATTCGGTCTATATGCGCTCCACAAGACAATCCGACGGATCGCATCCGTTTGTGGTTCATCTCCCGACAGCGCGAACATCCCTGTATCAGAACTCGTTCCGTTACAGAGCGGGGAAGCTGTGGAACTCCCTTCCCACGCGACTGTTCCCGGAGCGTTACAACCTGCAACTGTTCCAAAAGAACTGCAACAGTTATTTGATGGCATCTCGGGACGCCCACTCGACGCTATAGGTTCGCCTCTCCCGAGAGAAGTCTAATAAAAAAAAAAAAAAAAAAAAAAAAAAAAAAAAACCACCACCAGAACCCATGGACGTAGATAGTTCACAAGGCTACAGACATGTGACACAAAAACCATCCAACGCCTACTACAGACAATCAAAACAAAATCATCCAGACAGAATATTTGGTCCAGAATCATCACGAAATCATCACCCACCGCAAAAACAACAAAGAATAAACGAGATCAAAGAAGATGAAGACAACCAATCTACCCACAGCTAAACGAAGAAGACGAATACATTAGACAGGAAGCTTTTTTAGGATTATAGACGGCCTCCCGTGTCTCGAACTATACCCGAGGGATAGAGGAAGGTCCTACATAACATTAATAGATACAGGAGCAACACAAAAAACTATATATCAAAACAATGCAAAATGGGTGAGTCTTTAAAAGTGATTCCATTTAATGTAAAAACTCTTCATGGCTCTACTAGAATTAGAACAAAAAAAGAAATTGCCTTTTTAAACAACAAAATTACGTTTTACGAAATAGATAATCTAAGCGATTATGACTTAATATTAGGTTCACAGGGACTAGAACAAATTCAGGCAGAAATAGATATGAAAAATAAAAAATTTAAATTTATAATCCCAAAAAGCGAAACTATTAATTATACGGTTGACAATAAAAAATACGAATCAGAAATTCAAGATATTATTAATAAATCCGAGCAAACTAAGCCAACCTTACCCTTTACCACCACAATCGAAGCCACTATCTCCACTAAAACAAAAGAACCGATATATTCAAAACAATACCCATATCCCACTAGCAATCAAGCATTTGTAGAAAAAGAAATCCAAAATCTCCTGAAAAATGACATCATTCGCAAGTCATACAGCCCTTATAATTCACCAATTTGGATCGTGCCAAAAAAAGCCATCGATGAGTCAGGAAATCCAAATAAAACGATTGATAATCGACTTTCAAAAATTAAATACCGACACTATATTTGACCGTTACCCCATACCGGATATAAATTTAACTATACAGAATCTTGGTAACGCAAACATTTTTTCGACAATAGACTTGGAATCAGGTTTCCATCAAATAAAAATTAAAGAAGAAGATAAACAAAAAACAAGCTTTTCGGAATGAATTTAACCGAATGCCTTTCGGGTTAAAAAACGCACCATCCATTTTTCAACGTTGTGTGGAAGATATACTCCGTCCATACATAGGCAAATTCGCATACGTTTATATTGACGATGTTCTCATTTTCTCCGACACCCCAGAACAGCATGTCGATCACATCAGGATAATTACAGATGCATTGAGCAACGCCAATATGAAGATTTCGAAAGAGAAATCTCATTTCTTCAAAAACTCAATAACTTAGGGCATTGCATTAAACATGGTAAAATAACAGTCGATCCCCTAAAAATAGAAATAATAAAGAAATATCCCGAACCAACAAACCTCAAAGAGCTACGCTCATTTCTCGGACTTGCAGGATATTACAGGAAATTTATTAAAAATTACGCTTCTATTACCAAACCCATGACTATTTTCCTACATCATGAGAATGGAAAAATATCAAAAAATAAAAGTACTTCTACCAAAATACAACTTGACTCAGAGGCAAAAACAGCATTTAACGAGATAAAAACCAAGTTACAAGAACAAATTGAATTATTCCCACCCTCATATGATAAACCTTTCGATTTAACGACCGATGCTAGTAATATAGCCATAGGAGCAGTCTTAAGTCAAGGAGATAAACCAATAACGTTTTTGTCACGAACACTTTCTGCTACAGAGCAAAACTATAGCACAAATGAAAAGGAATTACTTGCAATCGTTTGGTCATTACAAAAACTTCGAAACCTCCTATACGGCATTTCAGATCTAACCATATATACCGATCACCAATCACTTACCTTTTCAATATCGGAAAAGAACCCAAACACGAAACTAAAGCGCTGGAAAAACTTCATAGAAGAATTCGGTGCGAAAGTTGTGTATAAACCAGGAAAACAAAACGTAGTAGCAGACGCTTTGTCACGTCAACAAATTAACCACAGGACATCCTGTTCACAACATTCAGCGATAAGCTCCCCTCAAGAAGACTTCCAACGAACAGGCCAAGCCCTGAACACTTTTAAAAATCAAGTGATACTAGAACGAAGTAGTAAGGAAAAGCTAATATCAAAACACATATTTCAAAGGAATATCCACGAAATCACATTCACTAACGAAGAAAATCTCATTGCAAATCTTAAAAAAATCCTAAACCCACAAGCCATAAATGCTGTTAAAATGGAAGAAGAATTATTATATCAATATTCAAAGAAAATAAAAGAAACATTCATAAACTACAAAATAGTCATCGCACAGAAAAACCTTGAAAATATTACAGATCAGGAAAAACAACTTGAAATAATGACAACAGTACATAACAGAGCCCATAGAAATTACAGAAACAATTACAGAGAAATCTCCGAAACGTACTATTGGCCTAAAGCACGCCAAAGCTGCAAAAATTATTTAAAAAATTGTAACTTATGTAGTACAACAAAATACGATAGACACCCGCTGAAACATCCCATAGGGAAAACACCAATCCCAAAGGTAATCGCTCAATATCTTCAAATGGACATATTTTTCCTTGATAATGAGATATATCTAAGTACTATCGATCGTCTTTCAAAATTTACACACCTTAGACATCTCCCAAACAAACTGAATGTACCCCATGTCATAGACGAATTACTATCGCAAACATTCATATATGAAGGAGAAAGATACATAACGACTGATAACGAATCCATCTTTACCAGTCAAATAGCTGAAGCAACATTTCGGAAACACAACGCGATCCATATAAAAGTCCCAACTGAACATTCGACTTCCAATTCGCAAGTTGAACGCGTTCATTCAACGTTACTCGAAATCGCGAGGGCGCTGGCTAAAGCAGACGACATAGAAATCAAAGACGCCATATTCAAAGCCGTTAAAGAGTATAATTTAACAATACACTCAGTAACCGGAAAAAAACCCGCGGAAATATTTTTTTCACAAAACAGAAACCCAGAAGAAATAGTGAAAGCAATAACCACAGCACAAGAAAAACTGTTACAACAAGTGAATAAAAATCGTAAAAACAAAACGTATGAACAAGGAGAAATAATTTACGTTAGATCAAATCGAAGAAATAAAAAAACCGACCGCTTCGTGAGACACACCGTATTACGCGACGACGGAAATACAGTCCAAACCAACAAATCTAAAGCTATACATAAAGACAATATACGATCGAAATGACACCCTTAATACTTATAATGACATTAATTACCGCCTGCAATACATTCGAAGCCATTAGTTTAGAAAATAAGAAATACTTATTTAGATGATATAAAAAGTATATATAAATATAATTTTTAGAATTACCACTAATAAATATTCTTGAATATGCTAAAATTACTGTATACCAAAATAAAGACTATATAATAATTGTTTACAAATACCCTATATTAAAAGAAAAATGTAACAACTATATATTACATCCCCTAGCAAGTAAGTTTGGAAAATTATTATTAGACCCATACATTGCCTACTGTAAAAATAATTATAAAAGAATGTCCAGATGTAAGAACCTAATGGCGAACTTTATTTGTAAAAGGAAACCACAAGATAATTGTACCTCAAAAATTGTAGAAAACAGACAAGCAAATTGTAAAATAGAAAAAGCAAATAATGGGCCACTAAAAGATTTTGAAAGTGGAAACATTTTTATTAACCATAACCATAAAATTAATAATCATACTTATAGCGGACCATACCTCATCCGATTCAAAGACCATACCGAAAAAAGAGAGAATACAGAAAATACTTAAAGAAGACAAATATGTAGTTGCGGGGAATACCTGTACATCAATATCTCGAGGACCAACACAGAGTTAAAGAAACTCCAAATAAACGAGGACGTTCATTTTTAAGGGTGGGTGGAGTTAAGGCCCCAATTATTCATATCCTTATAATACTATAGAATATATAGAATTATATAAGGCAACCCTCATCGATTTCTTAACGTGTTGGCAGATTTCCGGAGACACCGATCGCAATCAACTCACGCTTTCGCCCTCTCCGTTGCTACGAAAGGAGAATTTCTCTGGAATGTTGGCAATTCCGATATTCCTACACAAGAATATCAGATTTTCACGCTCGCATACTTTCTATGCTAGACCCAGGGACTTTCTCCGGGGTGAAGTGCAGCAGAGTTACAAGAACTCGTATGTGACCCCGAGCGATGAACTTGCAAGATACCAAACTCAGATTGCCCTCCTTCCCGTTAATTTTTGTTATTTTGTCTTTTTTGTTTTCATTAAGCACTTATTATTTTGTTTTTAAAATTTTTGCATCCTCCAAAAAAAAAAAAAAAAAAAAAAAAAAAAAAAAAAAAAAAAAAACGTTATTTTTTTTGTCATAATGCCTCTAAAAGAAGAAGAGGTAGACCTCTAAGATAATAGTTTATTTTTTTATAATGTATGTGTATTATATTTTATTTTATAATGTATGTGTATTATATTAAGAAGAAAATGTAAGCTGAAAGGCACAAATTAAGCATATAATATTGTATAATTTAGAGTGCTTGTGAAGAGCCAGTAAATTACATTATGTAGTAAAATTATTAAGATAGGTTTAGCATTTAGACTAAAATTGTAAAACATAAAAAAAGACTTTGTGAATAAATGCGTCTGCAAACAAACAAACAAATAGAATTATATAAAAATATGAATCACCCAAACAGTAATCATTTATTGACACCCAAAAGATGAATCGTCTAATCACATACAACAAAACGAAAGTACATCACCATCCAAACTGCTAGATGTCGCCTCAGATAAACTTAACGAATCGACAGTCAAATAATAATGATAGAACGATTCCACTTCCTCTTTTCTTGGTGAAGCTGATCGAGCAAGCATATAGCATAGGTAGTAATTCTTTAACTTATTAATATTATTAATTAAGACGGATATATTTAATGTAAATTAACATTTAGTTAATTATTTCCGAAGTTCGAAATAGAACTATAAAAAATATGTAATCCTAGACTTATTATTTAATAAAATCAAATACGAGGGTGGCCTCTTATGTTTCGGGATTTGGCAACCCTAGTGTTGCAATCCGGCAATTGACAGCTCTGTCGTAAAGTTGGACATTTTTGAGGTTATACGCACTCAGAACGTTTTGACATACGAGCGCTATTTGTGTTGTTTACAGTAACTTAAAAGATTCATCTCGGCCCAAAAATGGAATTAAATCGTCAGCATTTTCGTGCGATTATTTTTTACAACTTTCGGCGTGGATTAACTCAGCAACAGTGCATGGATGAACTTAATTCAATTTTTGGCGATGAAGCTCCATCAAGGACCAGTGTTTATCGATGGTATGGTGAATTCAATCGTGGTCGTAGTTCACTCCAAGATGAATTTCGTGAAGGTCGTCCAAAATCAGTTGTTGTTCCGAAAACCATTGATGCTGTGCGCGAACTGATATTGGAAGATCGTCATGTGACCTATCGTGAGATTGAGACAACCTTAGGCGTTAGTGGGACCAGCATACATTCAATATTGCATAAACATTTGACTGTCAAACAAATTTGTTCGCGTTGGATCCCACACAATTTGTCAATCGCCCAAAAAAAGGCTCGTGTCAATTGGTCGAAAGAAATGCTCAAAAAATGCGGTCGCGGTGCTTCGAAACACGTCTATGACATCGTGAGAGGTGATGAATCGTGGACTTACGTGTATGAGCCCGAAAGTAAACAGCAGTCGACTGTCTGGGTGTTTCAAGATGAGCCAAATCCAACAAAAGTTGTTCGCGCACGAAGCACTTCCAAGCAAATGGTCGCCTGTTTTTTCGGAAAAACTGGACATGTCGCAACCGCACCACTAGAACAACGCAGCACAGTCAATTCTGAGTGGTACATAACCATTTGTTTGCCAGTTGTCTTCCAAGAAATCAGGAAAACCAACCGCCGAAGACGGATCACTCTTCACCACGACAATGCGAGCTCTCACACATCGGCTGCGACAACTGCATTTTTGAGCACCCAAAACATCGATTTGATGGGTCATCCACCGTATAGTCCTGACTTGGCACCGAATGATTTCTTTTTATTCCCGTACGTAAAAAACAAACTGAGAGGTCAACGTTTTTCGACACCTGAAGAAGCGGTTGCTGCATTCAGAATGCATGTGTTGGAGATACCTCAATCAAAGTGGCAAAAGTGCTTCGACAATTGGTTCAAACGCATGCAAAAGTGTATAGATCTTCATGGGGAATATTTTGAAAAACAATAAAGTGATTTTCGATGATCAATATTTGTTTTTGTTCTCTAATCCCGAAATATAAAAGGCAACCCTCGTATGTTCCCACAAATAAATAAAGACTTTCAAAGGAAAGATTATAATGACATCCCATGTCTGCGAGTTCCACGGACTCCCGAGAATTGTCAAACTCTGCTGAACGCAGGACTTACCCTGGAACACATCAACTCTAACGAAGAGTTCATAATAGTCGAGGATCCGCAAAAAAAGGCGAACTCAATTGGCGCTTGTTTCGAAGCAGTGTATAGATTGAACGAATCGGCTCATTCTAACCTTGACCTGGAAAATAGGGCTCTCCAAAAACATATTTCGCTACGAAATGAACTTAACAATTGGCGTCTCTTAAGTCGAAGTTTCACTATTTTTAGTGAAAATAATAGAGTGGATTCCCCGCTTAGAGATCTAAACACTAGCATATTTGTACACAAAGATGAACTGACGGACATTCTTAGATCGATTAAGAACAAAAAATCTTCTAGAATAGATAGTATTCCAAACATTGTTCTAAAGCATTTACCTCTTGAAGTAGTGAAGGTTTACACTATTTTGTTCAATAACGCTCTAAATAATGCATATTATCCAACCCAATGGAAATCTGCAGTAGTCCATCCCATCCCCAAAAAGGGCAAGGACAGGAGCAATCCAGCCAATCTTCGCTCGATTAGTTTGCTTCCGAACATCAGCAAGATATTCGAGAAAATTATAAATAAAGCATTGACTAACTGGTGTGAGGAAAACCGTATTATTCCAAACAATCAGTTTGGTTTCCGTTCGCAACATGACGCAGTTCATGCTGCGACAAAACTTGTTTACGACATACAGTGGAACAAGGCGAAGCGACAATGCACAGGGGCCTGTTTGCTTGACTTTGAAAAGGCTTTCGACACCGTATGGCTAGAAGGGCTGGTATATATGTTAAGTTATCAAATCTAGGTATGCCCGAATATTTATTATACATTATCTACGATATGATAATGGGTAAACAATTTGTAGTGAAATCTGGAGATATAATCTCTAACAAGACTTTCCATATCAAAAACGGTCTACAACAGGGAGCAGTGAATTCTCCCATTTTATTTAACATTTACTCCTCAATAGTATACTGGTTAGTATACCCGCCTGTCACGCGGGAAACCGGGGTTCGATTCCCCGTCGGGGAGCCTCTGGCGCAAGACTAATAACCTTGCCCGGAAAAAACAGATCATTATGGAAAATTTAACAAGCCTCAGGACTTGCTAAATAAGGCCAAGACCGGTTCCAGGTTGTAGTGCCGATGATGATGATGATGATTTAACATTTACACTAGTGATCTAGTGGGTTCTCTCAAACATGCAATTGCGTATGCCGACGACATTGTGGTGTATAGATCTGGAGAAAAGATTGATGTCATCAACAGACTTCTGGAAGATGATTTCAACAAAATCAAACGTTTTTGCGACCACTGGAAATTAAAAATAAATTTCCAGAAAACAGAGACTATCCTTTTCAGAACGCCACTGTCCAGTGCATCAAAGGATACAAAACAGAATTGGAAACCATTTTCTATTGCAGGAAGTAATAATCTTCCTCTACAACTAAAAACTGTAGTCAGATACCTTGGAATCTGGCTTGATCAGTATCTTTACTTTGATAAGCATACAGCAGCTGCTCTTACAGCAGCTAAAAACGCATATGCAATGACACGAAGACTCTTCCATAGTATTCTGCTGGACCCCAAGGTGAAAATAATTTCATACTCAGCATTCATTCGACCAATATTGGTGTATGGCTGTCCGGTATGGTACAACATATCCCCATTTTACATGGAGAAGTTTCGGGTGTTCGAGAGACAGTGTTTGCGCTCCTGCCTCGGAATGTACAGAACCCCAGAGTCGCAGTATAAGAAATACTATCCCAATAAAGTCCTGTATGACAAATCAGGACTAAACAGAATAGACAACTTCATTATTAAGATTATTCGTGGTCCACAACAAGGGCAATGTGTAGTGAAAATGATCTCATTTCGGGAGCATCCTATCCCAATGATATATATATGGAAAGTACTCTCCAGAATGGGTTCATTCCCCCAGAAGCGGTCCCTTTCTTGGATAAAAAAGGACTTATCCAAGACAAACGTGTAGTCCCTATTATTTACCACGCTTTCCGTGGTGCCAGGGATAAACGAATTCTCCACGATAACGATATCTCTAATTTTCCAGAGCGCCTGCGTTTTAGTATGGTGATCGATGAAAGAGATAAATCAATAAAAGATCGATCCTATCGCAACTGGTGGTGGATCAGTGATGAAGAAGGGACTACACGTCCCCAAACATAGTATGCCTCCCAGGCGCACCGCTTTCCTTCCCCCTATCCCCGATTCCCAATTATTTCATTTTTTTTTTTTTGTTTTTAATTTTTTTTTTTTTAATTTTTATTTGTATTCCTTGTTTATGTTTGTCCGTTTTGTTTCATTAATTTATTTTTTATTTTTTGCGTGTCAACTCCCTATATATGTAATTAAAAAAAAAAATTATAAATAGTACATGGTGTAGAAAAAAAAATAGAATACATTTTAAAAAGAAAACATATCAATTATTGTCACATGTTATAAAAACAGTTATTGTACGCCGAAAGGCATAAGAAATTGATAATGTATAATTTAGAGGGCTTGCGAAGAGCCAGTAAGTTAATGTATGAGTGATATTTGTAAAATAGAAATTAACATTTAGTCTTAAGTAAAATATGTAATTAATTTGTTAAATAAATGCGGTAATAAAATAAATAAAATACAAAATGGTATGCCTGTTATCTGCCAGTCTTTTAATTAAAAAATTGTTACCTATAGCTAGCTTACAAAGACGTACCAATTCCTTACAATCAATATCGATGGTGCTGATTGGTGGCATCTTTATTTTTTTTTCTTGATCTGCTGCTGTTGTGTTGCTTGCTCTTTCTGTGGGCGATGTTGTGTAAGCAGTTGCTGTTGCTGTTGATTTTATTGATATTGGCGGACTTTTGGCTTCGGCTTTCGTTGTTATTGGTTAATTTTTTGCTGTTCGAGCGCAGCTATATTATTCTCTCGGCGTCTCTCCTCTAGCCGTTGTTGTATTATAAATTGTTCTTGGTTGTCCACGGGGAAGGTTGTGTGTTAAGTTGGATTTTAATAATGGTTGTGCTTACAAATTTATGTGTTTGGAATTTTATGTTATATATGTGTTTACAACTTTATGTTATATATGCTTTCAATAAAAGTATGCACAAAAGGGCTACTCACTGTACACAAATCTCGCTCCATGCGTCTGCATCCCTGGTGCGCTCGACCTGTTTTATTTTTCGGTTGGGACGGATTCCATTACCGGGTTGAATATCCTTCAGCTTCGTTGTACTTATATATATATATATATATATATATATATATATATATATATATATATATATATATAAATATATATATGCATGTATATATAAGGAAAATGGTCACTGTTTTTTAATTTACGAGTTTAGCATTTTCACAGAACCAGGACGATCGTCCTTTCCAAGCAAAATCTCATAAACAAAGTTAAGTTAGTGTATTTGGAAGTCTTTTAATGTTACATTACAAAAATAAATTGTGGTTAATAGTAATTTTACAAAAAGTGAGCCCAGAAGCCAAAAACGGTCAACCATCACATTTCCCTGCTCAATTCCAACACACTACTGTAAAAACGACTGACGACTACCGTAAAGAGTCGTCAAAAAACTCACGCCATTCTCTCCCGTTACCTCTTTGGTTCCCAGGTACCGTTGTCTCGGCGAAGAATTCGGCCGCGATCAACTCCGAAACTGATCGAAGCCGTCATCGCAGAATAGAGCTCTTTTGTTTTTTTTTTTTTTTTTTTGGTTTCGGTAGGAAGGGGGAAATCTTCAAAAGATACTTCTGGACCGATCCAGAGGCATGCCGGGTTTTTACCGACTAAAACCACATCCCGCCAGGCTCATATTCCCGTTGATCCCCGCGGAACCATCTTTCGGATATTCGATCGCGGGGCGGAACGGAATTTATCTGTTACTCCGCTTGTCGCGTCGCAACTGCTGCATCATTTCACCGAGAATACCATTTGTTACGGACCATGCCTGTTTTGAACTAAGCATGTATTCTATTACTCCTCCCGGAGTAACTGTCCGTCTCATGTGTCTCTCCAAAATCGTTCGCGCGGTCTCGAATCTTACGCACTCTGTGAGTACGTGTTCCGCATTTTCTATTTTCCCTTCGCAATACAATCAGTATAGGTGATTCACATGCTTATACTTGTGCAAGCGTTGCCGAAAGCATCCATGTACTGATATTAACTGAGTCAGGGGGTAATTCAGCTCGCCATGTTTTGTTTTTCAAACCATGTTTCTATATCGGGTATCATGGTGTGGGTCCATCTTCCCTTGATGGAAGAATCTCACCTTCGTTGCCATTCTCTTAAACTCGAGAACTCTAATTGTGAGCGCATTCTCCGACGATTCTCTTGGGAGACCTTATGTAATGTAGCGTTTTCTTTAGCGGCAATGTCAGGTAGCGTCTTTCCGGCCAAAATATTTATAGTATCTTCGGATACCGTTCGGAATGCGCAGCATACTCTTAATGATGCCAGCCTGTGTGCTGAGTTCACACCACTCATGTACGACTTATACAGTGCGGCACCTGCCCATATGTGAGCGAGCTGCATACATTATAATGGAGGTGTTGACACTTATGAGTTATGAATTTCCTTATGTGGGGCCGGTGTCCTCCAACATTGGGTAGCAGTCTCGCCAAAACTTTGCATACTCTTGCCGTTTTTTCACTCCTTTTCCTCAGGTGTTCCTTGAAAGTTAACCTGTTGTCGAGTATAACACCAAGATATTTAATATAGGGACTGGATCTGATTATTTGTCCTTCTATCCAAATCAAGGTGTTCAACTTTCTTGCGGCTTCTTATTAAAACTGCCTCCGTCTTATGTCCAGCTAGTTTCACTCCGGCTATATCTAGCCAGCATTTAATGCTCTGGATTGCTTGGGAGCAAATATTCTCCAGGTCATCTGAATGTGTAGCTACGGCCACTGTTGCCAAATCATCTGCGTACCCAATGATTCTAACCCCCTCCGGTGCGTTGATCTTGAGCACACCATCATACATTATATTCCATAACAGGGGACTCAATACAGATCCCTGATATACACCCGCTGTTATTTTATATTTCTGTGGTCCCTCATCTGTATCATACAGCAGTCTTCTATCCGAGAGGTAGTTTGATAGTATACGCACCAAGTAAGGTGAGACTTGTAGATCGCGCAACTCTTCTAGAATCCGATTCCAATTCACCGAGTTAAACGCATTTTTAACATCTAGCGTCACCATCGCGCTATATTTCTCTGTACCACTTAGCCATCGTGCTCCAGCTATCGCGTTGCGAGCGATGTTACCGGTTGATCTACCTTTCCGGAATCCATACTGCGATTCAGAGAGCCCCGATGTCCCATCAGTGAATTGTTCCAGGCGAGTGGCAATTACTCGCTCAAGCCGTTTTCCTGTCGTGTCTAACATGCACAACGGGCGATAAGACGACGGCGCCTCTGGATTCTTGACTCCTTTTGGAATAAGCACAAGCCGCTGTTTTTACCATCGTTTGGGAAATTGTCCTGTTTGAAGGCAGGTTGTGAAGAGACTGCTGAAGACTTCCGGCTTTTTTGTTAAAGCAGTCTTCACTACAACGTTCGGGATACCATCCAGTCCTGGGATCTTGTTTTTTTTTTTTTGACAACCCTTGCAGCCAAGAGCACCTCTTCGGTGGTCACGGGAGGTATGTCTCCTTCAGTGATACCCCACTCCTCTTGCACTCTCAACACCTCATCACATTGCGTGAACAGAACAGCAAGGATTCTGGTCATGTTAGTTTTACTTTTTTGCATTTGACTACTGTTGTTCTGTAGTCTTTTCATGACTATCCTGTAGGTGCTGCCCCATGGGTTGTTATTTAATTCATCCATTAGGGAGCAGAAAGTGTCATATTTACTTTTGCGGATCACATTCCTCAACTCCTTCCGTTTCTTGACGAATTCCGCATGCAACTGTGGGTAGGTGTTACGGTTTCTTGCTCTTTGTTGCAAGCGTCTTAACCTGTTGCACTGCGATCACACATAGGCGATTTCTGAGTTCCACCTATGGTCTATGAAGTCGAATTTCGTGGATTATAAGTTTTTTTTGTTCGTTGTAACCAAATTAGATATCATCTTTTAAAATAACCCGTTCTGTTGCGCTAAAGTGTCGGGGTCTTGTATCAAATCACTGCTCTTGAAGTATCTAGTTTAATTAAAGAGATCAATAATTAATAATTGTGATCGTGTACTGCACCACCATCAGTGTAATAAAGAGGACATTAACCTTAAGATTTCCGCGTGCGTTTTATTTCCCTGCTAATCGTCGTGAAGGATTAATCCAGTGTGTTGGGTTTTTCCCCTTTTCCCTGCTGAACAATAATTTATTGTTGTGGGGTATTTCGCTTAACCTGCGTCCGTGCTGACGCCCCTGGTAAATACCACCCACATTGGTGACTCCGAGTTGGAACAATCGCGCCTTCCGGAAAATAAACAGTCGACGAAAACAGTGCGCGTTTTTGTGAAGCACGAACTTGCGTTTCTTGGTGTTTTTCGTTCCAGTGAGAACAGTGAGCAATTGTGGCGGTAATTGCTGAAAAATAATCAATGGGCAAAACACCGCCCCAACGCCAGCATTCCGTCCAGCACCAGCAGCCAACACGCACCAACACAATCAACCACCCACCAGGAGCCCCCTAACCAAAGTCCCCTATTTTATTTTTTTTTTTTAACAAGCGCGACGGCAGGCACCTCACAGCAAGTTTCCATTCGGTCGAGGTCGTAGCTACCGCTACATTGGCATCAATGTACCGGTCCTCCCTCGATAGGTAAAACGTGCAACTGAGGGCCCGCCTTCTTTTGCCAGTCCCAGCGGCAAACAACTCGCCATACAAAAGTATGGACAAAAGACACCGGCTCTGGACTTGGTCCCTTTCCATCCCGCACACGGCAACCCGTCACTGCGGATGGGAATTACCCTGGGATAAGTTCCCCTCCATCTCGCACACGCCATTTCGTCACTGCGATGTGAGCGGATTTCCGATGGGTTCCGACCTATGCGGACGATAAGCCTGTTGGTCCAGGAGACCCATAACAGGCCTATGGACCACGCCGCACACCCTTGCCCTTGATGGCATCAAGCGGTAACAACTGTGTCCATCTTATCGATAAAGGCCCAAACAATAACCAGGAACTGGTCACCACGACAGTCCCTTAACATTGCCACAGCGCATCCCGAAGCAAGCTGGGCCACCTTGATTCCCAAGCGCCCGGCCCCCCCATCATCACAGCACCCACCATCGAACATCCCTTCGCCCCTACCTTTTTTTCGTGACTACATCACTAGGGGGGGGGGGGGCGGAGACCATGGCGCCGCCGCAAGTTCCCACGGCTCGCCTTCCTGAAAAAACCCCCATAACCACAACCCAGTCTGCATAAGCTTTCGCTAATGCAATTCGCATTACCATCTTAAATGCTTCATGCATCAAATAGATCCAATTATTATATCCCAAAAGTACCTGCAAAAGAATTCTTACCTTTTCAAGCATTCCTTCGCTTACAAATCCCCTGTAAGAGTTCTTACTTCCCTTATCATAAATTATCCTGAAGAGAAAAACCCCGGTTCACATATCATGTAACCATTCCAGCCAGAGATAATTATCATGGCGTCGCCTATTCCCACCTTCATTCATGTACACGATAAATTTCTTTATGTACACATTGGCTGGCGACGTTTTTCTCCCAGCAATGAAATTCCCTAACTCGCACAATGTGCAACCCAAAGCAAATACGCATTCAGCGTCCCTTGGCATCAATTGAAATCCAAGCATAAACAATGCAATTGGTCATTCAATACGTACCCTTACTAGCGATGCCATAAACACCATTTCCCAGTAACCTAGCTAAAACTAATTAGCACATTCCCGCATCGCATCGTGGTGTCTTTGTTTAGCTGCTACGCACATGCATCCGACGATTTCGGTTTTATTTCCTTTACCGAAATCGTATCCTAGGAATGCACTTTATGTCTTTCTTTGTTTTAGGCACACATACCACCATGATCACGATGAGCGAGTGAGCTCTGAACGAGCAAGATATCGTTGAGCCGTAATTCAATCTTCAGAGCGGTCGGGTCGCTCGTCATCCACCGTACCTGCGCCGGTACGGTGGGTTAAAACGTTTGTCCCGCAGTTCGTGTGTGGAATGTCTAAGAATCTATTAAAATCAGTCAACACTAGTAATAAGTATAAGTAAGGACCATTCATAATAAAAAGTTTAAACATAAATAGCATCGTCGGAGTGTTTTTGTTTCTGTGTTGTGTCCGCTCGGTCGCGAAGGTCAACCATCGTTTTCTTCCCCCTTGCGTTGTGAGCAGTGTTCGCGCGAACAATTTTTATTGAGAAGATTGAACATCGCGTTTTTAAATGCTCGGCATTTGTAACTCCCTGTTGAGTGGTGGTTACCTCCTTCGCACCCTGATTCGCAGAACATGCATTTGGGTTGTGGCCTTTTTCTCCGCATTTCAAACAGTTTTCCGAATGATCTTCTTCGGATTTGCAGGATTTCGCCACATAACCGTATTGCCAACATCTGGCTAGTTTGTGGAATCCAGAGATAAGAAAAAGCCATGTCAACACAAGCGTTCTGTAGCAATTACACTACAATTACAATTCGCAAACTTCGGTCAACCATCTCGGAACCAGATGATAACATATTTTAAAGGTAAATTTGAAAACATATGGAATATAAAGGTTACTCATAATGTGAACAGTCTGAATCTAAATGAAATAACCAGACGGCAGGGAGTTCAAATACTATGTTATTAATTTACTGTTTCAAGATTTGACTCTCATCCAAATCATAAAAGAATCCTGAGCTGAGCGTTTTAACATACACTTCCCCGCGGTTTTCCCTTAACGAGCAGAAATACATGCAGGCTCATAACCGTGGTGTTCACGCATTTTATGTATAAGGGACGCAATTGTAATATAAGAAAACACTCCATCATTTATGTGTCAATACTTACACTCAAGGAATTCCCAGAATGTAAGACTGCTTAAGCGGAGGACACTTTTTATCATTTCATTTATATTTTAAATGCTCTTCCTGATGATTTCGTCTTATGAATTATGAATGCTAATGTACCCTCAAATGCGGCATTTAATATTACGACCGCTCAACTTAAAAACTAAGAAATAAATGTACGCATAAACAAGAATGAAATGGAACTATATGTAGATGGTGGCCGACAAAAGAATGACTATCTAAGAACATTGTTTTTTTTTCGCCTCTGTCGGCGCCCCAAGTTGCTTTGAAATAAATTCACCTATTCATAGACAACATCTACATCCCCTAGCTATATGCGTTGAAGTGAAATAAAAATATCAGAAGCAAGGAAAAACCTTCACCTAGTATTAGAGTGAAATAAAACGCTACATCGACGACATAAAACTACTAGTCGAGAAGGTGTGTTAAGGTGAGCGCACAGGTGGTTCGGCGATCATTAAATTTGTGTTAGTGAAACTCCCGCCGGAAGGAAACAAATTGTTGCTCGTTCTCGCAACTACCTCTGCATTTGGCCCCATTGTGCCATTGGTCGATTCATATCCAGCGGATAAACATCATGCTAAGACGAAAGGATGTCAACTCATTGCGCTTTTCATTTAATGATCTGCATATTAAAGTAAAAATATATATAAATGAGAGTCGATAAACATAAGTGGTGATAATTAAGATGCCCTGCTGGATGACCTGGCTTGACGGTCGAATTGCAAATAATGGATGCTTTCGAAACGTCAAGTTGTATTTAGGCCACAAATCGAGGGCAAAGTTTGTCTGGTGCTGTTTTTTATTTATTTTATTTGATGAACGTTCCTTGTAGTTCAACGGCTTTAAGGGATGGATGCCCAATTGTGCTGGAAATCAACGGCAGTGTGGGAGATGATTTGAATTATATGTCGGAAGGCATGGGTTCAATTCGTATACGCACCACAGAGTATACGAGGAATAAGCAATAAATTGAGTGCTTATCATGGAAAATTTTGAATTGACGATAATTAAAAAATTAAAAAATTAACGCTACTTTTTAATCGCACAAGGTGTGACCCTGACGTATATTCATAGCAGCAGCTCTTTTAAATGTTAAGACTATTTTCGGCTGTGGAAACTGTTATAAAAAGTGTTTCAATTAGAACGAAAGCTGGTAAATGTGAATGGGGCTTAAGCATCAACTGGTTCTTCATACTCATTTTTTCGTTTAATAAGTTTAGTCTTTGGCAATTTTAGTTATGGAAAAACTAATAATTCAAGAACATGGTAAAGTTTGAGAAGCTTGTGGCGGTTCCATTGAACGCCACTACTTACCTTCCCACTAATCATTCGAAAACTCCTCCCTACAAGCACATCGGTGGGTAAACCGATCGACAAGCATCAGCATCCTGTAAGCATTACCCCCAGGGGCATGCCTGCATACAACGCAGCATATTCCTAAAATCCGATTCGGTTACGACATTACGTAACCGACATAAATCCTTAAACCTGTCCATGTACACAAGAAGAAAATATTTTTCCCACACACGTGCATGGCAAGTCATATCAGCAGACGCCAGCGATACGTGCGCGATCACCGTAAATGCTATACGCAGTTGCTGATTGGGTAAGCACCCCAAGTATCGTTCTTCATGATACTTGCCTTGTTGCAGCCACTTCATGTAATATCCCTTTTGTTTCCCGTGTGTGTTTACTTTTGGGATGTCTGACGGTCGTTCGATCGTAATAGACATGCAAACCACGAACGGCTGACTATTGCGCACCAGCTACAATCTTTTCGAATGTTTCCCCCAGTACGAAGATCTTAACAATCCACTGTTCGCCTGCTCATGGACCGTAACATGAGCATGCGAAGCAACCCAATCATGGTGTGTGTACACATCATCTATAGGACGAATATAGGAGATCGTGGTCCTCTGGTGTTGTTGGTCGAGGGATGAAAAATACATTTTTCGCCCGACACGAAGAGTAGAAATTCAGTCCGAATTAGAATCTGAGCCAAGCCAGTGCGTACAAGAGTGTCCTATTTTGTCGAGCTAAATTTATACAGTTTTATATAAAGTAATATTTGTTCTGAGAGTTTAATATAGTGCCTATATCTAATTTGTCTATCCTTTATGCTAAGACCTACAGTTTCAATAGAGTGCATACAAGAGTGTCCTATTTTGTCAAGCTAAATTTATACAGTTTACATATAAATTAATATTTTGTAATGACAGTTTAATATAGTGCGTATATCTAAGTTGACTATCATTTATGCTAATCTATAAGTTTGAATAAATAAATTAAGAGACAGGGGAGAAGCGGAGTTTTTATTGAATATCGCAAGGCAGACTCGAAAGAGACCAATAGAAACCCCCACAAGCTTATTACGAAAATGGTCGTTCAAATAAAGGTATCTTAAAGGATGTTTGGTATTAGGCCCAAAAGGTATTAGGATTTAGGAAAACAATTAAATCGAAACCTTGGTTTGACGATGAGTGCAGGGCGTAGATCGAAGAACGTAAACGCCCCAAAGTGATCCACTTACAAAGACATGATGAAGTTAACACAGAAAATGCCAGAGGAAACAACATAGAAATGGCTACCAGAGCCACAATAATTCGAGACGCAAACGGCTGTCTGGTGACAGAAACAAACAATATCGTGACAAGATGGAAGCAGTACTTTGAAAACCTGCTCAATTTACGCACCCATCAACCACAAATAAACGCACCAGACGTACATACAGTCGAACCTCAGCTCCCAGAGCCACCTTTCAACGAAGTTGTAGACGCCATAAACGATTGGAAAACAACAAATCTCCCGGAGTCGATTGCATACCGGCAGAGCTTGTGAAGCATGGAGGAGAGACAACCGCTCGAAAGATCCACTAGCTCATCAAAACAATATGGGATAAGGGAGTCACTCCGGAAGAATGGAAAACCTCAACATTCGTCCCCATTTTTAAAAAAGGCGACAGATCTGACTGCGAAAAATACAGAGGAATATCATTGATCCCAACCACATACAAAATATGAACTTATCATACTGTCGAGAATCTTACTGGCGAGAATCACACCGTACGCAGAAGAAATACTGGGAGACTACCAATGCGGATTCCGTAGGAACCGGTTAACAACCGACCAAATGTTCACAATAGGGCAACTGTTGCAAAAGAAGTGGGAATACGGAGAGACGGTTCACCAACTGTTCACTGACTTCAAAAAACCCTACGACACAGTCGCAAGGCAAAAACTCTACCATATTGTAGTTGAGCTGGGGATCCCGAAAAAATATGCCGCCCTCATTCAAATTTGTATGAACGAAAACAAAAGGCGAGTCAGAATATAAAACCACCTCTCAGAACCATTTAAAATCCGGTACGGACTAAAACAAGGCGATGGCCTATCACCGAGTCTTTTTAACCTTGTGATCGAGTATGTTATCAGAAAGGTGCAAGACGACGACATGGCCGGATCATCCCTCAACGGGGTCACACAAGTGCTCGCATATGCTGATGACATCGCCGTTTTAGGCGATAATATAGAAACTGTAAATAAAAACAGTGAAATCATCATGCAAGCGGCAGAACAGGTGGGCGTAGAAATAAATGAAGATACAACAAAATACATGATTACGGCGAGAGCGGGTGGAACTCAGGGAAACATATAAACGGCAGAGGCAGGATATTTGAAAAAGTTACGGAATTTAAATATCTGGGAACGATGCTGACGGTCAGTGTTGCTGCAATGAAAAGAGAAAACCGAAACAACAAACGGCGCTTCCTCTAGCGCTGCCTCAGTCTCTCTTCGAGTGGACTGTATTTCCGGCACTGGCCGGCCAACGATGCTTTCTCCTTAAATTTGAGGGATTGTACCTCCAGAGCCGGACTCTTCTCTGGATTGGTGGGCGTTTGGGTCTTGCCGAGTACAAATCCTAGATCTACCAAAAGTGGAAACGACCGACGAAAGAAGACAAGCCAGAAAACGATGGGATGACAATATAAAAAAAGCGCCAATACGGTCAGAAACGAGAATCTTCCCAACTCTTTATTTGCCTTGTATAATCTATTATTTTGTTTGATCTCTTTATTCTGGTCTTGAGCAAGATCGATTGGGTAGGAGTTCCTTCGACGACTCCTCCTGCTCCATCGAAAGCGCCCGCCTTATATAGGCCGGCAGTCGTCCCCTCCTTTGCTCGTTTCCTGGGATCTGCTTTTCTTAGTGGCTTCCCGGAATCGGTGCGCCGCTGATCGTCGTTTCCCTGGAAGTGGTATGTTAGCGCTTGCCTTGCCTTTCCTGGGTTTTCGTGATCCATCGCCAACAGCCAGTAACTACACTCCGGCAACGCTAGCTGGCACGCAGTCAGTAAACTGCTGAAATCCAAACTGCTATCGCGTAATATAAAGCTCCATGTTTATAGAACATTGCTCTATACGGATGCGAAACATGGGCTCTCACAAAACGGGAGAAAAACAAATTCCGCGTATTCGAGAATAAAGTTTTGAGGGGTATCTTTGGCGGTATATATGACGAAGAAGCAGGAATGGGCAAGGATGGGACCGTGCGTAGAATTCTTGACGGTATACCAACGGGAAAAAGACCGACAAGATAGCCGTGACGGAGATGGGAGGATAATGTTAGGTTTGACCTTGAGAAGATCGGATCAGATGGTCAAGCGTGGAAGAAGAGTGCACAGGACAGAGAACGATGTCGGAGTCGAGTCGGCGAGGTCATGAACTTTCAGGTTCCTACAGGCCAATAAATAGTAAATAGTAATAAATAGTAATAGATGAATTCGACAAACTTTGGTTTGGCTTCTTTACTGACAAATGACTTTATTCTCCAAAATGTTCTATCTTAAACACTAATTTACATCATAGAAATCGTGGGAATGGGAAAGGAAATTGGTTTGAAAAGATCAAGTGACTCGAGTGTGGAATTTGGATAGCTTGCATAAAATCATTCCCATGGATATGATCATGTGCAATTACTGAAATCTAAAACCCTGTCTGTCATTCGCGTCTATCACATTATCAGTTCTGATCGTGGGAAAGGTGATGGGAATATGACTATTAGGTATTTGACAATGTGGCAGGAAAGAAAGTAGAACGTTTATGCTAATGATTACAGTAGGGTGTGCAAACAAGAATGGAACGTGCTTGTAACATTCTTAATTCTTAACACCTAGGTTTTGGGAGTGATTCGTAAACTTATCACAAGTTCAATTACTGCCGTTCTTGTAGATGATTAATTTTGAATTATTCCAGCAACTAAAAATTTTGAATTATTCCAGCAACTAATTTGTCGAATTAAAAATAATAATTTTGATTGTCCCTTTACAAACACCATCAAATGGAAAACATCAATGTTGAAGACATTTCGTTATGAACATTTTTGTTTTCCTTTAGCACTTCTTTTTGTATGGGGACGAGTTTTGGATTCCCAATGGAAATTCTGAATATGGGAATCGATTTTGGATTCCAAAATGAAATAATGAATACGGGAATCGTGCTTATATTCCCAATTGAAAATTCCTTAAGAATAAGATATCGGCACCACAACCCAGAAGATTCGAACACATCCATACGCTTAACTCGAAACCTGCCGCAAACCACGTTTTGTGCATCACAAAAATATTCATATTCGCATACTTATCACACATTAAAGATTTCATTAAACACCTCACGTGGTATTTTCATTCCGACTGACAACATCCAGATATTATATCACCGAACAGTAACAAGTGGCTTCAATAAATAATTCATCACTTTTATTGCAGGAAAACTCAAACGAAATTCACCGGAGCGTAATTTCTCGCATCTTTTCGGGATTTTTATGTACTTAGCCGCCATTGGACGCGATATCATTCCCGGGCATGCAACCAATGTTTATCTTCACGTCAATTCAATAAACCCGTCAATATAAACACACATACATTTTTAAGTATCCTTTGAGGATTAACAGTGCGTAGATTATTTGGTCATAACAAATATCACTCCGGCGTAAAGTTCGCATCTTCTCCAAAGGTGTGTCCAACAGGAAGGGTCGAAATAAATTCGCACATCCGAGAATAAAAGGAAAGTTCTTCAGTGTTTGTTTTTATGCATGGACACCTCGCGCTCAGTATAAAGGACGAATCAGCCATCCTAGGCATTTTCATTCCATTTAAGGGAAATCTCGTGTCGATAGGGGAGTACCTCATTGAGAATTCCGCTTGCATTCATTTGGACTGAATATTCCGTACTTTTCCTTTCTTTTTTTTACCTTCAAGTCGCTTTTTCTTCTTATTATAATTTTTGTGTGTTTTTTTGTTTAACAGGAAATGAAAAACTTTTCAGTCTCAAACTCAATTCCATTCTAAAAGGCATTAATTTTTGTAAGAAACTGTACTCGCCATGAAAATATTAACGCTGTGTTCAGGTCTATTGTTCGTGTCGCTTGGGGAATTTTAATAATCCCCATTAAATAAAACCGTCGTGGTTTTAAGGTAAACGAATATTGAACGCATGGAATCTAACGTTGGGGCGACTTAGTCATCATGATTAATTTGTGAACTACAAAGGACCTTAGAATTTGGATTTTTCATTTGGTTTTGCTTCATTTGTAAGTACAGAAACCTTTCGTTACCTTTTTTGAAAACCATTAAATTTGAAAAGTTTTAACGAGTTTACACAACATTAAAAATCGTTTGAAATCATTGCTAATTGGGGCCGCAGGAGCTGGGCGGTTTTCTGTGGGTTCCTTTTCTATTCGTCTTCTACTTTTTAACATTCTTTCGGAGTCCTTTGGATTTCTTAGACCAGAACGTGAGAATTATTTGAAAGCTTTATTTGTTCCTTCAGTCAGGGGTGAAGAAGGTGGACTGCGTGGGAGAGGACGATGCAAGGATGAAGTTCTGTTTGAAATTAAATGTTTGTCGCTTGTGAACGGACAATTGGAAGTATTAATCCTAAGTTGAATGTTACTAAGACACAATACGTACATCTAAAGTCTTTATCGGAGTGATTAATAGGGTTTGCAGTTAAATGTAGAAAGTTCTCTACTATTGTTCGAGTGTAATTGTTCAACGACTAGTCAAGTTTTGGAGAAAGCGATTTGTATTCAGTTGACTGAATTCAGTGTCACTCAATGGGATTACAGTCTCGATTAGCTGTGCATCTAATGACATGCTTCAGACGATGATCAATTGTTTACTTTCCTAAGTCTGTTGTTTACATCACCAGCATGGTAATGGCAATGCCTAGCGTGTTATAAGCCCAAAGGCGACAATGACTTCGAGAATTTATGAATTTCCTCGGACAATAGCAACAGACAATCCTAAATGTGTGCTTACTAATTCTTTTGGAGCTAAAAGTTATTTTTTATTGTAGGTCAAGAACTCCTTAGCTACTTTGCACTACCAACGGTGGCAAAGAATGAGGAAAGCTTGAACGAGAAGTCAACCAAAACAATGAATACAATTGGAAGCGAATGAAGAAAATGATAGAAACAGAAAAACAGAGTAAGAGAGAAATGAAGGCAGGGAGGTAGATAAAACAAGATCATGGATGAAAAATGATGATCATAGATAAAATGACTAGATCATAGGTAAAGATCATAATAGAAAAATAAAGAAGTATAAAAACAGAGAGCTAGAAAGAGAGGTTGAAGGAAAGGGGTGGGTGAAAATGGGGGAGAGACATATAAAAAGATGACAAAGGTATCCAAATAGAGGGCACATGAGGAGGTGATAAGTTTTACTGGTCCGCGGACGCCTTTTCAATTGCTCCCTGAGCAATTGGTTCAGTACCTGGATTTTTTGAACCAAATAAAAAAATTTTTTTTTTAAATGGGGTGGCGAGAAGCCGACTTTATGCAGACAAGGACAAATGTGTCCTTTATCTTGTCTCTGGTTTCTGGTCATCGCCCATCCGTAAGGATATTGGGCTCGGTCTCAAGATATCTGAAAAGAAAGGGGGGAGGAGGCATCTAAGGATAGTGTGGACAGGGTTAGTTCAAGTGTTCTCTAACTACTTGGTTGGAGGTATGGCGGGAAAGAAATCGTACAAGACCGGTGGGTCTTGAGTGCGGTGGTAAGCGCAGATCACGTCTTTGGTGTCTGATAATCTGCGCTTTGATCGGTGTGTGTGTGTGTGTTTTTTTTTTTTTTTTTGTTTCGGCAGGAAGGTGGGAATCTTCAAAAGATACCTCTTGACCGATCCAGAGGCATGCCGGGTTTTTACCGACTAAAACCACATCCCGTCAGGCTCATATTCCCGTTGATTCCCGCGGAACTTTCTTTTAGATGCTCCATCTCGGGGCGGGACGGAGTTTATCTGTTACTCCGCTCGTCGCGTCGCAACTGCTGCATCATTTCACAGAGAATACCATTTGTTACGGACCATGTTTTGAACTAAGCATGTATTCTATTACTCTTCCCAGAGTAACTGTCCGTCTCATGTGTCTCTCCAAAATCGTTCGCGCGGTCTCGAATCTCACGCACTCTGTGAGTACGTGTTCCGCATACTCTATTTTGCCTTCGCAATACAAGCAGTATGGGTGATTCACATGCTTATACTTGTGCAAGTATTGCCGAAAGCATCCATGTCCTGATATTAACTGAGTCAAGTGGTAATTCAGCTCGCCATGTTTTCTTTTCACCCATGTTTCTATATCAGGTATCATGGTGTGGATCTGTAGCGATTCTAACAGATACACACAATTCACAAGCAAAAATAGTGAAGAACACCGAACGAAAAAAAATCGAATAAGAAAAATACATCAGAACCGTATACCAAGCGATAAAATAAAAATAATTCATACCAGTGGAATATAGTCGAGTTTGGAAATCAAATTCTAAACACGGTTAGTAGCCTGGTGTGTAACGCTTAGGTCAAATTTTTTTCGTGATTCGAGCTGTCATAGCGTCAGTTCGAATCACACGATCTTCTTCACTATTATTTAAAACGCTATAATTGGTGACCCCGACGTGATCTGAACACGCAGCATCCATTTCCCATAGTAAAGCAGAACTTCACACATGGTCACGACTTCCGCATAGAGCCCAGCCTCCGACGTTTTCTCGCTTCTCTCTCGTTCGTCCGTCGTCCGCATACGAATCTGATCGTAACGAAGTTACTGCGGCGGGAGTGTGTAGCGATTCTAACAGATACACACAATTCACAAGCAAAAATAGTGAAGAACACCGAACGAAAAAAAATCGAATAAGAAAAATACATCAGAACCGTATACCAAGCGATAAAATAAAAATAATTCATACCAGTGGAATATAGTCGAGTTTGGAAATCAAATTCTAAACACGGTTAGTAGCCTGGTGTGTAACGCTTAGGTCAAATTTTTTTCGTGATTCGAGCTGTCATAGCGTCAGTTCGAATCACACGATCTTCTTCACTATTATTTAAAACGCTATAGATCCATCTTCCTTTGGTGGAAGAATCCCACCTTCGTTGCCATTCTCTTAGGCTTGAGAACTCTAATTGTGACCGCATTTTCCGACGATTCTCTTAAGAGACCTTATGCAATGCAGCGCTTTCTTTAGCTGCAATGTCAGGTAGCGTCCTCCCGGCCAGAATGTGTATAGCTTCTTCGGATACCGTTCGGAATGCACAACATACTCTTAGTGACGCCAGTCTATGTGTGGAGTTCACTCCCCTCATGTACGACTTATGTGTGTGAGTGTGAGTGTGTGTGTGTGTGTGTGTGTGTGTGTGTGTGTGTGTGCCGTCTTGTACTGTTCGTGCATATGTGTGTGGTGTGTGTTAGTAGTAGACCCTATGAGATGGGTCCAGGAGTCCTCTATTATAGAGGGGAGTGTTGGTGGAAAGGGTGCTTTCTTCAATTTTGTACTGAAGAAGAAGTTGTGGTGGTCTGATCCGAAGAGATCGAGAGACACCTGTGGCGGATCCGCCAAACGCCACTGCCTACTTGCCCAATTACCCCCAGGCTTCCTGTGTTGAAGCGCCTTAAATTCCATTGTTTCCGCGAATGCAATTGCATTAGCACCTGTAAAAGCTTCACGCATTAAGGTTATCTAATGCATAACATTAAAGCTCCTGTACAAAGAATTCCTCCCACAAGGGTATTTTCCATGCATCAACGCATCAGCAAAATTTACCTAAAAGAATTCTTTATCGACCAAGCGTCATATTCCTTTAAGGTCAAACGTTATTCCTGAAAAGAAACAATTCGGTTCACATATAATGTAACCACATAATCAGGGAATATTAACCTTGAGTCGGCTATTCCCAGCCTCACATGTGTACAACAATGTTCTTACATACACATTGGCGATTCCCTTGTCCAGTGACCAAAGCAGCGTCGGTCAGCTTGTTTGTCCAGCTGGAATATACCCGACCACGATCCCTTGTCTAACGAACAAACAACCACCAATTTCGCGCTTCGGCACAAAAAAATTACCCTGCATATACAAATGCAAGCAAGGGGTTCCTTTCTTCCACCGACCCAAGATACGATGTACAATTTTCATTGTATAAAGTATCCCAATCCATTGGCACCTTTTTCTAATGGCTATGTGTCTATTTACGCAAGGGCATCACTCATCCAAGACTTTTATGGTGCCCTCGTCCCACCTTTCCTTTTAGCACCATTTCCTCGATGCATTGCCGTATATTTATTCAGCCGCAATGCACATCATAAACAATGATCTTCACGGTCCCTTCGTCCTCACCGTCTTTCTGCTTCGTTCTCATGGCCTCGATGCACGAGCAAACCAAGATCTATACGATTACACACGCATACCACTGCGTGCCAGAGATCGCCTTTCAATTGGTCATTGGCAGTAAGGAAAGATGGCATTTCCTTGGTGGCCACACCATAAAGAGAAAATTTTCTCTTTCGCCTCCTAATCTCACCTTTAACCGAGGATTGAATACGGGTCGGAGTTCTTTCCTCGGATAGTCGTATTTCAACCTTCAAGGCGGTTGGGTCGTCCGTCATCCACCGTACCGGCGCCGGTACGGTGGATTCACGATAAGTCGAGAGTCGTTACACAGCCACTACAGGAGTCAGTCGGGTCTTTCCCTCTTCGCCGTGCCGTGCACACGGTACAGTACGTTTATACACACGCTTTTTTTACGTGCGAATTTAAGTCAACTTTACCTAAGGACTAATTACCATTTTTACAAGAAATAGAACATGATTTAAACAAACCGTGCGAAATTCGTGCGGCCCAAAAATAGTACATCGAGCAGAACTCAACAATAAAATCAACGAACAGGTTGAAACACCTTATGTGAATTTAAAAATAAAAGAAGAAATCATTTACGAACAGAACAGTGCGTTTCATTTACTTTCACTACGGTACCATCTGTGTGTTTTGTTTCGTTCCTTGGGGACAATTTCCGGCGAACAATTCTCGGCTGAACTTTTGATCGATGGAGGAAAGAAGTGAATCCGTGCCGTACGCCGGCGCACCAAACTTCTTACCCTCAGACCCTCTATTATCAGAACGTAAGAGGTCTTCGCTTATGGTACAACCATGAGCTGTACGCGATCTACATTGAAACTAATGTTGTAAGAAAAATCAAGCTCGGTAGACTCCGGTGGGCGGGACGCCTATCTCGAACGAGCGAAGAGGAGCCTATAGCGTTTGAAATAATAGTGAAGAAGATTGTGTGATTCGACCTGACGCTATGACAGCTCGAATCACGAAAAAAATTTTACCTAAGCGTTACACACCAGGCTTCTGACCGTGTTTAGAATTTGATTTCCAAACTCGACTATATTGCACTGGTGTGAATTATTTTTTTGTTATTTATCGCTTGGTATACGGTTCTGATGTATTTTTCTTATTCGATTTTTCGTTCGTGTTCTACACTATTTCGCTTGTGAATCGTGTGTATCTGTTAGAATCACCACAAGCCTGCCCGAAAAGTCCTTTGTGGCAGGATGTATGGAAGGAGACAGCGCGGTAGACCTTGTCTACGATGGAGGGATGACGTAAACCAGGACGCCCAGACCCTGGGAGTGCCTGGTATATATAATATTGTTTTTTGGCGCGAGGCTAATGACCTTGCCCGGAAAAACAAATTATTATGGACAATTTAACAGGTCTCAGATATGGGCCGGATACAGGTGGAGAGACCATCATTATCGGCACTACAGCCGGGATCTGGTCTTGGCCTTATTTAGCAAGTCTCGAGGCCTGTTATATTTTCCAGAATAATCTATTTTTACAGGCAAGGTTATTAGCCTTGCGCCAAAAAATCATATTGGTGAAATATAATCCTTCCAAAATGCAATACAATTCAGATAATTGGTTAAGAGCAACTAGAACATCGCTATACGTGTTCGATTGCAACAACAAGTAGTGAAATTAACTTCGAATCGTAGTGTAAATCTTTCATTTCCGCCATAAGCACGTAAACACAACATATTCAGTCTATTTCTTATCTAAAGATATTGTTCCGGTAGTTTTGTGGGGTTATTTTGCTTTAGCTTGTGCAGGCGGGTGCACTGGTTCTCTAAGACACGGCAACGCGCTAGTCATTGATCACGAAACTAAAAACGACTCCAATTCTTCTTTCCAGCTTTTATTCGTTATATAAGGTTACACCTGAAATAGTTCACAACTCACGTACCATATCTAAATTTATTTACATTTAGTCAAAATTGATTATAATTAAACAACACATTCAGCTTCACTTATATTTATAGGTGATAGATTACAGTCAGATATATTTTATATTTAGATAAAAATTGATTACAATTAAACAACACATTCAGGTTCGACTCTGTTAACGCTAGGCTCGTGTGCACCCACTGGCGGCTGAAACTCGACTCTATTTACGTTGTTTAACGTGGAGGCCCGACTTGCCAACACGGAATCCGTATCGCGATTGATTTATTTCAAAAGACACAATTTCATCCTCCGCTTGTCGACATAAGGGGATGATTTTGCTTGCATCGGTCCCAGCACAAGGGTGCGGAACATACACACAATGATCGCTTTTGCTGCTCATGGTGTGTGTCCACAAGTATGCGGACAGTGGATCAACCGAATCCACAAGGGGAACATTAGCTGGCATGGCTGCAGCTGGTGCATCTATCTCGACATCGATATTTTGTGTTTACACGATCAGCAACTGCGTACAGCATTTATGCTGATCGTGCACATCTTGGCGGCATCTCCAAGCAGTCGAATTCTCGCTGGTAATTTTCCATTTTTGAGGACTCTACTTCCTTGGGCGGTCAGCCGTATGCCATAATGTATTTGTCGATCAGATGACCGACCGATGTGGGCATGGATAAAAAGGAAAAGGAGAAACATCTCGTGCACGTGTGCGGCAGACTCGTTAGGAGATATCTCATTGATGTGGTTTGGGTAATGTTGGTTGCTTGATGGTGCAACCAAATTGCTTTCAAGGCACATGATGCGTTGCCCTTGTGGAAAGCACATATTTGTTGCTAATGGATTTTGCATCAGCGCAATTATAGTTCTAAAGCATTTCTGAAAATATTGGTACAACTATGGAAGGTAAGTACATGTTTTTATGTGTTTTAGGGAACTGTAAGGTAAGAAGTGGCGTTCAATGGAACTGCCACAATGCTTGTTTTATATCGTTTTTGGAAACTCTAGGTTGGAAGTTTTTGCATAGTTAATGGGAAGGTGAGTAGTGGCGTTCAATGAAACCGCCACAGTTTCTCTGCAGAATGGGCTCCGCATCTCCAAAACATTCTTCAGAGATATCCATCAATCAGAGGGTAGCTCGCGTTGAAAGTTGACTTCAGACATTCAATAAACATGCGGAATCATTCTGCAGCCGAACCACACAAATGTAGAATGCTTTCCTTGATCATGTGTTTCCTCGTTATTGTAATAGTATCCAGGCATTCAAAACCAATCGCCATCGATACCTCCTCTCCCTACTCTCTCCCGTTCGCGCTGGATTTTGACATTTAAACATACCTCGAAAACCCTTTTTATGCACATGTTTGTATGAAAAAAAAAAACAGGTAACTTTTTTGATATGTGTACAAGTCGATGGATTTAATTCAAATTCAAACAAACAAGATCCTATGTGTTCCACGCTTCTGGCAAGATGTTAGCATCCTTAAAAATTTGGGTTTCAGAGTCGGAACTTGCAAATTTTTAGTTAGCAAGTGATATATTTATGGGTGCTTACTAGACGGATCCATTGGTAAGAAGGAGCAGAATTGTGTAGCGCCAAAAGGAATAATTCTTTTATAACAGTTTTTTTTTCCTTCTTCGACTACGGGTTCAGCCTCTGTAGAGCAGATCTCTATCTTTAATATACTTTTGGACGAAATATATAAGTATACATATGTATACTTTCTATGGAAATTTGACTATTCATAAATGAATAGACTGTGCTTTTCGTACACAAAGGGTACCATGCCCTTGGAAATTTTAGAAGCAAAAGGAAACTTGAATGGCAAAAATGTTTCGATGTAGGAAAATATTTTTATGTATGAAAATGATGGTTTTATGGGGAAAAATGTTGTTTTGATGTAAGCAAATTTTAATTAAAAAAAATAATGTTTTGGTATCAATGAATCAGCAACGGAACTCATTTCTTTTCTTTATCATTAGAGGTTACTTGCACATTTGTTTACAGTCAATTCGTAAACATTTTTAGCCCGCGGTTGCATTATTATTGTCCAAAATGAAGAATTATGATGTTTATAAAAGTAGATAAATTAATTATACAGGTTTATAACAAATGTTATGTCTGGGCTCCTCGATAGTATAGTGATTAGTATACCCGCCTGTCACCCGGGAGACCGGGGTTCGATTCCCCGTCGGGGAGCCTCTGGCGCAAGACTAATGATCTTGCCCAGAAAAAATAAATCATTATGGAAAATTTAACAAGCCTTAGGACTTGCTAAATAAGGCCAAGACCGGCCCCCGGTTGTAGTGCCGATGATGATGATGATGATGATAACAAATGTACTTAGGTCCGCTAAACTCAGAAATCACATTGAATCAATTTTACTATAGATTGGTTTACGAGATATGCATTTTTGAAATGTTTTTTCGTTTTACTTCGGCAAATAGTTTTAAATCTTAGACTATATCAAGAGTTAGAATTGTCCGATTAGATCGCACAAGATATAAAAAAAAAGGTAATAGAATCTGTACCCAACGGAGGGTTGCGTTTATGGACTACCCCCAGAGAAGTTGCGATATTTGTGAAACTCAGTTTATGCAAGGTCAACTTACCAGATGGTTGGACATAACATTTATCTCAGCGCGCTATTAAATTATGAGTTTCGGAACTTTGACTTAATTCGTGCTATATTGGCTCATTCTTAAGGCAAAGCAGTTGTCTAGAGTTGGATAGATATTTCCTGTATTCATAAAATTAATTTGCATTTAGAGTGAATTTCACTTTATAGCAAAGGCACACATAAGGAAAACCTTTAAAAGTCAAACCGCAGATCGAGCGGTTGAAAATGTAAAACGCGGCCATTAAGAATTACTAATTAAGAATGACTTAGGTATAACATTTCACGTCATCAACATTTATTTTTCACTCTGTAGAAAGGATACTTCTAACGCCTGCGATCTCATACAATTATGCACTCACCCATGTAGCGCTTTTCTACAACACATCCTTAATTAAGTGCTCCCCCATCCCTGCTAAGGGAATTTGCGGATAATTAATGAGTACAAACTCTGGTTAGCTTCCGCCGCTAATTTCTACAAAATTATATCTACGTAATACTTCAAATTTATCATCCATGGGATGAAACCACCCGGAAATTATCGACTCTGTCATGACATATAAATGTATAATACGTACTTCACTCGCACATCACTTATTCAGATACTTTTGCCAACTTTTACTTCCTCGTTATCGGCTGGGTTCAACGTTCATTTAAAACGCCGCCCATTACTCCGCATCCAGTTCGTCAAGTTTAAAGAGTTCGACTTGTAATACTTCGGGTCTTTGGGGATAACATTCTCGGGTAACTAATTGCTTTGGAAACTATTTTCCTGGGTAAGAGTTGTGACTAAGTTGGGAAGACGCAGAATTATGCTGCGATTGCGGGTTTGTTATCGCAATACGTTGAAGGTTAGGCAGTCACGAAGTTTACGGATGTGTGAACTTCAGCTATGGTACGGTTCAATACCTCAGTGAACATGTTGCACGTGTAGGCGTCCTGGGTCAAATGATATGTTGTTATAAAACGTTATGGTCGTGGGCTTTTTAAAGTTCTTCGAGAGAATGTAGACGGATGGATTTTTACAAATGCTAAAAATAACACTAGATTGGGTACATGAAAAATCGTATCGATTAGAAAGGTAGATTTCTTCGGAAAGGAACGGAATTTATTGGAGAACATTTAAGGACCGGGGGAGATAAAAACCCATTCTCAGGTGAGTGTTAAATTAAGTGAGTGACAAACAGATGTTATCTCTTCTGTCCATCGAATATTGTGGAATGGTCCGACGATGAGTAGGCGCTAAACAAACCTTTATAGATTTAATATTCTGGTAGTCTGTTTCAATCAGTTTTTGGGATTCTGCCTTGTTGCCTGTAACCTTATTAGAAATATGGAGAAAGTGCTTCGCTTTCCCATTCTACTCTTACAGCATTGTTTCATTTCTATAAATAAAAAAAGTGTCCACCATTCCAAAGCTTTATGGGGTTATGAGCTCTCGAGGTCGATAGGCAGCAAAATTAAGCAGATATACATGAGACGGGAGGCATGAGACATGAGACATGAGACATGAGACATGAGACATGAGACGTGAGACATGAGACATGAGACATGATACATGATACATGATACATGATACATGAGACATGAGACATGAGACACGAGACATGAGACATGAGACATGAGACATGAGACATGAGACATGAGACATGAGACATGAGACATGAGACATGAGACATGAGACGTGAGACATGAGACATGAGACATGAGACATGAGACATGAGACATGAGACATGAGACATGAGACATGAGACATGAGACATGAGACATGAGACATGAGACATGAGACATGAGACATGAGACATGAGACATGAGACATGAGACATGAGACATGAGACATGAGACATGAGACATGAGACATGAGACATGAGACATGAGACATGAGACATGTGACATGTGACATGAGACATGAGACATGAGACATGAGACATGAGACATGAGACATGAGACATGAGACATGAGACATGAGACATGAGACATGAGACATGAGACATGAGACATGAGACATGAGACATGATACATGATACATGATGCATGATACATGAGACATGAGACATGAGACACGAGACATGAGACATGATGCATGATACATGATACATGAGACATGAGACATGAGACACGAGACATGAGACATGAGACATGAGACATGAGACATGAGACATGAGACATGAGACATGAGACATGAGACATGAGACATGAGACATGAGACATGAGACATGAGACATGAGACATGAGACATGAGACATGAGACATGAGACATGAGACATGAGACATGAGACATGAGACATGAGACATGAGACATGAGACATGAGACATGAGACATGAGACATGAGACATGAGACATGAGACAAGAGACATGAGACATGAGACATGAGACATGAGACATGAGACATGAGACATGAGACATGAGACATGAGTCATGAGACATGAGACATGAGACATGAGACATAAGTCATGAGACATCAGGCATGAGACATGCGTCAAGGCGCATGACACGTAATACATGGAGTATGGGGAATGGGGCATGGGGAATGGGACATGGGGCCCATTGCTTGGGACAATCTAGGTAGGGCATGGGACCATAGAGATGCAAATGGTGACATGAGACATGATATATGAGATATGAGACATGAGACACGATATGTGAGACATAAGATATGAGAGGAGACATCAGGCATGACACATGCGTCAAGGCACTTGACACGTAATACGTGGGGAATGGGGCATGCGGAATGCATGAAGTATGGAGTATGGGGCATGGGGCATGAGGCACGGGGCGTGGAGCATGGGGCATAGGGGAATTGGGGATGGGAAATCAGGAGTTGGGGGTGGAACATGGGGAATTGGGGGTGGCGAATGGGGAATGCGGCATGGGGCTTTGGGTTTAGAGCATGCGATATGGGACACGAGGTCTGAGATATTAGACATAGGTATTGTGACACCATCATCATCATCGGCACTACAACCGGATCCGGTCTTGGCTTTATCTAGCAAGCCTCGAGGCTTGGTAAATTGTCTATAATAATTTATTTTTACGGGCAAGGTTATTTGCGTTATTGGGTACTGTAACATACGACATGATATATGACATGATACATGCGATAGGCCACAAACTTGCGACATAGGACGTTAGGCGTGGAACGTGGGACATAGAAATTAAGATATCCGACCCGAAATATGAGATCTCAGACCATTTCCTACCCGCACACATACATCCGAATCTCTATACCCAGGAAATCATCAAAATTCTAAATTCGCGATAAACGAATTAAATGTTCAATTATCGCCCTTGTACTCAACTCCCCATAATACTAAACTCGAATTCATCATCCAAATTCACAAATACATTCTCCCAATAAAACAAAAATCCTGATAAACGAATCAAATGTTCGTCTATCATCCATACACCCAATTCTCCATAATTATTCAAACAAAACAAACGCATGGCAAATTGAACCAGATGTTCAATTATATGCAGTGCACTTTAAATGCACTGCAGTTCTGAGAATTCGCCTAAACTAATTCTCATCTCATAATGCAAACACTTGGCTCCAGCCAAAGTATATTTTTGAGATTTTGCTTTCTTTTCGATCTCTTCGAGATACAAAAATCTCTATTTGATCTCATATATAAGGAGATGTATCGTGATCTCGAGGAGAGTCACTGCCTGAGTGCCGCATCGTGTATCGTGTCAAAGACGTGATCTGCGTTCACTACCGCACTCAAGACCTACCGGTCTTGTACGATTTCTTTCCCACCATCCCTCCATCCAAGTTGTTACAGAACACCTGAACTAACCCTGTCCACACTATACCCCCCCCCCCCCCTTTTCTTTTTCAGATATCTCGAGACAGAGCCAAGTATCTAAAGAGCAAGGATCCCTGGAGGTGGTGTCCCCAGGAGAACCGTTTTAAACAGTTATATACAATAAAAGTGTTTTTTTGTTATTAAAGTAGTTTTTGTTATTTGGAACGGTGCGTTCGTAGTAAAACTTCGGCTGCTCCAACACAGGTGACGACTTCTAACCTGGAACTGTGCATTCGAAGTAAAACATTGGCTGCTCCAACACAGGCGAACGCTTCTAACCTGGAACCGGTGAGTAGAGTGGTGGCACGCCGACAAAACAAATCCTTGCAGCTTTCTCGATTTCGAGCATCACCAGGAGGCGCCGGGTTACACGGCTCAGGAACGCTATTCCTGGAACGACGTCCCGCGAAGGATCGGTCGCTACTCTTCCCTTAGTTCTGAGGAAGCACAGCGGCGACCGCAACAAGCCTTCTCAGGAGCGGTATATTAAAGAGATCCCTCCTCCAACACCACAACCGGATGTACACAAGGCTACGAGTATATCAACTAATCAGCTATTTAAGCCGTGGATTACTACATTTAATGTTTTGATAAACAGCTCTGACATTTTTTTTTCCAATTCTGTTATGTGTTGTGTGTTCTTCACTACAGTTGACTGTTCATGTATCTGTCGAAATCGCCACACTCCTTCCCCTGTAAATATGTTGCGACCAATTTGTTACAATTAGTTTTTGCCAGGAACGACATCTCAGACGGAGCAACAGAGCAGACAAAGTGAAGCCGTTGATCCTCTGTAAGGAAGTGATACAATGTCGTTACTTACTACTGGAAATATTTTTGCTGTGTGTAGAGATCACAACGGAGTCAACAATTATAACATGATATGTGGTATCAATGCGATCAATAGGCTTAAAACACTCCGTTGTCAATTCTTTTATATGTTTATTAACCTATTGTTGTTTTTGTCCAAAACTTCTACGCATTACGTAATTTAAAACCTTATAATATAAAATTGAAAACTGTTGTTTCTTGAGTTGTTGATTCTAGACGGAGGATCATTTTTGTTTATCACACCTTTGGCGGTGTTTCCTTCTAGGAATCATTTTCCGCTGTGTAGTTTACAACCCATGATGAACCTCTTAACAGGGATTGGAATAGGTCACAGCAGCGATTTATTTATCTTTTTTTTTTACCACAATACCAAAACTGTTTTAAGATATATTGCCAAGACTTCTTTGAACGAAAACCGTGTCGACGTTTTCTCATAGGAGATAGTAAAATTGTTGTCCTCTTATCGCCTGATGGTTTGATGCCTGCCAGCAACTGGCGGTGTTGTGTTTGTATTTACCCAACAAATGGGTTTCCAAAAAGCTTTGATACGTCTGAGTCCAATAGCCAATCTGCAGAGTGGCTGAAAAACCACGAAACCCGACCAAAGCGGCCAAAAGACCAACGCTCGGTCGGGAAGGTTATGGACTCTACTTTTTTTTTTTGCGATGCGCGTAGCATAGTCTTCATCGATTACCTGTAGAAGAACAATCACAGGAGAGTATTATGCAGCATTATTGAACAAACAGAACGACGAAAAAAAGAAAAAACGGCCCCATATGGCTCACCTACCGAATTCTCCAGACGTGGCCCTAGCGGCTACTATCTGTTTCCAAACCTCAAGCAGTGGCTCCAGGGAAAAAGATTCAGATCGAATGAGGGAGTCATCACGGAAACCGAGGCGTATTTCCAAGGCTTTGACGTTTCGTATAATATAAGAATAAATATAAGTTTGCCCAAAAAATGTTTGTTTTCATTCAAATACCCGAGACTTTTGAGTCTATTCCGTATATTGGAAGTCTTATATTGTTTATCGTGTATCGTTTATCACGTAATTCATATTGTATATCGTTTATTGTTTATTTCTGTTTGTACGTCGGAAGTTTTCTAGTAAACTGATGTGAACCGATGTGATCTTCTGATTGGCGTGTTTAATGAGGCTTAATACATTCGCCAAATTCAGTTTGTTAAGGGTTTTTTTAACAATTAAAGGAATGATTTGAATTCACCAAAATTACCCCGGATTATTCTGTCCTGGAGGGCGACTGCGTCGTGGGCGTTACGTCAAATGAACACTCTGTTTGTCCGGATTAACTAGCTTTGGTTTATCAACACTATTTCTTGATATTCAGTTACAATCTATTTATTCATTTTTATTTACAATTCACTTATTTATTCCACAATTGATATTCAGTTACAATATATTTATTCATTCCACAATTAATATTCAGTTACAATTTATTTCTTTATACTGAATATCAATTGATTCAGTTACACTGTACTTATTCATTTTTAGTTACAATTCATTTATTTATTCCACAATTGATATTCAGTTACAATCTATTTATTCAATTTTAGAATTCAATTAATTGTCCGGAAACCAAACCGCATACGCACACGACTTAATTGAATCCACCAAACTCATTTAAAAATCGCGTTGTTCGGAGCGACCGACCACACTCTTCCAACGCACGTTTAACAAGAAGGAAATCTCGTGTCGTTGTTTTTCATATCCTTTTTTGTTCCGCTTCCATAATTGTTATTTCTAGGAAGCGGAATTGGCTAATAGGGGGCGGGCTATGGTGATAGGGAGACTATGGCTAATAGAGAGAATATGGCTATGTACAATGGGATTGTGATTTTTAAATAGGGGTTTTACTTTATTTAAATTATTTAACTATTATATTTGGGAATATTCTATTATAATGGGAAATTGGTGATTTGGGGGGAAGGGAAGGATATGCATGTGAAGACACGAGTTAATTATTCATAGGGGCGGGGGAGGGGGATGATAATTAAATGAACTTAATTATATAACAAGTTTACCAATGACTGCGATAACACTTATATTAAAGAGATAGCTATGATACGTTGCGCCTATGTTCTGTTGGCGGAATTGAATGACTTATGCATCCTTACCCTAAATGATTTCGTTTCTACCATGTATCGAATACATGCAGCGCAGATTTAAATACTCCTGGTCAAGTATAGGAATCGAACTGACAAACATATGCCTAAGAAATTGTGGTCAGATTGAATGGGGTGAGATTTCTTGAATCGCCTAGAACACTCCACATATTTGACTCCACTTTTCGCAATTAATTTAAGTTCCAAAAATGAACAATTCTTTGTCTTCGACGATGCTAGTCCCTTTTATCGACAGTGTATCCGCATGGTCATCTTCGACGACAAGAACCAGCATTGGGTTTTTACCGCATTGAATTCCACACTGTTTGATAGACTTCATTGGAACTCGTATACCTCCCTAAAGGCCATACCCAGTTACCATTTTCAAAAAATTGAAAAAAAAAAAATTGTGAAAGAACAACACCCCAGAAATGTTCTCCTGGAATTTCAAGTCGATTCGAAGAAAATTAAATCAAGTGGACCATTTTTATGCCCGCTCTTCTGACCGGCTTCTATCCTTATTGACAACTTTAAGCGCGTATATTTTAAAACAGGATTTATTATCTTTTTTATTATGTACAATTTCCTTCAGATAATATTTCCTCGGAGATGGACGAACTACTGTTTTTTATGATTAGAATTTGTTTTACAAAAAAAAACGTCGCATTTTTTTTAAATCGTTTTGATTTTAAAGTTATCTTAAAAATCCATAATTTAATTTTATTTAATATTCTTCGTTCATCCCCGAGATAGTGCAATCTACTAACGGGATCGCATCCATTTATAAATTTTAGATGACTGTCCCGACTTATCATGTTCACAAGAAGTCACTTTTTTAGGACACGAGGAGTAATAACTTTTTTAATAATTAATAGTTTTTATAATAAAATAACCAGTTATCCTTCAAGTGATAATAGATTATTAAAATCCGCGAGAAAAAAGAGATTGCTCTTGGATTGAATGTTTCTTTATTGAACAGCCGAAGAACACATGTATACTTATCAGTAGAAAAAAGGACAAGGAAGTAAAGTAGATCAAGGAAGTGAAGCAGATCCGATAGCTAGCTGGCAGTGTCATCTACTGTCGAATGGATAAAAAAAGAAAGATTGGTGGAAATGAATCCGTCCAGACACGATAAAGGAGTGTACACATTACCCACGCAACAACCCTTCTCAATTCCATAATCTGCTGATTTTAATCCAATAACACACCCCTAAACGTTTGAAACGTATCATGTGAGCTGGTAATTCTATTGACTTTGTTAAAACCTCCGCTGCCATCTCTTCTGAAGCAATAAATTCCAACTTGATCGTCCCACCTCCGACCGCCTGCTTGACGAAATGATATCTGATATTAAGATATTCGGTTCGTCCTTGGATTGCCGAATCACATGTAATCGCCCGACCGCCGCGGTTGTCGGTCCAACTTGTCACTGCCCTTGATGTAGTCCAAATCCTTTTAGCAAGTTCCGTAAAAATGCAGCTTCTTTTCCAACAGAGCTAAGATTTACGTATTCCGCCTCTGTGCTTGATGTGGTCACAATCTACTGTTTCTTCGAGGCCCAGAGGACCGTTCCTCCTTCGTAGACAAAGGTGTATCCGGTTTGGGACTTCCGGTCGATGCAATCGTTAGCCCAACTGGCATGAGCAAAAGCGTATAGATCCCGTGATGTCTTCTTATACAAAATCCCAGCATTTTTGGAACCCTGTAAATACCGGAGGACATGCATTGCTGCATTCGACGCCTGTGGGTCGTTCGTTGCCACTAATAGATCATCCACATAGACAGCAACCAATGTGGTTTTGCCCTTTGCAACTTCGTGCTACATGCATTTGTCATATTTGGATGGAGTAAAGCCGAGGATCTTGAGGGTCGCGTTTAATTTTACGTTCCATTGCCCTCCGCTCTGCTTCAAGCCATAAATCGCTTTGCACAGCTTCCATACTCCATCTCCATCACCAAAACCCACCGGTTGTTCCATAAAAATCACGTTGTCAGTTTCTCCATTAAGGTAGGCCGAAGAACATCCAAGTGATGCAGGTCCAAATCCTTTTCAATCGCGATTGCCATGGTTAATCGGATCCAACTTGATATTTACCACTGGTGAGTAGGTATCTTGGTAGTCGACACCTTGAATTTGATCGAATCTCCTGGTAACAATGCGCGTCTTCCTCTTTTCAGTACTTTCATCCGGTCTACACTTGGTCTTAAAGACCCATTTGGATTTGATCACTTTCCGATTCAGGGGTCTCTCAGCAAAGGTCCATGTATTTATTGTTCTAGAGTAGCGAGTCGTTCTCAATTCGCGTTGCTTTTCCCCATTCCTGCGCGCCTTGCAAGCAGTCGATTTCTTTAATTGTTCCTGGATCAGTGCGTATCTGGTACAAATTTTCTTCAAGAGTGATTGTTGCATTGAATTCGTCCAACGACTCATTCGAATCTGAGTCCACTATTGGCACTTGTTCATCAGAACTACTTCGTTCAATGCAGTCTTTAGGAAGTGCTCCAGGTGTCTCAGCCCTATCGAGAAAGAGAAACTGTAAAAATTATTATTTTTGGGTCTACTAGCTTCCAACTGGACCTTGCTGTCGTTATGAAGAAATCTGATGTCTCTGTTCCTAATCGCACATCGCCTACTTGGTGTCCAGACTCCGAAACATTTTGTCTCTTTAGCATAACTAAAAAAGATATCCTCCTCAGACTTGCAGTCAAATTTTCCTAAATTTGAGCCCTTTTTCAAGGTGTAAACTTTTCCTCCGATCTCCCTGAGAAAACTTACATTTTGCTTGCTTCCGTTCCACAGCTCTTCGGTGTGAATATCGCGGATACATTTAGTAAGACATTGGTTTCGAAAGAAGGCCGCGGTATTACCAATTCTCTCCACTTGAATTAAGGCAGTTTGTGGGGTCTCTCTATATTACTTGGAGAACCAACCCACAATTCCATAACTTATTTCGACCGCTTTCAGCGCATCATACCTATCATCATCATCATCATCATCGGCACTACAACCGGGAACCGGTCTTCCCCTTATTTAGCAAGTCCTAGGCTTGTTAAATTTTCCATAATGATTTGTTTTTTTTCCGGGCAAGGACATTAGTCTTGCGCCAGAGGCTCCCCGACGGGGAATCGAACCCCGATCTCCCGCGTGACAGGCGGGTATACTAACCACTATATTATCGAGGAGCCGCGTCATACCTATCCATTCCCCTTATATGGTATTCACTTGAAATAACATGTTTTCCCCAAGGACGCATAGCTAAACTCATTATCCTATGCAGATAATGCATAATTGAGTTTAGCTAGAATTTTCGCCATACGGCAATACTATTCCTCTAACCATGAGATTTCCACCGGAAATTCCATTTGCATTGGTTAGCACCAACCAAGTCGAATCAAACGACGCGGTTGCATCATCATCAATTGGCTTGGGTAATTACCACCATTCCTTAGAGTTTTTCCCACGGTACCACATCCCTAGCCGATGTAGCGTCCTATCGATTTTCATCAGATCATCCATTCGCTTGGGATCAATGATCTCTTTTTGCAGGTGAATAGCACCAGCTAAATTTTCCTCTCCTTCGCAATTCTGCCTTTCTATAGTTCGATGACCCATGCAATCACCACTAGGTCTTATCTAGCTTATCTTCATGGTAAATCTGATGCAGTTTGCTATGAAGGCAAAACGAAAACGAGCGTTAAGATCTCCATTCAACAAGAAGGCCTCCCCACCGATTTCCCTAGCCTTCGTAACCTGTTCATAAAGTTCCACGAAAATTTTAATATTCCCCCTCTTAAAGTAACTAGAGACCTCTCGGCTCTCCGACAATACATTTGCTCGAAAATGGCATCTGGCTCACCACGCAGCGAACCCACTAATAATAAACTTTTTCGGCCCTAATCGGTTGCCCACCCCACTCTCCATGGGGTCTCCCAATTCTTGTCCCCTAACCATTTACTACCAGAATGTCAGAGGACTTCGCTCCAAAACACAGTCGATCTTACACAATACCCACTCCTTTCCCTTTGATATATACGCCCTGACCGAAACCAACCTCATCCCCAGTATCAACAGCCTAGAACTGTTCCCCCCCTCCCTAACAGTTTTTCGGGACGACGATGTCCATCATTCCTTGCCTGACACCCCGTGCCGAGGCGTGTTGCTCGCCGTCCAAAACGGACTAACATCTTCTCTTATCACCTTCTCCTCTTCACCCTACCTCGACTATGTCGCTATAAAAGTTGAACACCCCTCAAAGTCCTTGTATATCATTTGCTTCTACATCCCACCTTCGCAAGCTACCGAGGCATACGAACTCGCTATTGCTGCAATCGACTGCTTAACGGAACTGAGTTCTTCCCAAGACGACATTGTAGTCCTGGGCGATTTCAATCTCCCCCATCTCCAATGGTCGTTGTCTGACGATGAGTCCCACTATATCTCTAGCCCCTCCACTACCAAGGAGTGTCTCTTAATAGACAACCTCACTGACTCTAGCCTTTACCAAGTCAGCAATATCCTAAATCAACTGGGCAGACAACTCGACCTAGTGTTCGCGACAGACCCCTGCAACTCTTCAGTTACCCCTAGTCCCCACATTCTCTCAACCATTGACAACCACCACCGCCCACTTCTCTTATCCGTATTCCGCGACCACCCAGCCCACAGCACACCCACTCCCCTCCCCTACCAATATTCTTTCAATTTCCGAACAGCCAATTTCCGGCGCATAAATGAGTACCTCAGCAATACCTTACCCCGCTTAAATGATATTAGTGTTGAGGTCGCTACAGCCTCACTCTACACAGTAATCTTCAACGCCATATCCCTATTTGTCCCATATTCCCGAAACAGGTTAATATTCTCATCGCCCCCTTGGTATAACCGCAGACTCCGCACACTCCATAACAAGAGAAATAAGTTGTGGAACATTTTCTTAAATACGCGTTCTCCTCTGGACTATTCCAACTATCTCGGTCACTTTTACCAATTCACCGAGCTTTATAGCTCCCTTTACCACAATTACCTTGCCAAAGCCCAACTGAATCTGATCAATGACCCCAAATCCTTCTACCACTTTATCAACTATAAACGGAAATCAGATGCCTACCTCTTTTCTCTTCTCTTCTTAAAAAAATGCTCCTCTTCTCTCTCTCTCCCGCTCGCGTCAATCTTCAATCTATCCCTTGCACAAGGTCTATTTCCCGACTTTTGGAAATCCTCCTACATAACCCCCATACATAAAAAGGGGCCTAAAATCGATATATCCAATTATCGTCCCATTGCTAAGCTTTCGCACATTCCTAAACTGTTCGAAGGCCTTCTATACGAAGCGTTACGTTTTCGCTGCACCCCCATCATCTCTCCTAACCAGCACGGCTTCCTCTCCGGCAGGTCCACTACTACCAACCTTGTAGAATTCACATCTCACACACTCCTTGCCCTAGAGAACGGCGATGAGGTTGATGTAGCCACTACCGACTTTAGCAAGGCCTTCGGCAAGATTTCCCATAACCTCATTCTCTTTAAATTGTCTTCCCTCGGTTTTGAACCGCTGTTGATTAAGTGGATCTCATCATACCTTAACTCTCGAACCTGTCGGGTGCGATTTAGATCCACCCTCTCCGATCCTTTCTCTCCAACCTCGGGTGTCCCCCAGGGCAGTCATCTCGGCCCCCTACTATTTATCCTTACCATAAACGACATAGGTTCGAGCATCAATCACTCCCTCATCTCGCTTTACGCGGATGATACCAAAATCTTCAAGACAATCCGCTCTCCCCTTGACTCCTCACTTCTCCAATCGGATCTTGACAGCTTTCCGACATGGTGCCAAAATAACTGCCTAGATTTGAATATCGCCAAATGTCACACAATCACCTTCTCTCGGAAACGCTCCCCCTCCCGGCCACGTTCCTATCTCTTGCTAGGCCAACCGATAACATCGGTTGAATCAATCTGCGACCTGGGCGTCCTATGTGACAAGGAACTTAGATTTACCGCACATATCGATAACATAATCCTAAAAGCCAACGCCGCCCTTGGCTTTGTAAAACGCTGGTCGAAGGAATTCCTAAACCCCTACGTCACCCGATCCCTCTACACAACTTTTGTCCGGCCACTACTCGAATATGCCAGTCAGGTCTGGTCCCCGTATCAACAGTCTCACATTCGTAGGATCGAGGACGTTCAACGTCGTTTTTTGCGCTTCGCCCTCCGTGGACTGAACTGGGAAAACCCACTCATTCTCCCACCATACACAGACCGGCTCCTTCTAATCAATCTTAACACGCTTGAAGAGCGCAGAATCCATGCTGACATCATCTTTATCCATCGCCTTCTGTCAGGTTCAATCAATTGCCCATTCTTGCTCTCTTCTTTATCATTTTATACAAACCCCCGTAATGTGCGGAACCCTCGTCTGTTTTACGTGCCCATTCATCACGCGTCTTACGGCGTTAACGAGCCCATCTCGCGTATGCTACGACATGCCAACTCTTTCCCCACCTCCTTTGATTTCAACCTCTCCACTCCTGCCCTCAAACGACGTCTCAGAATAAACCCGTCCTAACCCCACCCACCTCAATTTCAAATCTCTCCCCCAGCTCTCCAGCACCGCCCCTTACCACTGTGTAGACGTACCCCTCACTGTCACACCTCAAGCCCTCTTCTCCTTCCGTGTTTTCTTTTTTTTTTTTTTCTTCTTTTGTTTTTTTTAATTATATATATATATTTTTTTTTTTTTTTTATTTATTTACTTTTTTTTTTTTTAACTACTCGTACTACTTTAGTTTTTAAGTTAGTCTGTAAGTTGTTATATCATATTAGCTTAAGTTGCTTGGATTAAGCCTAAATAAATAAATAAATAAATAGGTCACTGGACCAGTCGCATACGCGGCATTAATACACACACACTAAGCCAGATCAACCCTGGGTTATTTTGCTTTCCTTTTGATTTCTCCATCCTTGCTGCGCCCATCGACGTCGAACGAATACACAAGTACGTTTCTACCTCGATGAGCGTGGGGAATTGAGGAATGCACAAGAGAGCATGATTACCATTGGCGGATCAGTGTGTGAAAGCAGAAATCCCAATTTCCACCCTAATTTCAACCAGTCATTATCCAACCACAGCAGCGTACACACGGTACGCCGCTTAATAAGTCGTTTTCCATCCACCAAACGGTGCAGATAGAGTCGAGTTTTACACTGCATGGAGTGAGCAAAAAAGATTGAATAACGTCGAGCGCAGTCATGTGTGTTTCATTCTTTTTCAACTCGGGAAAGTTTCAGTTTATTTTTCCACGGAAACTTATCCGTAAATAAGTGTTATAAACAATTTTAATAAGAAAGTGATCCTGCTGAATCACTATAGATATTAAGGACCGACAGCAATGCGTGCTATGTATATAATTCTGATACCAAAAAAAAAAGTGAAATTAAAATAAAAGAACTCTTAAACCAACCACCAGTGCATTTTAATTTTTATTTTCTCTTGGATTCACGGTGACAATTTTCGGATCAAGTGTCGGGGATTAAAGTGAATCCGTGCCCCTGTCCTGGCACAACTACTTCTACCCCCACAACCTTATATAACGAAGCCTACATAAACAGAAGACATATTGAGAGAGCAATAGTTGCGTTCAATGAACTAATTTACAGGTTATTATACAAACTCTTTGAATTTTGAAAGGGTGCGCCGCAAAGGTTTTGTTCCACCAGAGGCGTTCCTCGAATTTGATATGAACGGTTTTATACAGGATGAATCCGGAGTTCCACTGATTTATCATGTAGGTAGATCCTCCGGGCGGGCGATTGTGCTACTAGACAAAAAATGCTTAAATTCTAGCTTAATTATCTTATGTTATAACCTACTGGTCCTACGCAGACGCTCTAAGCTAAACTTTACATGTCTATTGTACAATTTGCCTTTCCATGACACAACTCTCTTTGTTTTTTAATTACGTTTATTTTAATAACAAGGAAGAACAAAAAAAAAACTAAAAAAAAAACTTAAAATTAACTTCCTGTTTACACTTTTTTTGTAATTGCTTAAGAACCTAATTTAAAATAATTAAATCTTATTCTACCCTAATCCTAGAAAAGCTAAATCTGTGTAAGTTGGTTGATGTTGGAGTTACTTTACCGACTTTGGTACATAGATCTTTATTTGCCATTCAACCACCAAAACTTTGGTACTGTTTAATAATGTCATACCGGTCTCTATGGGAAATAGCTCTATTGAACCGCAAAAGTTCTTCTTCGGACCGAAAGTTTTGGTGGTTGAATGGCAAATAAAGATTTATGTACCAAAGTCGGTAAAGTAACTCCAACATCAACCAACTTACACAGATTTAGCTTTTCTAGGATTAGGGTAGAATAAGATACCTATCCTGCATAAGCCCTTTCATGTACAAATCAAGGAACGCCTCCGGTGGAACAAAACCGTTGCGACGCACGTTCTCATAGTACAGGGTATTTGGATAATAAGCCCCGAAAATTAGGTCATTGGACGAGCTTATTGCTCTCGCAATATGTCCTCTGATTAATTTAATCATAAAATTATCCACCCTATTTATGCAGGCTTCATTATATAAAGTCTCATTTGAGTAGTACTTTTTGTATTCCGATTCCGGTGTTCGATATAATCTGAGACAGGTTCTCAGACACTTCCTTTCGAACACCCGACTCTTTTCCATCAAATTTGGACCTATGTTAAACCATACTGGACAGCCATATATGAGCATTGGCCTGATTAGCGTCATGTAGCATATGACTTTTACCCTGCTGTCAAGTTGGCTACTGTGAAATAGCCTCCTTGTTATAGCAAACGTTTTTCTAGCCTTGACCAGAGCAGCCTCTACATGTCTGTTGAAATACAGATATTGGTCTAGCCAGATGCCAAGGTATTTAACTAAACTCTTGGTTTCCAGTTTATCTCCATGCGGTCCCACGATAACTAGCTTTCGTCAGTTTTTTCTTGTGTCGTTCGTGGCTTTATATAATGGAGTTCTAAATAGGATGGCTTCACATTTCTGGACCTTGATCTTAAGTTTCCAGTCATCGCAATAGCGCTGCACGTTGTTGAAGTCTCGCTGTATTAAACTATTTATAATCTCAACTTTCGGAGCTGTTCTGTAAATTATGAGATCGTCTACGTACGCAATAGCCTGCGGAAGTGCATCTAATAAGTCGCTAATGTAAATGTTAAAAAAAATCGGAGAGAGTACCGCACCCTGTTGTAAGCCATTCTTGATATTATACGTTTTATTAGAGGTCACATTACCACTTTTGACCACGAACCTCCTGTCCTTTAACATATCGTAAAGTACATATAGTAAAGGCTTATGTATGCCTTGTCTGACCAGTTTGTAATCCAGACGCTATCAAAGGCTTTTTCCAAGTCAATCAGACAGGCACCTGTGCATTGGTTCCTACATTTATTCCATTGTATGTCGGAGACCAGTTTAGCTGCGGCATGTGTGGTTTCATGACCTGCCCTAAAGCCAAACTGGTTATTTGGAATAATGCTGTTGTCGTCTACTCATTTTACCAGAGCTTTGTTAATAGTCTTTTCAAATACTTTACTGATGCTTGGGAGTAAGCTTATTGAACGCATGTTCATTGGGTTTGTACAGTCTTTGCCCTTTTTTGGGATGGGCTGAATGATAGCCGTTTTCCAACGCATTATTCAACGCGTTGTTAAACAGGACCGTGTATATATCTATTGCCTTTGGGGGCAGGTTCTTGAGTACGATGTTGGGTACTCCATCTATTCCCACTGACTTTTTTGCTTCTTAATGAGTCGAATATACTCTGGATTTCTTCCCTTGTGATTAAAAGGCTATTAGCCTCACCATTGCCATTAATGTCAATTGACAGATTATCGCCACTGAATTTGGTAAAACCAGGATTCTCCGATTGCCAAAGTGAAATTTGATTTCGGAGGTGCAGGTGATTCAGTAGAATTCTGTCCTCCAGTTCGTGATTTCGGTGAATGCTTTCATTCACCTTGTACATTTCCTGAAAGACAGCTACCACAGCGTTCACCTTTTCCAAAGGATCTTCGATCACGAAAAGATCACTATTGAGGATAGCGTTCTCTGTCTCTATGCCAATGTTGGTTAGCAGCTGCTTGTTTACGTCAGTACGTGGAATTTGGAGACACTGAATCTCGTTTTGATTATTTCTCCTGAATATTTTATTTATTTGTGGGAACATATTCGGGTTATTAGTTTTTATAGCTCGAATTCTGTTGTTCCAATACCAATTTGTTGCTAATCTATAATTAGCTTTAAGTAATTGTTGGAGGTTTTTTAATTGAGATTTCAGTGATATTATCTCCTGGTCTTGTCTGTCTGTAAACTGTCTGTGTAATTGTTTTAATTTCGATAGCAGTCTGCTCTTTTTCTTGTGGAGTGCGGTTATTGTTGCGTTTCTGTACATGTTAATGTGTTCTGTAACTGTTGTTTTGGGAATTGTTTTGTCCATTGTTCGTTTTACGGTTTCGTCCATTTGTTGAATGTATTTGTCGATTTAAGTCATTCGAACGAAGTTCTCTTGTTAATGATCTGGTGAACCGCGGCCATCGCATTGCCCCGTAGTTATAGGGTTGCGGGATCACGAATTCCTCCAGATCTGCGAGCTCGTTCGGAAGTTCTATTACTGCCGTGAATGCACAGTGGCCATTGTCGTATTCAATTGTCCGTAAACAGTTTGTGTATCGTCTGTTGGTGTTAAGTAATCTCAGTCGTGAGTCGATTAGCAAGATATCTAAGAACGATCTACCTCTGGGGAACGATGGATATTCCGTAGCTAGCAGGTCAGTTCTATATTCAATATGAAACTGATGTAACCAACCAGCCAACTGATTTCCTCTGGCATTAGATATATAATTTCCCCAATTTCTATGCTTGGCGTTCATATCTCCCCCTAGGATAAAGTAGGCCCAGGTGCAATTGTAAGCATCGAAATAGTGTCTCGAGCTCCGCTATAAATAGGTTATGTTGGTGCTCCTCAGGTGCGTAGACCGCAATCGCATACAAGCCCCTTCCTTCCTGAAGAGGTATGCGCACGATACAGGCGTCCAGCACCCGGAACCTGCGCACTTCTCCACTATATATTACTTTATGATTGATCCCTTTTCTAATAAAGATTTCAGATTGGACTGCCACCATATATGTTTGAATGGCATGCCTGTTACCCGTCAGTCTTTTAACTGCAAAATTGTTTCCTATGGCTAGCTTACAAAGACTTACCAATTCCTTACACTCAACATCTATGGTGTTGATTGGTGGCATCTTTATTTTTCCGCTGTTATTGTTGCTTTGCTGCTGCTGTGTTGCTTGCTGTTTCGTTGATCGGTTTTGTGTTGGTAGTTGCTGTTGATGCTGCTGATGTTGAAGTTGATGTTGCTGTTGGCCGACTTTTGGCTTTGGCTTTTGTAGTTGTTGCGGGTTTTGTTCTTGTTCGAGCGCCGCAATATTTTTCTTTCGGCGTCTCTCTTGTAATCGGGCTCTTGCCATCGCAAGTTTCGCCTCCAATTCACTTATCTCTTCCTCTTCATCCTCAGACTCTGAGGATGCAAGAGAAGCGAATGAATTATTTGCCCCATATATGTTAAAGTTGGAGGGGGAGGGGAGCTCACGTCGTCCTCCAATTGTTGCTCTCTTTTCTCCATTGTCAATTTCGCGGTTTTCCTTCGCGTCACAATGGAGTTTCTCGGAGCACCTTTTCGTTTGTGTGCTGTCACGTTTTTATCGTCCTCCATGTTCATTCTGGTTCTTTCCAGTATGTTTTCATAAAAAAAAACAAAGGAGACCTGTTGAACCACGGCAACTCGATTTCTCCCGCAGGCTGAGTCGAACTCGCCTACCGTCCTAAGAGTCAGTAAGCTTGAACTCGCGCCAAACGATGATTTAAAAATTGCTTTCTTAACGAGCAATATATTGTTTCTTTTAATTTTAGCGTTTGCGACCGAAGTATTATCTTTTTATTGTTTTTGTTTTTATTGTCTCGAACACTTTTTGCGCCTCACTCAACTGTTTTTATATGCACTTCTTTTTGATTTTATTTAATGCACTGAGAGATACTGATTTGTCACTTTTAACTTTCGTTTTTGTTGTTTTATTGATTTATTGTACTCTATGTTTATTGTAATTTGTGTTTATATTTGTCTTTAAAACTCAGTACAGACATTCACTGAATACATAATTGTGCACGATACTGTTTCTTGATTTATTAAAATAACTTTTATTTAATGTGTTCTATTTGTTAACACTGGGTTGTCCGTTTGATGGCATTTCTAAGCTTGGCAAAGGGTACTTAATTCATTTATGATATCGGAATACACGACAAGGGTAGCTTATTCGAGAATTCACGAGGTTGTCTGCTTTCAATGGCTGTCAAACACAAACTGTCTAGGGATACTGTCTACGGGGTTGGGTCAAAGGTCTCCAACTACTTGAATGGAGGAGTGGTGGGATAGAAATCATACAAGACCGGCAGGTATCTGATAATCTGTGCTTTTGTCGGTGTGTGTGTGCATGTGTGTGTCTGTTTTGTGCCATCTTGTACTGTGCATGCGTGTGTGTAGTGTGTTAGCCATTCTTTTTTTTTTGTAATCATGATGATTGGTTTCAAATTTGTCGAGCGAAAAATTCATTGGTTTTAAAGTAGAAATAAAGTTTTGTCTATATCGTTAAAATTAATAAATTAAAAACTATAATGAATAAATTGACTTTGGCGAATGGATAACAGTGTTTGAATTTTGGGTTTAAAGTTGAATAAAGTTTTGTCTACAACATTTAAATTAATAAAAACTACAAAACCGGCCTACAACGAAAGGAGTTGGAGCACGAGTATCACGTTTTTCCATAAGTGGATTCGTCAGAAGTGAAAGGACATAGTCATCCAAAAGGAAATTCAACTACGGCGTAGAAAATACCAGACATTTCAATAACATTTCATAAATAACAAAATAAGCCAACAAACAGTGAGTAAAGATTAAACTAAAATATTACATCAAATTCACCGTTTACATAAGCATCACTTTTCATATATTTCATTGATATTTAATCGCCTGGTTCTAAATCTGTGAACCTAGAAACAATATTTAATATTTAAGCCTTTATATTTAAAATAATTAGAAAAAACAAAAACCATAACATGAAACCACTCTCATTAAATTGCGAAAAGTTTCGTATGCATTGATTTCATATTTATTGTCGACCAGGGTCCGCACGAATAAATAGTCCATTGAAATATTAAAGGCAGATTTATTTTCTATTTTATTCGTGCTGGCTTTTATAAATTAAAACCATTTACTAGCCACGCGACTTGTGACGCCGGACACAAAAACATTCATCAATTACTACGCTGAGGTTCGGATTTATCCGCAACAATTGCGGCTGACCGTGAACTGTTTGCGCTCATTAATTGAACGAATTTCATGGTACCATCGTGTACACAGGATAACTACTGCTTTTGATTGTCCTACGATGCCGGCTATAATTAAGGGTCCATTTGTCGCCCATGGTGCTTTCTAATTAACGCCGAAACAAAACCTTCTCCATCGTTGTTGTTTGAATTGTGAAGTTGAAAAAGTATTTTCGCTTTTATACAGACACAATAACAAGGACAGCTTTAAGGACCTTCATTCGCTAATTGGAATGTAGATATATTCAAAATCCGTCAATGTTGAAGTTGGTGACATAATCTGGCGTTGAAATAACTTAATGAGATTCTGGTAAAAAGAGAGATTTACATAAAACAGCTAAAGGGTGGAATCGTTTACGCAGAACCAATATTAACTTTAGCCACGGCCACAGAAATAAGTACTGACTGAGAAATCTCTTGGATTGAACTACTGCAATCTTTTTCTAACGTTCGTTTCATTTCCTTGGAGAATCGACTTCCAATAGATAGATTTAATCTTCTTCGATCAAATCTACGTACCTTTGGCGTCCCGAAGGGCAATAATGTCTTACAGCACAATCCGGAAAAAAAGAGTGAATTGTTTTTGAAAAAAAAAAATTGGAGCTGTCTGTTAGGTTTCTATCATTTCAGTTTGTTGGACAAAAGCGATGGCTTCAAAGGAAATGTAATTAATTTTATCAAAAAAAAAAAAAGACATTATCCTTATTCTCTTTTTTCTTTAAAGCAGGTTTCATCCAAGAAAAGACAATTGCTTCCCTTTCCAGATTTAGAAGAAGTTGATCTTTGAGAGGTGAATCTTGCTAATTACATCCTATGACAATAAAACATATTAAAGAGCGATATTCAACTAATTGAACGTTGTAGTTGTAACACAAATGTCCCAGTCGCTTTTGTGAGATTCGAAACAATATCTCTCAAAAAATGGAGTGAAAAATATGATTAAAGTCGTTGAAGTGTAAACTCTTGGGTTCTGTATGCATATAATGTAGGAAACAGGTTTCGATGATACATTATCATATATATTTTATTTATTGATTATTGGATATTTTGAAAAGTTGAATTAGTTGTCATCCCTCCACAATAACGCTATTGTGCGAACTATTAGAGATATGATACTCCTTGGTATAAGGATGCGATAATCTCTAGAGCTCTCTATTGCATGGATAACCAAATATACGGAAGTCCGTGTAATTAATGGATCTGGATTAGAATCCATGTGATTATAATTACGCGTGTATTTTTTATTACACGACGAGTTAGATACACGGGTATCCATGTACTCAATTAATTACCCATTTATTTAATTATCCGCCTAATTAAAACAACGGTGTTTTAGTTCATTTATAAAATATAAAAATACCCTTAAAACATAATGAATTCCTCACAAATTGTCTATTTTGATTCTAAAAAAAACTAAAACATTAGTGTTTTCCGACAACAAACAATTTCTTTTCGAAGTATAATGTTTCAAATCAGTTTTCTTAACGTTTATTTATTTTACTTAAATAATAATTTTTGTTTCTTAGTCAAAATAAACATAATATAATAAGCTTTTTTTTCATTACACTTTTCTCAGAAGAGCCGGACCTATAGCGCCGAGTCGACGCCCCGAGGTGCCACCAAGTAACTGTTGCATTCCCTTTTGAACAGTTGCAGGTTGTAACGCTCCGGAAACACTCGCGCGGGGAGGGAAGACCACAGCTCTCCCGGTCTGATACGGAACAAGTTCTGATGCATAAATATTTGCGCCATCGGGAGATGAACCGCAAAGTGCCGCGAGCCGTCTGATTCTCTCGTGGACCGAATATAAACCGAATGGCACGGAACAATATCACAAATTTCCGAAGAAGAGTAATCGTGATAATATCTGTAAAACAAGCAATGGTCAGCTACGTGTCTTCGAAGTGATGGCCACTGTAGTCCCGACGTCAGCGCCGTGTCCCCGATCAGGCAGATCGCCCGTCTCTGTATCCCGGCAAATAGGTTGAGGGTGGACTTAAGAGCAGAGCTCCAAATATGGGAGCAATATTTGAGCACAGGTTTAATTGGGATTGTGGCGGTTCCTTAATGCTTTCCCAAAGAACCATCCATTTATTTAAATCAATCTGCTTTTCCCTCACGCACAAGACACCATACCTACCTGCAATTTTGGGCAGCGTAAGCTGCCTTTCATGCGCTTTCACCTGAAAGTAAAACCCCCAGCAAGCATGCACATCAAACAAATTATTTCATTCATATTACATGAACCGTACCAACCCAATCGGCTCGGCTTGTCAGCAATTATAAACGATTAACACTCGCTGGCCAGCGTAATTGTTGACACGGCTGTAGCCAATATTCTTGCTACGGTTCATGAGTGAATATTGCTCCAATCCCAAGGTCCGCTACAGTTGCGACTAATTTCCTTTATCGATTATCTACCGATCGTGGGATTTAGGCACGAATATGATTAACGTTAGACGATCGTACCCATGATCATACCTAATGATGCTTCGGCTTGTAAAACAAACACACACACAGTACCTCACTGTGTTTATTTTACTTACCAACCGCTATCCATGTTTCCCTTGGGTGAGACGTACACTTGCACATCTGCAAGTCAAATTCCTCACCATCATACCCATGTTCCATGTAATTAGATCAAACAAAAGCCACCATAGCCTTGGCCATAGGAGAGCAAACCTTTGGTTTGCTTAACGCCACGGAAAAATCTATTGCCTGCAATGGCATAAATGTGGGGCGATTATGTAAACAGCCGACGTTCCCATATAGCAACGGCTAAATCACAAATAATGTGCATCGCATCGTATGACCCTTGAAATAGCGTTTCTGTTTAGTTAGGACACAGAAACCTATTTCTTCCTTCGGCGATCTTCGCATCCCTTATCTCAATAATACCTGCAGTTCATTACACCAGTCCATGTTTATTCAGGTGCAGTTTCGTCGTTGCCGATATGCGGGCTAAGGGGCATCGTACTTGTCCTATACGGACACATAGACAATCCTCCCATTCGATCCTTTTGGGGTCGCCCATTCTCCGTCGTCAAGTTGACCCTACTCGCTCCTCCCACACCGATGTAATCCACCACCGTTGAATCTAACGGATATGGATTGCATCGGTGAGTCCGATTTTATCCGGTGAGGAGCCAACATATGTGTATTTTAAGTACGAGTGCGATCAAAGTTTTCCTCCCGTTTGATGAGCCCCAAAATCGAGTCAGATGTTAACCGCCGAGTCACACCCACGTGTCGGGACGTTGCAAGTAAAACGCCAATCGGTTGTGGCAATAAAATAACGAAAAACAAGAGTGCACAAGAGTTAATGTGTACCAATGGATCAAAAACATCATTATTTGTTAAAGTAGATTTGTAGGATAGACAAAAATAAAGAGAACGCCTAACACTTAAACAACACCAGTGAGTTTTAATTGTTTTCCATTCCTTTTCATCGGCGAACAATTTGTGTGGACGAATTGAATCCGGTGCCGGACGTCGGCACACCCTACTTTAACCCCACAGGATTAATACAAAAGGAAAAGTTGAGCCGGAGAAAAAAATGTCTTAGGTCTCAAAAGATTACTTAGTTTTCCCGAGGCGGACCTGGCGTTTGTTCGACACGTGTTTTTGCCACGATATATTCGCACAAACCGTGACGCCGAGCAATTTCATGCTTCCCCAGATTTGAGGGTTTGGCCATTCATCATCAGCTGTTGAGCCGGTGATCCACTTTTCATTGTGAATGCTGTATATTGTGCCTTCGTTGCATTGAAGTCGATGAGATTGGCCTTTCCCCATAGTAGGACCTTATGTAGATCCCGATTCAGAGAGTCGATCTGTCTACATCTCAGCTGGTGCGACGTGGATGCACTAATCGGCCCATTACTCGAAAAATAGGAAATAAACGTACTATCATCCTCAAAACTGAACACTCGATTACCCGTTGACTCCACCAAACCAAATCTATCGATTTTCGAGGAAGCTCTTCGTCTAGTCGCAAAGCTGCTGGGAATGCCCGTATGAACAAAGTTTGCTCAGCAATGCCCCGTGCCAGACGCGGTCAAAAGCCTTGGAGATATCCAATGCGGCCGCCCTTGCTTCACCGTGCGTCTCAATCGCAGATGTCCATATATCGGTTATAAGGGTCAAAAGGTCTCCCATGGACTGCCTGTCACGGAATCCGTATTGACGATCATTCAGAAGTCCACTGCACTCAAAATACCTAATTAACTCGGCATTGATGACCTCTTCCATCACTTTAGATAACATAGACAGTAATGCTTTCAGTCAGTAATTTTGTGGAAGACACTTTTTCCACCTCTTGGGGATTGGCTGAACTCGAGCCACCTTCCAGCAAGTGGGAAATGTCATCCGTGGATAAGACAAGCGGAAGACTCTGCCAAGAACCAGCGACAGTTCGTAAGGACTACTGCTGGTATTCCGTCCGGGCCGGTTGCCTTCTTACAGTCCAGTCCATATAGAATGCGTTGAATATTGCGTGGGCGGAACCTCACATCCTGGATCGAAGACCGTACTGGCGCAATCACATGTGGCTCTAAAAGACTGGCATCCAGGTTTCAATTCGCGAACATATTAGCTTTATCCTTTTTTTTATATTTCCTTTTTGTGGCTATTTGTGACTGTTTAACCTTTATTTGCGACTAACGTCCCCCTGCCCGTCATTAATGGAGGGAAAGAGGAGGAAGCAAAGTTACTGATGACAGCCTTTGCCATTGACCAGATGGGACGCGAATCAGTTGGTCACTCTGTAAGCCCTCTTCGCGGTAACAATCGCCTGGTTGCACGCGTTTATTATTCTAACAAAATTCGTTCTGTTTACATCGGTGGGATTGGAACGTCATTGTTTGTTTAAAGGCTTTATTTTTTGTCGCTGTAATCTGATCGCATTTCTTATCAAACCAAAGTTTTTCAGATGAATTTCTTTTCATGGAATGCGGAATCTAGATCTCCATCCCGAGAAAAATAACCTCCGTGACCGACTCCACGCATGTGTTAACGTCGGAGTCTCCAAAGCACACCTCCGACAACGGAAAGGACGCGAAGAAATCTCGCAAATCGTCCCAGTTAGGAGACCCATACCTCCATACAAGGCGAAGCTGCTTAGATAGATTATTCGTTTGAAATGCAAGTGGCTGCGTCCAATACCAAGCAGTGATCTGAGTTTCGCAGTGGCGCAGCAACTTCCACACAAAAAACGCTCGACTCGAATGTCAAAATCAGATCAAGGGTGTTCGCATAATCACCTCGGGTATCCGGCACTCGCGTAGGTTCCTCCAAGAGTTGGGTCAAATTGCGGGTTACAGTAAACATCTCCGCTATTCTCCCATCCTCCTCGGTCCTGTTACAATGTACTCTTGTATTCCAGAATACTACCCTTATTCGCTTAAACACTAATCTCATGTCCTTTCTAACACAACCTTTAAAACTACATCCTCGCATATCTTACATTCTCATTTAATACAATTCATAAATAAACAGACACAATATTATATATCCAGTCACTTTCAGCACATTTAAAAACATGTCCCTTTTCATAACAAGCACATTTTTCATTTCAAAACATAGCACTTTGATTTTCGTTCAAAGTTTATTCAAAATTATAAGACAGAAACTTCTGGAATAACTTGATGAAATTTGTTTTGTTCATTTAATACGACACAGTTAGTTGGAACAAAATGTTCTATAATAACAGGAAAATTTATATTGTAAAAGCAGTTCAAGCTAGAGCTCAGCTTGAGATAGTTGAGTTCAGGTTAGAGTTAGAAGTTTAGTTGAGCTTCAGTGAGTTGAGAGTTTAGTTTAGTTTTAAGAGTTGAGTTTGAATAAATAAAATATAAAAATAAAACAATAATTATATTAAAGAGGAATTATTATAAAGAGGAGATATTATAACCTCCACGCTCTTCCCTCGATAAAAAGAGGAAGCACGGCGCTGGAGTTGTAACAGTACCAACCAACCGGAGTTATGTGCATTTAAATCCCGAAGGACGACAATTCCAGAAGGCGTGGAGATTGATCTGTATCCAGTCGACGGTACGTGAAAGATGTTCGAATAGTGCCGCCGCTTGATCGTGATACGGGGAGCGGTAATGCAACAAAGAAATTAAACAGAATTCACGACCTTTAACCACATGATGTGTGGGGGTTCTCTATATCACACTGAGAACCAACCCACGATCCTAACCACAACTCTTGCACATGGGTACGCCACCCACAATCCTCCCACAAATACAACTAAAATTTCGCCCGCAGACCGCGCATAGCGCCGACCTCAATCCCTTTCGTTGGCCCATCTCACCTGTAAAAAGTTACTTTCCAAAGGGCATAAATCCTGTAAGGGTTGCATCACCTGAATTCATCATTCTATGCAGATAATGCATCGCAGAATTCAGCCTTACAAGCCATAAGCAGCATTTTAAATTCCTGGAACCTAAAACCCTGTACATGCATTTACAGCATCGCTATAGGGCATCATCCATATCATCAGAAAACGAAATTTCGTTCACTTAAATGTTGCACAACAATGTTTCCCTAAAATGAATTACAAACATGCAACATACATCGGGGAATCAACGGCGCCCCATGTTAACTGCCTTGCCCTGCCACACACGTGCGCAGTACAGTTCTTTGACTTATTCAAAGTCACCTCAAGTTTTGTCCAACCGACAAAACTTGTCGGCGCATCTCGCGCCCCGTAGCAGAGAAACAAATTCTTTAGCATGCAAACATGCACACAAGAATCTCACATAGGCCTCCAGCATCGATGCTGCGCACAACCATCGTTGCGCGAGTATCCTATTTGCTGATGGTACAAGTCGCGGGAACGACGGGCAAACAATCCACGCAGCTGCAGGCACATCGAAATGATGCCCTTCATCCCATTTCCTTTTGTTCTGTTTTCGTTTGCCACGACTTGGCAACACGAAATGCCATGCATCCTCGCCGTGATCAACTCAGAGAGATCCTCTCTGATTGGTCGCTGCAAGAAAAACTTCACGTTTCTCTCAAAAAGACGAAAACCCACCCTTAACAGATGGCTGACTCTGCACGGTCATTTTTCGTCAGTCGCAATTCGCCAACCAAAGAGTCGAGTCTCTTTCACTGGGCAGTGTGGGCGCATGTTACTTTCCACGGGTTTTAGAATCATCCCCAAAGTTTTCAGATCGGCATATAAGAAATCAACGAAGACTTTTTTACCTTTAATTAATTGTGTACATTTTAGTTGTTTGTCATTAAATGCGTGTGTTTTGTTTTATGTTAAATTAAATGTGTACGTTTTGGTTTTATGTTGAATTGACTGTATACGTTTTGTGATTGGTGTTTAATTAATTGTTGCTTAATTAATCAGGACCATTTGCTACGAATTTTGGCATTACTGTCGCCGCCATACTCTTATAATTTAATTTTAAGCTTAATGAGAAAACTTGATAAAAAAAACAGTCTAGAAAGGGAGGCAATTTAAAGTTCCAACGTGCAATTTGAAATAGTTCGGTGTACAAAATCGAGGACTCCTCTTCAAAACATATAAGCAATTACATGTACGTACCAAAACAATAAAATCCAATCAAAAAGAAAAACAATAGCTGTGCGTTTTATTTAAAACCTGGTGAGTAGAAGACAATGGGGGCGTAGTGAACCCGTTCCGTGCCGGCACATAACTACGACGCAACATCCAACAACAAACTAGACACCCGCAACCCCCCCACAGATGCCCAAGTTATAGGGTTCTAACGCCTCCATCCTTGGCAAGCCAGATCGGATAGCGTAAATAAGCATACTCCACCCTTAAAACGGAATGTAAGTGATATCCTGAGCAACGAAGATATGTTGAATCAACCTGGGTCATAGTTAGAGCAAGGATATATATATATATATATATATATATATATATATATATATATATATATATATATATATATATATATATAATGCGATAGCAGGAGCACGATGGCTAGGAGGTACGAAAAAAGATTGCACGGTGGTGACGTTAGATGTTAAAAATGCATTTAACTCGTTGAACTGGAATCGGATTCTAGAAGCGTTGGGCGAGCTACAAGTCTCATCCTACTTGGTGCGTATACTAGCAAACTATCTCTCGGATAGAAGACTGCTCTATGACACAGATGAGGGACCACGGGTGTACCTTAGGGATCTGTAATAGGTCCCCTGTTATGGAATATCATGTATGATGGTGTGCTCAGGGTCAATGTACCAGAAGGGGTTCGAATCATTGGGTAGTCAAAAGATTTGGCAATAGTGGCCACAGCTGAACATCTAGATGACCTGGCGAATATTTGCTCCCAAGCAATTTTTTTTTGTTTTATATGCACATTTCTTCAACAATTCAATCACATATTTTACTTAAGACTTGTAGTGCTCCGTAAAGCCCTACAATTTCCTTACCCCATAGAAACAATCTCCTTCCCCCACATACAAATCCCTACACCCAAGTCAACATTGAATTCAATGTCAATCAAATCGAACTAAACGTTCAAACTCAAACATTTAATTCAAATCAATTCAAATTCCTACAAGATCCAAAGCCCAAAATGTGCATGTTTCTAAACAAAGACATATCTATTTTCCGCCGACACACAATTCAAGCAATCATAAACATCCTAATACATATCTTCAAATGGCAGATGTTTTATGACTTGTAAATGCACCAATTCAAAACCCATTACATAATTCCCACAGATCATGTGTTACCCACCCGAAGGACACGCAAACTCTTGTCTGCATAAGCCAGACGGATAACAAAAGCAAAAAACCCAAATTCCAATGCATATCCTAATATCCACCAATTCAAAAACGATTATCCTAATGAGCACATCGAACACCACACCCGAAATCGGGATTTTCCATCTGAAACGTTCGTTTCAAGATACAAAATCTCGATTTGTTTTCATTTAAAAGAAAGATGCATCGCGATCTCTGGGCCGCAGTATCTAACAAGCCAGTGTCCCTGGAGGAAGTACTCCAGGAAAGGAACAAATCATAATGTTTAACCGTAATAAAATACAAAATGCAAAAGTAGACACTCCGCGGGTTTTTTTTTTTTTTTTTGAGTTTTGTAGAAGGAATACAAATAATAATAAAAAAAACAAAAAAAAATAAAAAATTTAAATTAAATTAAAAACAAAGAAAAAAAAATAAAAACAATTAATAAAAATAAATAAATACATACACGTATTTTTTTTTTTTTTTTTTTTTTGGTTTCGGTAGGTAGGTGGAAATTTTCGAAAGATACCTCTGGAATGATCCAGAGGCATGTCGGGTTTTTACCGACTAAAACCGCCCCTTGCCAGGCACATATTTCCGTTGATCCCAACGGAACTTTCTTTTAGATAACCCATCGCCGGCGGGACGGAAATTATCTGTTACCCCGCTCGTCGCGTCGCAACTGCTGCATCATATCACATAGAACATCATTTGCTACGGACCGTGCCTGTTTTGAACTCAGCACGTATTCTGTTACTCCTGCCGGGTTAACTGTCCGTCGCATATGTCTCTCCAAAATCGTTCGTGCGATCTCGAATCTCACGCACTCTGTGAGTACGTGTCCGCATTTTCTATTTTCCCTTCACAATACAAGCAGTATAGGTGATTCACATGCTTATACTTGTGCAAGTATTCCCGAAAGCATACATGTCCTGATATTAGGAGTCAGATGGTAATTAAGCTCGCCATGCTTTCTTTTCATCCATGTGTCTGCATCAGGTATCGTGGTCTGGGTCCATCTTCCTTTGGTGGAAGAATGCCACCTTCGTTGCCATTCTCTTAGGCTTGAGACCTTTAAATGTGACCAAATTCTACGACGATTCTCTAGTGAGACTTCATCCAATGCAGCGTTTTCCTTAGCTGCAATGTCAAGTGGTGTACTCCCGGCCAAAACATTTATGGCGTCTTCGGATACCGTTCGGAATGCACAGCATGCTCTTAGTGATGCCAGTCTATGCGCTGAGTTCACTCCCCTCATGTATGACTTATACTGTGCGGCTTCTGCCCAAATGTGAGCTGTGTGGAAATGTTGTCACTGGTTATGAGTTTTCTTATGTGGAGCCGGGGTCCTCCAACATTGGGTAGCAGTCTCGCAAAACTTTGCATACTCTTGCCGTTTTTTCACTCGTTTTCCTCAAGTGTTCCTTGAAGGTCAACCTGTTGTCGAGTATAATACCAAGATATTTAATATAGGGTTGGATCTGGTGGTTTACCCTTCTATTTTAAAATCAAGGTGTTCAACTTGCTTGCGGCTGCGTATTAAAACTGCATCCGTCTTATGTCCAGCTAGTTTCAGTCCGGTCATATCTAGCCAGCATTTAATGCTATGGATTGCTTGGGAGCAAATATTCTCCAGGTCATCTGGATGTGTAGCTACGGCCACTGTTGCCAAATCATCTGCGTACCCCATGATTTTAACCCCTTCTGGTACATTGACCCTGAGCACACCATCATACATGATATTCCATAACAGCGGACCTAATACAGTTCCCTAAGGTACACCCGTGGTCCCTCATCTGTGTCATAAAGCAGTCTTCTATCCGAGAGATAGTTTGCTAGTATACGCACCAAGTAGGGTGAGACTTGTAGATCGCCCAACGCTTCTAAAAAAAGACGTCCTTTCCTTGACACTTCGCCTAAATTACTAATTTGGTAGCGGGGTTTTGTCATGCATTAACGTATGTATGCATAGATTCACCTGGCGACCCTTGCCATTGTGGTAGTTCAGCGCAACTACTGAATGGTATGTTGGGTTCCAATGACCAGCCGCCTGGCGATATATCGCCTAATAAACTCATAATAGGAAGAAATATTACAAAGCTTGGCTGATGGATCCAGTCGAAACAAAATAAAATCACAAGATGCCGACTAAGCGCTAAGGTTCGCATTTCTTGGGAGAATTTGAAATTTTGTTTCGCAAACAGAAAAAAATATAAACTATACTAAAGTCCAAAAATATTAACAATGTGGCAATGCTGACGAAATAAACCACTTAATTTTACATTGATTAATCTTTATAATCGAAATCCGTGCGGAATACATGCTGAAACAGTATTCCAGTAAATATTTTATTTCCTCAGAGGGAGGCCATCAGAGCAAACACAAAATTAATGAAAAGGTTACCTTGTCAGCAAGTTTTCGCAAACTATACCTTAAAACGCCCATCACTGAACACTGGCTGGAAAACTTTCGGATTGTGTCGACTTCTCCTCACATTTTTAACATGGGTTATCCGCCCTGGCACTTCTACTGACCCATCCAGGTGCGGTCACTAACTTGGTAAAAGATCCATACTCTTAACTTTCCTTGGTATCGAGTTAAATATACTTTTGACAGTTCTTAATTTGTGTACGAACTGATTCGAAGTTCCAACAAAACAGCTTTTGTATATTCACAGCAAACGGAGAACAATTGATAAACTTTTCATTTCTCCCTTAGCAGGATGTTCGGGAATCCATTCATAAGATATCTTACAACTGCAGGATAAAAGTGTGTATTGTCCTTCTGGCTTTTCAAGATTCGAAGGAACTAACAACCAGAGAAATCTTCTATTGGACATGGCTACAGAAATATGAAGTTTGGTACTTGGATAAGGAGCACAAGGATATATGTAAAATACAATAAAAAAACATTTTTAGGGTAACTCTTTCATTTTCCCTGTTGTTTCCTTTTGTGGGTGTCTTTTTTCATTCGTAACTTTCTACTGATTTGGTGGCCGATTAACTGTAAATGTCCCAGAGCGAAATACTTAAAACTCACATCAGTTTTATTCGGTGGAGTAGAAACTTTCATCCTTTTTGTAAGTGTTACAACAGGAGACTGAAGCTATTCAAGGAGAGGATTTCTTTTTAAATGACTGATACATTTTGTAAGTTTACCTATTGTTTTTGACGTGCTTGTATGTACATTTGAACAATATTTTAAAACCCAACTCATTCTCGTAGTTATCATTCGTGAAGTTTGTAGTGCTCTAAAAAGCCCAACCACCTTTTTCCCCCATTCCTACATCCGAAATCCTATCAAAACCCGAATTAACCCAAACATGATCCAAAATTCGCAATAAACGAATCAAACATTCGTTTATCGCCTAACATTTGCCCCCACGGCATAATTATAACCAAAATCCCAAATTAAAATCAAATTCACAATAAATGAATCTAATATTCGTTTATTGTTCTACATTTGCTCCACGGCATCATCAAAACTCAAAATCCAGAGTCCATTATCTCTATTTGGAAAAATTCTTAATAAATTGAACAAACAAAAACCCAAAACCAGATACATATCGACACCTGCGAAATAGTTTCGAAAGAATTCAAGGAATTGAATTCTTATCTTAAATAAACACTGAGCATCTCACTCAGGATTCCAAAATCGGGATTTTTGTAGGAAATTGTGTATTTTCGAGATACAAATTTCGATTTGTTTCTCTTTATAAGGGCGATGGATTTTGTTTTCGAGGATCAGATCAATACACACCGACCAAAGCGCAGATTATCAGACGCCAAAGACGTGATCTGCGTTTACTACCGCACTCAAGACCTACCGGTCTTGTATGATTTCTTTCCCACCATCCCTCCATAAAAGTAGTTAGAGAACACCTGGACTAACACTCTCCACACTATCCTTGGATACCCCCCCTTTTTTCTTTTCTTTTCAGATATCGCGAGACCGAGCCCAAAATCCTCACGGATGTGGGTGATTCTGGTTATCGCAAGATGACCAGAAGTCAGAGACAAGATGAAGGACACATCTGTCCTTGTCTCGCTAAAGTCGGCCCTCTCGCCACAATTTTTTTTTTATTCGAGGATCAGTCTCGATTGGCGTCCGAAGCGGTAGGACACCAATAAATAAAATTAAAGCAAAGAAATTTAAACTCGACAGACAAAAATTGCATTTTTAATTAAAACCTGGCCGATTTCCGGGCCATAGTAAACAATCGGTAGCTGCTCTTCCCTCAAGGTTTGAGGAAGCACGGCAGCAACCGCAACGGGTCCCCTCAGGAGCTGTCCTAAAGAGATACCTCGTCCTTTTCAGGACCAGACACGCTCCCTGAGAGAAGGACCACAACAAGTTATTCCTTGTGGAATGAATATAGCTCATTGAGAGGTGCTAGCATAGCTCACCCCACTCATCATAGGATGGGATTGTACTCATAATGATATACGCAAATTAGGAAAACAAATGTTAACTTTTTTAGGATATCACTTGCTACATAAAAAATCTTAAAACAAAATGCCCAATGACATTTAACTGCTGTAATATTTCAAACACTATAGTACCACACGCCAGACTAAAATGGTCCATCAGTTTGCCATTAAGTCAGTTTTTGACTGAACTGTGTAGCGAGTCTGTCTTCAGTCATACTATTCCAATGTGGAATATACTTCTATCGTCAGTTTTACATAATCGCTGTGACATACGAAAACTCAAGATGTTCGTCGTAATTTTCTCTGTTGTCTTTATATTGCCCCACTACCAAAACTATCCCAACACAAGACTCTTTAGTATGCACGAAAATATATAATTACACTAGAGTAATTTACAAGACACGAATAAGAAATAAGAATCTAATAAATGCATACTTCTATGACCACGAGGAAGAAGAAGTGGTTTTTCTTAATCTACAACCATGATCTTAGTCTAGGTAACCAGAATCTCTATGATGTACGAATCTGATTTTAGGGTTCTGCTATCTACTTCCACAAAATCAAATATTCTTATTGTGAGATAAAGAGCTAAAACTTTCCCACATATCGGACTGTCGTTAAAAGGAAACAAAAGTCTAACATCAATGGTTCAATAAATTTACTAGATAATTAGTTTGCCCGCTCAAGTTCGGTACAAATTGTGCTTTTTTTCTTCAGGCGGATTATTACTGCCACGAGTACCCCCAACACCGTAGATGGGGACGGATGATGCTTGGCGTCTGAGGTGCAACCTTCGGACGAGTGACGCTGAAATGAAGGTGCCGCTGGAGCAGGGGTCCAGGAGTGCACGGACTTCAATTCTCCGTTGGTTCTCCGACTTTCGCTGTTGGTAGCAACGCGGAATGCTGTGAAGGGGTGCTGAATGTGTGTGCGCAGGCCCCTTCATAACGGTCGATCTAGGGGGCGGATCCTTTGGCCCGGAGCGGCGGTGAGATTGTCCCGTCGAGGGCGGTTGTCTGGACATGCAACAAGGTGTGATGTCTCCGCTGGCAAGGACGGCACGTCTTGCTGGAGTGGCAGTCGCGTAGGCGGTGGCGACCCAAGCAGTTGAAGCACAAGTTCCTCTGTTGTGCGAAGGACTTCCGACGGCCGGGTGTGAATGATCGGAAGCAAGCGTAGATAGTATGTGAGGCCCTGCAGAATGTGCAAGGAGCCTGTTGCCTTGGGGGTGCCGGCGGTGTTCTGTGTATCGGGACACGGGGCTGGTTGGTCATTGGGCCGGCTGCTGTTGCTGAAACAGTTGAAGGCGCCTTCGTGGGAGGCATTGGCGTTCGTTTTGGCACGGATCCTAAGTACGCCGTGCCCACTGCTTGCTCTGGAGTCCGTGTGAAGGTAACCAGTTCCTCTGGGTCGGAGTTGTAAGTTCGCAACCCACGAGGAACGGCCATGTCATGTTGTGCCCCACAGTGCGTGCGCGGCATCGGCTTCTGCGGGGGCTTCGGCATTGGGTCGATCATCGGGATCTTGGTCGGATTGAGCTTTGGGCAGACGGCACTTTGGTCGGCGGCCTGCTGACTCTTACCCACTGTTCTGGGGTGCGGTTCCTTTTCCACTGGCTTGATGTCGACCATTGGCAGCTGCACTGGGGGCAGCTCGCTAGGGTGGAGGCGATTGGCGCTGTTGGCCATGGTTGGGGAGGCTGAATCGAGAGCGTACTGGGCCTCGAGGAGCTTCTGTGGGGCTTTTCAGGGCCCGAAGAGCCATACATCGCTCGATCCCCACCTTTCCAGGCGAACGACTTACCTCTCGGTCGAACTTCAGCAAGGTTGCGTAACCTTGCTACGGCATTTACCCTCAGCCAAATCGCCGGAATTAATGCGGTTACCCAATCGGATAACCGTTTTGAATTTATGTTAGGCAGCTTACCTATTCTGTAGGGGATTTCCTTACAAACCCCTTTTTCTCCAGCATCACCACTGAAAACATTAAATCCACGGCAAAGCTTATCACCTTGCCGTGGCATCGAAAACTCACCCTCGGCCAGACCATATTCCCTAAAAAACATTAACCCCACGGCAAAGCTTATCACCTTGCCGTGGCATCGAAAACTCACCCTCGGCCAGACCATATTCCCTAAAAAAACATTGAGCCCACGGCAAAGCTTATCACCTTGCCGTGGCATCCAAAATTTACCCCCGAGGCGTACGTCATTTCCTGAAAAGAACATAAGTCCATGGCAAAATCATCACATTGCCATGGCATCTGAAATCTTATCGTTAGGCATACATTCTGCCAGGGCATCTCGTTTCCATAGCCTTAAGCTATGGAAACAACAATCAACAAGAGTTCTTTGTGACTCGTAGTATTTGTTTATCCCCGGCATAACATGCATACGGCTATTGCCCCTATAGATTTACTACCGCCGACAAGGTTTCTGTTGACGCAAATCAAACACGTCCCTGTTTACCAGCAATCGCTGGCTACCAATTATCGATCCCCATGTGCAGAGGCCGTATTCAAGCAACGACCAAGATGCAGCCAGAAAATGTTTACTTTCAACATCTGGCAATGGCTGCACCCTATGTTCGTTGCAATGTTTAATCATCGGCAACAGAAATGATGATTTATGGCCTTCCATTAGGATGACCAAATCATCGGTTTGGGTCTTTCACACCCCAGATGCTATTATTTACATTCCTAGAAAATGCACTAGCGATGTTGCCCGCCATCCACGGTCGCTGAACGATCGTATGCATGGCATACGCACACATGCGCAATGTATGCCTATTCCGTCAGGTCCAATCACGATTAACTACATCGAGTTAATCGTGTAACTCCGCCTTCTTCCCAGTTTCTTTCGGGATTCTTTCATTTTAACATTTTCCAATGGAATTAGTCAGATTTGATGTTTCGAAGAGTGTCGGTGGAGTATTGATGCAATAAATGTTCGGTGGAGTATTGATGTAATAAATGTTCGGTGGAGTATTGATGTAATAAATGTTCGGTGGAGTATTGATGTAATAAATGTTCGGTGGAGTATTGATGTAATAAATGTTCGGTGGAGTATTGATGTAATAAATGTTCGGTGGAGTATTGATGTAATAAATGTCGAAATAAAGAAAACTTTATGTGAACCCTAAAAAGAAATATTTAAAGTAAGTGAATCGCAGTTATCCGAAATAAAAAACTTTATATGAACCAAAACCTACTGGAGTTCCCTTATTTGTTTCATCCTTCGTCGGAGAATTGTTGCAGTTCGAATCCGTGGGTGTTTTGCTGAAACCGCGCCCGTGTAGGTGCACCAGACGAAACACTACCACATTGGTGACCTCGCGAAAGAACTCGCAAACTCCCGAAAAGGAGTCGGAATACATTCGTATTGTTGATCATATCATTGATCAAATATCTCGAAGTTTTGTGACAAAACTTTATTCGAAATACGGTAATATATATTCAGTGCCAAATTTAAACAATTAAAGGGTACGCCCCAACGCCAGCCCAACAACAGCACCTGGCATAACACCTCCCACGAGCAACAACATCATTAGACGACAACGAACGGGAAAGCAGCGCACCAAGATCGATCAACAACACCTCTAATCAACACCCCAGGTACAAACACTAGTTTTTTTTTATTTTTGGTAACTTCTAGTGAAGTGCGTTTGTTTAGCCATCTAGTGTAAGCATAGAACAGCAACGTAGAGGAAATAAAATGAAAACAATTTAAAATCTCACATATAAATTATATAAAACAGTTTTCAATCAAAATTAGAAATTACTTTCATATAAAACGCATTTGAATTCGACATACATTTACATAGTACATTTAAGATTAAAATTTCAGCGTCATTGTAGTGAACATTAATAAAATATACTTGATATTGCGAGCGTATTATATTTTCTAAATTTCTATTTCACATGAGATTCGAAGGATAATTTAGAACGTGATATTAGTACAAAAATAAGCACAAAACTGTTACGCAACGATCTCAGGTTTAAGATTGTTTAAGAAGACATTCGTTTGAATTGTGATTGTTTCTTGTCTGTTTGACTAAATTTTTTTTTCTCTTCTTTTGTAAATTAAAATACTCTGTTTCAAGACCCCGAACAAATATGAAGAAGTTTAATTTATGTTATTTACAAATGGATTACACAATTTTTTTATTATAGTATTAATACACCGAACTTAATTTAATTTAGCTCTACAATTTATATATACTATATCTAGAGAAAATAAATCTGCTGCATTGATCTTATGTTAATGTATTAGTTTGGGAGGATTTGTTTGTAAACGAAAATCTGTAACAATAGCAACGCAAATAGATAAATCAAATTTATTGAAGCCACCATTGGCAATATGAAATAAAACCTTTGTAAACCCCTTCAGGGTACTGAAACATACAATTCCGTTTCGGCAGTAGATACAACACTACTTCATCGCTTCGCAACATTTTCAGACGCACACACTCCGGCACACGTTAAATCCTTGTTTTCCTTCCCTTTTGGAATTTCAATCGCGATTTTTAGTTATTCAAATTGACAACTTTTAATTTTAAAGTTCGGGTAGGCAATACTACAACCCTGCCGTCCGTGTTAACGACTACACTCGACTCCGCACGACTCTTCTTCGAACAGCATCGGACTCCTTTCACTGCGCGCGTCCTCTTGCGATCTATTTCCGGAAATCTAGACTCAACTCCACGTTAATAAGTCAAACTAAAGCTTAATTATTTTAAGATTAAGCTGTGTAACGATCCAGTCCCTTCCATTTTATCTACGACCAATCGTCCACTCTCGACTCCACTTGACTCCACTTCCGACCTTCGCTCGGCTTATTTTGGTTAGGGAAAACCATTGTTTTAGGACATCCGTGGTTCTCTCAACTCCCTGCGACTTCTTTTGACCCATTGGCCTCCTTTCACCCTTCTTCGCGTTCTCTTACGCCTTTGACTCCCGTTTCGCGTCATACAACCCATAATGGTCAACACGCGGAACACCATGGCCAAAAAGGCTCTGGAACAATCCGAGCCTCTTGAATTTCACGACGCCTCCAGCGTCGATTTCCCCGCTGAGCAAGTCAATGCTGACCAAGACTTGCCGGCACAATCTACTCCTCTGGCACCACCCGTTGCCCCCAGCGTCGTGAACCGACCCCAGCCTACTTCCCCAGACACACTCTCGACTGCTCCTAACGCCCCTGTTATCGGCCCTTTGGCAAATGCCGGCATTTTAAGGCCCACAACTGGTGCCAGCACCTCACAACAACACCAAAGACCTTCAGAGTCCCAAGAATTCCACGATGCTTCCAGCCTCGGGAACGGGACTCGTCATTTAAATATAGGGCTTCCCCCCTTCGATGAGGAGGACCCAGACTTGTGGTTTGCAGTGGCAGACCGCATCTTCCAGGCCGCAGCCTTGCACGACGAACAACTTCGTGCAGTTGAGCTGTTGAAAGTGCTTGACCGCACTCAACGACCGCATGTTGCACACATAATAAGGTCGGCCGGCCGCAACCCATATAGCAACATGCGCGAAGCTCTGCTCGACGCATTGGACGAGCCAGGAAGTGTGCGGCAACAACGTTTAGCCGCTGTATCCAACCTTTCTGGGATGAGACCATCTCTTTTCCTGACCCATTTACGCTCTATAGCGGGGACCAGGATTGGGGACGACCTAATAAAGCCTCACTTTTTGAGGTGTCTTCCCCAGCATGCCCGTTCGGCACTTATAGCCCAACCCAATCAGAGTTTGGGCTATTTATCCAAAATTGCGGACGCAATTATGGAAAGCTCAGATCAGTATGCTGAGCCTCCTGCGTACCAGGTAGCGGCGGTTTCTCAACACGCCGCCCAGCCTGCACGGCACCCTCGTCTGCCTTTCTCAGCCCATCAATTGGTCTCAACTCCCAATTCTCCTCAAGCTCAATTGCCTCATAGAAGGCCCGCCTCAACCAATTTCCCTCAGGGGAATCCAGAGGCAGGCCCCAACCTTAACCAAAGAAATTCGCCACCTCAATTAACCACTGCTGACCTTCGGGCGCTTCAAACCTCACTCCTCCGCGAGATAACGCAATTGCGCGCGGAGGTGAGGAACAATCCTCGAAGCGCCCAGAACCGAGCCATGCCGAGCCGCCCTCTCAATCGGCAGAATTCCTACCAAACTGCCCCTCAGAGGACCTATATGCCTCAAAACGCCCCACAGAGGGCCAATTCCTCTCAAAATGGCCCTCACCGGGCCAACTCCCAGCGAGCTCCGGCTCGACCTCCCCGTAACGGCAATGCCAATAGGCAGAATATACCAGATAATGCCGTTACTCTACCTTGGTGCGCCAATCACCAACGATATGGTGATCGCGCATTTAACTGCAAAGCGCCTTGTGGTTGGACACAACCTTCCACCAACCAAGGGCGCTCTTTAAACTAATTTTGCCGACCGACACCCTCGCGCAATCGGCCGGCACCCCTACGATAAGTCGCTTAACCATCCGGGATTCGAAACTGAATATCGCTTTTACTGTCGATACCGGCGCCGATATTTCAGTCCTCCCGCGATCGTTTGCTCCGCGTAACCGCGTGCCAGCCGCACTTAAATTGTCAGCTGCAAATAATACGCCGATACTTACGTACGGACGTAAAAAGCTGACACTTCAATTGGGTCTTTGTCGTCCGATCACTTGGCGTTTCGTCATTGCGGACGTGAACGAACCCCTGATAGGTTCCGACCTATTAGGCGCACATAATCTGTTGGTCGATTCGACCCATAACAGACTTGTGGCTCCAACCGCACCCCCCTTGCCCATGACGGCATCACCAGCGGCAACTTCAGGGGCCACAGAGTGCATAGACCCATTCCAGGTTATGGTACAGGAATTTGTGAGTACAACAATTCCTCTGCCTAACCAGCGCCGACATAAAGCCACGGTGTTTCATCATATAGAAACACGTGGTCCCCCGGTGAGCCAGCGTCCACGTCGACTGGCTCCGGAAAAATTACGTGCGGCGCGCGCGGAGTTCGAGCATATGATCGAACTAGGTATCTGCCAACCGTCGGACAGTCCCTGGGCAAGCCCACTCCACTTAGTGAAGAAACGTTCTGGTGAGTGGCGCCCATGTGGCGATTATAGGCTGTTGAACGCAGCAACTGTCCCGGACAGATACCCAATTGCACACCTCTACGATTTTTCGTACAAGTTACGAGGGTGCAATGTCTTCACAACCCTGGATCTCACCAGGGCATACCACCAAATTCCGGTGGCACCTGAAGACATCCCCAAGACCGCAGTCATTACACCTTTCGGACTCTTCGAGTTCAAAGTGATGACTTTCGGCCTCAGGAATGCCGCACAGACATTCCAGCGGTATATCGACACGGCTTTACGAGGTCTTAATTGCTGCCATGCATACCTTGATGACATTCTCATCGCCTCCAAAGACCTCGCCGAACATAAACGCCACTTACGTCAGGTCCTAGAGCGCCTCCGTGAATTCGGTCTTGTCATCAACCCAGATAAGTGTCAATACGCCAAGGAGCAAATCACCTATCTGGGTTATGTCGTTGACAACCAGGGCATTCGCCCACTACCAGACCGTGTGGAGGCCCTCATGAAGTATCCCAGGCCTACTAACGTGAGTGAGCTGCGTCGATTTTTGGGCATGCTTAACTTTTACCGCCCAACCCTGAAGAATGCCGCTCAGATTCAAGCTCCCTTAAATGAATTTTTGAAAGGAGCTAAGCGCAATGATAAGCGCCCCATCAATTGGACAGAAGTCTCTGATAGAGCATTCCAACTGTCCAAAGAACAATTGGCAAATGCCACCTTACTCCGATACCCTCTCGAGGGAGCGGCACTTTCTATCCAATGCGACGCATCGGATACCGCAATCGGAGCCGTCCTTGAACAGGACATTGAAGGCCGTCCGGAACCACTTGGTTTCTTTTCAAGGAAGCTGAGTTCCACTGAGCGACGTTACAGCGCCTACGACCGTGAGTTGCTCGCGATCTACAGCGCTGTTAAGTACTTCCGTCATATGATAGAAGGACGTTCGCTCTCTATTTTAACAGACCACAAGCCATTGGTCTATGCGTTCCGGAAGAAGTCGGGAAATGCCTCCCCCCGACAAGAGCGTCAATTAGACCTCATTGGGCAATATTCCACGGAGATAAGGCATATCTCCGGTAAACAGAATGTCACGGCGGACGCCCTTTCTCGAATCGATACGATTCATTTGCGTACCGCCTTGAATAACACTGACCTTGCCCTAGCTCAAGAGGAGGACGAACAGCTCAAGTCCCTCCTAACTGCCGATACGGCACTAGAGCTTAAGAAAATTACCCTTCGCGACCCTTTGGGCGAAATCTGGTGTGATGTCTCCACTGGAACCGCTAGACCTTACATTCCCGAGAAACTTCGTAAGGGCGTGTTCCAGGTTTACCACAACCCAGCCCACCCCAGCGGCCGAGCAACAGCCGCTGCTGTCCGTCGCAAATTCATTTGGCCCCGGATGAACAAAGATCTCACCGGTTGGGCCCGTGCTTGTCTCCAGTGCCAGCGCTGCAAGGTAGCGCGACATAATGTACTGGAGCCAGCGCAATTCAAGCTTCCCACGGCACGCTTCGCCCATGTCCACATAGACATAGTGGGACCGCTTACTCCATCAAGAGGATTTTCTTATATCCTCACTATGATGGATCGCTGCACGCGATGGCCAGAGGCGACACCTCTCCGGGCAGTTACTGCCGAATCAGTCGCCAAGGCCTTTTATTCAACTTGGGTCACACGCTTCGGTGTACCAACCACCATTACTTCGGACCGAGGTCCACAATTTGAGGCGACAATTTTTAGGCAGCTAACAGATCTTCTCGGCTGCCAAAGAAGTCGTACCACCGCCTACCATCCGCAATCAAATGGGATGATAGAGCGCTGGCATAGATCTCTTAAAGCCTCACTCATGTGTCATAATGACACACAATGGTTTGACGCCCTTCCAACTGTCCTCCTCGGCCTGAGGACAAGTATTAAGGAGGACCTGGGTGCTTCGGCAGCAGAGCTTACCTACGGTACCAACCTCCTTCTTCCAGGAGAACTTTTCCTGAATGGCGAAACACCGCGTGACCAACTTCGTGAATTGGGACATCTCCGTGACCTGCTACGTAAGGTTAGGGCAACCCCTGTATCCAGGCACGGCTCCAAAAAACTTTTCGTCCACCCTGAACTGCACAGCTGCACGCACGTCTTTGTCAGGGTGGATAAGGTCAAAAAACCCCTCGACCCACCTTATGATGGCCCATTCAAAGTCTTCCGCCGCATCAGTGACCGCGTCTTCGAGATCGACATTAGAGGCAAGCGATCCACGGTCAGCGTCGAAAGGCTTAAGCCCTGTTTTCTGGAAGCTTCCGCTCCAGAATCACCTCCATCTACTGACACCGCTCCTACTCCACCAGCACAACCTCCCCGTACTCGCGCTCATACGCGCGCCCATAACCAACTTACCACCCCCTAGACTGCCTTATCTGTTTCGTGACTACGTCACTGGGGAGGGAGTGATGTGGGGCTTTTCAGGGCCCGAAGAGCCATACATCGCTCGATCCCCACCTTTCCAGGCGAACGACTTACCTCTCGGTCGAACTTCAGCAAGGTTGCGTAACCTTGCTACGGCATTTACCCTCAGCCAAATCGCCGGAATTAATGCGGTTACCCAATCGGATAACCGTTTTGAATTTATGTTAGGCAGCTTACCTATTCTGTAGGGGATTTCCTTACAAACCCCTTTTTCTCCAGCATCACCACTGAAAACATTAAATCCACGGCAAAGCTTATCACCTTGCCGTGGCATCGAAAACTCACCCTCGGCCAGACCATATTCCCTAAAAAACATTAACCCCACGGCAAAGCTTATCACCTTGCCGTGGCATCGAAAACTCACCCTCGGCCAGACCATATTCCCTAAAAAAACATTGAGCCCACGGCAAAGCTTATCACCTTGCCGTGGCATCCAAAATTTACCCCCGAGGCGTACGTCATTTCCTGAAAAGAACATAAGTCCATGGCAAAATCATCACATTGCCATGGCATCTGAAATCTTATCGTTAGGCATACATTCTGCCAGGGCATCTCGTTTCCATAGCCTTAAGCTATGGAAACAACAATCAACAAGAGTTCTTTGTGACTCGTAGTATTTGTTTATCCCCGGCATAACATGCATACGGCTATTGCCCCTATAGATTTACTACCGCCGACAAGGTTTCTGTTGACGCAAATCAAACACGTCCCTGTTTACCAGCAATCGCTGGCTACCAATTATCGATCCCCATGTGCAGAGGCCGTATTCAAGCAACGACCAAGATGCAGCCAGAAAATGTTTACTTTCAACATCTGGCAATGGCTGCACCCTATGTTCGTTGCAATGTTTAATCATCGGCAACAGAAATGATGATTTATGGCCTTCCATTAGGATGACCAAATCATCGGTTTGGGTCTTTCACACCCCAGATGCTATTATTTACATTCCTAGAAAATGCACTAGCGATGTTGCCCGCCATCCACGGTCGCTGAACGATCGTATGCATGGCATACGCACACATGCGCAATGTATGCCTATTCCGTCAGGTCCAATCACGATTAACTACATCGAGTTAATCGTGTAACTCCGCCTTCTTCCCAGTTTCTTTCGGGATTCTTTCATTTTAACATTTTCCAATGGAATTAGTCAGATTTGATGTTTCGAAGAGTGTCGGTGGAGTATTGATGCAATAAATGTTCGGTGGAGTATTGATGTAATAAATGTTCGGTGGAGTATTGATGTAATAAATGTTCGGTGGAGTATTGATGTAATAAATGTTCGGTGGAGTATTGATGTAATAAATGTCGAAATAAAGAAAACTTTATGTGAACCCTAAAAAGAAATATTTAAAGTAAGTGAATCGCAGTTATCCGAAATAAAAAACTTTATATGAACCAAAACCTACTGGAGTTCCCTTATTTGTTTCATCCTTCGTCGGAGAATTGTTGCAGTTCGAATCCGTGGGTGTTTTGCTGAAACCGCGCCCGTGTAGGTGCACCAGACGAACCATCTACCACACTTCGTCTGTTCCTCGAGGTATATTTCTTCGGTCTCGCCGATGAAGTCCTCCGCGAAGTAGTGATGCTGTTGGTACTCAGGGGGCGCCATGTAAATGATTTGGTTATGCCGCCTACGGATGGCTTCCCATTCGGTGTGGATGTCTCGTTTTGCGGTTTCTATGCTGGTAGTCGTTAGTTGTCCCTTTTCCTGCATGTTGAGGAAGGTGCGAGCTATAGTAGTCTGTGCTGCGAACTGGGCGGCGATAAGCTCCTCGACCATGGTCACCTGTTCACTTGTAAGTTGTTCTTCTTCCTTTACTTTAGAGTGATCTTGTCGGCGATTCGCTCTTTTGGCTGGTTGTAGCGGTTCGTCATTTTCTGCATCGGTGTCCAGATCCGACATATCGACTAGGTTAGTCGGTGGGTCCAGTGGCACGCCAGGCGTTTCCACTCTCTTTGCTTTTTCCTCAACTTCCTTGCGTTTGGGCCTTTCTCCCTGGTTGCGCCTGCTTACTTCCTCAATGGCTTGGCGCAGACGTTCCTCTTCGGCTTCTTGATGTTTGCGTTCAGTCAGATGTTCTGCTTTGGCGAGTCTTCGGCGTTTGGTCAATGCAGCCTTTGTTGCTTTCCCCTCAACTGTCATTGGTGCCGGCATTTCGTTTGTGTTCGCTTGGTCTTTCTAGAGCTATTTTCACTGAACTATCTTCACTGTTGTCGTGTTGTTCTTCAGTTCCTTGATCAATTGGTGTCGAGGTGACTAGCAATTGTCGATCTAGTTGCAGTGTCTACAATTGATGGTACACTATCTGTAGTGTGTTGTTGATTATCGGCTAATTCTTCTGTCCTCACAAGATTTGAATCGTTATTCTACTCTTTGTTTTAGGACTATCAATCATCGGAGAGTTTTATTGAAGAGGGTGTATTATGCGAGTAAGCTCGAGAATTCGGAACCTTGGGTTGGTTCGTATCCTTCCTTAATGGGGTTGAATTATTTTTCAGTTGGGCGCACGTGGTGAAGGACGAGAAACTGTTGTAGTAGGTGTGCGTTTTTCGTTGGCCGCCGATGGACGGTCACAACGAGCAATGGATTGATTCGTGTCCTTCCTTAATGGGGTCGGTCTTTTCACTAGACGCACGTGATGGTGTTGAAGTGGTTATTCTTCACAGGTACCCTTTGCCACGAGCTGGGCGGCGATGATACGGATCCACACGTCGCTGGATCCGGCTCGAAGGACGAGAAAATATTGTAGGGAATGTTTGGAGTTGTCCCCTCTTCCCACCAGAAAATGTTGTAGTAGTGTTTGGAGTTGTCCACGGTTCCGTTGACGAGAGGAACCCAATGAAAAGGCAGCGAGGAACCACAAAAACCAAAGTCTGAGATCTTTATTCCTTGAGATTAACTTTTATTTATTTTATTACTTAATTCGGATACACCGTGTTTTATTACGATGAACTGGTACCTGTGATGTTAACTCCGATGGTGTGGGCGCGATGAAGGTTGGTTGCAGACTGACTCAGTGGGCATAACTGCCAATTCAAAAAAGGGACGCTATGACCTCATCGTTGGTGACAATCGGCCAGCTGGTTCGTGGCAGCTGCTGCGCAACTGGTATACGCTGCGAATGTACTAGATTTCTCCAGCACATCCAATTCCCAATCCGCAACAATTACATATATAAAACTTTTTTTTTTATTTATCCATCATTTATCCGTCCGAAGACCAGAAGAACTGCTCCGAGCGACATAATAATTATGCAGTCCGCCCAGAGTTCCAAAATGACATTTGCGCAGTCATCACGAGTGCACAAAGATGAAAGTAGCCGAGAATTCCAACCAGTATGATGCACCATGTATGAAGTAGCCCTCAATTATAAACAACGAATAAAATTGCCAGCTGATTGCAACAATTGTAACGCACAACTACATGCGCCTTAGTGGAGGCAATACAAAACAAATGAAGATCTTAATTAACATTAATTGGAGAACTATACGAGCTTGTACTTTCTCATTAGTTAAACTATGAATTGCTCTAATGGTTTAGTTCTCGATTTAAAAGAAGAAAGAACAAGCAATTAACATCGTCAGGAGGTTGGTGCGCATGACTTCTCACTAATGCGCAACTTAAGGCAGTCAAGATACAACTAATGAGGTTTCACAAAAAGTTCGACGTAATATCCCATATCATGTCCTACATGTTCCATAAACTTGTTCCCCACATTCCACATGATTGGTTTACGAGATAGGTATGTCATATATCGCATATCGCATACCATATCTTGTACCTTGTATATCATATATCGTATATGGTATCTAGCATTGACTATACAATGTCTAGTGTCTAGTATCTAATTTGTAGTATCTAGTATTTAATATCTAGTGTGGCATTTCCGCCAAACCCCACGGTTCGCTTTCCTGAGAAACCCCCATAACTTTCACCCAGTCTGCATAAGCTGTCGCTAATGCAATAGCATTAGCATCTTAAATGCTTCACGCATTAAGGAGAACAAATTTGTAAACGAAAAAGCCCCTGGAAAAGAGAATTCTTACCTGCATGCATAACTTCGCATTTAAAATCCCATATAAGAGTTCTCTCCAAGCTTATCATAAATTCCCTGAAAGAAAATTCATCGGTTCATATATAATACAACCGCATAATCAGGAAATCTTACCCTTGAGTTGGCTTATCCCAGCTTCATGATGTGTATCATAAATCACCATACAAACACATTGGCTGGCGACCTACACCCAAGGGACCAAAACAAATATACGCATCTCTTGGCACCAATTAAGTCCTACAGCATACGCAAATGCAAATAGGAATTCAATACTTACCCTTACCAGCGATGCCATAAACGCAATTTCCCGGCAATCTGTCTAAAACCCATTAACACCTTTTCTTCGAAGCGTCGCGTCTATTTATTTAGCCCCGACGCACATCTCAAACAAAGATCCAATAAGCATCCGACGAGTTTCGGTTTTGTTTGCTTTACCGGACTCGCATCCCATGAATGCACATTTTCCCTTTCTTTGTTTAGATTCTTCCACATGGCTTTAATCCATAAAAGAACTAATGTACACACATACATGTGTACCGTGGCGATCTTCTGTATGCTCTCTTGGAACAGGAAATGCATCCTTAATTTAAGAGAGCCAGTTTCACCAGCTGAATTTCTTTCGACAAAAATTGAATATCGTGGAGTCGTTTTCCATCCGCTGACTACGCTGGTCACATGCCGCTCCCGCTGTCCCTGGCGCTGCGGACACGCGATAATACCCGGAGTCGTGAGAGGTATTTCGAACTTGTCGAAAGAATACGTAACTATTGTATAAAAGAAAAGGTAAACCACATCGACATTTCTATCCAAAAACAAGAGCCAATAAACCCTCGCCTTAAAAATGCCATTATACAAACATTCGCCCAAACCAAGATCATCTTGTATCTCTACTCTGACAAAAGAATCTATATCAAAGACCGGCAGGATATCGATAAAATTCTCCGTGACTTCCACAATTCACCTTTTGGAGGGCACCAGGGAATCTCCCGCACAATTAAACGTCTGAAAAACAAAGTACTTTTGGCCAACCCTCATAAAAGATACGAAAGAATTCATTCGCAAATGCGACTCATGTCAAAGGAATAAACTCTAAATAGAAAAATGTCCATGAAAATCACCACAACAAGTACAACCCCCTTCGAACGCGTAGCTTTGGATATTGTTGGCCCACTCCCAACTAGTTACCAAGATAATAAGTACATCTTAACTTTTCAAGATGATTTAACAAAGTTCACTGAAGCTATGCCGCTACCTAATGCGGAAGCACCCATCGTAGCTCGTAGTTTTGTGGCGAAAATTATATGTCGTTTCGGAATACCCGACGCGGTATTAACTGACCAAGGCACCAACTTCCTGAGCCACCTTTTTAAGGAAATATGTAAGATTCTGAAAATCAAAAAGATACAGACAACACCTTATCATCCCCAAACAAATGGAGCCTTAGAACGTAGCCACCGAACGTTGGCCGAATATCTCAGACACTACGTTAACAAGGACCAACTTTCATGGGATACCTGGCTACCATATTCAATGTTTGTGTATAATACCACAACTCATAGTAGCACCGCATTTAGCCCTTTTGAATTACTTTATGGTTTTCCTGCACGGATACCGAATTCTATCAGCACAAATCCGCAAACCTCATACAACTATGAGAACTACGCTAACGAGCTAAAAGCCCGCCTACAGTACGGCTACAAGATTGCTAAAAACATATTACAGGACAAAAAGGTAAAAGCTAAAGCGTGTTATGACAAAGGAACAAGCCATAAAACATTCAACGTTGGCGACAAGGTCCTTATAAAAAATCATACCCGAAAAAATAAGCTTGCTTCTTTATGGGAGGGTCCTTACGAAATACACAACATAGTATCCGATGCGAACTCGGAAATCAAAATAGGAAATAAAGTTAAAATTTTACACAATAATACTATAAAACTATTTTCGGAATAAATAAATAACATATACACACAACATAACCAAATTTTTAACAATTATTTTAAAATTAGAACCCAAAACGGTTTTGGAAAATTTTCCATAAATTTAAAGAAAAGATACACACATAACAAATGGCCTTTGTTTTTTTTTTCAATATATATGAAATAATCAAACAATTGTAGGAAATGACGGAAATGAAAAAAAAAAAAAAAAAAGTTAAAGAGGGGGAAGAAAGAAAGAAAATTTGAGAGTTAATATATATTAGAAATTTTTGAGTTAATATATATATTCGAACGGAAAAGAGAATTTTGAAACATAATATTAATATAATATATAATTAATATAATAAGTATTAAAATTTTTTGGATAAGAAAAGAAAAGGATCCAAGGAGAAATATTTAAATTTAGTTAATATATAATGTAAAAATACAATTTTTCTAGTGGTAAGAACTTATTGTAACCTTTGATGGAAGATTAATTTTGAAAACCATTGTAATTGAACGAAAATCCAAGTCTTTAATTAATCTTAATCTAATCTATCATCATCATCATCGGCACTACAGCCGGGAACCGGTCTTGGCCTTATTTAGCTAGTCCTGAGGCTTGTTAAATTTTCCATAATGATTTGTTTTTTCCGGGCAAGGTCATTAGTCTTGCGCCAGAATCTAATCTATAGTTACAAGAAAATTATTCTCTTCAAGGATAATATTCTTTCTCGAAGAAGGGTGGGATGTAATATTCCAGAATACTACCCTTATTAGCTTTAACACTGAATCTCATTACTTTTCTAACACATCCTTAAAACTTCCTCTTAACATATCTTACATTCTCACTTAATACATACGATTCATAAACATTCACAATATTCTATATCAAGCCAGTTACAGCACATTTAATAACATGCCCCTTTTCATAACATGCACCTTTTTTCATTCAAAACATAGCACTCTGATTTTCGTTCAAAGTTTATTCAAAATTTAAAAGTCACAGAGACTAAAGGAATACTTTGATAAAATTAGTTTTGTTCACATTATAATTTACAACCAATTAGAACAATAAGTAGCATAAGAAGAGAGAAATTTTATTTTTTTTAAGTTTGGAGTTTTCAAAGTTCAGTTTCATCAGAGTTGAGAAACAGATAGAGTTGGATATACAGCTTAGAGTTAAAGTTGAGTAGAATTGAGTTTTGAGTTATCAATTGAGTTTTTAGTTGAGAATTAGTTGAGTTAAGTTGAGATACAGTTCCGTTTGAGTTATCAGTTAAGTTATAAATTAATAGAGAAATCAATTCGTTTATGAGAAATTAAATCAAAAGAATAAAAGAATTTAAAATGAAAATGAAATAAAATTATTTTAAACTAAACCAAAGAAGAGGAGATATATGCTTATATCAAAACCTCCACGCTCTTCCCTCGATATAAAGAGAAGGCACGGCGCTGGAGACGTAACAAGGGGGAGAAATTGTTACGTAATATTGCTCCCATGTTTGGAGCTCTACTTCTAAGCATACCCTGAACCTACTTGAGAAAATACAGAGACGGGCGATCCGCCTTATCACATCGATGGGGACTGTTCTTCAGAGATACGCGGCATTATTCCGCGCAATTCGGTTTATTTGTGCTCCATAAGACAATCCGACGGACCGCGCGAATTTGTGGTTCATCTGTTGACGTGAACATCTCTGTATAAGAACTCGTTCCATTACAGAGTGGGCAGATGTGGAATTCCCTCCCAGCCCGAGTGTTTTCGGAGCTTTACAACCTGCAACTGTTTAAGAAGAACTGCAACAGTTACTTAATGGCATCTCGGGGCGCCGTGTCGGCGCTATAGCTTCGCCTCTCCTGAGAGAAGTATAATAAAAGAAAAAAAGAACGATCTTATAATTCATAAAATAGTCCCGAACATTGAAATCATAAACAGTTTACTGCAGCGCAACTTCAATAAATTGCAACGATATTGCGAAAACTGGGAACTCAAGATCAACTTTTAGAAATGTGAAGCCATGCTATTTAGAACCCCATTGTATGAAGTCACGAGCGTTAGTTATGGTGGGACCGCATGAATCCAAACTGAAAACCAAGAGTGTGGTTAAATACTTTGGTATATGGCTAGATCAGTGTCTGTATTTCAACAGACATGTTGAGGCTGCTTTGATCAAGGCTAGAAAAACATTTGCTATGTCAAGAAGCCTATTTCACAGCAGCTAAAGCAGGTTCAAAGTTATATGCTACATGACGCTAATCAGGTCTTATATGGTTGCCCAGTATGGTTTAACATGGGTCCAAATTTGATGGATAAGATTCGGGTGTTCGAAAGGAAATGTCATAGAACTTGTCTCAGATTATATCGAACAACGGAATCGGACTATAAAAAGTATTATTCAAAGGAGATTTTATATAATGAAGCCTACATTGAATAGAGTGGATAGTTTTATAATTAAACCAATCAAAGGACATTGCGAGAGCAATAATCTCATCCAACGAGCTAATATTCGGGGTTTATTATACCAATACTTTGTATTTTGAGTGCAGGCGCCGCAACGGCTTTGTTCCACCAGAGGCGTTCCTCGAATTTGATATCAACGGTCTTATACAGGATGAATCCGGAGCTCCGCTGATTTATCATGAAGGTAGATCTTCCGTAGACGGCCGATTGTACTACGATCGGAAAGTCACCAGCACCGCCTTATTTAGAGTAACATTTGTTAAATTTTCCATAATAATTTGTTTTTTCGGGCAAGGTGTTGCGGATTCGCCCTTGACATTCGGCGAATTCGCAATTAAATGCTACCCGTGGCACCACCTAAATACTATATGTGGCATCACCTTAAACAATGTCAGCAATCAGGTGACATTTTAGAGTTAATTCTGTTGGTTGTCAAATGACAACTATTTTTTCTGTTATGTTAATTTCCCTCTTCTTTGTTCAACCTTCAGACAAGCGACACGTTTTTTGTAAATCAATTTTAATCGAGCTCATCCGTGAAATAAAAACACAATTGTTAACAAGATAAAACCAACTCGTATCATTATTCCCGCTTGGATGAAGATATTTAGGGAATTGCTGCTTCACATCTAGGTATTCTTGTCTTTTTCAACTATTTATCTTTATCAGTGATCTAGAGTAGGAAACAACGTCGCTGCACACCAAAAGAACGCCGTTTTCTCAACGCAACCACGCCAGGAGACCCCACCGTGTTCCTGACGTGTGTGTTCAACGCTTGTTGGGCATATACACACAAGGTTATTAACCTTGCGCCAAATTGTATATATATATATAGTCGAAGTCGAAGTTATCGCTCATTGATACAATTCCACATAATAAACTCAAATCCCAAATTTTCCATTGCTTCATTTCAAACCCCGTTTTTAAACATAATTACATTTATATTAATGAAAAAAAAAAAAAAAAAAAAAAAACAAACCAACAACCAAATAAAGTTAATATTAACGTTTAAATATATATACTAGAAAAAACAACTTCACTATTAATAAAAAACCAAAGTGAAATAAGAACATTTACGTTGACCCTTTATACCTTAATTTAAAACTTATTTACTGTAAAATTTACTTTCATTTTAAACAAGACTTGTAAATAACATAACCAAATTAATTAATACTATATCCAAAAACAAATGAATAAGAAAGATACCACTAAGTTAACTACCAAATAAACTTAACACTACATATAATACACAAATAAAACTAAGATTGACATAGGAAAACAATCAAGTACAAAAAGAATTCACGTACAAACATTAACCCTCAACAAGGAAGATAGTTTATAAACTAAATTATAAAAAGAAAAAAAAAGGGGGTAGCTAAACAAAATTATCGGCAAATCCAAAATAATTTAGCCCATTACTGTTACCAACTTGTATATTAACAATAATTATCAATCTCAACTATTTAACATTAACAAACCTTACAGTTATAAGAATCCACCTTTAAATTTACTGAAAAAACAATAAAACATATAAAAAACACATTACTTAGATAAACAATAACAAAAAATGTACATATCGGATAAGTAATACCTCTATCATTAACAGACACAGTTACAACAAAATTTAAACAATTAATAAATGTAAACTATCGCGAAATTGAAATGCTACCGCCCTTTGCTTCTCACCTATCCCAGAAAATTAATCTCTTCTAGATTAATTTTCTTTTCTAAAGGGGGGAGGGATGTAGCGATCCTAAATCGCTACTCCTAGCCAAATCCCCAATATCATCAAACCCTAAAATTCCTAATTGCATATTGAACCATATGAGCAATAAATTAACCCAAAGTTAATTTATCGCTCATTGATACAATTCCACATAATAAACTCAAATCCCAAATTTTCCATTGCTTCATTTCAAACCCCATACTGAGTTACATGTACAACAAATTTAACCAAAAGTTAATTCATCATACATTGACTCAGTTCCTAAAAACATTGACATCATGAAATGCTAAATTCAAAACGCATTTCATGATTCCCATTCCTAGAACCCATCCAACTAAACTTCTAACAAATTCCCAGAACACAACCCAACTTAAAACACGCAAACCCTTATGTGTGTTTCTGGGAATGTTGACCATAAAATAGTTGACAATTCTCAACTAGAAAATTTATAAAAGGGCGCCAAATTCGGATTTCGTGATGAAGATAAGCAGTCGAGATCTCGTGCAGTGCGGACGTTCACAGAAACGTGTTTACACGTGTTTATGTTTACGTGTGTTAAGTGCACTATTAAATTGTGTAGTGCAATAGAAAAACAACAAAAAATATTTAAAAAAAATAATAATAATTATATATATATATATATATAATAACAAAAAAAAAAAGGAAATTTTAACTATACAAACACGAGCAAACACGTGTAATTTTCGCTGGGTGCCGTAGTCGAAATCTGTCTTCACAGATGCCAGACAACGACCCGAGCGCTACCCGGGAATATCTTTTGGAACGGAAGAGAAGAGCCATTGAAACTCTTCAAAACTCATCTAAGAAGACTACAAAAATGGAAAATCCAGTAAAACACATGGACTACGAACAAAAATTCCACGAAGCCGTGGAATACATCCAACCGCTTTCAGCAGAGGTGAAGCAACTCCAGGAGGAAATCACTCCCTAAAGCAACCCACCCAAAACAGCGACGATGCCAGTATGGAGATGACGCCTTCTCCCAACTTAAACCATAAAACATCTCCACCCAAACAACAATCATCAGCCCATAAGGAAACCACCAAACAAGCCAAGCCAGCACCGAGTCCCCTGCCTGCCCAGCACAAAAACGAAAGACCACCGCCAATCTACATCAGAAACCCGACCAGCACCAAAGCACTAATTCAAACCCTGCAAAATGCCTTGGGTCACCGGAATTTTAGCACCAATGCAAAAGGATCGAGGACTTCCATAACAGTCAGATCATTAGTCGATCATGACAGGGCAGTTAAAAAACTGTTAGAGGAACAGTATCAGTTCTTCATCTTCCAGCATCCGAACAGCAAACCAGCTACCTTTATTATAAGGCACATCGATCCCGAATGGACCAACGAAGAAGTGGGACTGGAAATCGCTAGGATATGTCCACAAATAAAAATCAATAAGCTGGACTACTTCCAAACACCGTACATGAGGACAAACAACGTAAAAAACCTCCGGATCATACAAATCCCACCTAATCAGGACATCAAGCAACTTAAACAAATTAAATATTTGTTTACCCAAAAAATCGCAATCGAAGAGCCCCACAAACAAGAAATTCTTCATTGTAAGCGATGCCAAGAATCAGGACACTTGGCGGTCTCATGCCACCAGCAAAGACGTTGCGGCAGATGCGCAGAGGAACACGAGCTCGACGAATGCAAGGTAAATCCACAAGGCCCGGAACCTGAAACAATACAAACCGTCAACGCTGATGGATCCATTACCAACAAAAAGATCACAGTTAAATGCTGTAACTGCGGAGGCAAATTTTTCCCAATGCCCTCAGAAGCTAAAACTTCTGGAAAGACGGAAATTAGCAACAACTATTAAATCAACAACAACAACAACAACGAAACCAACATTATTGCAGGAAACGAAGTCAACCCGACCCGGAATATCGTACGCAGATGCAGCAAGAGGAAACCTCAACACTACCACTCCCCCTAACAACAATACTGAAAACTTCAATCTGGACATCATGGGATACATCCAAAGCTTACAAGCCATGCTACCTTCGCTGAGAAAGATGTCAGAAATAGAGAAAAAAGGTCAGATTCTTTCACTAATAACTTCCCATATTGTTTCCAGCTCTCTCTAAACTAACCATTATCTCCCTCAACACAGAATCCATTTACTCTAACATACGTAAGCAACACCTCCGGTTGTTTGTTGAAAAGTTTTCCCCGGATATCCTCTTCTTTTCAGAGACCTGGCTCAAACCAAATTCCCGAGTTTCCATTCCCAATTATACTTTAGTTTCTAACCCCAGAACTAATGGATCTCATGGAGGTACCGTCATATTAATTCACAAAAAATTTCAATTCAGTGAAATTAGATTCACCTGTGTATCCAGCATTGAATACACAGCAGTAAAACTTTTCTGTGGGAACAATAAAGTGCTCGTCTTAGCATCCATTTATATTCACCCTTCACGACAACCAGATTTCCCAGATACTGACATTTCGCAGATTATCCAACAGTCCGTTCCCGCTCCATTTATAATCGGAGGAGACTGGAATGCTCGTCCCACAGCATTCAATGATAATAAATGCAACAAATATGGTCGCCAATTGCTAGCCCTCGTCCAGTCTTATCCATATACTTACATTGACTCCCCATTACAGCCAACTCGTGTCTCTAGCTCAGCCAGGTCAACAATCGACTTCTTCCTCATGTCCGACGATGTTTATTCAGCGGGTCCACCTACAGTCTCCTTTATATTTCCTTCTGATCATGGTTCCGTTCACACCACGATCCAAATCCCCTCTCTCGATCCACTATACTCGTCAAACTCTGTCCCAAACTTCACCAAAACAAATTGGAGAAAAGTCAATAGGGACATAGCGATAAGTTTCTCTGACTTGTATATCCCTGAAGCATCTAACTTACTCCCTACTGAAATCGATCAAGCATCTTTATGAATAGACCAAATTCTTAAGGAGGCTCTCAGCAAAAACACCCCGACAACCATTCCTCATAACTATTTAGGAGAGCCTTTGCCCAGCATCCTAACCAAATTATTACGCCTTAAAAAGCAGCTCCGCCGTAAACTTCATACGAGATACTGCCCCTTTATTAAAAGCCAAATCCAACTCCTATCCACTCTGGTAAATGAGCAGTTGAAAAAATTCGCAGATGAAAACTACATCTCCACACTTAAAAATATCAAACCAAATCGGGATCTTTTCAAAAACATCAACCAACTGGTCGTATATATAAACCCCGAATTGACCATCTCATTAACCCGATCAGCAATAATATTGCCCAGTCCGATTCGGACATAGCAAATTGTCTCGCAGAACACTTTGCAAAGATCCATGAGCAAAATAATTCTCTCTCAACTCCTGGCTTCGAGAACACAGTAAACGAATACATCTCAAACAGATTATTCCCATCTTTTACTCCTTTCATCGGTGAATTCAACAACACAAACATAGCGTCACACCCCTTAGACACTACAAATTTTCTAACTGCGGACGAATTATCCGAGATCGTAAGATCAGGAAATAACAAAAAGTCAACTGGATTAAATGGAATCCCACGTCTTCTATTTAAAAGGCTACGCCCACCGAATCTACTTCCCATCCTCATTCTTCTTAATCATATAATTAATGCATCGCACTTCCCAGAGAACTGGAAAACTGCGGTAGTAATTCCTATTAAGAAGCCCGGTAGTAGTAATAGCCCTTGCAATTATCGTCCAATATCCCTATTAAGTACACTAAGTAAGATACTGGAACGCAATATCTACCAAAATCTTCTCTCATTTGCCAATGAGAATGCCCTCATCCCTAACTGTCAGTTCGGATTTCGTAAGCGACAATCCACATGTCATGCTCTACTAAAACTCACACACGATGTTACAACCGGTCTCCAAAACCAAAGCCCTACTGTGTGTATATCTCTCGATATTTCTAAGGCGTTTGATTGCGTCTGGATCTCAGGGCTTCTGTACAAACTGCACTCCATATTTAATCTAAACTCTCACACAACAAAGCTCTTAGCCTCATATCTTTCTGCCAGAAAATTCGTTGTGAGAATAAATTCTTCTGTCTCAGGAACCCACACCATAACCGCGGGTGTTCCCCAAGGCTACATTTTAGGGCCAATTTTATATCTGTTATATACCTCAGATATTCCTCAACCCGTATCTCCTAATGTTGTGATGCTGAATTATGCTGATGATACATTAATTTACTCTAGCAGCAAATTTGTTAAGGCTGCAAGAAACCGCATTAACAACTTCCTCCCTAACCTATCAACATACTTTAATAAGTGGAAAATCCACCTTAATCCAAATAAAACGCAGCTCATAGTGTTCAGGGGCAAAAACGAGCACTGTACAAACAACACTAGACGCTGCCACAACAAAATTAAGATTCAACTGAACAACACTCTGATAAAACCCTCCAAAACCCTAAAATATCTGGGAATCACTTTTTCTAATAACTGGTCTTTTTCCTCCCACATTAAAAATTCTCTTCAAAAAGCCACAATTCAGGTTAATCTCTGTAGAAGAGTAATGTGGAAACCTAATAGTCTCTCTCACAAAGTCAAACTGCTCATTTACAAACAAATTATCAGGCCCACACTCACGTACGCGTGCCCATTGTGGTACCATATCACTCCCTCCCAAATGGAGAAATTACGAGTATTCGAAAGAAAATGCTTTAGGTATGTCTCTGGGTTACATCGTCGTCCTAACTCCTATAAGTACTATAGTAACGTCGAACAGCCAAAACAAAAGTTATATCCAAAGCAAGGATAACACAGACAATCTTCACAGCAGGGGTTGATTTTTTAATAGCACCGAAACTAGTATCAGCAACGCCAAAGCCTTGGGAAACTTGGATTACTCTACCGGAAAATATATATATATATTTAAAATATAAAATAATAATGTGCATGCATGGCTGGTTCTTCGATTTCGCGCATCGCTTTCGAATGCTGCTGATCTGCCAATCCAGTCGAATATCGGCAAAGTGTTAATTCACCATTTCTGCGAGATAAGACACAGCACCTCAATTAAATTTAAGTGAACTTTGAACAGTGCACCGGATTGAATAGAGTGTCTACGGGGATTCATTTGGAGAACTGAATCTTCAGATATATCCGATTTTGAGATTGTCGCATAAAAGACTCAACAATCCACCCAATATTCGGCTGCTTGACGCTGCACCGTACAAGACGCTGGACCTAGGCACAGAAGGACTTACGTTCAACTCACGGCTGAGTATCATTAATTCATTAATGATTAATTCACTATTAAATTTTTTTTTTTTTTTTTTTTTTATTTAGTTTCTTATTTGCAACTCTTGTTTTCTTTTTCTATATATATTTTTTTTTTTTTTATTCTTTTCACTTACTCTTACTCGCTTTTCATTAATTTGTTAGTCTATTTTTAACCCTAATTTCTAAGTTGTCCTTGTTTTTAAGACCTCAACACTTACTTATTTTTAATTTTTAATTTGATTTGAATTTTTATTCTTGAATGTTTTTATTTAATCATTAATTCCTTAATTTTTACTTTTATAATTTTATAATTACTTCCTCTACTTTCTTTGTTACCCCTAATCACGCCCCCAACCTCCCTGATCTTTGTTGGTTTCTAAACCACTGGTGTTTGTTAATATTTCAACACACACTAACTGGAATACACCTGTTAACATCTGACTCCCCCATCACTTTTTTTTCCCGTCCCAAGCCTCACGTTCTTTTCTCCCTCCACTCTTTCTCCTCCTAGAACCGCTATCCCAATATGTCGTGTGGCAACCCAACTTGTGGAATTAGCAACTCCAATGCTGATTTTGTTCGCTGCAAAGGCATCTGCGGTAAAAATTTCCACGCCACCTGCGTGGGCCTGAACAAGCGTAGCACGCACTTCGCAAAAGAATTTCCCGACAACCTCTTGTTCTTTTGCGACGAATGCACCGATTTTTCGCCTTCCCATGTCCTTTTGGCTATCAAGTGACTCAATTGACGGCTCCCTTGGCACTAATCTCAAAATGATCTCTGACAAAATTTCACCCCTCGAGAGTAGCCTTACGTCTATTGACGACATTGCCTCTCTCCACCATAAGTCGCTCTCCGAGATCACCTCCCTTATTAAAGACAACAACAAAACAATCGTCAACCAACTGATCCACACGTTCAACGAATGCCTTAATACTGCAACTCTTGAATTAATCCACACTTTTCGTTCTGATCTGGATAAAATCCACCAATCGACATCCAAAAGTCCGCCTGTTCACTGTTCCAGTCCCCTTTTGGATGACATTCTCGGCAAGCTTAACCGCCTTAGTGAGGAGCTCACATTATCGCAATCCTCCACTCATAGCCACCTTATCTCGGCTGAACCTAACCCGTTACTGGAGCTGGTTCTCCATAAACTTGATTCGGTCGCTGATGAACTTTCGACTTTCCGCTCTGTACTTGGCCAACTCGATTCCACGTTTGCCTCCATGCATTCAAAGAATACTAACCCCCACCCATCCCCTCGTTGCATTTCATCTCTTTACGACGAACTCCAGAATGTAACCCCACCTCCGCCTCTTCCCACTTCACCCACTCCTCCCCCATCCCCTACTTCAATCGACATCCCACCTGCCTCCACGACTCCCCAAATTGAGACTCCTTTAATAGTCCACTTTGGCACATCTTGGACTCCTGCTGAATGGCAAGCTCGACTTAACAAGCTAGAGCACTCAAATCTGGCAGTTACATCATACCTGTTAAAGGGCGCACCAAGAACTGCGAACCCAGTCTGGATTGCCGAATTCTTCCTGACGAAATTCAGCATCCCAGTAATAGAATGTTACCCGCTTCCCGGCAGTATGATGAAACCTAGTTTCCGCTTAGGCCTTCCCTCTAGATATGACTGGATTTTCCACCCGAATAACAATGCGCATTGTAGGATCGGCGGGATGTCGTTATCCCTAAACAACCCCAACAAACTGTCAATACCATTGCCGCCTTCGCCTATACCCACTCACGGATATAACAATAGTACTGTCCATCCCAAATCGACACGCGCTCTTCCTCCAAAATCCCCCAGAGGGCCCCACGTTCCAGGTACAACTCCGCCAAAAAATTCCCCGCCCAAGCCAAATACCATACACTCTCCATTCCCCATTCCCAGAAGCACGCGCATTCGCGTCCACGACCCTACCCAAAGTCGACCCACCAAATCCTCTCCCAAGCCTAGGGTCAAACGATCTTCCCTCCCTTTACCTCGCCGTGACCGCATTCCTTATCCCAAACCCACCCCCTCACATCCCCGTCATGTCATCCAGCCGAACACCAACCAAACCACTCCCCCCGCGTCTCTTCCTGCCCCCAACCCCAGCCCCTTTCCGCTCTTTGACCTTAAAACAGGCGCTAAATATACCAATTTCCACAGATCGCACACTTTCAATCCCGTAGGGCCCGCCGAAAGCTCAGCCCATTTGTCCTCCGAACCGTGCATAAGTTCGGATCTCTTACCCTCTCGCCCCTCTTCCCCATCTCTGCCGCCCCCCGTCAAGATTACCCAACAATCCCTAAAGACATCTGATTGCCGCTATGCCCTCTCAAAGCTTCGAAATAATCGGACCTACGACAACGTCCGCATTTATCTAGCTTATCTTCATGGTAAATCTGATGCAGTTTGATATGAAGGCAAAACGAAAACGAGCGTTAAGATCTCCATTCAACAAGAAGGCCTCCCCACCGATTTCCCTAGCCTTCGTAACCTGTTCATAAAGTTCCACGAAAATTTTAATATTCCCCCTCTTAAAGTAACTAGAGACCTCTCGGCTCTCCGACAATACATTTGCTCGAAAATGGCATCTGGCTCACCACGCAGCGAACCCACTAATAATAAACTTTTTCGGCCCTAATCGGCTGCCCACCCCACTCTCCATGGGGTCTCCCAATTCATGTCCCCTAACCATTTATTACCAGAACGTCAGAAGACTTCGCTCCAAAACACAGTCGATCTTACACAATACCCACTCCTTTCCCTTTGATATATACGCCCTGACCGAAACCAACCTCATCCCCAGTATCAACAGGAACAGTTCTAGTTCCCCCCTCCCTAACCGTTTTTCGGGACGACGATGTCCATCATTCCTTGCCTGACACCCCGTGCCGAGGCGTGTTGCTCGCCGTCCAAAACGGACTAACATCTTCTCTTATCACCTTCTCCTCTTCACCCTACCTCGACTATGTCGCTATAAAAGTTGAACACCGCTCAAAGTCCTTGTATATCATTTGCTTCTACATCCCACCTTCGCAAGCTACCGAGGCATACGAACTCGCTATTGCTGCAATCGACGGCTTAACGGAACTGAGTTCTTCCCAAGACGACATTGTAGTCCTGGGCGATTTCAATCTCCCCCATGTCCAATGGTCGTTGTCTGACGATGAGTCCCACTATATCTCTAGCCCCTCCACTACCAAGGAGTGTCTCTTAATAGACAACCTCACTGACTCTAGCCTTTACCAAGTCAGCAATATCCTAAATCATCTGGGCAGACAACTCGACCTAGTGTTCACGACAGACCCCTCCAACTCCTCAGTTACCCCTAGTCCCCACATTCTCTCAACCATTGACAACCACCACCCCCCACTTCACTTATCCGTATTCCGCGACCACCCAGCCCACAGCACACCCACTCCCCTCCCCTACCAATATTCTTTCAATTTCCGAAAAGCCAATTTCCGGCGCATAAATGAGTACCTCAGCAATACCTTACCCCGCATAAATGAAATTAGTGTTGAGGTCGCTACAGCCTCACTCTACACAGTAATCTTCAACGCCATATCCCTATTTGTCCCTTATTCCCGAAACAGGTTATTACTCTCATCGCCCCCTTGGTATAACCGCAGACTCCGCACACTCCGTAACAAGAGAAATAAGTTGTGGAACATTTTCTTAAATACGCGTTCTCCTCTGGACTATTCCAACTATCTCGGTCACTTTTACCAATTCACCGAGCTTTATAGCTCCCTTTACCACAATTACCTTGCCAAAGCCCAACTGAATCTGATCAATGACCCCAAATCCTTCTACCACTTTATCAACTATAAACGGAAATCAGATGCCTATCCCAACTCTCTTTTCTACGACTCAACTACTTCATCTGACTCCCAAACCATAGCCAATCTTTTCGCGTCCTTCTTCAAACTATCCTTCACGGACGACTCGTTCGAGCCTAACCCCTCCTACTTTACTGGCATGTTTCAATTCTCCCTTGGCCCACTCATCCCTCTGCACATACAACAACACCAAGTTAAAGAAAAACTTGAACAACTTAAAGACGATTTCAGTCCCGGCCCAGACGGACTCCCTGCTATTTTCTTAAAAAAATGCTCCTCTTCTCTCTCTCTCCCGCTCGCGTCAATCTTCAATCTATCCCTTGCACAAGGTCTATTTCCCGACTTTTGGAAATCCTCCTACATAACCCCCATACATAAAAAGGGCCCTAAAATCGATATATCCAATTATCGTCCCGTTGCTAAGCTTTCGCACATTCCTAAACTATTCGAGGGCCTTCTATACGAAGCGTTACGTTTTCGCTGCACCCCCATCATCTCTCCTAACCAGCACGGCTTCCTCTCCGGCAGGTCCACTACTACCAACCTTGTAGAATTCACATCTCACACACTCCTTGCCCTAGAGAACGGCGATGAGGTTAATGTAGCCACTACCGACTTCAGCAAGGCCTTCGACAAGATTTCCCATAACCTCATTCTCTTTAAATTATCTTCCCTCGGTTTTGAACCGCTGTTGATTAAGTGGATCTCATCCTACCTTAACTCTCGAACCTGTCGGGTGCGATTTAGATCCACCCTCTCCGATCCTTTCTCTCCAACCTCAGGTGTCCCCCAGGGCAGCCATCTCGGCCCCCTACTATTTATCCTTACCATAAACGACATAGGTTCGAGCATCAATCACTCCCTCATCTCGCTTTACGCGGATGATACCAAAATCTTCAAGACAATCCGCTCTCCCCTTGACTCCTCACTTCTCCAATCGGATCTTGACAGCTTTTCGACATGGTGCCAAAATAACTGCCTAGATTTGAATATCGCCAAAAGTCACACAATCACCTTCTCTCGGAAACGCTCCCCCTCCCAGCCACGTTCCTATCTCTTGCTAGGCCAACCGATAACATCGGTTGAGTCAATCTGCGACCTGGGCGTCCTATGTGACAAGGAACTTAGATTTACCGCACATATCGATAACACAATCCTAAAAGCCAACGCCGCCCTTGGCTTTGTAAAACGCTGGTCGAAGGAATTCCTAAACCCCTACGTCACCCGATCCCTCTACACAACTTTTGTCCGGTCACTACTCGAATATGCCAGTTAGGTCTGGTCCCCGTATCAACACTCTCACATTCGTAGGATCGAGGACGTTCAACGTCGTTTTTTGCGCTTCGCCCTCCGTGGACTGAACTGGGAAAACCCACTCATTCTCCCACCATACACAGACCGGCTCCTTCTAATCAATCTTAACACGCTTGAAGAGCGCAGAATCCATGCGGATATCATCTTTATCCTTCGCCTTCTGTCAGGTTCAATCAATTGCCCATGCTTGCTCTCCTCTTTATCATTTTATACAAACCCCCGTAATGTGCGGAACCCTCGTCTGTTTTACGTGCCCATATCATCACACGTCTTACGGCGTTAACGAGCCCATCTCGCGTATGCTACGACATGCCAACTCTTTCCCCACCTCCTTTGATTTCAACCTCTCCACTCCTGCCCTCAAATGACGTGTCAGAATAAACCCGTCCTAACCCCACCCACCTCAATTTCAAATCTCTCCCCCAGCTCTCCAGCACCGCCCCTTACCACTGTGTAGACGTACGCCTCACTGTCACACCTCGAGCCCTCTTCTCCTTCCGTGTTTTCTTTTTTTTTCTTCTTTTGTTTTTTTTTAATTATATATATATATATTTTTTTTTTTATTTTTATTTACTTTTTTTTCTTTTTTAACTACTCGTACCACTTTAGTTTTTAAGTTAGTCTGTAAGTTGTTATATTATATTAGCTTACGTTGCTTGGATTAAGCCTAAATAAATAAAATAAATAAATAAATACTCTACAATACCGCTGGTATCGAGCGCCTCGATAGACGATTCCTCGAACTGTCTATCAAATTTATCGAAAACCTACAAAATAATCCCAATCCCATAATAACCTCGCTCTTAGAGACCCCTCTAGATATCAGAACTAACTATCCCAACTGTCTCCACACCAAAGCTATCTTTGCCTCAGGCAGACTGGTAAATGATTCAAATGAGATCATATACCACAACACCGAAGTTACCCCTAACCAGTTCAAATACTGTAACGTTCAACCATTTTCCAACATCCTACGCTTTTCCAACGAACAACCGGAGAGAAATACTCTACCTCTACCCCTTAACTGACCTCATTCCACATCCTTTAATTCATAACATATATCCCATTAATTATAAAACTTTGTTTATGGCTTTAGGAAAATCGTACTGTAATCAGGCTAAATTAGGTTAAGTTATTTATATAATTAGGATTAAGTTTAGATTAAGTAAAGTTGAAAAAACAAATTCCTGGTTTTCTGACCTTTTCCAGGAAGATAATACCACTAAATTTATAAACACGCATCTATCTTATATCTCATAAAATATTGTTTGGAAAATGTATATATTATTATAATAATTACATGTAAGCAATTGTTACAAAATTAATTTTAAGTCACTGTATTACTTAAATGTACGAATTCTAATTATGGTTAATAAATACAGTTTTGAAAAAAAAAAAGAAAAAGAATTTCGTGATCAGTTGAATTTCAAAGGCCGAACCCCTGGCCGTACGTGACATAGAACCACACCACAAAAAAAATAAAGAGTTCATAGCGAGGCAAAAATTGTTTTCTTGACTTCGGTGTCTCCGGATTCGTTCACCGTTCCTCGAGTTAACTTGGCCTCGAGGTTTTCACGATAACTACAGTGGTGTATCTGAATAATCCCCCTTTTCTCCTGAACGTGGATACAAGGCTCAACTACCGAAAGTCACGTGAAGTGCTCGCAGGATCTGCGTAAGGAAGTTACTTATTTAAAAGGAGCTGACTGGACGTATGAGCCGTTCGAAAAACGCATTGGCCGGCAATAAGAACTGATTAAATTGCACAGTCACGATGATTCGCCTACCCTCATACATTTACAAATTCTTCAATGTTGCCTATGAAAAGGACTTCCGTCAGGAGATAGAAACATCGGGGGATTCCCTATAAAGAGGCAAGGCACAATTACTACGCCGTCTCCTCCGCCTTAGGACTCAACAGAGGCAACGGATAACAAAGTGTTCAGTTTTGCGGATAATAGTACGCTTGTTTCCTCCTTTTCGAGTGTTCGGCCGATTTGTGCATCTGCGTCGCATCAGCTGAGATGCAGACAGATTAGCTCTCTGAATAAGGATCTAGATCTCGTCGACTTCAATGCAGCAAAGACACAATATACAACATTCACAAAGAAAAGTGGATCATCGGTTCCACAGCTGATGGTGAATGGCCGGGCCCTCGAAGCTGGGGATAGCTTGAAATTGCTCGGCGTCACGGTCTGTGGGAATGTATCATGGCATAAACTCGTGTCGAACATCGCCAGGTCAGCCTCAGGAAAACTGAGTTATCTTTTTAGAGCCAAGAAATATTTTACTCCGGCCCAACTTCTTCTCCTATATAAATCCCAAATTAGACCCGCGCTCGAATATTGCTCTCATGTTTGGAACTCGGCTCCTAGACATACCCTCGACCTACTTGAGAGCATACAGAGACGAGCGATTCGCCTGATCGGGGCGGATTACCATCTTGCCGTGGCATCAAACTTTCCTCCGGGGCATGCTTGCATCCAACGCATCATGTCCCTGAAATCTAATTCGGTTACATCATCATGTAACCCACATTAATCCTCGAACACGTCAATGCGCATTGCTAAGAAGCATTTTCTCATACACGTGCATGACATGTTTACCCTTGCCTTATATGCTGAACCATCGGTAGATCGTTCAAACGACAATCTACAGTCCAGGTCATTGCTGGCTGCCTACAGGGAGTTTAAGTGTAAACACACACCCGACACATCGACCGATGAGACGTTGGCAATCTGCGTGCAAGCGAATTGATGCTGTACGCAGTGCCTAATGAGTAAACAAACAATGTCCCTATATTCATTAGGTTTTCAGCAGCTGTAACTAAATTTCCCATTATCGGCCACCAACCGATCATAGAATTGGACACGATCATTATTGTATTTAAACAATCATACCCATGAACGTGTCCCTCGTTACTTTCTTTTAAAACAAACATGCTCCCACCCATTCTAGTCCCTAGCCATGGTGGGCAAAGTTTCTGTTGACTTAACGTCAACTAAAAAATTGATCCTCTTTCGTACGGCGGCAATAAACCCAGCCCGTACACCGATCATCATATTTGACCAGCTGCATGTTTGTTTTTCCTTTCCTTCGCCCAACGCATGTTTCGTTTGTCTTTCTTTCCGAGGTAAAGACATTCAACTTATCTGGACGATGTCTATGGGAACCTTCCAATGGGATGCGAACCGGTTTCTCATTGGTCGTTGGGGCGAAAGAAAAATTGCTTTCCCCACCGAAAACATAAGTGGAAACCCATCCCACTCACCGTTGTTGGCTCAGCGTCGCCCAGCTCACGGCGAGTCAGATTTTATTCGCCCAAGGAGTGAGGAGTCAAATTTTTCCAACGGAGCAGACAAGTCAAGGTCGTTGCGTTGTCGGAGTCGTGAGAATTCGATAAGTTGTGTGTTCGATTCACGTGTAAATACACCTCTTGCGAGAATTCCGTTCTTGGAAATTCGTGTTCTTGTGAAAATAATTTTCTCCATTTGTTATTGTTCGCCGAGTCATTGTGGGCTGATTTACTTACCAACATTAAATTTAATATACCTATAAACTCCATCGATGTCCACGACAAGTGTTAATTATGTATTCAAGACCTTCTTTCGTTTTGTGAACAGTAAAATAGTGTATTTTAGACTATAAACAATATCGAGAAACGACGTGACCGGTGAAATATTTAATGTAATAAGAACTACCCGTGGAGTATACTATGCAGATTTACTTTTACACTGCGACCAGGAGTATAGAATAAAATGACATTTGTGTTTTAATAAAAAATCCTCACGTCGAACTCAGTGTGTTTTATTTTCCTCTCCGCTCGGTATTTCAAAACTTTGAGTTGCTGAACAATTTTCGGGAGAAGACTGTGGAAGTTTAGTGAACCTTGCACCCTTGCCGGTGCCCCGACTAAACTTACCCACAATTTGATCTTGGGAAATTCCAACGGTCGTTTCTTAATTACCCTTTAATTTTATGAATTTCTTTTGGGAACATTTTGGGAATTTCTTTTGGGTATAAAAAGCGAAAATAAATTGCAAAATGGGTGGCCTTCATTCGCGGCTATCGAGCATCGCGGGCTCATATCAGATACATACCCGATTATGGGCGGACAAATTGGGACAACTTCAATATTACATTGAACGATAAACTCCACCATTTCTCTCTTCCCACTGACAGGAACCTAACGACGGTTGAGATAAACAACGTTGCAAAACGACTTCTCGAGATTCTAGTTGAAACTTCGGAGACTCGTGTCCCTAAGTATAAACTTGAAAAGACCTATCAGATTCCCCATGACGACTTCACTCTTCGTCTCATCCGGGAGCGTAAAAAGCTCTGCAGAATGAGATATCGTCACCGCTTTACGCAAAGGGAGCCATTATTGCGATCCATTATTCACAATATTGGTACACTGATAAAACAGAGAATCCAAAACAATCGTACCCGACAATTGGAAGACAAGCTGAAGGGTATTCAGATGGACCAGAACGTTTATAAAAATGTTAAAAAGATATGTGGCGCTTCCCGCATCGCTGGGCCAATTATGCACAATGGTGTTGTTGTCAATAACGACACCAATAAAGCAAATATCATCGGAGAGACCTTCGAAAACAATCACAAACTCACTCTCCAAGATGGCGACCCGGAAACTAATGCAATCGTTAGTTCAGAGGTCCACAGTAAGTTGGACGACTTCAACGAGCCAATTGTTGTCTTTAACCCAACTAACAGCGCATACTTCGAAATACCCTACAGAGTCTGGTTAAATCTCGACACCCTAAGAAGTCACCTGGTATCGACAACATGTCATACCACTGGTTGCGAAGGCTTTCTGCCTTATTCTTTATAAAGCTCTCCATTCTGTTCAACCATGCTTACAACATGGGGTACTTTCCCCAAGCTTGGAGGCACGCTATTATTTGTCCAATAGCAAAAGTTGGAAAACCAACGTATCACCCCTCAAGCTTTCGGCCTATCTCGCTTCTCACTTGCATCAGCAAAATATATGAAAAATTCATATACGAGAAGCTAAATAACTTTGTCAGTGCCAGGCACCTAATACCTGATTTCCAATTCGGATTTCGAAGAGCGCACAGCACCACTATGGCTCTCAATTTATTTCAAAACCACGTCTGCGTGCGGCTCTTTAATAAGGAACCCACCGTTGCGGTAAGCCTAGACATTGAAAAAGCTTTTGATACGACTTGGATCGAAGGTCTCGCTTTTAAACTACTGAATACTGGCCTCAGTAGAACGATATGTAGCATCATCTACCACTTCGTTCGAAACAGAACCTTCCAAGTTAGAATGAATGGAAAGTTTTCCCGAACTTTTCACGCCACTGCAGGCGTACCACAGGGCTCCATTCTAGGCCCCATCTTATTCAATATTTACACCTCCGATATTCCCCGCCCTGTGGACGGGAGAGTAAACCAAATATGCTATGCGGATGACGTCCTGGTGTACACGTCAACCAAAGGCTCTAACCTCGCAACAAATCGACTCAACCGTCACTTGGACGAACTGTATCAGTATTACAGTCGATGGAAAATCCGGCTTAATCCATCCAAAGCAGTAGCCATAATTCTGAGTAGTAAACACTCCCAACCTACTTCTCGATATTCACAGAATATTCGAATAAAAATGGGAGATACTACGATTAGACCACAGGAAAAGATGAAATATCTCGGGGTCACTTATACCCCAAAAATGAATTTTATCAAACATGTGACCCACATTCTCCAAAGGGGCCTCGGTCGGTCTAAGCAACTGCACAACATCTTGAAGTGGAGGAACAAAGTTGACACCAATGTTAAGCTTCTCTGCTATAAGCAGCTAGTCCGATCTGGAATATCGTACGCCTTTCCCATATGGTCCTGCATATCTTCGGCTCAAATGGAAAGACTTCGGGTTTTCGAAAGGAAACTCCTCAGAAGATGCACCAATCATTCTAGAAGGCCTGACGGTCGTCATTACCCCGACTCTCACCTATACGAAGGTGCCTCCATTACCCCTATCGACGAGTACTTGCTTCAATTAGCATATAAGTACCTCGAAAACATTCAGAACAGCGAGAACCTACTTGTACGGGACTCCTGCGTTCTTGACCCTTCTCTCTCTCGATCTCTTCGGATCAAACCCCCACAATTTCTTCTTCAGTACAAAACTGAAGAAAGCACCCTTCCCAACAACATTCCCCTCTATAATAGAGGATTCCTGGACCCATCCCATAGGGTCTACTATTAACAAACCAAACACACGAACGCACAGTACAAGACGGCACAAACACAAACATACACACCGACCAAAGAGGAGATTATCAGACGCCAAAGACGTGATCCGCGTTTACTACCGCACCCAAGACCTACCGGTCTTTTATGATTTCTTTCCCACCATCCCTCTATAAAAGTAGTTAGAGAACACCTGGACTAACACTGTCCACACTATCCTTGGATACCCCCCCTTTTTTCTTCTCTTTTCAGACGCCGCGAGACCGAGCCCAACATCCTCACGGATGTGGGTGATTCTGGTTATCGCAAGATGACCAGAAGTCAGAGACAAGATGAAGGACACATATGTCCTGTCTCGCTAAATTCGGCCTTCTCGCCACAATTTTTTTTTTTTTCAAAATGTGTGGCCTCAGTCTAGTGATTGGGAGTGTATATATAAAGCACTGCAAGATATTTGTAAGGCAATTAATCAGCTCTAAAATTCGTAAATCACTTATCTTGGTAGTCTGTACCACCCAACTTTACTTTTAATAAAAACACTTGTTCCACTTGCAAAATGTTGTGGCCCACCTTGTATATGGAGCCCACTTTATTAATTGCATCATCAATATAAGTAATGCTCATAGGGCAGTGGTTGTATTTCATATAAAATAGATAATAATAAACAAAAGAACGCGCATTTCGTTTTGTTTTGATTATAAATATTGTCACAATATGCTAAAGTAATTTTAATTTAAGTTTACAAAATGCTGATATATGTATCCTTAGTAAATTGGTGTCCATTCTAAGTGTATTCCATACTAGATTATGTTTTTTCTTTTATTGCTTATTTTGCTCTCGTATTTAATGCGCTTCACATTTAGTTTCCAAATGCTAGCGAAACATAAAAACCTATCGGCGTATGGTATAACCAATCCGAAGTACTATCGCTGAGGTAGTTAAAATTCAATTCCAAAAACAAAATAATATAAATACTTTATGCGAAGCAATACCGGCATATCGAAGGCAACATGTCCGGATATAAACTCTAAAAAAAAAACGAACCTTTATGTCTATGCACCGCGTAATTCATTTGGCATTTATAAAAACACACTACTAAAATTGCAGCTTTAACTACCCGAACTTTTAGGAAGCAGAATTGTCGACGTTACAGAACTTCTCGGCCATCAGGGCCAGCACCTTTTCTAGTTTACCGTGTCGGTCTTCAGGTGAGGCCAGAGCCCCTTTGCTGCCCCACAGAAATTTCAAATGAAATTCAGTCCTAAAAGAATGATAAAACAAATTAAGCTAAGTTAAATATAACAACATATATTAGAGGTGTCATATGGTACACCCAAATTCACCCACCTAAATGCATCACTAAGAAGTTCATCTAGCCTTGAATTTGATTCCTCGACAATGGTTTTAGAATTCTTCCTGTACAGGTCTAAATTATTGAGGAAGCCCCGTGCTGAGTCAAGGTGCAAGAAGAGTATCGACAGACCGAAATCGTCGGCCTTATTTTCCCAAGGAGCAATACATGTGGTTACAAGTGAAGATTTTTCACACGCCACTTGAATGTCCAAGATGTCTTCAATCACACGGTCCTTGAGAAGGATATAGAGTAAAACATGGGGAACTGTTGTGTTTGGCGCTTGGGGATTTGAACAGTCATTCATGTCTTTTAGCGTTGGTCGTAACTTGGCTTCAAAGGTGAACGCGCTATCCGTGAATTTCTGACGCAAAATATGCCATGCGTTTTCCAAACGTTGTATCTAGAAGTAATGAAGTTTTTTTTTTTTTTTTTAATTTCATTTATAAAAGATTTTTAGAAAAAAAAATTATTTAACAAAAATACCAAACGAAAGTGATGGTATCTTAACCCTAACCTTACTGAAATTCAAGGTACTGTAATGTGCTACCATTTCTTTCGATACTATAGTTATTCATTCATAATCTCTTAAGAGAGTGCACATTATTGGGAAAAAGTGTATTATCCAACCGTCACAATAGCACAGGCTCATCAATTGAACCTGTATACAGAGTTGCGCGCATGTCGGAACTCTCTTACTATCGCAATCAGGAATGAAGATATGCTCGTTGATAGTTTACATTAATTCTGTGAGTGGGTGTAAATGCTCCTATGGGCTAAATCACCGTCACATTTTTCATTGAAAATTATTCATTTAAATAAGGTCACACTACAGCGGAGAATAACTGATACGCGAGTGTGGTGCAGTGCGCCGTATAATGTTGTGGGGCCAAGTGAGAAAAAAATCTAATTACAAGCTTATTAAAGGCCCATAAAGAAAACTTAACTAAAAAAGTGAGAGTCAAAACAAAGAGGAAATAGAATTAGACATTTCAAAGTGACAATCAGTGAAAAAAAAGTGAGTAGTGCAAAGTGGATCGGCGAACAAAAAAATACAATAGGATAAGATTGACAGAAGGCAAAGTGGATCCCATACCCTTGCGAGTTAAGGATAGGATACATTATCACAATACACACGGCACCATGATCCAAACATCAAACAATCATCATGGGTCAACACTTATCTTCGCACACGGCACCATCCGCATGAGTCAACGCCGAACGCTTATCTATGACCCAGACATCGCATAAACACTCTAAAAGCATCATAAGTCAACAATCACCTAAGACACTTATCTTTGCACACGGCACCATTCTGATGGATCAACACGGGACGCTCATCTGTCATCAGCAATCGCATAAATATGACCAATCTACATGAAGACGGACATTCTCTCTGACTTCATAAAGGATAACTGGGCGGACGTGGTTCTTGTAACCGAAACTAGGTTGCATCCATGTCACCGTCCCACTTTCCCAAACTTTTCAATGATTCGAAGAGATCGAACCTGTATACTAGTTAATAGCGAACTTCGCCATGAAGCTATTGACCTCCCACATTTCAAGTCCATAGAGGTCTCCGGGGTTGAACTGTATCTAGCTAATAACGGTAGAGTGAACATATACTCCATATACCACTCGCATAAAATCAATAATGGCCCCATTAATCCCGAGGATATCGGCCAATTAATGCCGTCCTCGGGGCATACACCCGTCATCATAGGCGACGATTTTAACTCCAGACATCCCCACTGGAACAACTCGGTCTCTTGCCCAAATGGCACAAAATTGTACCAATGGTACACCGAAAACTCCCATCCCCTAAATTTTGAAATAGTGGCACCTACTGTTAGTACGCGAGGTAACTCAATTCTGGACATCTTTCTCGTGTCCAAAGATTTACTTCCCCAAATCTCTCCACCCCAAGTATCGGCGGGTGTATCTGACCACAATGACAATAGCTCGACACCTTTGTCTTATAGGAAAGGTAACTCGATAAGTGGGTACCCCATGAACTGAACGAGTCCCAAAAACTTCGAGGCCTGGTAATCTGTGCATCGCTTAGATTAAAAAACCAAACTGAACCGTTTTTGCACTGGATAGTCAGCGGTGGTGAAAAGTGGATTCTGTATGATAACCGTAAAAGACCTGGGCAGTGGCTGGATGCAGGAGAAAAACATGAACACACCCCCAAGCCCGATTTCTTCAACCAGAAGAAACGATAAATGCTATCAAATCAAAATGGCTGAAAATCAATCTGGGTTTTTTTTACACTAACGCGCGCACAAAAAGGGATTTTGAAGTACCCTTAAATGCCAGAGCACAGTACGGGCGGGTGGAGAAGAAGGAGATAAGGAAAGGGGGTGTCGATGTATATTGGTCTTGAATGCCTTGACATCACAACGACGAGGAAACACACGATCAGGTAGAGCATTCCACATTCGTGTGGTTCGGCTAAAGAATGACTCTCTATGTTTATTTGTGCGCCTGAAGTTCACTTTCAACGTGAACTAATGCGCGTTCACAGATTGACGGGAAATTGTCTGAGCAACACTGCAACTGATTTAAATATTCTAACCGCCATCCCTTCCAAAATTGTATTTCTCATGTGGGCTACCAGTTTCCATCGCTTGATACAATTGATGTTTGCAGGTTCTGCGTGAGAGTCAATTGACGAATTAAGTGGTTCGCCAATGAGGAAATGCCCCGGACTTAAGCCCATTAAATCATTAGGATCGGTTGACATTTTTTTTACACTAACGCGCGCACTAAACGGGATTTTGAAGTACCCTATAGCGTTTGAAATAATAGTGAAGAAGATCGTGTGATTCGAACTGCCGCTATGACAGCTCGAATCACGAACAAAATTTTACCTAAGCGTTACACATCAGGCTACTGACCGTGTTTAGAATTTGATTTCCAAACTCGACTATGTTCCCTGGTATGAATTATTTTTATTTTATCGCTTGGTATACGGTTCTGATGTATTTTTCTTATCGATTTTTCGTTCGGTGTTCTTCACTATTTTTGCTTGTGAATTGTGTGTATCGGTTAGAGTTGCCACAACCCTTTAATGTCATAGCACAGTGCGAGCGGATGGAGAGAAAGTGGATAAGGAAAGGAGGTGTCGATGTATATTGGTCTTTAATGTCTGGACATCACAACGACCAGAAAACACATGATCAGCCAGAACATTCCACATTCAATGTGAACTGATGCGCATTCACAGATTGACGGGTATCGCAGGAAGATGTTTGAAGGGGCGGAACACATTCACCAAGTTCAGTTGGGCAACGACCGTGGTAATACCTATAGATAAGAGATAGGCATGATACGTTGCGCCTGTGTTCTAACAATGGAATTCATCGACGTACAGCTGAATCCCCAAATAAGTTTGCATCCTGCCGAGCACGTGTAGTACAGTTGTGGATGCGCCTGACCAAATATGGGAGTTGGACTCCATTTTGGGACGAATATACGTCTGGTAAATAGTGGCCAGGTTGGATGGAGTGAAGTACCTTTTGCATCTCTTAAGGAACTCCATACATTTGGCTGCACTTTTCGCTGCTTCAAATGTATACCATATTTCATAGTCGTTCCAATTAAGAGTCGAATTAATTCGAGTGCAGAGGATTGATAGTTCCTTGGCTTCGTCGATGCAAGTGTCGTTCATCGACAGTATATTTACTTTGGGGTTCCTCTTTGACGACAAAAGACAGCACTGAGTTTATAAGGCATTGAATTCTACTCGGTTAGATAATCCCCATTGATATATCTTGTTGAGGTCTGAATTCAATATACTCGTATCAAGCATAAACTGCTGGTTGGTAATGATGTTCGAAGAGTTTGGTCGGGAGTGTTCATATTAGTATGAGAAACTCAATGTGCTATCATCAGCAAACGAGTGAATTCGGTTGTGGGTAATTGACAAAACATCATTTTTAAAGATCAGGAAGTGAGCGGGTGAGAGTACCGAACCCTAGGAAAAACCTGCATTAATTTGATGGGAGACAGATTTGACACCATCAAGAACCACTTGTATCGAACGGCCAGAAAGATAGTCTCTTATCCATTGGATCAGGGAATTGTCCACTCCATAGAAAAGCAATTTTGACAAAAGGGCTGGATGCCAACCTCTGTCGAAGGCTTTCGACATATCCAGTGCAACAACCTTGCTTTCTCCGAAGTAGTGGATAGAAAAGATCCACTTATCGGTAAGATACGCCATCAGATCTCCTGTGAACCTGTTGCTACGAAAACCTTATTGGCGGTCATTGAGGAGGTCATGTGATTCCAGATATTTCGAAAGTTGACGGTTAATCAGTGATTCCATCACCTTCGAGAGAACAGAAGGTAGTGCTATGGGTCGGTAAGAAGAGGGGGACGATTTATCACCCTCCTTGGGAATTGGCTGAATATTCGCTGACTTCCATCTATTAGGGAAAAGGACAGTAGAATAAGACAAATGGATGAGTTTTCGCTGTGGTTTAGCGACTGAAGAGGAACGTTTCTTCAAGAGAATTGGAGGAATTCCATCAGGACCAGCGGATTTGTTTGCATTTAGCTCTTTGAGTGCGCGGGCAAAAATACGCGTTCGGAAGTAAATCTGGCTCATGGTGTGCTGCTTATGGTCAAGTTGAGGTGGAACTGATGTGGTGTCAGGCAGCGTTGAGTTGGCTGCAAAAAGTGCAGCAAGTAGATTCGGTGTCTCTATTACACTGGTGACTGGTCTGTTATCGACTAGCGAAGGAATGGATGAGGGGACCGAGTTTTGGATGTTCTTCACGAATGCCCAGAAGTTTCTACTACCTGTGGGAGAGTATAGTATTTTTTGTCTCACTCTCTGGTCATGCAAGAACTTGGCGCGTTGAATATTCGCTTTGCAGTTATTTCTAGCTCTCTTAAATCTTGCTCGGTTTTCCTCAGTATTGTTTGATCAATAAAACAGGGAGCTCAACTCTTTAGCTTTCATTGCTTCTCTGCACGCGAAATCGAACCACATATTTCAGTTTTGAATATGCCTGACCAAATATGGGAGTTGAATTCCCTTTTGGGACGAATATACGTCTGGTAAATATTGGCCAGGTTGGATGGAGTGAAGTATCTTTTGCATCTTCTAAGGAACTCCATACATTTGGCTGCACTTTTCGCATCTTCAAATATGTGGTCATTCCAATTAAAAGTCGAATTAATTCGAGTGCAGCGAATTGATAGTTCCTTGGCTTCTTGGGTTTGATATTCTTTACTCTGTGTTGAATAAAGGTTCGCCTGCCAAGTAAAATGGTGTCTGTCAATGTGTCCGCTATAGAGTCAACATCGTTGTTGAGGAAAAATAACGATTAATTTAACTTCCTAAAAAAGTCGTTCATTCCTTCCCAGTTGGCTTTCTCGTAGACCCATACTGTTCTTTTGGGAGTTTTCTCGTTAACGTTGCTGTTGGTAAAAGCCAATTTAGCTGACACGAGACAGTGGTCTGGCGTGCTCAGAGGCGAAGAAACTTCAATTGCGAATTTGTTTGGGTAGGAGGTGAAAAACAGGTCCATTGTATTGGCTCATTGACAAGTTGAGTCAAACTATTTGAATGAGCAAAGAGCTGAACATATTGACCCACAGGTGTTGTGTGTCCTGAGTGACGACACCACCGAGAGTTATGCACATTAAAATCACCCGCAATAAGGATTTCAATGTGCGGATGTAGGGTCAAGATCCTATCGATAAAATCAAATAGAGCATCAAATTCATTAAAGGATGCGTTTCTATCCAAGTTCGGGCTTCTGTAAAGAAAGCAGTTTTTTTTTTTTTTATTAGACTTCTCTCGGGAGAGGCGAACCTATAGCGCCGAGTGGGCGACCCGAGATGCCATCAAATAACTGTTGCAGTTCTTTTTGAACAATTGCAGGTTGTAACGTTCCGGGAACATTCGCGTGGGGAGGGAGTTCCACAGCTCCCCGCTCTGTAGCGGAACGAGTTCTGATGTAGGGAAATTCGCGCCCTCGGGAGATGAACCACAAACGGGTGCGATCCGTCGGATTGTCTTGTGGGGCGCATATATGCCGAATTGCGTGGAACAATACCACGAATCTCCGAAGAACAGCACCCATGATAATATCTGTAAAACAGACAGAGGTCGGGTACGCGCCTTCGATGTGATAGCGACGGTAGTCCCGACGTCAGCGCCGAGTCCCCGATCAGGCGGATCGCTCGTCTCTGTATGCTCTCAAGTGGGTCGAGGGTATGTTTAGGAGCCGAGCTCCAAACAGGAGAGCAATATTCGAGCGCGGGTCTAATTTGGGGTTTATATAGGAGAAGAAGTTGGGCCGGAGTAAAATATTTCTTGGCTCTAAAAAGATAACTCAGTTTTCCTGAGGCTGATCTGGCGATACCCGATACATGTTTATGCCATGATACATTCCCACAGACCGTGACGCCGAGCAATTTCAAACTTTCCCCAGCCTTGAGGGCCCGGCCATCCATCATCAGTTGTGGAACCGATGATCCACTTTTCTTTGTGAATGTTGTATACTGGGTCTTCGTTGCATTGAAGTCGACGAAATTGGCCTTTCCCCAATGCAGGACTTTATCCAGATCCTGATTCAGAGAATCAATCTGTCTACATCTCAGCTGGTGTGACGCAGATGAACCAATCGGTCGATCACTCGAAAAGGAGGAAACAAGCGTGCTATCATCCGCGAAACTGAACACTTTGTTATCCGTTGTCTCCAACAAATCATTTATGTGAAGCAAGAACAAGGTTGGAGCCAAAATAGAACCTTGGGGCACCCCAGAATTAACAAGATACAGATCCGAACACTCGCCGTCCACAACAACCCGGATCGATCGATTCTCGAGGAAGCTCCTCGTCCAGTCGCAAAGCTGTTGGGAAAGTCCGTGCGAACGAAGTTTGCTCAGCAATGCCCCGTGCCAGACGCGTACAAAAGCCTTGGAAATATCCAATACGACCGCCCTTGACTCACCATGCCGCTCAATCGCAGATGTCCATATATCAGTTATAAGTGTCAAAAGGTCTCCTGTGGACCGCCTGCCACGGAATCCGTATTGATGATCATTCAGGAGTCCATTGCACTCCAAATACTTAACCAACTCTGTATTGATGACTTTTTCCATTACCTTAGATAAAATACACAGTAATGCTATCGGACGGTAATTTTGTGGGAGACACTTTTTCCCGTCTTTGGGATTGGCTGAACTCGAGCGATTTTCCGGCAGCCAGGAAAGGTCCTCAGTGCATAAGATGAGCGGAAGAGTCTGCCGAGAACCGGCGATAGTTCTGGAGCACAGTTCTTAAGGACTATTGCTGGTATTCCGTCCGGGCCGGTTGCCTTCCTACAATCCAGTTCACGTAGAATACGTTGAATAGTGCGCGGACGAAATCTCACATCCCGCATGGATGACTGTACCGGCGAGATCACAGGTGGGTCCAAAAGGCCAGGATCGAGGTTTGAATTCGCCGAAAATAAATTTGCGAATACATTAGCTTTATCCGTTGAATTCGTGACTAACGTCCCGTTGTCTGTCACCAACGGAGGGAAAGAAGAGGATGCAAAGTTACCGCTGACAGCTTTTGCCATTGACCAGAAGGAGCGCAAGCCAGTTGGGCACCGAAGAAGCTTATTGATCACCCTGTCGTTGTGAGCCTTCTTCGCGGTATCAATCGCCTGGTTGCACGAACGCGAAGTTTTAGCCACCAAATATTAAATTCTGGATTGAAGCAGAGCCCATATTATGGCCGAATCTGATAAGCAATATAATTTCGTATGTATGTATACCCCGTGCCTATAGAACCATAATCATGCCGATTGTTCTATACGGATGCGAAACATGGGCTCTCACAAAACGGGAAGAAAACAAATTCCGCGTATTCGAGAATAAAGTTTTGAGGGGTATCTTTAAAGGTAAATATGTCGAGGAGGCAGGACAATGGAGGAAACTCCACAACAACGAATTGGAATAGCTATACCGCAAACCTACAATAGTGAGATTAATCAAGTCGCGAAGATTAAGATGGGCCGAACACGTGCCGCGAATGGGCAACGATAGGGCCGTGCGTAGAATTCTTGACGGTAGACCAATGGGAAAGAGACCGGTAGGACGGCCGCGATGGAGATGGGAGGACAATGTTAGGTTTGACCTTGAGAAGATCGGATCAGATGGTCGGTCGTAGAAGGAGAGTGCACAGGACAGGGAACGATGGCGGAGTCGAGTCGGTGAGGTCATGAACTTCCAGATTCCTACAGTCCAATAAATATATATATATATATATATATATATATATATATATATATATATATATATATATTATATATATATATATATATATATATATATATATATATATACATACATATATATATATGTACGTGGCTAGACCACGATGTGGCATTGGTCAATAGGCACGGCCGGATCCTTTTACATTACAATGCTAGACCCCATACCTCATAAGTAACTGTTGCAGTTAGGATTTGAAATTCTTCCGCATGCACCGTACTCTCCTGATATTTCCCTAATGGATTACCATCTTTTCTGCAATCTGGATTCATTTTGCCGGCAGAAAGGCTTTCGGAACCGAGCAGAGGTCGTAAAAGCCTTTGCAGATTTCATTGCTTCAAAAAGTCAGCACGGCTTCGAGAAAGAACTATTTGACCTTGTATCACGTTGGAAGAATGTCATAGATGCCAACAGATCCTATTTTGATTGAATAAAAATGTACGGAAAAATAATATTGGCTGTTAAATTTTTACATATGGTGCCACCCAATATAATGTGTACCCCCTATAAGGGTTAATAATACCCTTATAGTATCAAAAAATTTGGGGCGATCGTAAAATTTGGGAAGTCATGGACAAGATAGCAAGGTAAAAGGATAAGAAGTAGTGTGATATAACGCCTCAGCTCTATATAATTTATATCGTAATATAATTATTAAAATATTTATTAAATAAATCCTCTTACCTGTGGCATACACAGTCCCAACATGATTGCATTGAATCCAAAAAGATTCCCAAGAGCTGTCTTTGTATCGACGGCCACTTGAATCCATTTGCTTAAAAGCTCAGCGCGATCTAGATCAGTCTGACAGGTCAAAATTGTTACCGCAACCATAAGTTTCAAACATTGGGTTCGCTCTAAGAGATCATTCCTGAAGACCCTACCATGTGGCAGGGTGAGCAATTGAAGGCCGCATACTTGTAAAATATCTACGCCCAGATCGTCGGAAGTTTTTATTTCATCGATCAGTAAATTAATATCGATACGCGTTAAGTGCTCTGCCAGGACTTTTGGCCCGGACTCTAGGAGCATCATTTTAAAGGTAGACAAAGCGTCGCCATCAAGTGGTTTATTATCAATTGCTGGCAGCAGAAGTGTGCTAAAGTTTTCCGTATCAAACCGGGAAATCTGAAAGAAAAAACGAGCGAACTTACGAAAGTTGAAGGTTATTGTAAATGAGTTCTTACCAATTCCACAACAGGACACTCTAGGGTCAATAGCTCTTCTTCGGCTTCAGCAACATCGAATTCAGTCAAACTCTTCAGAGTCACAGAGGATGCCGAATTCGGCAAGTATCTCGGATTTTTAATTAGGACTCCCCGTTGCACACTGGACTCTCCTGTATCACCTGGATTTGAGCTTTGAACGGAATCGCCCGAACCATTACCTGAGTCAGATCCGCTTGCATGATAGGAAGCAACGCGATGTAAAGCATGCTGATCATGCGGAATCAAGTCCTTATCTTTTTTCGAACGTACCGGAGCTCTAACTGGTTTTGGTGGAGGACTTGGAGGTTCGTCATTATTCTCCGGGGTATTCTTTCTCTCCAAACAAGGACTCAGTACACTTTCGTTGGCATCACGAAGTATGTTTGGATTTCTTATAGAAGAAAATCTCAAGCCACCGAGATTTGGTCGTGGTAATGAATGTGTAGTAAACTTGACATGTTCAATAGTTTCGCTAATTGTTGATCGAGCTATCGTTTGGAAGCCATTACAACGGTTCTTTGTGGTGTGTTGACTAATTCCCTCGACACTTAAGCATTTCTCAACACCTTTTATTTTTCTCCCCTCGCCAGTTGCCAATTTGCTGTTGCCACCGTCAGATTGAATGACTTCCTCAGCACTGGAACAACTTCCGGCCATTCTCATGTTGGCGATAACGTTGGTCTGGGAAGGAATTAACGATTGGGATCTTTGCTTCTTCGATGGCAATTTTGGTGGGACATCGTGTTTTGTTCGAGGTGGAGATGGTATAGGACTCTTATGATTGCTATGGTGATTATGTGATGTGAATCGAAAGCCGGAATTATTTAAGGACGGTGAACTGATGGGACTGCCCACATGAATTCCAGCTAACATTTGTGAGTGCAATTGATTGCCGACTATTTTGTGACCATAAAATGAAAGGGGATATGTTCTATTGCATGGCCGTTGAATACGGGCCCCAGATGCAGTTGAAATTGGTTTTCCTAAATTAACGAGCATGAAGGAAATGCTAATGGGATGAGAGATTTAAAGAATTAATTACCTGCACCGACATAAAAAGTGATCAGATCGGGAACTGCATCAAATGAATCCTCTTCGAATTGATACTGGATTCGTTCATAGACAGTTTCCGGTTGTAAAAGAATCTGGAATAAGGAATTTTGTATTTCGAATTCTAATTGATATAACTGAGGCAGCACAGAAACTCTCTTTTACCTTGTTAATAACGAAGTGTAGAATGGATGACTTAGATTTGCAAGTTAATACATAATTATCCGGCTGTGATGCACAGTCTCGTACTAAAAAATCTCCCTCTTTCTGAACGATTTCCTCTGCTCTCTGCCTCGGTAGAGGGCCATGATACCAAGCATGGGAGCGCAAATCTTTCGAATCTAAGCTTAATTCCCATTCTAAGGCTTTTTTAAGGGCAATCGCTTCTTGGACTTCACTCGAGGCTAGATTTTGTGGAACAGTCTCCATATCGTCATTAAGTTATGATTTTATGTGAACTGTTGTTGAAACGAAGGCATCTAGAAGTGAATAAAATATTTGATCAGAAAACAACTAACAAAATTCAAGTGCAATGAAGGAGTGACTGTGTAAATTTACCAACACCAAGCCAATGCACAATGCGGTTCCTTTGCCACTGAGTTACCTTCTGACTCACCCCATCATTATTCTGAAGGGATGAAGTCTTTAATCCGACAAAACGAATTTTTTTTGTTTTCTTTTGGTGCAGAAGGAATCGACATTTTGCTTAAGCTCTTCACATCACTTAATCGATTGTATAGCATCCATGATCGACACCGATTGAATACTTACTGACCACATCTGGAACTACATAAAGTCGGTGTAAATGAGTAAGCACAACCTAATTGAATTAAAGCCAATTCAAGAAAACGCTTAAACAACTGATACGCGAGTAGACGAAATAAGGAACTGAATTCAACCACACGACAATGAATTTCATCCGCGCCCAAAAAGCAAGTGAAAAAGGGTGGGTATCCTTAAGGTGGTGCAGTTTTCCGGGTAAAATATCGTTGAAATCAAATGTATGTGCACATATAATTGTAACTCCAGTTGCCGACAATAATAATGCACAAAACGATTAAGGAAAAGTACTAAAAATGGTTTAAACCATTTAAACCAGCACGAAATAAGTAACAAATAGCCGAGGAGAAACTGCGGTAGTTAAACGGCGATTAACATATATTGTGCCGAATGGTCCCAAAAAAGGATGTGACCAGCGCATGCGGGTTGGATCACAATCATTTTTCAGGGATGTATGAGCTTGTGGCGAATTTTCGCAACCATATTATTTGTTTCTATTTTCTTTTTGATAACGAAGGTTCAATACAAGACAAGAAGGCCATCATTCCACTGGAAATTTAAGACAGAACACCAGCATTAAACTTTGTAAAGCAATGACGCCCTACAGTCTTACTGAAGTAAGATTTAAGACGTTTTAGTCTCAATTTGCAACATTTCAAAGTGTTTTCCACTTTACTTCCTTTAAAAACATGTGACATTATTTCCATGAAATTTTGGATACTAAAGGACGATTTTTTTAGAGGTTTGTTTTTCAACTTGGCAATGTTGTTTCAAATTAAAGTTAATTTGACAATTAACAACAGATTAAACTATGACTTGCTTTGCCATTTGCAATTAATGACGCTGCGTGACCATCTCACCTTTTTGAATTCACCGAAAACCAAAAGCAAAACGTTGATTTTTGTTCAGTCACGAAACTCTTTTTTGCATTTAACAAACAAAATTATCGAGTCTTGAGTGTAGAAAATCCAGAAGGAATTATTCAGACACTGATAAGCCCACAGGGCTCCTCGATAGTATAGTGGTCAGTATACCCGCCTGTCACGCGGGAGACCGGGGTTCGATTCCCCGTCGGGGAGCCTCTGGCGCAAGGCTAATGACCTTGCCCGGAAAAAAAAATCATTATGGAAAATTTAACAAGCCTCAGGACTTGCTAAATAAGGCCAAGACCGGTTCCCGGTTGTAGTGCCGATGATGATGATGATAAACCCACAAGGAATTCCCACTTCGTGTGCTTTCTGGACGGCTGGAGTCATTCGCCAACATCTCTTCAAAGTTAATGCTAGTCAGAACGTTATCGTCAATAAAGGGCGCTCTAGCTCTTTTTTTTTATAATAATTAGACTTCTCTCGGGAGAGGCGAACCTATAGCGCCGAGTGAGCGCCCCATCACGCCACCAAATAACTATTGCAGTTCTTTTTGAACAGTTGCGGGTTGTAACGCTCCGGGAACACTCGCGCGGGAAGGGAGTTCCACACCTTCCCCGCTCTGTAACGGAACGAGTTCTGATGCAGTGATATTCGCGCCATCGGGAGATGAACTACAAACGGGTGCGATCCGTCGGATTGTCTTATAGACCGCATATTAGCCGAATTGCGTGGAACAATATCACGAATCTTCGAAGAACAGTACCCATGATAATATCTGTAAAATAGACAGAGGTCGGCTACGCGCCTTCGATGTGATAGCGACTGTAGTCCCGACGTCAGCGTCGTGTCCCCGATCAGGCGGATTGCTCGTCTCTATATGCTCTCAAGTAGCTTCAGGCTATGCTTAGGAACAGAGCTCCAAACATGAGAGCAATATTCGAGCGCGGGTCTAATTTGGGATTTATATAGGAAAAGAAGTTGGGCCGGAGTAAAGTATTTCTTGGCTCTAAAAAGATAGCTCAGTTTTCCTGAGGCTGACCTGGCGATGCTCGACACCTATTTATGCCATGATACATTCCCACAGACCGTGACGCCGAGCAATTTCAAGCTTTCCCCAGCTTCGAGGGCAGCTGTGGAATCGATGATCCACTTTTCTTTGTGAATGTTGTATACTGGGTCTTCGTTGCGTTGAAGTCGACGAAATTGGCCTTTCCCCACTGCAGGACTTTATCCAGATCCTGATTCAGAGAGTCAATCTGTCTACATCTCAGCTGGTGCGACGTTGATGCACCAATCGGCCGATCACTCGAAAAGGGGGAAACAAGCGTACTATTATCCGCAAAACTGAACACTTTGTTATCCGTTGTCTCCAACAAATCATTTATGTGAAGCAAAAACAAGGTTGGAGCCAAAATAGAACCTTGGGGCATCCCCGAATTAACAGGATACAGATCCGAACACTCGCCCTCCACAACAACCCGGATCGACCGACTTTCGAGGAAGCTCTTCGTCCAGTCGCAAAGCTGTTGGGAAATCCATATGAACGAAGTTTGCTCAGCAATGTCCCGTGCCAGACGCAGTCAAAAGTGTTGGAGGTATCCAATGCGACCGCCCTTGACTCACCATGCCGTTCAACCGCAGATGTCCATATATCGGTTATAAGTGTCCAAAGGTCTCCTGTGGACCGCCTGCCACGGAATCCATATTGACGATCATTCAGAAGTCCGTTGCACTCCAAATACTTAACTAACTCTGTATTGATGACTTTTCCCATTACCTTAGATAAAATACACAGTAATGCTATCGGACGGTAATTTTGTGGGAGACACTTTTTTCCCGTCTTTGGGATTGGCTGAACTCGAGCGATTTTCCCCCAGGCAGGAAAGGTCCTCAGTGCATAAGACAAGCGGAAGAGTCTGCCAAGAACCGGCGATAGTTCTGGAGCACAGTTGCTGGTATTCCGTCCGGACCGGTTGCCTTCCTACAATCCAGTTCACGTAGAATGCGTTGAATAGTGCGCCGACGAAATCTCACATCCCGCATCGAAGACTGTACCAGCGAGATCACAGGTGGCTCCAATAGGACAGGATCGAGGTTTGAATTCGCGGAAAATAAATTTGCGAATACATTAGCTTTAGCCCTTGAATTCGTGACCAATGTCCCGCTGTCTGTCACCAACGAGGGGAAAGAGGAGGATGCGAAATTACCGCTGACAGCTTTTGCCATTGATCAGAAGGAGCGCGAACCAGTTGGGTACCGAAGGAGCTTATTGATCACCTTGTCGTTGTGAGCCTTCTTCGCGATATCAATCGCCTAGTTGCACGCGTTTCTGATTCTAACAAAATTCGTTCTGTTAACATCGGTGGGATTGGAGCGCCATTGCTTAAAAGCTTTATTTTTTGCCGCTGTAATCAGCTCGCATTTTTTGTCAAACCAAGGTTTATCAGACGAACTTCGTTTGATGGAATGTGGAATATACATCTCCATCCCCAGAGGAATAATCTCTGATACCGACTCTGCGCAAGCGTTAACATCGGAGTTACCGAAGCACACCTCCGACCATGGAAAGGATGCGAAGAAATCTCGCATATCGTCCCAGTTAGCAGCCCCATACTTCCATACATGGCGAATCTGCCTAGGCCGGTTATTCGCCTGATATGCAAGTGCTTGTGCGACAGATACCAAGCAGTGATCTGAGTTTCCCAGTGGCGCAGAAACCTCTACGGTATAAATACTCGGTTCGGGTGTCAAAAACAGATCCAGGGTGTTCGTATAATCGCCTCGGGCATCCGGCACTCGCGTTGGTTCCCCCACGAGTTGAGTCAAGTTGTGGCTTACAGCAAACATCTCCGCCACCCCCCCAACTGGCATTGTGCACATTAAAATCGCAAAGGACAACAATTTCAGAAGCTGGGTGGTTGATCTGTATCCAGTCGACGGTATGTGAAAGATGTTCAAAAAATGTCGCTTGTCGATCGTCATTCGGGGAGTGGTAAAGACAACAACAAAATTTAACAGAACTCCTCAGTGCGACCCTCAACCATATGATGTATATGATTAATGGGTATCAACCCCTCCATCCTCTGGCAAGCCAGATCGGACCCCGCAAAGACGCATACTCCGCCCTTAAAACGGAATCTCGAATGTAAGTCGTACCCTGAGAAACGAAGACATGTCGAATGTGTTGACGAATCGACTTGGGTCTCAGTTGGGGGAAGGATATCAGGTTTCGCTGTTGGCAAATATTGGTGGACGGCGTTTACATTCGCATTGGTGAAACCGATGTCCCTGGTGTTACAAAATGCCGTTACCAGCCAAGCGTGGACAGAGACCCGAGAGCGAGCCCGGTTATGCGATGACGAACCTCTTAAAGTTCGGTTATTTATCATGATATCTGCATGATGTTCCATCAGCCAGGCTCCGAAAGATGGCCAGGGATTTCTCCCCACCATTTCACGGAGCCTAAAGCTTGATGGGGTGGTATTTCACCGGGCGACAGGGCGGTGGGACCCCGGCTACCACTCGGTCTTTAGACGCCTCTTACGACAAGCCGGCCTAGCCGGGAGTATATTCTAACACCCTACTCACAGGGCCATTATTACGAAGAGCTCTAGATGCCACAAGATTTTGCAATATGCCACAAAACAAACAGAACAATGCATTTATTGCAAAAAAAAACACATTCCGTAAGCGCATAATATCGCCAAATTTGGCCAATTCTACATAGGCTGAAAAGTGCCGGGTGTTCAAAGTTATATTTATTCCTCAACATAGTTGCCTTCGAGGGCAATAAACGTGGTATAGCGATTTTCCGACATTTCAATGCCCTTTGTAATGTCTACAATCTAATAATGATATTCAAAAGGGGTACTCACGTTTTGCAGGCGTGTACTACTTGGGGCTTGATGTAAATCAGCTGGGGAATCTACCTTGATCACTCCTGGTGATGGCGGCCGTGATATCGATGGTTGCGTTGATGCCGGTGTTCCCTGCAGTCGCCTAAATGGCGGTACTCAATTGAACATTTGGTTTGGTGATTCCTAACTTGTAGATCCGCCCGGGTTTTATGCTAGTCAGGTCACCTCCTCAATATTCGTAGTCAAGTGAGCACTTAGTTCACTGATTGCTATCCGCGAATGAATTTATTATTACCCTTGTACAGCTAATTTTAACTTAATAGGATTTTTGTACAACTCATGTTTGTAGCGTCTCCGGAATCGTCCTCCCTCACATACGGGGCCAACAATTCTCCTTAAGACCTTCCTCTCGAACGCGGCTAAGAGTTTTATTGGGCACCCAGATCTCAGATCCATACATGAGTATTGGTAAGGCCATGGTCTTGTACAGTAGCAGCTTGAATGTTCTGGATAAATTTCGGGATTTACAGAGCCTTGATAGACCATGGTAGGCTTTGTTGGGTTTGATCAGTCGTTCGCGTATTTCTTCTTCCATATTGTTATCGGCTGATACTATTGACCCAAGGTAGTTAAAGGATTGCACTATTTCAAATTCATGCTCCATTACCCTGATAGTTTGACCAACGCTAGGTATGCTCTTCGCAGAAGTTGCCACCATGTACTTAGTTTTTCCCTCATTAATGTGCAGTCCGAGGTTTTGTGCCGCCTGCTCGATCTGGGTGAAGGAATCTTGTACACCCGAATCGGCTCTACCGATGATGTCGATGTCAACTGCGTAGGCAAGTATCTGGCTGGACTTGGTGGCAATAGTCCTTTTAGTTGTAACGCCAGAGTCACGGATTGCTTTCTCCAATGGCAAAAGCTGTCAGCAGTAACTTCGTATCCTCCCCCTTCCCTCCGTTGGTGACAGACAGCGGGACGTTAGGAACGAATTCAACGGATAAAGCTAATGTGTGCGCGAATTTATTTTCTGCGAATTCAAACCTCGATCCTGGGGTGTGATCGCGCCGGTACGGTCTTCCATGCGGGATGTGGGATTTCGTCCGCGCACTATTCAACGTATTCTACGGGAACTAGATTGTAGGAAGGCAATCGGCCCGGACGGAATACCAACAATAGTCCTTAAGAACTGTGCTCCAGAACTATCGCCGGCTCTTGGCAGACTCTTCCGCTTATCTTATGCAAGGAGGACCTTTCCCGCCTGCTGGAAAATCGCTCGACTTCAGCCAATCCCAAAGACGGGAAAAAAGTGTCTCCCACAAAATTACCGTCCGATAGCATTACTGTCTATTTTATCTAAGGTAATGGAAAAAGTCATCAATACAGAGTTGGTTAAGTATTTGGAGTGCAACGGACTTCTGAATGATCGTCAATACGGATTCCGTGGCAGGCGGTCCACAGGAGACCTTTCGACACTTATGACCGATATATGGACATCTGCGATTGAACGGCATGGTGAGTCAAGGGCGGTCATATTGGATATCTCCAAGGCTTTTGACTGCGTCTGGCACGGGGCATTGCTGAGCAAACTTCGTTCATATGGACTTTCCCAACAGCTTTGCGACTGGACGAAGAGCTTCCTCGAGAATCGATCGATCCAAATTGTTGTGGGCGGCGAGTGTTCGGATCTGTATCCTGTTAATTCGGGGGTGCCCCAAGGTTCTATTTTGGCTCCAACCTTGTTCTTGTTCACATAAATGATTTGTTGGAGAGAACGGATAACAAAGTGTTCAGTTTTGCGGATGATAGTACGCTTGTTTCCTCCTTTTCGAGTGATCGGCCGATTGGTGCATCAACGTCGCACCAGCTGAGATGTAGACATTTTGACTCCCTGAATCAGGATCTGGATAAAGTCCTGCAGTGGGGAAAGGCCAATTTCGTCGACTTCAACGCAACGAAGACCCAGTATACAACATTCACAAAGAAAAGTGGATCATCGATTCCACAGCTGATGATGAGTGTCCGTGCAATCGAGGCTGGGGAAAGTTTGAAATTGCTCGGTGTCACGGTCTGAGGGAATGTAGCATGGCATAAACACGTATCGGGCATCGCCAGATCAGCCTCAGGAAAACTGAGTTATCTTCTTAGAGCCAAGAAATATTTTACTCCGGCCCAACTTCTTCTCCTATATAAATCTCAAATAAGACCCACGCTCGAATACTGCTCTCATGTTTGGAGCTCGGCTCCTAAACATACCCTCGACCTATTTGAGAGCGTACAAAGACGAGCGATCCGCCTGATCGGATTCCTATATGGTTCATGTATTATGACCGAAATGGTTTGGCTGATATGCATGCTGTTGCTGAGGGTTTACTTTTCATGTGAAAGATATTGAAGGGTAGCTTACGCTACTCGATTGCAGGTAAGCGAAATGGCTTTGTTGAGTGAGGGGAAACCAGGTTGATTTAAAGGAAATGGGTGGTTCTTTAGGAACGGTTAAAGAACCCCCACAGTTGTTTCTTCCATCTCCTCGATAATCGCCAAATTTTCGCCATGCTACTGTTACATAACAGATACCCCAAAACAACACCCTCTCTTACACCAGCAACAAATGAAAGAACAAAGCCAGACTATGGTGACACGTCAGCGATCTTTTAAAAGGACATCGGATGGAACCTCGAATTGAGCTGTTTTTCGAATTGTGTTCGAGAAAGGAAAAGTGGAATGCGTGCGCGAGCAATTAAAGATTGTAAAAAATCGTTAAGGGAACAGGATAAGTCGGGAAAGTTATCCGTAAAAAAGGGAAATTAATCATCGGTCGTTTTCGTTGTGCTCCGTGATATTTGTAACTGGAAATTTCCCTCAACCGAACAGATATAAGATAAGACTCGATTATAGCACTCCTACCTGCGTGTGAAAAACCCTTCAGCCCATACAGACCATCTACCTCGTATCTCAGAGAATATTTTGTATCAACAAGGTCCAAGAATACACGTTGCCCAAGTGAGCACTCCACAATTTATCAACCTTCATCACTCTTTGATTCAGGAGAGAGAAAGCTAAGAATCGAGCGTCAATTTCTATAACTCGTCTCGATTTTACGGGAATGAATAGTAACTCTATTGCCACGACAGCTCAAACTCATCAAGTGACCCTGCGTACGTACAATCGCAACCTCCTTACTGTCAGACCCACTGATATGACTTATTGATGGCTTAAAATATGATACAAGATGGCTCACAGCATTGACCGCCCCTTGGGTCCGCGCCCTGCAAATTGGAATATAAAACACGAAACACGTTATTTTAAATAATTCTCTTTAATTGTTGCAATACTATTTATTAAGCATGTAGGCGTAGTAAAGAGACACGAGGTAGCCCAATTGCACGGCGTCACCCGCAGCTCGGGTTATAACAAGCTATTGGCTATTTGTTTAGAATTTGTCATTGAGTTTGCCAGGAATGCTGTAGGGGTTACAAATGCTCTCAATAAGATCAACAGTAATAGGACTAGAAACTGTAATACTTGATTATCAATTAAATGTAAATATGTGCTCTATGCTCTCTATACAAATGAAAAACAAAAACGAAACACTTGATATAATTGTAGTCACATCCCGGTATTAGTCGATTGAAAGGGCGCACTTCTCGTCATCAGTATGTCCAACGCATTCCAGTGCCGGCCGATGCTCGGAATCCCACATTCCTGGTCCACAGCGTTTGCACAGACCTGACAGGGTGCAAGGTATTTTCGGCAACTGACGGTATTGATGAAGTAGTCCGCGCGCTTTGCTTAGAATCAATTGTCCGTCCATGTACATGGCCAACGAGCTAAAGTGCAGGAGCATCTCGTCGGCCCGTAGGTTTTGAGCTATCACATCATCAGCGTAAACTGCTATAATCGCAAGGCATAGGAATAAGTGAAAGTAATCCGTGAGATAGTTTGACCAGCAAGCTTCCCACATCCGAATGACCACAGCTTCGGTGAACTCGCGTTTGAAGCAAAGCAACATCCAGCGATGACAAAACAGTAATTCGATAGCGTTGGTGTGCTTCTGTAGGTGTTCATAGAACTTTGGTAACATGATCCGGATTAGTTCCCGTAGGTAGTTTAGATTCCTATCAATGTCATTGTCAGTTGGGGTGCAGACGAAGATGGCTCGCTGCATTAGTCCCACAAAGCACCAGAAGGCTTCAGCTTCATTTTGAATCTCGCACAAGACTGGAGCTAAAAGGTCACTCATTCCTTGGGAGTAGGATACTCCGTTGTTGTAAAAGGCGTAGTTTAGTAATATATTCTTCATAATCTCGGTGTTTTGGTCATCTTCAGAGAAGAACGGATTTGTTCGGTCGGTGCGCACGACATCCTTTTCCACGACCGATTGAACGGTTCTCCAAAATAAAATTTGCTCCTCCGGTGACATTGAGTACAAGCGGCGACGGGTGATATCTTCATATTCTTGTCGTTTTATATCCAGCAACACAGCCCGATCTTCAAACGTTGAGCTGAATGAGTAGCACTTGAGCAAGAATGGCCACACGGTTTTCCGCAGACTCTTCTCGAGTCCTCCGAAGAATACACACTTCCGAAGTAGAAGATCATCGTCGATTTGTCCTCTCTCATTGAGTAAAGTGCCGTAGAAGAAGTTCGTTGTAATTTTCTTGACGCTACCTTCATCAGGATGTAACTCGGATTTCTTTACCTCCGGACGACAGACCATGAATTGTCTGTATGGCAAGTTCAGCTTTTGTTGGTTGATTGGGGCCAGAGTAATGTTGTGCAAGAAGCAATGCCACTGATGAAGCACTTGGGCCAAATGATCCAACCCGCCATAGTGAAAATGTAAGATTTTATATTGAGACTCGCGTGACGCAATCACCAGCTGTCCCGAGGTACAATTGTTATCGTTGAAAAACAAGCGAAGGGAGCGCATTTGGCTCAGGTCCACGGAGAAGCGGCGACACTTGACTAGAGTTTTTCGTTTAACAGTCGGCGTAGCATTGGCGCTATCGGGGAATGAGAGGTTATGTTTGAATGCCAGTAATTCCGGAGTCATCCAATTCGTGTTGTTGTCATCCGAAGAGTCGGACATTTGCATCTTATCCTTCTCCGTAACGATGCAATTGTACGCCGGTGGTATGTGAGTATTCTCGATACATGGATTAGCGATGGTTATGTTCACCGATGTCATCGGACTTTTCTTGAGCATCGTCTGCAGATCCTCAAACGTCGCAGTATTGCCACCCAATAGTGGTTGCAGTTCATTCTTCAATTGATGCACGTCTTCAGTATCATCTTTCTCATCCTTCCGCTGATTGACACCATTTTCCTCAATCGCTTGGCCGTCCACTTCGCCATTCATCTTGTCACCGATTTCTTGAACTGCACTACTTCGACAATTGGAGATTCCGTTCGAATAGGTTTCAACATTATTTGCAGCATGAGCAGCTTTGGCAGCAACAGCGAAAGCTGGACAATTCTCATCAGTATATGAACACTTACATAGCGACGAATTGGGTATCCAGGTCAGCAGAAGGGTATGACGTTTAGCATTGTTATATTGGTCAATAAACGTTTTCGTAGTGACAGTTAAATATCCTGGGTAGTGCAATATATCAGACTCCTGGCGAGCCGCAGTCGGGGGATGAATGCACACATTATTCTTGCAAAACAGCATTTCGTTGTCCTCATACATGTTTTCGACTGGGTGGTTCATTTTATCATCGCCCAATATGAGACTAGAAGCCTTCTTAAGGATATCAGCAATGGGCATCGTTTTTAACTCGTGACTTGCTGAATTATTAAGTCGTATTTCTATTGTCAACTGCGAAGAAGGACCCACTTGAGTATTGTGCTGCTTGATTTTCACACTGACTTAAAGGATTCGTTCCACTTTCAACTCTAATGATTTCCGCCTCACAAAATTATCATGATTTGTATTCTCCGAAAATATTTATTTTTCAATTACTTTTCATTGGGAGCTCCGAATTCCCAGTAGATGAGATCTGAGGAATTTTCACGAACTGTCACTTTGGAATGTCATCACACTAAGGGTTGAAATTTCGGAATTACAATGAGTACCGATTGCCGTTAAGGGTGGTTGTACCTTTTCCTGCATTCAGATACCGTGAATTGATTGGAAGAGGAAAGGGCGAATCATTCGTGTGAATGTGGAATTAAATCTGCAACGAAAAAAAGTCGTTTGAAAGCAGTTATTACTAAAACACCTCCCGACTCTGTGTTATGTTGGTTGGTGGAAAGTAACTTTTTGAAATGGGACGTTTTATTTCTTAACTCCCAAAGCTTATTATGGCTACAATCTCATCTAAAACATAGATTATCCTGGCGACACCTTTTTATAAAAAACGTTCACCCCTTACCAGAAATATGTCTTTCTTCTTTTTAGAAATCGATTCCGTCACCTAGTTATATGTTAGTTGTTCGTGTTATATATTGACCGTTGTTATTACTCGTTAAACATTATTATATTTTAGTCGTTTTTATCATACGGTTTAATAGCTACAATACTGTAGCGAGCTTAGGGTTCGCTGGATTAATTATTTTTTAAATAAATAAGAGCCGTTAAATCGATTCTGAATTAATGTGACATTTTACGAGGGTTGCCTTTTATATTTCGGGATTAGAGAACAAAAACAAATATTGGTCATCGAAAATCACTTTATTGTTTTTCAAAATATTCCCCATGAAGATCTATACACTTTTGCATGCGTTTGAACCAATTGTCGAAGCACTTTTGCCACTCTGATTGAGGTATCTCCAACACATACATTCTGAATGCAGCAACCGCTTCTTCAGGTGTCGAAAAACGTTGACCCCTCAGTTTGTTTTTTACGTACGGGAATAAAAAGAAGTCATTCGGTGCCAAGTCAGAACTATACGGCGGATGACCCATCAAATGTGTTCGCGAATTTATTTTCGGCCAATTCAAACCTCGATCCCGGCCTTTTGCAGCCACCCGTGATCTCGCTGGTACAGTCTTCCATGCGGGATGTGAGATTTCGTCCGCGCACTATTCTGCGCATTCTACGTGAACTGGATTGTAGGAAGGCAACCGGCCCGGACGGAATACCAGCAATAGTCCTTAAGAACTGTGCTCCAGAACTATCACCGGTTCTAGGCCGACTCTTCCGCTTATCTTATGCACTGAGGACCTTTCCTGCCTGCTGGAAAATCGCTCGAGTTCAGCCAATCCCAAAGACGGGAAAAAAGTGTCTCCCACAAAATTACCGTCCGATAGCATTACTGTCTATTTTATCTAAGGTAATGGAAAAAGTCATCAATACAGAGTTGGTTAAGTATTTGGAGTGCAACGGTCTTCTGAATGATCGTCAATACGGATTCCGTGGCAGGCGGTCCACAGGAGACCTTTTGACACTTATAACCGATATATGGACATCTGCGATTGAACAGCATGGTGAGTCAAGGGCGGTCGCATTAGATATCTCCAAGGCTTTTGACTGCGTCTGGCACGGGGCATTGCTGAGCAAACTTCGTTCATATGGACTTTCCCAACAGCTTTGCGACTGGACGAAGAGCTTCCTCGAGAATCGATCGATCCGGGTTGTTGTGGACGGCGAGTGTTCGGATCTGTATCCTGTTAATTCGGGGGTGCCCCAGGGTTCTATTTTGGCCCCAACCTTGTTCTTGCTTCACATACATGATTTGTTGGAGGCAACGGATAACAAAGTGTTCAGTTTTGCGGATGATAGTACGATTGTTTCCTCCTTTTCGAGTGATCGGCCGATTGGTGCATCAACGTCGCACCAGCTGAGATGTAGACAGATTGACTCTCTGAACCAGGATCTGGATAAAGTCCTGCAGTGGGGAGAGGCCAATCTTGTCGACTTCAACGCAACGAAGACCCAGTATACAACATTTACAAAGAAAACCGGATCATCGGTTCCACAGCTGATGATGAATGGCCGGGCCCTCGAGGCTGGGGAAAGTTTGAGATTGCTCGGCGTCACGGTCTGTGGGAATGTATCATGGCATAAACACGTATCGGGTATCGCCAGATCAGCCTCAGGAAAACTGAGCTATCTTTTTAGAGCCAAGAAATATTTTACTCGGGCCCAACTTCTTCTCCTATATAAATCTCAAATTAGACCCGCGCTCGAATATTGCTCTCATGTTTGGAGCTCGGCTCCTAAATATACTCTGGACCTACTTGAGAGCGTACAAAGACGAGCGATCCGCCTGATCGGGGACTCGGCGCTGACGTCGGGACTACAGTCGCTATCACATCGAAGGCGCGTGGCCGACCTCTGTCTGTTCTACAGATATTATCACGGGTGCTGTTCTTCGGAGATTCTTGGCATTATTCCACGCAATTCGGTCTATATGCGCTCCACAAGTCAATCCGACGGATCGCACCCGTTTGTGGTTCATCTCCCGACAGCGCGAACATCCCTGTATCAGAACTCGTTCCGTTACAGAGCGGGGAAGCTGTGGAACTCCCTTCCCACGCGAGTGTTCCCGGAGCGTTACAACCTGCAACTGTTCAAAAAGAACTGCAACAGTTATTTGGTGGCATCTCGGGGCGCCCACTCGACGCTATAGGTTCGCCTCTCCCGAGAGAAGTCTAATAAAAAAAAAAAAAAAAAAAAAAAAAAAAAAAAAAAAAAAAAAAAAAAAAAAAAAAATCGATAATTTGGGTGCTCAAAAATGCAGTTGTCGCAGCCGATGTGTGAGAGCTCGCATTGTCATGGTGAAGAGTGATCCGTCTTCGGCGGTTGGTTTTCCTGATTTCTTGGAAGACAACTGGCAAACAAATGGTTGTGTACCACTCAGAATTGACTGTTCTGCGTTGTTCTAGTGGTACGGTTGCGACATGTCCAGTTTTTCCGAAAAAACAGGCGACCATTTGCTTGGAAGTGCTTCGTGCGCGAACAACTTTTGTTGGATTTGGCTCATCTTGAAACACCCAGACAGTCGACTGCTGTTTACTTTCGGGCTCATACGCGTAAATCCACGATTCATCACCTGTCACGATGTCATAGACGTGTTTCGAAGCGAACACATTTTTTTGAGAGTCAAATGTTTATGCAATATTGAATGTATGCTGGTCCCACTAACGCCTAAGGTTGTCTCAATCTCACGATAGTTCACATGACGATCTTCCAATATCAGTTCGCGCACAGCATCAATGGTTTTCGGAACAACAACTGATTTTGGACGACCTTCACGAAATTCATCTTGGAGTGAACTACGACCACGATTGAATTCACCATACCATCGATAAACATTGGTCCTTGATGGAGCTTCATCGCCAAAAATTGAATTAAGTTCATCCATGCACTATTGCTGAGTTAATCCACGCCGAAAGTTGTAAAAAATAATCGCACGAAAATGTTGACGATTTAATTCCATTTTTGGGCGAGATGAATCTTTTAAGTTACTGTAAACAACACAAATAGCGCTCGTATGTCAAAACGTTCTGAGTGCGTATAACGTCAAAAATGTTCAACTTTACGACAGAGCTGTCAATTGCCGGATTGCAACACTAGGGTTGCCAAATCCCGAAACATAAGAGGCAACCCTCGTATTAGTCCGTAATAACAATCATTACTTTTTACCGTACACTTAACGTTTTCTCTATTATCGCTTCCGTAATAATCGCGTATTTTACTGCTTACTTCTCGCTCGAGACTTATCGCTTGTTTCACGTTCTACTTCTTACTCATCACTATGCTCTGTGTGCGGCGTATTTATACTGTTTCAGCATTTCGTTTCCGTACGTTCCATTGCCTTGAATGTTCTACTGTTCCTAGTCTCCAGTTTTCCATTACTTTATAGAATATTCTAGTACTCTGTTTCGGACCCTCTAGAATATTCTAGTACTGATTGTCATATGCGTCACACTACCCTCCGCCTAGATTAGTTCGTCCCGAACTAAGTTCATTTGTCTCTCGGGCCAACATAAGCCGCCAGTCGGTCGCAATGCACCACTTTCATCTTGGCGTTCGCCGGTGGAAGTTCTTGACCTTCTTCCAAATTTTCTACTGCTCTCCTTTTCGCGTCAGCTCTAGCCTGCCGCCATTCTTCCTTTTCCTGACGACGGAATTCCTCTTGCATTTTAAGGATCTCATGCGAACAGTATAAGAGAAAATGCATGTGCACACCCTTAAGCTCTTCTGGAGTTTGCACATCACGTAGGCGATCTAGATCTTCATCTTTAATTACACGCATATCATCTGGTATTGAAGCATCTGTCGATTTCATAACCGTATCCAATTGGTAGTTCCGCATCTTTTCAAATAACTGGAGTGGTTTGTTCTTTGGAGCTGACAGTAAACACCAACGTGCGTCGTAGTAATAGACTTTCCATAGTTCGTCGCACGTTAATCCTGGTTTCACGTGTTCTTCTCCGTAGAACGCAATGAACGTCACCTCTAGCTGTTGATTACGCCTACAATCTAGGGCTTGCTTGATCTTTCCCCCCGTATGTGGTGGCTTACAATACCGGTCTCGACCTCCAACATCCGTTGATCTCTCTTGGTCGGAAACAGTTGATTTACAAAACGCATGTTTATAAATCCATTCAGCTTCATCTTGTAGTTCATTGGGTCCCTCTGGAACAGGCGTAACCGGAACTTCGCGCAATTGCATTCGCTCAGGGATATCTGTTTTACGGATTTCATTGTCCAAATCAGTAAAGTGACCCCTTTCCAATTCATCATTGAAATGTTTTGCCGCCTCAGTTTCCCTGTGACTACGTTCAGAGCGGCGTTCAACATCGTCTTCGTCGTCGAATAACTGTTCGTCTATAGCCTCACGTTCTGAACCTTCATCGACGTGCTGTTCCTCTCCATCACTTTCCTTATCCTGTGTACGACGCAGACACTTGGAACGCTTTCTGCCTTCGACTTTCAAACCAAGATTCTCTTCAATAAGGTCACAGTCGCCGTCTTCCTCTCCATCACTTTCTTCGTCCTGTGTACGACGCAGACGCTTGGAACGCTTTCTGCCTTCGACTTTCAAACCAAGATTCTCTTCAATAAGGTCACAGTCGTCGTCTTCCAGTCGGTCGTCCAACTCGTCATCATCATTGTAAATCCGTTTCAGGGAACGGCCTGAAGCATCAGTGTCTTCATCATCACTGCCGTCCTCTTCAATCGGGTTATCATCGATGAAATCCTTCAGTTCTTCACATAACACATCATCGTCATTTTCCTCCTCTTCCTCACTGCTGTCGGCCATAGCTTTGCTCTTCCTGAGTTTTTTCATTTCATGTGGCTCCAATTCCTCCTCATCCTCAGCTTCTTCCGCTTCCGAGTCCCAGAATTCTTTCATACACTGCCTTTGGGCATCCAATTTTGCCTTAAACTCTGCAGCTCGCGCGTCCAATTTTGCATTAACGTCTGCAGCTTGCGCATCCAATTTTGCATTAAACTCTGCAGCTCGCGCGTCTAATTTTACAGCTCGCGCATCCAATTTTGCAGCTTGCGTATCTAATTTTGAAATTACGGTGTCAAATTTTGCATTAACATCTGTAGCTTGTGCGTCCAATTTTGCCATCATAATCCTGAACATCCTCGAAATGTCCGACGGTTGCGAACTCTTCTCCGAATGTCGATCTGCCATCGTCACAATACACTTCCACAGACTTATTTATTTCACCAATAATTAATCCCACTTCTGACACCAATTGTAGCGAACTTAGGGTTCGCTGGATTAATTATTTTTAAAATAAATAAGAGCCGTTAAATCGATTCTGAATTAATGTGACATTTTATTAGTCCGTAATAACAATCATTACTTTTTACCGTACACTTAACGTTTTCTTTATTATCGCTTCCGTCATTATCGCGTATTTTACTGCTTACTTCTCGCTTGTTTCACGTTCTACTTCTTACTCATCACTATGCTCTGTGTGCGGCGTATTTATACTGTTTCAGCGTTTCGTTTCCGCCCGTTCCATTGCCTTGAATGTTCTACTGTTCCTAGTCTCCAGTTTTCCATTACTTTATAGAATATTCTAGTACTCTGTTCCGGACTCTCTAGAATATTCTAGTACTGATTGTCATATGCGTCACAATACCAACAAAATACACTCCTTTTTTTTCTTTTGTTCGTAGTCTCTCGATCTTCCGAGAGGACGGTGATTTATTTATTTTAACGTGGGGGCATAAGTTGCCCCCACGGAATCTATCTTAAGACTAAAGTACAATATTATAGTACCATACCTGCTAACTTAAATTAGCTTACATAACTAAAATATAATATAGGTAGATAGCGAGAATGGGAGGAAAAGCAAATGAAATGAAAACGCGAAACTTGATCCGAGCACTGGATCCTGGCAAGAGGGCGAGCCCATAGATCGCTGGGGACATACCACTGATCGACAAAGTGCTGATCTGGCATTTCCAGGATGGTCGCATGTACTTTGCGACGTTCTGTGGGAATCGTAGCGTCAACCGAACCGATGAACTCGGGTCATGCTGCACGGTGCCATAGTGTGGAGCGAAAAATATTGTAGCGAGCTTAGGGTTCGCTGGATTAATTATTTTTAATAAATAAGAGCCGTTAAATCGATTTTGAATCAAAGTAACACTTTATTAGTCCGTTAATAACAACCGTTACTTTTATCTTACCTTAACGATTTCTTGACTTATCGCTTCCCTACTTATCCCGTCTTTGACTCTGCTTACTTCTTACTTCTTCTTCTCGATCTGCGTGTGACGTATGTATATCGTTTCTTCATTCTGATTCGGTATTTCGTTTCCGTCCGTTCCATAGCCTGGTCATAGTCTCCAGTTTTCCAGTACTTTCTAGAATACTCTAGTACTTTGTTTCGGACTATCTAGAATATTCTAGTACTGATTGTCATATGCGTCACACCACCCTCCGCCTAGATTAGTTCTTCCCAAACTAAGTTCACTGGTCTCCTGGATTAACAAAAGTTGCCAGTCGGTCACGATCTACCACTTTCATCTTGGCGTTCGATCTTTGCTGAATCCTATAGACAACGTCGTTAATTCTTGTGAGAATCTTAAACGGTCCTTCCCAATGTTGCTGCAACTTCGGAGACCTTCCTTTTTGCCGATGAGGGTTATAAAGCCACACGTTATCGCCTGCATTAAATCCGAATGCATTGGATCGAACCTCGTACTTTGTTTTCATCCTTTCACTTCATACTTTGATTTGCTTTCGAACCAAATGATGAATCTCATCGAGGCGATTTCTCCATTCGCCTATGTAGTCTTCGGTCTTATCTATGGCGTCTGGAGGTATTCCGAATCGCAGATCGGCTGGTGATCGTATCTCTCGTCCAAATATAATTCTTGCTGGAGAATGGCTCGTGATTAGTGATTAGCCGATCTATAACTCATGAGAAAAGTTTGTACATATTTCTCCCAATCTCGTTGGTGATCACTAACGACCTTCGATAAATGCTCTTTTATTGCTCGGTTGAACCTTTCGACCATTCCGCCTGACTGTGGATGTAAGGGTGTGGACCTGGTTTTCCTTACGCCCAATGCCGCACACATGCCTTGAAATATCTGTCATTCGAAGTTTCGGCCTTGATCGGAATGAAGCTCACAGGGAACTCCATATCTGCTCATCGAATTATTGATAAGCTGCTAAATATTGTTTGTTGCTTCTTGGTTTGGAATTGGAAGGACTTCCACACACTTGCTGAAGTAATCCATGATGACCAACACGTTGTTGTTGTCGTTTGTTTTTGGGAATGGTCCTGAGATATCAACCGCAATTCTCTCGAAAGGGGCACCCACGTTGTACTGCTTCATAGCGCTCCTTGGTTTTGCTTTTGGTCCTTTGATCGCAATGCAAGTTGGCAACTTCCTACACCAATATTCGACGTTATCCCTCATGTGAAGCCAGCAAAATCGAAAGTGTCTTATTAACTCCCAAATGTCCACCGGAGGCCCCGTCGTGCATTTCTGTTAGAACGTCTTTCACTTTTGATGGTGGGACTAGAATCTGCATTCGATGGGATTTTCCGTCCGCGGCTTCCTATTTACGCTTAAGAATACCATCTTCCACCAGCAAGGAATTCCATTGTGCCCAATATGCCTTAAATGTTCCACTCTTGTCGGAAATATTGTTCCAAGTTGGCCGCTCGTTCTTTTCTTTGTATTCCAGAATTAGTGACATATCTTCATCCTGAAGTTGAGCTGCGCGTATAGCATCACTCGTCCACCCATCTAGTACTTCTGCTTGTACATTTCGCAGGTCGTATGCTCCTTCTTTATCTTCCGCTCTATGACAATGTTTACAATCTGGCTTACATGGTCTTCTTGATAGAGCATCAGCGTTATTATGCACCTTCCCTTGACGGTGGGAAATTTGGAAATCGTACGTTTGAAGTCGTTCGATCCATCGAGCTATTTGTCCTTCGGGATTCTTAAAATTTAGCAACCATTTCAGGGCGGCATGATCCGTCCGAAGGTGGAATCGACGTCCGCAGAGGTATTTATGGAAATTCTTAACGGCTTCTACGACAGCCAGCAGTTCCTTTCTTGTTGCGCAGTAATTTCTCTCTGGCTTAGATAGAACTTGACTATAATATGCGACAACTCTCTCTTTACCATCGACTTCCTGTGACGACACTGCTCCGATTCCTGTGTTACTTCCATCAGTATCCAATATAAACGGCGATCCGATCTTGGGAATGCCAATGTTGGAGTGTTACATAACTCGGCCTTCAATGTGTTGAATGCTGCCTCACACTTTTCTGTCCAATTGAATTTCTTGTCTTTACCCGTTAGTTCGTGTAGGGCTTTAGCCACGTTAGCGAAACCTTTAACAAACCGTCGGTAATATGTGGCTAGTCCCATAAAGCTTCTTAACTGTTGCTTATCTTCTGGAGTAGGCCACTCCTGGATAGCTGCTATCTTATCAGGATCCGTTTGGACTCCTGCAGATGAAACGATGTGTCTCAGGAATTTTACTCTCCTTTGAAAGAGTTCAAATTTCTTCGAATTGAGCTTTAAGTTGGCCTGTCTTAGTCGTTCGAAGACGGAGTCCAGATTATTGATGTGTTCTGGTAAATTCCTTCCGACAACGATGATATCGTCCAAGTACACAAGACACGTCTTCCATGTAACTCCCCGTAGAACACTTTCCATTAATCGTTCAAACGTTGCTGGAGCATTACACAATCCAAAAGGCATCACGTTGAATTCATAAAGTCCGTTTCCGGTAGTAAACGCTGTCTTCTCCTTGTCCTCCTCCTTCACTTCCACTTGCCAGTAACCGCTTTTTAGGTCCAATGTTGAAAACCACTGAGCTCCAGAAAGGGTATCTAGTGTGTCGTCGATTCGAGGAAGTGGGTAACTGTCTTTCTTCGTAACGTCGTTTAACCGGCGGTAGTCGACACAAAATCTAGTTGTCCCATCCTTCTTCTTGACGAGCACTACCGGCGAAGCCCATGGGCTCGATGATTTCTCGATGACTCCTTGCTCTTCCATATCTCGAATCATGTTGCCTACTTCTGATTGTTTGGCCAACGGTAGTCGACGAGGTAGCTGTCTTATAGGTCTTGACTCACCCGTGTCAATGCGATGTTTAACTATACCGGTGCGTCCGAATTTATCATTTTCTGTCACAAAAATATCAGAAAAATCATTCAGCAGTGATTCAACGCTTGTCTTTTCTCCGTCTGTTAATCCGATTTTCTGGGGCATCAGCCTATTAACCACAGGAGTGCACCAGAGGGCTGTTGAATTGAGTGGTCCTCTCCCCTTGTCTGAATTGAGCTTATCATTGACACGGCTGCACATTTTGCGATTACCTCTCCTTTTCTTATTGGGATCGGCTCCTTGGACGCATTTAGTACTCTGACGGGTACGATGTGTTTCTTCGCATCGATAAGGGCTTTCCCAACAAGGATGTTCCCCTTACGCTGATTTTGTACAGCTTCGGTGATGTAAAATCGATTGTCACCGGAATCACTCTCGAGGCTGGTCCAAATTACCGAGTCCGAACGAGCTGGGATCTCATCCTCCTCACGCGCATAACATTTCAGTCTTCGCAATTGTTCGTCCTGCAATGTAATAGCAACCTCCAAGTTACCGATTCGCAGTGTTCTTTGACCGATATCTAGAACAACTTGGTGCTCCTTCATGAAGTCCATTCCAAGAATGCATTCGTCCGTAATATCGGCAACCAAAAATTTGTGGGAGATGGAAATATTGCCCAGCACTATTATGCTCTCGACTTCTCCGTAGACTGTCGATCATTCTCCTGTGGCAGTCCTCAAAGCGTATCTTCTATTCTTATTAAGGGCAATTTGGCCCACGACATCCGGCCGAATTATGGATCTCGTTGCTCCAGTGTCGATTGTCACTGTTGTCGTCCTTGCATTAACAATCGTAGTTATAACCAAACTTTGGTTATCCCGTTGGAGTTGTGATATAGTTACGATGCTGGGGCTACACATTCCACCAGGCGACTTTCGCCCCTTAAAGTCTGCCCTTACAAGTTTCCCGAGCTATTGGCCTCAGGTTGGTCCGTTGATAGTCTCCTCTTATGATTAGCTCATGAACAACAATTCTCACTTGATGTTTCATTCATTCGTCGACGTTTCCTACAGTCAACAGAGATGTGGCCGACTTCGCCGCATGTCCAACACTTCATATCAGGTCTCGGGGTTCTCCGTTGTACATGCCCGATTCTTTGGCTGGAACATTCCTGGACGGACGTTTCTCGGACTCTATATGTACTCCTGGTAGCCAGTTTAACAGATTCATAAGCCAATGCGAACGCGAGTATTTCATTAGTCGTCTTCTTTCCTGCCAAACGAACGGCCGGTTGCAAGTACCGATCTTCGAGTGCGTTTATAAATGCATCCATTGCTACCTCGTTCAGAAATTCCTTAGTCATATTTGAATAAAACAAGTTTGCCAATCGCTCAATGTCTGCCTGCAACTGTTGAAAATTTTCTCCGGGTTTCTGCGTTCTGCTCCGCAGTTGCATGCGGTAGACCTGCTGCATGTGGTTGTCTCCATACCTAGCTTCAAGGCCGTCTCTTACCGCTTGGAAATCTGTTTGCTTCTCTGCTGGTATGGTTTGTAGCAATTCTGCAGCCACCCCGCGGAGTGACAAGATTAGTGATGTTGACTTTTGCTCATCCGACCACTTATTATAATTGGCCGCGGCGTCAAACTGACGTATAAACACGGAGAAGGGTCCCGTTCCATCGAAGGTTGGCGGTTGCATCCTTGTATCTTTGTAGTCGTGTTGATTGCCTGGCGATGTCTTATTTCTCTAAACACACTCAAGTCTCTTTTCGATTCGTGTTATTTCATCGGTGACTTTCTTGAATTCAGCTTCGTTTTTTATATCTAGATTTTCTACTTCGTTTCGAATTTCGTCTTTAAAGTGTTGAAAATTACATTTCATCCACTGCGTTTGGGCATCCAACTTTGCATTAACATCTGCAGCTTGCGCGTCCAATTTTGAATTTTGGGCGTCGAATTTTGAATTTACGGTGTCGAATTTTGCATTAACATCTGTAGCTTGTGCGTCCAATTTTATCATCATCATCCTGAGCATCTCCGAAATGTCCAACTGTGGCGAACTCTTCTCCGTTACATTGGCACCATCTTGACTCGGTGTTTCTTCTTCATCCGGACAGTCTGGCGCAATCGCAAAAACATATGTGTCAACATCAATACCCTCTTCCTCCATTGCTGCTTGCAGACGCTGTCGAAGAATTTGCTTCTGTCCTCTGCTATCCAGATTCCGGTCCTCTAGTTCCTTCTTCAATTCAGGAACGCGAGGTTCCTCCAAATGTCGATCTGACATAGTCACAACACACTTTCACAGACTTTTTCACTTAAACAATAATTAACCCACTTCTGACACCAATTGTAGCGAGCTTAGGGTTCGCTGGATTAATTATTTTTAATAAATAAGAGCCGTTAAATCGATTTTGAATTAATCTAACACTTTATTAGTCCATTAATCACAACCGTTACTTTTACCGTACACAACGATTTCTTGACTTATCGCTTCCGTACTTATCGCGTATTTTACTTCTTACTTATCGCTTGCTTCTCACTCGAGACTTACTACTTTCTACTTGTCCCCATGAGCTGTGTGCGACGTATTTATACCAGTTCCCCACATTCTGATTCGGTATTTCGTTTCCGTCCGTTCCATAATCTTGAATGTTCTATTATCCATAGTCTCCAGTTTTCCAGTGCTTTGTTTTGGACTTTCCCGAATATTCCAGTACTGACTGTCATATGCGTCACAATATAATAGTAAAGTAGTAAGTCTCGAGTGAGAAGCAAGCGATAAGTAAGAAGTAAAATACGCGATAAGTACGGAAGCGATAAGTCAAGAAATCGTTGTGTACGGTAAAAGTAACGGTTGTGATTAATGGACTAATAAAGTGTTAGATTAATTCAAAATCGATTTAACGGCTCTTATTTATTAAAAATAATTAATCCAGCGAACCCTAAGCTCGCTACAATTGGTGTCAGAAGTGGGTTAATTATTGTTTAAGTGAAAAAGTCTGTGAAAGTGTGTTGTGACTATGTCAGATCGACATTTGGAGGAACCTCGCGTTCCTGAATTGAAGAAGGAACTAGAGGACCGGAATCTGGATAGCAGAGGACAGAAGCAAATTCTTCGACAGCGTCTGCAAGCAGCAATGGAGGAAGAGGGTATTGATGTTGACACATATGTTTTTGCGATTGCGCCAGACTGTCCGGATGAAGAAGAAACACCGAGTCAAGATGGTGCCAATGTAACGGAGAAGAGTTCGCCACAGTTGGACATTTCGGAGATGCTCAGGATGATGAATATTATATTGTGACGCATATGACAGTCAGTACTGGAATATTCGGGAAAGTCCAAAACAAAGCACTAGATTATTTTAGGAAGTACTGGAAAACTGGAATAGAACATTCAAGACTATGGAACGGGCGGAAACGATACACCAAATCAGAATGAGGAATAACGGTATAAATACGTCGCACGCAGATCAGGAGTGAAGTTATAAAAAGGAAGTGAAGCAAGCGACAAGTAGAAAGTAATAAGTAAGAAGTAAGCAGTGAAATACGCGATAAGTACGAAAGCGGTAAGTCAAGAAATAGTTGTGTACGGTAAAAAGTAACGGTTGTGATTAACGGACTAATAAAGTGTTATATTAATTCAAAATCAATTTAACGGCTCTTATTTATTCAAAATAATTAATCCAGCGAACCCTAAGCTCACTACAATATATATAGATAGAAGAAATGGAAGGAAAAGCAAATTAAATGTAAACGCGAAACATGGTCCGAGCACTGGATGGTGGGAGGGGGCCGAACCCACAGATCGCTGGGGACATACCACTGATCGGCAAACTGCTGATCTGGCATTTCCAGGAATGGCGCATGTACATTTTGACATTCCGTAGGAATCGTACCGTCAGCCGAACCGACGAACACGGGTCATGTTACACGGTACCATAGTGTGGAGCGAAAAATATGTTACATTTGGCAAAATGAATGTTTGAAATATTACTAATTTAAATAAAAATAAAATATTATTATGAAATTAGATTGAGGCTCACGAAATGTTCAAAAAGGATAGATATAGTTTCTCTAATGGCGCACGACTAATGACCTTGCCCGGAAAAAACAAATCATTATGGAAAATTCAACAAGCCTCAGGACTTGCTAAATAAGGCCAAGACCGGTTCCCAGTTGTAGTGCCGATGATGATGATGATGATAGTTTATCTAAGTTGACGTTATTACAATATTAATTTATTACTGTTAGAATCCTCATTTATTTTCTGTATATATTTCCTCTCAGTTGGGGTTCGGAATTTCTTAATTAATTTTCTTGTATGTTTATATTTCTTCAATATTTTAATCTGTAAAAGGAAGTTTTCCCTCGGTTGGTAGAAGCCTTGACGTGGTGTGGGGTCTTAAACTACAATACAATGAATCATTCAGGCTATGCTGACGGAAGCATATGCTTCCAGTAGGGTCACCCATATCAGACAGGCTAGCGAGGAGTAACACACAAAGATCTACCACCCCTAATCCAGGGTGTTACGCGTCATCGTGTCCATTGGATGGTTTGCAGCCAGGGGTATACCGACTGTATTATAACGGCACCTCTCTGACACCGGATCGAATCAGAGCAGTAAGCAGACCTCACCATATCAAAGAAGGGCTCTGATATGGTGGACTATCTGAAACCCCAAGACTCGTGGGAACAAACATGAATAATCAATATATAAAAAACAATCGCACGAAAAACCCCGTAGACGTAGGTGTGGTGAGCCGACACTACCATAAGGGAACAAATCATCAAGAAAACACCGACTCGGCAAAAAGAAGTCGTGGGGAAAAACGGAAAAAGCGGGATATACGCGTCGGCACGTGGGATGTTCCAACGTTATATAAACCAGGGGCGATACAGACGGTCGTAGAAAATGCGAAACAATAAAAAATTAACATCGTCGCGCTTCAGGAGGTCCGACTCCCACATCAAGTAATCGAAACCAACGGGTTTACACTGGCGTGTGGAAGTACCGATACACATAACCTCAGAACCGGCTTTGTCATAAGCAACAAGATTACGCCCCATGTAAAAGATGTGAAATTCGTTAATGACCGAATGTCGGCGATAAAAATACAGGGCCCATGGCACAATTATTTATTTATAACGTACACGCCCCAACAGAATCTACGGACGAAGAAACGAAGGACGCGTTCTATGAGACCCTAGAGGAAATATTTGATGGGATCTCATCATTCGATGTTAAAATCCTCCTCGGGGACGCCAATGCGAAAATTGGAAAGGAAGATATCTTCTAACCAACTATAGGTAAATAAAGCCTACACGATGTTTCAAATGATAATGGAGTTCGAATTTTTACGTTCGCAGCGTCAAAAGAGCTGTTAGTGAAAAGCACGATGTTCAAGCACAAGCAAATCCACAAAGCATAGTGGTGGACAAAATCAGGAGTCGGCTCGCAGCAAACCCACATGAGCAGTCACGGGAGACGAGCAAAAAGTTCGACATTGATAAACTAAAAGACTTTTGCAAAAGGGCTGAATATCAAGACGAACTAACGAGATAGTATCATAAGAGGTTAAAGGTTATGACAAAGGTTAAAGAAAGGCCCAGCACATCTCAAGTAAGTCTTTTTTATCTCATTTAAATTGTTAAAAAAAAAAGTATATATAGACGTAACGATCGTGACTTACTAATTACAAGACCACGGAAACGAAAATGCCTAAACGAGATGAGAATTTTCTCGTGGAACGTCCGCTTACTACACAGATCCAGAGTTGCACACCAGCTAGCCGATGCCCTGCCCGAATATAAAGCTGACATTACAGCATTACAAGAAATAAGATGGACGGGGAGTGGTGTTATTCAATGAAACGAGTATGACATTTATTACAGCTGTCATGCAAAACACCATGTACTCGGGGTAGGCTCTCTAGTCAGCCAAAAACTGAAGCCTGCCACCATCGGCTTTAATGCAATAAACGAAAGGCTATACACTCTTCGCGTGCGAGGCAAGTTTAAGAACATAAGCCTCATAAAAATTCACGGACCTACAGAGGAGTCCCCTGACGACGAAAAAGAAGAATTCTACGAACGTCGAACGGACCCTCAAAGCATGCCCCAGATACGATGTGAAAATCGTTCTTAGTGATTTGAATGCGAAAATAGGTTGGGAGCCGGTTTTTAGACACTACACAGGTTGCCATATTTTGCATGAGAACACTAATGACAATGGAGTACGAGTCATCGAGCTGACAGCATCAGAGAACTTGGTCGTTGCGAGTACCAGGTTTACACGTGAAGACATCCACAAAGCCACCTGGGCATCACCTGATGGAGCTGTTGTATATAAATTCACACAATTTAAATATAATATGATAGATGTAATAACGAAAAGGGATAAGTAAATTAACTTACTTGGTCGACCGTGGAGCGGTCGCTGTAGCTGCTTCCTGGTCGCAGGTTGCAGGGAGCGTTGAGCTTTGTGCTCCCCTGTTCAGCTTGCTGTTGTTGTTGATAGGGGTTGATGGTTGTTTACGACATCTAACTTACTTCGTTTGTAAGTTTTCCCTTGAACGTGTAATGATTCTCCGAGAAAATTCTACGTTTGACTTGATTTTCTAAACTTGGTATTTTTCTAATTAATTTATATCTGCTGTAAGGTTTTACGGCGAATGAATCAATTTTTTGTTTTCGCCGTTGAAGTTTATTGTTTTATTCGGTGCCAACGCCCTTTTTTTATTATTTTTTTCTGCCAAGTAGAATTTGCATAAAGTAGTTTATGCAAATTAGCTACTTGACGATTTTTCTTCCCTTTACAGGCAGAGGGGGAAAATTTGCGGAAATAAGTGGGTGTTAGGGGAGGACATGGACACGAGGCCCGTAACAGAGCCACTCCCAGCCAAATTCACCACGTGTTGATAGATCGCCCCCACTCCCCGAGCCGAAATACGCTACGAACGTACCGAGGAGCCAACGTCGACTTGGATCACTATCTTGTTGGTATAGTTTTCTGAGTGCGGATTGCCTCACGGATACGTATTGCATCCGCACATCAGGTTCAAATCAACACGGCTGCCTTACGCAATGAGAATACCAGTAACACAGTAGGTCATGTGCTAGGGCTCGCCCTCGAGGAGCTCGACGGAGAGAGACTATGTCCCGGAGCCAGAATGCCGGGCGTAGAAGAGAAATGGACACACCCTAAGAAAACTGTCATTAATAGTGCCAACTCCATTTTAGGCAGCAGTCGTAGAGATCGGAGCGACTGGCTTGATGATGAGTGTAAACTAGCGACTGTTACACCCAACGCTTACCTTCCCCTAACACTCACCCTTGTGGTGGCCATCCCCCACCATTAACAGGATTCACCTTCATGTGAAGCCCCATATGTTGATTAATCCAAATCAACTTATCCAATCCAATGAGTACCTGTAAGAGTCCATTAGATGCAAAATGCATATACGGGCGAATTATGGAATCCAGATACCACATCTGGGAAAAATCAATGACGGCACAAAGAAAATAATGTGCGACTCAAAACAAAGAACAATTCCATGGTAACGAAGCAATAAGGTATACAAAATATATTTGCCATCGTTGACCATAAATGAACAGTTGTGTAAATACAAGGTTCTAAGAATTGTATACACGCATCCACACAATCAGGTCTCGCAGATCATAAACAATTTCAAAGCCGCTGCGAGTAACTCTTTGACGGTGGGTTAAAAAAAAAAAGAACATCGGCGGATTGCGACGTACGACTTCGTCGAGTTCATTACACGGAAAATATTTATCTCCCCGGAAAATATTTATCTCCCCGGAAGATATTCTATTTAAAACCATCGTGTTCTCAAAAGTGCAACAATAATTCGAATCTCCTGGATACGTGTTCTAAATCCAATTCAGTGTCAGTGTTGTGTTTCTCGCAGAATCCAAACATAAAGAAGATAGTTTTAGACAACCTGAATTTTCTGAATTAACTTCAAAACAATACCCAAAAACCGCATTTGTATGAATTAAAATTAAATTGTGTGCATCCGAAAAAGTCACGTGTGTTTTATTTAATTCCGTGGGTGCTCATTCTATGTGTGTGTGCGTTTTCTATCTGTGTGTGTGTGTGTGTGTGTGTGTGTGTGTGTGTGTGTGTGTGTGTGTACGTGTGTGTGTAGAGTGATCTATATAAAGTGCAGTGCAAATTTATAACACGACTGAACGAAAGAATGCTGCATACCGGGCAATGCAGCAGTCTCGTTGGACGCGACTACGCGAGGAGAAATATAAAGAGCTCAGAAGATCTGAAAAAAGACTTCACAGACAAAAGAAAAGTGCCTGCAAAAAAAACCTGTGTGTGAAATTGAGAAAACTAGAGAGCGGGGTCCGCTCCGGGCGCGGAAGTTCTACCAAATAATCCGCAGCATGACGCGATACACACCACGCTGCACTTACTGCAAGGATAAAGAGTGTAATCTAATCACCGATCCTGAAGGCATTCTGGAGCGATGGGAAGTGCACTTCAATGAATTGCTAAATGGTCACCTCACAGAATTAGAGGCGCCACCAATGCAAGATCAAGACCAGATGCTGCCGCCACCAAGCACTGAGGAAACATTAAAAGCCATAAGACATCTTAAATCAAATAAGGCCCCATGAGCTGATGGCATATCAGCTGAGCTGATCAAACAAGGAGGGACAGCGTTACATCACGCAATTCGTGAGATCATGGTGCACGTATGGGAGCAAGAGGAGATGCCGGAAGATTGAGGTCGTAGCATTATTTACCCCATACATAAAAACCCAGATATCACACTGTGCAACAACTATAGGGGTATCAAATTGCTGAGTACCACCTATAAGATACTCTCCTCTATCCTACAAAATCGGATATCCCCATACGCTAAAGTCATCTTTGGTCAATATCAGTGTGGTTTCATCCCAGACAAATCAGCGATTGATCAGGTATTAGGCCAAAAAAGGATATTACTAACTACTGTCCCATCGCCAAACTCTCACATATTCCAAAACCGTTCGAAGGCATTCGTTACAACGCCTTATGTTTTCGCTGCAAATCCATCATCTCACCCAACCAGCACGGTTTCCTTCCTGGTAGGTCGACCACCACTAATCTAGTTGAATTCTCATCCCACGCTCTCCGTGCCTTAGAGAACGACAACGTAGTCGATGTAATCACAACCGATTTCAGCAAGGCCTTCGACCAAATTTCACACAACATCATCCTCTTTAAACTACCCTCCCTTGGTTTCGAACCCTTGCTGATTAAGTGGATTTCTTCCTATCTTACCGATCCGTGCCAGATTGAAACCCACTCCCTCCAATCCTTTTCTTCTCGCGTCAGGGGTCTGTCATGCCCCCCCCCCCCCCCCCCCCATTCTTCTCCTCCATCTCTCTATACGCGGATGACACTAAACTCTTCAAGACGATCCGCTCTTCTGTTGACTCCTCACTTCTCCAAATGGATCTCGACAGCTTTTCGATGGAATATTTAAAAGAAAGTTCCGCGGGAATAAACAGGAGGTGATTTTACTCGGCAAAAAACCCGACATGCCAGGATCGGTCCAGTGGTATCTTTTGAAGATTTCCACTTTCCTACCAAAAAAAAAAAAAAGAAAAGCTATTGCCAAATGCCACTCAATCACCTTCTCCCGTAAACAAACTCCCTCCCCGCTAGGCTCCTATGTCTTACTCAACCAACAGATAACACCTGTACAAACGATTCGTGACCTTGGCATCTTATGTGATAGGTAGCTTAACTTCATCTGACATATTAATGACATTATTCTCAAGGCCAACTCTGTCCTTCGTTTTGTGAAACGCTGGTCGAAGGAATTTTCAAATCCCTACGTTTCCAGATCGCTCTATATAGCCTTTGTCCGCCCCCTTCTTAAATATGCTAATCAGGTTTGGTCTCCTCACTACTCGCCCCAAACTCGCAGGCTCGAAAGCGTGCAACGTCGTTTTTGCGTTTTGCCCTCCGAGAATTGAATTGGGAAAATCCTCTGATTCTACCCCCATACACGAGCCGTCTTCACCTAATTAACCTTAATACATTCGAAGAGCGCAGAATTCTTGCCGACATCGTCTTCATCCATCTGCTACTCTCAGGTTCAATCAACTGCCCAAGCCTGCTCTCCTCCATCACATTTATCACTAATCCCCGAAATCTGCGAAACCCTCGTCTCTTCTATTTGCCCGCCCATCACACGTCTTACGACTCTAATGAAACCATTTCGCGAATGCATGGGTGTGCAAACTCTCACCCCGCTTTTTTTGACTTCAATCTCACTTCTCTCGCTCTCGAACGTCGTCTCCTCTCTTACCCCTCCTGACCTCACCTCGCTCACCGCTTACAATCTCCTGCACTCATACTCACACCCTAGCATCCGGCTTATCCTCGCCCTTCCCTGTCCTACCACCTAGACTATTATTCTATCAATTTTTGTTTAGTTCCCCATTCCATTTGTAAGTTACTTTAAAGTTAGTCCCCCACCCCCAACCCGCATGCCTCAGTTTTTAAGGTAGTTCGTAAGTCTATTTATAAGTTTTTATGTTTATACGTCCTGTACTAAGCGAAATAAAATGAGGGTTCTGCCCTCTATTCATTCATTCATTCTTTCTTTCAATTATTCATTCATTCATTCGTTCATTCATTCATTCATTCATTCATTCATTCATCCTTAGACAGGCCATGGAAAAATGTCTGGAATTTAAGATTCCATTATATTATTTATTTATAGACTTTAAGGCCGCCTACGACAACATAGCCAGGGTAGAACTATATAATGCCATGAGAGAGTTCGGCATTCCAAACAAAGTGATACAACTTTGTATGTTGACCATCACCAACAGAACTAGTCAAATAACAATAGCGGGATTGCTGTCCAAACCAATAAACATCTTTAATGGACCCCGACAAGGGGACGGTCTGGCCTGCCTCCTCTTCAACCTGGCGTTGGAGAAAGCAATCCATGACTCTGGCGTTACAACTAGAGGGACTATTATCACCAAGTCTAGCCAGATACTTTGCTATGCAGTTGACATCCACATAATCGGTAGATCCGATTCGGCTGTACGGTATTCCTTCATCCAGATCGAGCATGCGGCACAAAAACTGGGACTACACATTAATGAGGGGAAAACTAAGTATATGGTGGCAACTTCTGCGATGAGAAGACCTAACGTTGGTTAAACTATTAGGGCGGTGGAGCACGAATTTGAAGTAGTGCAATCCTTTAACTACCTTGGATCAATAGTATCAGCCGATAACAATATGGAAGAAGAAATACGCGGACGGCTGATCAAATACAACAAAGCCTACTATGGTATATCAAGGCTCTATAAAATCCCGAAATTTATCCAGAACATCCAAGCTGCTACTGTACAAGACTATGGTCTTACCGGTACTCATGTATGGATCCGAGACTTGGGTGGTCAATAAAAGGCACTCTGAACTCTTAGCCGCGTTCGAGAGGAAGGTCTTAAGGAGGACTGCTGGCCCCGTATGTGAGGGAGGACGATTCCGGAGACGCTACAACCATGAGTTGTACGCAATCTACCTTGAAGCTCATATTGTAAGAAAAATCAAGCTCGGTAGACTCCGGTGGGCGGGACACCTAGCTCGAATGAGCGAAGAGGACCCTGCCCGCAAAGTCCTATGTGGCAGGATGTATGGAAGGAGACAGCGCGGCAGACCTTGTCTGCGATGGAGGGATGGCGTAGACCAGGACGCCCAGAGCCTGGGAGTGCCAAACTGGATGACATCGGCTCGAAATCGGGACCGGTGGAGAGATTTGTTAAATAAGGCCTAGACCGGATCCCGGTTGTAGTGCCGATGATGATGATGAATAGAAACATTGCATTCCGAAGATTTAGCCATCAAAGTAGCGATGACTACACTACAACTTGAATTTGTTACTGCTTTCCGAGTATATAAAAAAACGCTGTTACCGAACTGGAATTCTTGATGGTAGACCAACGGGAAAGAGACCGGTAGGACGGCCGCGACGGAGGTGGGAGGACAATGTTAGGTTTGACCTTGAGGAGATTGGATCAGATGGTTGGGCGTGGGGGGAGAGTGCACAGGACAGGGAACGATGGCGGAGTCGAGGCGGTGAGGTCATGAACTTCCGGGTCCCTACAGGCCAATAAATAATAAACAAAATACCCAACTTCGCAGGAATAAAAAGAGCTCCAAATATAAATTTACTAGCTGACGATTGTATACCAAAAGTCAATCAGAAATTTGACTCTCCAAAGCTTCGTCACAAATCTGTACACAGGATATGATGCCAAACATATCAATCTCCAATAAGTAATCGTTTGTTGATGATCACATTGAGACTTCTTAACATCGTGGATTCTGCATACTTTTTCTCGGAAAGGAGCCCTCGCTGATAAGGCTGAACGGTGGTGGCGTATTGTAGTAGAGACTTCTGCAAAGACCAGGTTATTTTGTGACAATTCAACATGTTACCTAAACTCCAAACATAGATGAAAGGAGTATGACAGTCGGAATGAGATTTCTCGTTCGTCGCTTTGCAACTCCCACAACCTTTTGCTATCAGAGGTATACAACAACTTAAGAGATGATAGGTGATTAGAGTGCTCAACAGGACAGGTGGACATATCAAGAAATAAGGTTACGCTCAAACTCGCGATCTCCCAATTATAATAACGTCACACCGAATTCTCTAATACTGATCATCCTTCAATGTGATACATTGGAGTGATTGAGCTCATATTAAATTTTTTTTGTTTTTTTTTTATATACCATCACGCCCACAAAAGGGGATTTTGAAGTACCCTTAAATGTCAGAGCACAGTGCGAGCGGATGGAGAGGAAGTGGATAAGGAAAGGAGGTGTCGATGTATATTGGTCTTGAATGTCTGGACATCACAACGACCAGGAAACACATGATCAGGCAGAACATTCCACATTCGTGTGATTCGGCTAAAGAATGACTCTATGTTCGTTTGTGTGCGTAAAGTCCACTTTCAACGTGAACTGATGTGCATTCACAGATTGACGGGTATCGCGGGAAAATGTCTGAAGGGGCGGAACACATTCAGCAAGTTCAGTTGGCAACGACCGTCATAATACCTATAGAAAAGAGATAGGCATGACACATTGGATCCTAAAGTGCGCATCAGTTCGGCCGCTGACAAAATTAACTTGTAACTGATTATTTTCCATTTCCACTAACTATATAGTTGATTGATTTTATTGATTTAAAATATGCATAAAATTAAAATAATATTTTTCTTTCCAAATACAACAACGGTGCATGGAGAATTAAAAAAAAAAAAAAAAACAAGACACGGCTGCCGGGAGGCTGGATATCTACATCTGCGGTAGTTGCTCGATGGGAGTAGTGAACTTGAAGTCCTCGGGAAACAATTTCCCAGCATGTGGGTACATCAGTTTATATGATTGTCTAATGGTGACATCTGCCACACCTGCAATATCTCCAATTTCCTTTTGACTGCGTTTATGTTCGGAAGCCTACGAAACCAGAAGCTCCATCCTTATTCACATCCAAGCAGATAACTTAAAAGAATACAAACCTGTGAAGCCATGTAAATAGCAGCAGCAGCCACAGATATAGGGGACCGGCCAGGCACAATATCCATCTCCACTGCTTTCTTAGCAATGTGTGTTGCTGCTCGTTGTACCATATTAGGCAGATCTGCAAACGTAGTAGAACTGTGTAAAAATGTTTCGCAATTTGTTAGGATAACCAATTGCCTCACCGAGATTAGCGCAAAATCGGGACATGAAATCAGCAGTAGTAATCAGATCAACACTTGTCTCCAAAGCTTTAAGAGTGAGTTTAAAACATCGTCCAATTTCCTTCTTACTTATCTTGCTAACGGCGCATATTTCTTTGAATGTTCGTGGTACACCCTCCTGACGACAAGCTATATACAAGCAAGCTGACGCTTTGGCATCGTTGGATCTTCCTTTCAAGTTTTTACCATCATGTACCTGCCAGTCACATTTGTGCGTAATTAACTTCGTGGTATATTTGAATGATATTTCGTAGTTACCTGTTTAAACAGATTGTTTGCACGGTCCACAATTGTTTTCGGTAAGTTAATTCGATCGGCCATGGTAGAGATCTCCTTAAATGCAGAAATCAATGATCTGTCTGAGCTGCTCATGGTACGTCGATTTTGGTATTTTGGTGAACCAAACGAGTCAAATGATGCTGAACCCGTACCAGGGCCGATAATAGTGGAAAGGTCACCGCCACTTAATAATGGATTCTCTGGACCACCAACACGACTTGGATCGACTCCATTCTTCTCATTGCTAAATGTACGCCACTCAGATCCAACATCGATCACTCGATCCCCAACAACTAGACCGCATTCCGAACATATCATATCCCCTGCACGGTAATCCTCGATTAAGTGTGCATCGGGATGAGCGTAGCAGCAAACCTTATTCGTAGCATCGGGTCTACGACGTAAAACAATAAAAAAATATTCAAATCTAATGTCAACATTTTTTTATTTCAATATGTTCCACCTGGACGTACTGGCCATTTATAACAGGTTTTTTCCAAGATATGCTAATTAAAAGTATTTGTTTGGTTATTTACAGCTACGCACAGAGATTTTAACTTTCAAAATATTGTATTCTAACTATTTAGATCGGGAACTGGGTTGAATCAAGACGTAATGTGTTTTTAAGTCAATTAGTATGAACTGTCACTACGGGTGTGTTCACAAACGTCAATCATCGCCTAGTGATGTATTAATGGGTTTACACAGAAGGTAATATAATAATAAAACTACAATAAAAATTAAAATAAACAAAATTGCAAAGGTGTTTGATCATTGGGTATTAGCTTACCGAAAACAATTGTGGACCGTGCAAACAATCTGTTTAAACAGGTAACTACGAAATATCATTCAAATATACCACGAAGTTAATTGCACAACACCGTTATTTATTCTATACATATTTTCATTACGTTTTATTTTGCATTCAAGTTGACTTCTTTGGTTGGGTTTAAAAAAAAAAAAACAAAAAAAAAAACCCTAGCCGAAAGCCTTAGTCGCTAGTGCTATTAGTCTTAAGTTACCATGTAATTTACTTGCATTGTAATAAATAATAATAATAATAATAATAATAAAAAAAAAATGTCTGTATTTTAAGGATTATATTATTATTTAAATTATTGGTTTTCACAATTTTAATTTCTTTCTTACGTCCACCCGCCGTGACCGCTTGAACAAGATGAAGACAAGGAACCGAAAGTCCACCCATTATCGTCCTATTGTACTAGATCAGTCATAATGGGTTTACATTAACAATGGGCCTACAGTGTAGGGTCTAGCGATAATTTATGTGTACAATTTTTTATTTTCATTTTTATATCTCGGTCAAACTGATAATTTAGGTCGGCCACGATCTTACATGATTGCACAACAATTTTCATGCTTAAACTCAATAACATAGTGGTAAGCGTACCTAAGAAAACATTCAATTCAATCAGCTGCCACTAGTCCTCCAAAGGCGGATGTTTTTGCCTTCGACGACACCATTATATGGCAACTGTGTAATTTGACAATGTTCGATGTCTCTAATCACATATCTGTCAAATGGTAATTGTTGCGGATTGGCAATTAAATGTGCTGGAATGTACTGGAGAAATCTAGTACATTCGCTGTGTATACCAGTTACGCAGCAGCTGACACCAGCTGGCCGATTGTCACCATCGATGACGTCATAGCGTCCCTTTTTGAATTGGCAGTTATGCCCAATGAGTCAGTCTGCATCGAACCGCCAACGTGTTCGCGCCCCCAAAAAGACTGGCGTTTGAGATCACCACTTTGATCTGGACTTTACTCATCACTGTTCCAATTGACTTCCTCCAGCAATTTACACTAGCGCTTTGCTTTCGATACAAGACGTCTGCAATCAACCTTCATCGAATGAACACCATCGGTTCTCGTCCAATCAACAATATAATCAATTAATAAAGCTACTCTCAACTACAGTTTTGGCTTTCTTGTGGTTCTGTCTCCTACGACAGAGTTTTATCGGTTTACACACGTACTACTTAGAGTTATCATCAACATAATACTTTATGGACCACATAGGCGCCTTTATATTTCGGAATTAATTTCTTATTGGTACCACTAGTCCCCCAATTGGTAGAAACCTTGACGTGATGCGAGGGCTTAAACTACGATGAATCTCCCAGGCTATGCTGACGGAAGCATACGCTTCCAGTAGGGCCACCCGTCAGACGGGCTAGCCAAGAGTAACACACAAAGATCTACCACCTCTAATCGAGGGTGTTACGCCTCACTGTGCCCATTGGATGGTTTGCAGCCAGGGGTATACCGGCTGTATTATAGCGGCGCCTCTCTGACACCGGGTCGAATCAGAGTAGTAAGCAGACCATACCATTTCAAACCGGGGCTCTGATATGGCGGACTATTTGAAACCGCAAGACTCCTGGTTTAAAAAATGAAGAATCAATATACCAAAAACAATCTCACGAAAAACCCGGCAGGCGTAGGTGTGATGAGCCGACACTAACATAAGGGAAGTGGAGTGATCCACTTAGAAAGATATGATGAAATCAATGCAGAAAGATACGCGGCTATTCGGAAAGAGACAATGAGACTCTTCGAACGCAAAAACGCGAATGGGAGAAGACTCGGATCGAAAAAATCCTAGGAAATTTCAGAGCAAAGAACATCAGGAGTATGTATGCCGGAATAAATTCAATTAGAAATGGCTACCCAGGGAGAGCCAAAATAATTCGAGACACAAGCGGCGGTCTGGTCACAAAAACAAACAATATCGTGACAAGATGGAAGCAGTACTGCGCAAACCTGCTCAATGTGTGCACCCATCAACCACAAATAAACGCACCAGACGTACATACAGCCGACCCTCAGATCCCAGAGCCATCTTTCAACGAAGTTGTAGACGCAATAAACCGATTGAAAAACCAGTATGCTCCCGGAGTCGGCTGCATACCGGCAGAGCTTGTGAAGCATGGAGGAGAGGCAACCGCTCGAAAGATCCACCAGCTCATCAAAACAATATGGGATAAGGAAGTCACTCCGGAAGAATGGAAAAGCTCAATAGTCGTCCCGATTTTCAAAAAAAGGCGACAGATCTGACTGCAAAAATTACAGAGGAATATCATTGCTCCCAACCACAAACAAAATACTAACAAATGTCATACTGGCAAGAATCACATCGTACGCAGAAGAAATATTGGGAAACTACCAATGCGGATTCCGTAGGAAGCGGCCAACAAGCGACCAAATGCTCACAATAAGGCCACTGCTGGAAAAGAAGTGGGAATACGAAGATACGGTTCATCAACTGTTCGTTGACTTCAAAAAAGCCTACGACTCAGTCGCAAGGCAAAGACTGTACCATATTGTATTTGAGCTGGGAATCCCGAAAAAATATGCTGCCCTCATTCAAATTTGCATGAACGAAAACAAAGGGCGAGTTAGAATAGAAAACCACCTATCAGAACCATTTGAAATCTGGGACGGACTAAAACAGTGAGATGGTCTATCACCGTGTCTTTTTAATCTTGTGCTCGAGTATGTCGTCAGAAAAGGTACAAGACGACAACATGGCCGGATCATCCCTGAACGAGGTCACACAAGTGCTCGCATATGCGGATGACATCGCCGTTTTGGGCGATAATCTAGAAACTGTAAGCAAAATCTGTGAAATCATCATGCAAGCGACAGAAGAGGTGGGCCTAGTAATAAATGAAGACAAAACAAAATACATGATTACCGCGAGCGCAGGGAACACACATAAACGTCAGAGGCAAGATATTTGAAAAAGTTGAAGAATGTAAATACCTGGGAACAATACTGACGGCCAGTAACGAAATGGCGAAGGAAATTAACAAAAGACTACACTCGGGCAACGCTAGTTGGCACACAGTCAATAAACTGCTGAAATCCAAACTGCTATCACGTAAGATAAAGCTCCGTGTCTATAGAACCATAATCATGTCATGTGCTCTATACGGATGCGAAACATGGGCTCTCACAAAACGGGAAGAAAACAAATTCCGCGTATTCGACAATAAAGTTTTAAGGGTATCCTTGGAGGTAAATATGACGAGGAGCAGGACAATGGAGGAAACTCCACAACCACAAATTGGAAGAGCTATACCGCAAACCTACAATAGTGAGAGTAATCAAGTCGCGAAGATTAAAATGAACCGGACATGTAGCGCGAATGGGCAACGATAGGATCGTGTGTAGAATTCTTGACGGTAGACCAAGGGGAAAGTGAGCAGTGGGACGGCCGCGACGGAGATGGGAGGACAAGGTTAGGCTTAACCTTGAGGAGATCGGATCAGATGGTCAAGCGCGGAAGGAGAGTGCACAGGACAGGGAACGATGGCAGAGTCGAGTCGGTGAGGTCATGAACTGCCGCGTTCCTACAGGCCAATAAATAATAATAATAAAAATTGGTACCACTAGTAGTGTCAATATTTCTGATGAGCACATAACCCCCCTCTTCATACAGAGGCGCGGGACGATGATGCTCTTCAAACTTCCTCAGTTTATACTCCTGGGCTTCAGATATAGCTTTAGATGCTTTTTCCGTTGTCAGTCGGATTCCGATACAGGGGAGTCACCTCCTTTTCTTCAACGAACTCTGCCGGTTTATCAATGTTATGACCGCGTTGATCAACCCCAAACAGAAGCCTACTAGGTGTATTATGGATATACCTGTGCATGGTATTGTTTAAAGCATACTCTACGAGAGATAACTTTTGAAACCAATCACCGTGATCGATTGCATCTCTTACCTTTCCTAACATACCCGTCAACACCCGGTTCGCTCTTTGTGCGATGTCTCGGTGCCGGACGAGGAATGTCGTCGGCCGAAATCGTTGCTGATGTTCCGCCGAACGAGGAATGTCGTTGGGGAATAGCGAACGATGGAGCACGTTGGGGATGAATTGACGCAATGGCGTCCGAAACCAACGTTGCCTGAAACCAAATGTGTTATAAATTTAAGGAACTGCAATACCTGTTGATGATCTTTCAGCTTGAAGTTCCCGTGCTGAATCGATGTTTGATGAAATTGCTTGTCCTTCCGTATGTTGATGCTCACGAGGTTGAGTTTTATCAGTTCTCCTTCTCACACTGAATGTATCGATAATTTGTTGGAATTTGTGTTTAAGTAGGAAATTTAAAACTTCATTAACTAAATTTGAAGCAAAGCCAATGCGGCTGGCGAATGCCTTTAGACGAATATAGATAAAGTTCGACTGAGTTCTCGATGGAGACAACTTTATTTATTAAACACTAAAAAGCCACATGGTGGCGTGCGACAAACCAATTAAAGGTTCTTATAAATGTTCATAATATTAAATTGAGCACCAAAAGCCATATATGTCTTGACAGTTGCAGAAAATTGATCCACGATCATGCACCAAAACCAGTAAACAATCAACGTTAGATTAGTTGAATGTTGATTGACAGTTGTTTGTGCACTGTCATCGTGTTGCCGGCAGGTGTGGTGAATATTTGTCGGGGAAAGTACTAACCGATGTACTAGATTCTCCCCGAGCATATAATTATGAATCCGAAATACTCTTTCTACCTGGCCGTTAGCTCGCGGCGACTAAACTGCCACCTTAACGTGCGTTACATTCTTATCCAATAAAAATGAACTGAACTCCAGCGAAGTAAAACAAGTGCCTCTGTCCTTGATTACTCTGAAGGGCCTGCTGTAGTACACACCTCCATCGTACTCGTCGATATGACAGAGTACAGCTTGACAAATTTTATGAACGCATCAAGTACCAAAAGAATATGCAGGTAAGGGTCCGAAGTGATCTAAATGTAAAGTATGAAGGGTGATCGGCTGCTTTGGAATACTGAATAAATTACGTTCGACAGAATTTGCAGGCGATGAGGATATAATGCACCGAATACAATTCCTTATAAACTTCTCAATTTTGGTTTTCATGTCAGAGAACCAATAGTACTGTCGGATTTAGTAATGTGGCCATGCGTTCATGCACATGCCTAATTAGATTTGTTTCCATCTCGGTCGGGACATAAAAGAGGAGTCTGCCAGACTTATCCCTTCGGAACACAACACCACCATGGAGGGCGAACGATGTAGAATCCTCCTCATCTAGTTTATCCCTTAGAGGCAAGATTATCCGATCACGATTTTGGGCTGCTCTCAATTGGAAGTCTATATCTTCGGAATTTACTGCGTAAACTATAAAATATCTACTTAACACATCTGCGTGACTCGTGTTAACTGCACTATGATGTTTGGCCTTATAGTTGTAGTTCTCTAATTCGAACGCCCTCCTCACGATTCTTGGATTAACGGTTTTCTTGTTAAGTGTAAGGGTAAGACAGCTACAATCAGTAACCACAGTAAACGGGATTCCTTAAAGATAAACGCGAAAACGTCGAAGAGCAGAAACTATTGCCAGGGTCTCGAGTTCGAAGCAGTGGTACCGTGGTTCCTGTGGTGTAGTGATTTTCGAAAAGTAGGGCACGGGGTGCAACTTATTGTCAACCTGTCGCTGCAGGAGGACAGCGCCATAACCAAGTGCGCTAGCATCACAATGAAGTTTTGTCTCCCAATCTGGGCTATAAATAGCTAATACCGGAGACGAAACGAAAGAACCCTTCAACCGTTGAAAGGCGGTAACGCATTCAGCGGTGAAATTAAACGGGCGTCTTTCTGTAAGAGATTATATAAAGGCCTAGCTATTCGGGAGAATGAACAAAAAACCATCTGAAATAAGAACTTAAGCCAAGGAACGAATGCATTTCTTTACCATTTTTTGGCACCGGGTAGTTAAGTATAGTTTTAAGATGAGAGTCACTCGGTTGGATGCCGCAATCAGTTACTTTATACCCAAGGTATTCTATCGTAGCATATCCGAAGCGGCACTTGGACAATTTTAGCTCTAAACCGTTTTCTGATATACACTGAAGAACGCGTTCTAATAGCTGAACATGATCATCAATGTTAGTACACGCCAGGACTGTGCCGTCCATCATCATCATCATCATCGGCACTACAACCTAGAACCGGTCTTGGCCTTATTTAGCAAGTCCTGAGGCTTGTTAAATTTTCCATAATGATTTGTTTTTTTTTTCGGGCAAGGTCATTAGTCTTGCGCCAGAGGCTCCCCGACGAGGAATCGAACCCCGATCTCCCGCGTGACAGGCGGGTATACTAACCAGTATACTATTGAGGAGCTGTGCCGTCCATATACAACATAATTTGGTTGTTCTCAGTGAACTGCCTAAAAATTCTAGAAATAAATCGTTGAAAAACGCTCGGGGCATTTTTAAGCCCAAAGGCCATCTTTAGAAACTCAAATTCTCCACCTGGAGTAATAAAAGAAGTCAAGTGCGTCGAATCAAGTGACATATAAACGTGGTGGAATCCACTCTTAAGGTCCAACAATGTGAAAATTCCCTTTCCCTCAAGGTACTCTAAACAATTTTCAATTAGCGGGAGAGGATAGTTATCACAGACTGTAAGTTTATTCAATGCACGATAGTCTACGCACATTCGGGTTTCTCCAGATTTCTTCTTCACTAGAACAATGGGCGATGCATATGAGGAATCACTCGGTTTTATAATCTTTCGACCCAGAAGATCTCTTATAATATCGTTCACCTGTTGGTTTTCAGCGAATGATAATCGGCGGGGAGAACATAAGAAAGGGGTATTATTCGTAAGCCGAATATGCATCTCAAAGTCTGGAGGTTTAGCTTTCAATCTATCATAATTCAGATATTTATCCTCGGCGACTGACAGAAGTTTTTTTTAAATTCCTAATCTAAGATTGGGGCCAATTTTTAACTCCTCACCCAAAGTGGGTTTATAGCGTTTGAAATGATAGTGAAGAACGTCTGATTCGAACTGACGCTATGACAGTTAGAATCACCAAAAATTGAACCTAAGCGTAACACATCAGGCTACTGGCCGTGTTTGGAATTCGATTTTTAAACTCAAGTATATTCCACTGATGTGAATTGTTTTTGTTATCGCTATGGTATACGGCTCTGATGTATTTTCTTATTCGATTTTCGTTCGGTGTTCTTCACTATTTGCTTTGTGTATTGTGTGTATCTGTTAGAGACGCCACAGGTTCTATAGCGCAAATCTCACAAACCCTGTTATCTTTCTCATCTTGGAGAGCAGAAACATCCATACCCAAATCATACTCAACTTTTCTATCGCACGGTATACTACTGTTCATGCAATATTTGTTGTTAGTTTCACTAGGCAAGGTAATAGAACTGAATGTATTACCATTTCTAGGGGCATAAGTACAATAATACATAGAACTTAAACAAGAATCAATATTTTTATTAACTTTGGAAGTACATTTTTGGGGAAAAGACATAATTTTTTTATTTATTGGCCTGTAGGAACCCGGAAATTCATGACCACACCGACTCGACTCCGCCATTGTTCCCAGTCCTGTGCGCTCTCGTTCCACGTTCGACCATCCGATCCGATCTCTTTGACGTCAAACCTAACATTGTCCTCTTATCTCCGTCGCGGCCGTCCTCTCGGTCTCTTTCCCGTTGGCTTACCGTCAAGAATTCTATGCACGGTCCTATTGTTGCCCATTCGCGCCACGTGTTTAGTGGTTGTGGAGTTTCCTCCATTGTGTGGAGAAGACATACTCTTTAAATTCATTTGTAGCGAAATATTAAAAACTCACAATCCGTCGCGGCCAATCAACAGAGGAACCGGCATAGCGCCATCTAGAATAATAATAACGGAAATTCTTCTTTTTAAACCCGAAAGAATAATATGGCAAAAAACAGTATAACTTGACGTTCCTTAATGCTTTATAGTTGGAGTACGAGAGCTTTCTTAAGGGTATGTCTTCACGGACCAATGACTTCCCAGCAAAACTAACCGGACTACCGGTATCCAAAAGAGAGTAGAAATTTTTATAATTAGTACACTTGTTTTATTAACGCTCACCAGTTGTACGACACTCAAAGGTGTTATTATTTCTTCATCACTATCGTTGGCCTTAAGAGGATTGTTGTCCGGGTGCACGGCTCCAACTCGACTCGGCTTCACCTTCGGGCAATTCCTATAAGTATGTCCAGTGTCGAAACATCGGAAACACGAGCCTGGTGGCCATTTCTCCTCTGGACAGCTGGATGCAAAATTACCGAATTTTGAACAATTGTAGCATCTTTCTTGATCTTTAGCAGATGTTATTGTAGAAGTCCTGCGGCCTCTTGCTGCAGTTGTAGGCACTGTTGACGTAGACGACGAACCTCCTTTGGCCATAGGGGACGCCAGCGGCTTTGCTCTTTTCGTAACGGGGAAGAAGTCTTTTCAGCTCCAGTATAGATTTGGCGGGGTAAAGTATTGAGGTGGTTGATGACGTATCCCCAATACCTTCGATGATAAACTTAAGTAATTTTGCCTCGTCGATGTTTGTATGCGAGGCGATTTCTTGCATGGATAGGACATAACGTAGCAGAGACTCCTCTTTTAGTGGTGATCGACGACTCAACTTGTGGTAGACTTCTCGGTGGGTCATTTTTTGATCGAATTCCGCCAGCAATATCTCCTTAAGTGAATCCCAGCAATCAGCACGAACGGTTATCAAAAGTACCTTGGCAGTTCATGTCAAAATTCGATGTGCACAGAGGTGTTTGGTGCGATCATCGCAACAAAACGACTGGGCCACATCTTGGTAGTCTGCTACTCACTTACGAATGCTATAATTGTCGTCGCCGGAGAACAAAGGGACTGCATTCTCAATGTCGTTGAAGTCCACCTTTTTTGTAGTCACTGGAACCGGCTCCATATCTTGCAGCGCTCTCTGCAGTTCCCGAATGCGTTTTCTTCTCTCCAGTCGAGCGAGTTCTCGTTCCTCAGCATCATCAGAAATCGTCCCAGAAGTTGCGTCAGAAGTTGGTCGTCCGCCAGCCTTCTGCTGAGCAGCTAGGTAAGAAATCGGTGCACCATCGGAACCGAGCGCTTTGCCAGAAGTAGGGGCTCCATACGAAGTGGACGCTCCCTCAGAAGACAGTGATCCGCCAGAAGTTGTGAACACGCCTGAATTTCCGGAAGTTTCTTCGCCTGTATTTTCAAGTTCAGAATGCCCAAACACCTCCTTGTACATTGTCCGGATCTGCCCAATCGTGGTTGTGGTTGGGACATCTATCCCTACGCCGTGCAGGGCTTCCGTCATGTCGTTCTTCCCGAGTCTATCGAGCATCACTTTGATCGATGATTAATCCGAGTATGTTTGGTCATCCACTGAAATTTTATTATTTATTTTGTGGTAAAACCCAACGTGACTGCTCGAACCAGCAGCTAATCAAAAAAAAAGGTCCTATTGTACTAGATCTGTCACAATGGGTTTACATTAATGATGGGCTTACAGTGTAAGGTTTAGCGATAAATTATGTGTACAATCATGAAAATACAGTGACGCATATGACAATCAGTACTAGAATATTCTCGAAAGTCCGAAACAAAGTACTAGAATATTCTAGAAAGTACTAGAAAACTGGAGACTATGAGCAACAGATAATTCGAGGCTATGGAACGGACGGAAACGAAACACCGAATCAGACTGAGGAAAAACGGTATAAATACGTCGCACACAGATCGGGAAGATAAGTAAGAAGTAAGAAGTAAGAAGTAAGCAGTAAAAGACGCGATAAGTCACGAAATCGTTAAGTGTACGATAAAAGTAACGATTGTTATTAACGGACTAATAAAGTCTTACAATAATTCAAAATCGATTTAACGGTTCTTATTTATTAAAAATAGTTAATCCAGCGAACCCTAAGATCGCAACAATATATTTACTTTGATCATAGGAAATTGATGTATATGGATGGTAAACGAATACTTGATTCGTTTACCGGGAATTCTGTTGGATCGGGATAATGTCTTTGTGGATTTGCGTTAAAGATTATGGGGAGTTGAATGCAAGGGCGATAAACGAACATTTGTTTCGTTTATCGCGAATTTTGTATTTAGATGATTGTTTTTTGAATTAAGGATTATGGGATTTGGATGTATGTGTAGGAGGAGGAGATGGAAGGGCTTTTCAGAGCATTACACTTGTACGAAGCGAAATAAACGAAGGGTTCTGCCCCTCACTTCATATTGTAAAAGATAAACACGAAAATCGTTCTTCAGCTGAACCACAAGAACGACGAATGCTTATTAATGACCAAGTGTTTTCTGGTCATTGTAATCTCATCGATACCTCCACTGCTTACCCTCTTTTTGTTCTTCCCCTCGCACTGTGCTCTGATCTTTAATAGAGCCTTAAAATCCCCATTCTGAGTCCGTGTCGTTTAAAAGATAAAATAAATATTGAATCGAATTTTGTTGTGCGTAGGACATTGCGTTCAACTTATAGTTACGCTTACTCATTTAATCGGAATCTAATGGTTCTCTTCAGAATCTATCACTTCGACAGTTCCCGATGTCAAAATGACGATAACGTCATTGCTATTTCCTCTTATGAAGTTATGGTCTTCCCGGCTGACATTCACCACAAATTTTATCACAAAATATTTTCCCTGCTGTTTTGCTTTTTCTTACACGAACGAGGTACTTTATTCACCAGAGCCTATCGCACTGTACTACTAAATATTCACCAAAATAATTAAAGCAAATATGATTTTATAAAATCGTTTTACTTACATATCCACAAACATTGTAATCACAAGCAAAAGTAAGAGTATATATGTCCTTGGAACCAAAATTTGCTAGAGTAGCCAACAATTTATCCAAACTCCATGCAAATTGGCTTACGATTACAATTAAAAAAACTTCACACCATAGGAATCATCCAACTCAATAAGTTCAGCTCTGCCTCGGCCCTCTAGCTTCCTTAGCGCCTTAATGAGAATCTCTTCATCAACTTCTTGAAATTCCGGGATTTCAGAGGTCAGCTCAAACAAAGTGCACACGGTATTTAATTGGCCCGTCTCCTGTACCCACTTGCTTATTATGTCTGCATACTCATCAAGTGTATACCAGCACATGTACCATTCAGTTTTGTCCTTATTCGCAGGGTGAATGTAATCAGCTTCTTCCAGATATATAATGATTTGTAAAATTAAGTCAGGAGATACCTCTCTGCCAATTGCTTCATTCTTGAATATCGGACAGGGATTTCCTAGATTCAAACGTTTCTCCCGGTTTGCTCTATAGAACTTTAGGATTATATCTGCCCATAGGGCGATTTGGCGTCTCTTGGTATCTTCATGGCGCTGTAAACTGGACAAAATTTCAACTCAAAATTCTGGCTGACAAGTAAAGAAGTAGTTACGTGAAAAATGGAGGAAATGAATATTCCCAGGGCGGTTCATAAGTTGCCATTGTGTTTCGGAATGCAAGGATAGTTTTATTTTTTTTTACAAAGCTAGTCACTGAAGAAATAATTCAGCCTTAAATGTTGTTACAATTTACTAGCTGTCATCGAAACGTCAAACAGCTGTTAAGGTTGTCATATAAATCATATTGGATGCTGATCTGCAGATGCGTTATCAGAAAATATCTGTCAAAAAAGAGAACAGTAAGACTCCGCTTAACGCGGGGGTACGTTCCAATGATTTCTAACGTTAACGAAACATTAAATGAAGTTATCTAACACATAAATAATTGGGATAAGTGAAACAGAACAACGAATAAGAGATTTTTATCAGTCGCCTGAAAAAAAATTGAATCATTCTGTAGCTCAACTATACGAATGCGGAATGCTTTTTCTTATTATACGAACGCAGTTTGATAACTCAGTGACTCTTTAAATAAAATCATTTTTGTTTTGACAAATAAGCATTTTATTTCTCAACATAAGCTCGATACATTTCGTCCGGAATTTTTCCAATCTGTTTATTCCTTCCAAAGATTTTGTGAGCCCCTAAAAATAGGCATTCGTTTCTGTGATGACCTCTTCATTCGTCCCAAATCCCTTACTGTGAAAGAATTTAGCGATAGAATAAACAAGTTTAGTGGTGCAATCATTTATTGGCAACCATTGTTCCGGATTGGCAATTAAATGTGCTGGAATGTACTGGAGAAATCTAGTACATTCGCTGTGTATACCAGTTACGCAGCAGCTGGCACCAGCTGGCCGATTGTCACCACGATGAGGTCATAGCGTCACCTTTTGAATTGGCAGTTATGCCCAATGAGTCAGTCTGCAATCAACCTTCGCGGCGCTCACACAGTCAACGGACCCATAAACCATTCCCAGTCGTTGCCATCCGCAAAATACCATTCATTGTGCATAATCGCGTTCCTTAAGCAATAAAGAACAACTTGACATTACAATAGAGAACAACGTGTTATTATTTGATTGGTTCCAGTTCAATTGGTGACGTGCTCTTCTACATTGTCCGCGCTGCTTTCTCTCCTTTGCTACAGCCATTGTTCGTTGTGACCGTCCATCGGCGGCCAACGAAACGCGTACCATTTCAACTAACATTTTCTGGTCCTTCGAGCCGGATCCAGTGCCTATTTGGATCTACACCATCGCCGCCCAGTTCGCGGCACAACATACCTGTGACAGGTATACACGTCAGAAGATCATTAAAACTTCGAAGTGCCCTTAAAGTGTGACCACTTTAATATCATCCCCTAAATAAACTACATACAGATGTATCTATCCATACAAAACTGAAAGGAAAGGTTACGTCGCCTGAAAATAGAACGAGCATTGAAAATTGTACATCATCGCCGCCAAACGAGCGCCAAAACCACAACACACTACAGATAGTGCACCATCACTTGTAGACACTGCAACTAGATCGACAACTGCCAGTCACCTCGACACAAATCAAGGAACTGAAGCTGCAACATTCATGAAATCATAATATCTGTAGGATCTGAAGGTATTACCAAACGTTTTGTATCTGTTATTCATAATCAAGCAAGCAGCAACATTTGCTGAAGTATCAATTTAATTTTCAATCCAATCGTCTGTGAAACAAACACAAGATGTCTGACTGGGACACAGTTACGGTTCTACGTAAACGGGCTCCGAAATCGCCTGCCCTCAAAACGAAAAGTGCTATTAATTAGGCACGTCGTCAGGGCGTTCAAGCGGATACTCAACAGAAACTTGGTGCCGGTACTAATAAGCAGCACATCAACACTAACAACACGGCTAAATTGGACAGGGAAACTGAAGAACTTAAACATGAAAAAATACCTTTAGAAGTCGGCAAGATCATTCAACAGGAACGTCGAGGGAAAGGATTGAGTCAAAAGGAATTGGCAACAAAAATATGTGAAAGGAAACCACAGGCAAAGGTAGAAGCCGATCTACCAAAGCTGCGCCCAGTGCAGCAGCGAATGCTGGCGATATCCGGACAAAATGCTGGTGAATCCCTGAAGGGAACGGAGAGTGCTCAAAGAAAACGGGGAAAGGAACAGGACCCTAAGCCTAACCACAGTGAGAGTGACAAGCAGGAAGAAAGTGAAACATCGAGTGAAACCGGTAACGGGGAAAGTGATTCGACGCCGAAACCTGGTAACGATGCTCCTCGGACTGGTGCACCGGCCATCTCCCTGTTACGTGGTTATTTAACAATTATATAATTTAGAATATAAATATACATAAGATTGGACTTACTTTGATTTTATTTGTACGACCGTTGAGCGGTCGCAGTTGGTTGTTATTGTGGTCGGCAGCGACTGGTTGCAGGGGGCGTTGATGGCTGCTTCCCTGTTATGTCTTCTCGTTCGATTGACCTGTCAGCTGTGCTTCGGTTCCGTGTTAAGTTATTTAATTATTAAATCCCGTCGTCAAAACTTAAAAGAACTGTGTTTGTATTTATGAAGTGCGATATTCAAATTGGTTTTATTTTGGTCCGTGTTTGTTCGGAGATTGACGTTGAATGAAAATTAATTTTTGTTTGCCGTTGACGTTATTTTTATTATTTGACGCCAACGTCGGTTTTTATTAATTTCTCTGCCAAGTAGAATTTGCATAAAGTAGTTTATGCAAATTAGCTACTTGGCGAGTTGTCCCCGTTTACAGGTAAGGGGGGGAACTAACGAAGGGGGATTAGTGGATTTTGGGGGGACCTGGACTCAAGGTCGGTCCGTAACATCCCCGCCAGCAAGTCTTTCGCCGCCAATGATGTTCTGGCCACCTCTACGGCGCCCGGATACTCCACCAACACCTGACATGCGGATGTCGCCCGGCCCCCCACCCGGATCGTCATCGCGGATGATGCACCCGGAAAATTCCCCCCGTAGGGACACCGAAGCCGTGACGACAACCATTGCGGAACCACCCCAGAAGGGCAATGAACCCAACCAACCTATCAATGAACAAATCACGATTGAAGAACTCATCGCCGCTCAGTTCGCGGCACAGACTACCATCGCTCGCACCTTCCTCAACATGCAGGAAAAAGGACAACTAACGACTAGCAGCATAGAAATCACAAAAAGAGACCTCCGCGCCGAATGGGGAGCCATCTGCAGGCGGCATAATCAAATCATTTACATGGCGACCCCTGAGTACCAACAGCATCACTACTTCGCGGAGGACTTCATCGGCGAGAGCGAAGAAATATACCTCGAGGAACAGACGAAGCTCCTCGGGGCCCAGCACGCTCTCGATTCAGCCTCCCCAACCATGGCCAACAGCGCCAATCGCCGCCACCCTAGCGAGCTGCCCCCAGTGCAGCTGCCAATGATCGCCACCAAGCCAGCGGAAAAGGAACCGCACCCCAGACCAGTGAGTCCCGACCAAGAAACAGACCAGAATGCCGCCGGCCCAATGATCAACCAGACCCGTGTCCCGATACACGGACTACCGCCGGAACCCCTAAGGCAACAGGCTCCATGCACATTCTGCGGGGCCTCACACCTATCTACGCTTGCGAGGGCTTCCGATCACTCACACCTGACCGTCGGAAGTCCTTCGCACACAAAAGAAACCTGTGCACCAACTGATTGGGTCGCCACCGCCTACGCGACTGCCATTCCAGCAAGACGTGCCGTCGATGCCGGCGGAGACATCACACTCTGCTGCATGTCTTGACTACCGCCATCGACGGGACAACATCACCGCCGCAACGAGCCAAAGGATCCGCCCCCCGGATCGACTGTCATGAAGGGGCCTGCGCGCATACAATCAGCACCCCTTCACAGCATTCCGCGTTGCTACCAACAGCGAAGGTCACTGTGACATTGGAGAACCAACGGAGAATTGAAGTCCGTGCACTCCTGGACCCCTGCTCCAGCGGCACCTTCATTTCGTCGTCACTCGCCCGAAGGTTGCACCGCCGACGCCAACCATCATCCGTCCCCATCTACCGTATTGGGGGCACTCGTGGCCTTGCCACAAGGACTCAAACCGTCATCAACATCACTCCTCGCCTCCACGGCTCGAAACAATGGACACTGAGGCCCTTCATCCTGTCCGGGCTATCGGTGTATGCACCACCACCACAATCAACGACGAGGGATATCTCCTTCGTGGCGGATCTGGAACTTGCAGATCCAAACATCGCCTCCGCCGATAAGGTGGACATGATCATTGGGCGAGACATGTACCCCACTCTCATTCTCGGGGTCTAAGGAAGGACCCACGTTCCGGCCTCGTCGCGCAGGCCACTGAGCTGGGATTGGTGCTAATAGGCGCTGCACCCACCATATCATCCAGCCTAAAGGTGACAAGGCCTGTCACCAGCCATCATATGGCCATTCCTCGTAGGTTGCGAATTTACAACTCCGACCCAGAGGAATAGGCCGACCCTACGACTGATGGTCGCAGCTCCCATCAGAAGACCAAAAGGAGGTCTCGCCGGCATCGGCCCCAGGCCCATACAACTACCAGCTACCGATCACTTGCGCGACCCAACTACAAGAGCTTACCCACTCGAACACTTCAAGGCACCCCATCACACCCAGGACATCACGTGGTCAAGCTCCTGCCCGGGTCCAAAACTACCCAAGCCAACCGCTGCCACGTGCAGGCACCAAGACAGGACCAGGAGCGCGCAATGCCCCGCTTGGCGGGCGGCGCTCCCCAGCAACCAGCGGTCTCTCGAACTCCAACAAGAAAGCACGCCTCTCAGGGCATCAACAGAGGCTGCACCTCAACGACTCCGGAAGGTACTTGGCCCGTGACTGCCATTCCACCAAGCCACGCGACAGCCTCACACGCCAGCGGCCGCATCCCGCCGGCTACTAACTTCGGACGGGCGCCAACGGGCGCATCGCCGTTCACCACCACGGGCCTCGATATAGCGAGACCCATCACCAGTCATCACGTGGTCATTGATCGTGGGTTGCGACCTTACAAATCCGACCCAGATCAATTGGCCGGTTCCGTGACCACAAAAGTTACCGGACGCCTCCAGTGGAAACGATCATCCTGTCGCCATATACCCTACGGGCCATCCCAGACCCCCAAGCCGTCAGCGCCCCTCAGGGTGGGCGGCCCCGTCTCAACCGACCATCCACATCCGACCACCAGGGACTCAACGACCAAGACCAACCGCCACCAGCAGACCGCACACCCCTGGCTCCTAGCCACCGCCCCCTGGAACAAAATGATTCGCCAATGATTGGCGAAGGCGGGTGGAATGTTGCGGATTGGCAATTAAATGTGCTGGGATGTACTGGAGAAATCTAGTACATTCGCTGTGTATACCAGTTACGCAGCAGCTGGCACCAGCTGGCCGATTGTCACCACGATGGGGTCATAGCGTCCCCTTTTGAATTGGCAGTTATGCCCAATGAGTCAGTCTGCAATCAACCCTCGCGGCGCTCACACAGTCAACGGACCCATAAACCATTCCCAGTCGTTGCCATCCGCAAAATACCATTCATTGTGCATAATCGCGTTCCTTAAGCAATAAAGAACAACTTGACATTACAATAGAGAACAACGTGTTATTATTTGATTGGTTCCAGTTCAATTGGTGACGTGCTCTTCTACATTGACCGCGCTGCTCTCTTTCCTTTGCGACAGCCATTGTTCGTTGTGGCCGTCCATCGGCGGCCAACAAAATGCGTACTACTTCAACTAACAACCATTAATTGGCTTAATTCAAGCAATATAAGTACTTATGAGCTAAAGTATATATTGGGTTGTGCCTCATGAAATGTCCTCAGTCGAAATAAGAAGTTCTCGAATGAACATAACGCAGAAAGTTAAATTATCTTTTTTTATAAAATAACGTGTTACGTTATGTATAATTTTTTTATAACAATTACAAATTAGGAAATGGTAAACAAGGAGACTTACTTGGTACGGGGGTGGGCTGAAAAATTTCCGACCTCAACGTGAAGATAGCAGCACTCGTCAATAAATGCTAGTGAGTGTAGTTGTGCATCTTTTGGCAGTTACTCACCAAAATTTCAGCCATTTTGGGCGCCTAGTTTTTATTTGACAATCGTTTGAGTGAGTCGATGTGAGTGTTTTTGTGACAAAAAATCCGTCGGATTGTCTTGTGGAGCGCATATAAGCCGAATTACTTATTGGAACAATATTACGAATCTCCAAAGAACAGTACCCATTATAATATCTGTAAAACAGACAGAGGTTGGCTACGCGCCTTCGATGTGATAGCGGAGAGTCCCCGATCAGGCGGATCGCTCGTCTTTGTATGCTCTCAAGTAGGTCGAGGGTGTGTTTAGGAACCGAGCTCCAAACATCAGAGCAATGTTCAAGCGCGGGTCTAATTTGGGATTTATACAGGGGAAGAAGTTGGGACGGAGTAAAATATTTCTTGGCTCTAAAAGGATAGCTCAACTTTCCTGAGGCTGACCTGGCGATACTCGACACGTGTTTATGCCATGATACATTCCCACAGACCGTGGCGCCGAGTAATTTCAAACTTTCCCCAGCCTCGAGGGGCCGGCTATTCATCATCAGCTGTGGAACCGATAATCCACTTTTCTTTGTGAATGTTGTGAATTGTGTCTTCGCTGCATTGAAGTCGACGAGATTGGCCCTTCCCCACTGCAGGACCCTATCTAGATCCTGATTCAGAGAGTCAATCTGTCTGCATCTCAGCTGATGCGACGCAGATGCACCAATCGGCCCAACAGTCGAAAAGGAGGAAACAAGCCTACTATCATCCGCAAAACTGAATACTTTGTTATCCGTTGCCTGCAACAAATCATTTATGTGAAGCAAGAACAAGGTTGGAGCCAAAATAGAACCCTGGGGCACCCCTGAATTAGTGGGATACAGATCCGAACACTCGCCGTCCACAACAAGCCGGATCGATCGAATCTCGAGGAAGCTCCTCGTCCAGTGGCAAAGCTGTTGGGAAAGACCATATGAATGAAGTTTGCTCAGCAACGCCCCGTGCCAGACGCAGTCAAAAGCCTTGGAGATATCCAATATAACCGCCCTTGACTCACCATGCCGTTCAATCGCAGATGTCCATATATCGGTTATAAGTGTCAAAATTTCTCCCGTGGACCGCCTGCCACGGAATCCGTATTGACGATCATTCAGAAGTCCGTTGCACCCCAAATAATTAACTAACTCTGTATTGATGACTTTTTCCATTACCTTAGATAAAATTGACAGTAATGCTATCGGACAGTAATTTTGTGGGAGACACTTTTTTCCCGTCTTTGGGATTGGCTGAACTCGAGCGATTTTCCAGTAGGCAGAAAAGGTCCTCCGTGCATAAGATAAGTGGAAGAGACTGCCAAGAACCGGCGATAGTTCTGGAGCACAGTTCTTAAGGACTATTGCTGATATTCCGTCCGGGCCGGTTACCTTCCTACAATCCAGTTCACGTAGAATGCATTGAATAGTGCGCGGAGGAAATCTCATATCCCGCATCGAAGACCGTACTGGCGAGATCACAGGTGGCTCCAAAAGGCCGGCGTCGAGGTTTGAATTCGCGGAAAATAAATTCGCGAACACATTAGCTTTGTCCTTTGAATTCGTGACTAACGTCCCGCTGTCTTTCACCAACGGAGGGAAGGAGGAGGATGCGAAGTTACCGCTGACAGCTTTTGCCATTGACCAGAAGGAGCGCGAACTAGCCGGGCACCGAAGGAGTTTATTGATCACCCTGTCGTTGTGAGCTTTCTTCGTGGTATCAATCGCCTGGTTGCACGCGTCTCTGATTCTAACAAAATTCGTCCTGTTAACATCGATGGGATTGGAGTGTCATTGCTTAAAAGCTCTATTTTTTGCCGCTGTAATCTGCTCGCATTTTTTTGTCAAACCAAGGTTCATCAGATGAACTTCGTTTGAAGGAATGTGGAATATACATCTCCATCCCCAGAAGAATAATCTCTGATACCGACTCCGCGCAAGCGTTAACATCGGCGTTTCCGAAGCACACCTCGGACCATGGAAAGGATGCGAAGAAATCTCGCAAATCGTCCAGTTAGCAGCCCCATAGTTCCATACTTGGCGAAACTGTCTAGGCCGGTTATTCGCTTGATATGCAAGTGCCTGCGCGACAGATACCAAGGAGTGATCAGAGTTTCCCAGTGGCGCAGAAACCTCTACGGTATAAATACTCGGTTCGGATGTCAAAAACAGATGTTCGCATAATCGCCTCGGGCACCCGGCACTCGCGTTGGCTCCCCCACGAGTTGAGGCAAGTTGTGGCTTACAGCAAACATCTCCGCCAGCCTCCCAGCCTCGTCGGTTCTGTTAGAATGTAACAACCAGCTGGAATTGTGCACATTAAAATCACCAAGGACAACCATTTCAGAAGCTAGGTGGTTGATTTGTATCCAGTCGACAGTATGTGAAAGATGTTCGAAAAATGTCGCCGGTCGACCGTCATTCGAGGAGCGGTAAAGACATGGAATGGGGATAGTCATGGAATTATGTTAATCGATTATCTTCAAAAAGGAAAAACCATTACAGGAGCATACTACGCATCATTACTTGACCAACTGAAGGCAGCAATTGCGGTAAAATGGCCACATTTGTAGAAAAAGAAAATCCTGTTTCACCAAGACAACGCGCAGTCTCACACCTCTGCGGTTGCCATGACGAAAATCCAAGAATTACGGTTTGAACTGCTTGACCATCCGCCTTACTCACCAGTTCTAGCCCTGTTACGGACATCGCGTCTATGTCCTCGCCCAACACCCATTAATTTCCGCAAATTTCCTCTCTCTGCCTGTATAGGGAAGAAAAATCGTCAAGTAGCTGATTTGCTTGGCTGTAAAAAATAAAAAAAGGCATTGGGGCTGGATAAAAAATTGTAAACGTCAACGGCAAAAATAAAAAGAAAATCATACGTCGTAAAACTGCAAACGAAGTAAGTCAATTCGCCGTAAAACTTTAAAGGAAGAAAGGCAGCAAAACCTTTGGAAATATAAAATAAAGTTCACTTAGAACTAGAGTAACAAAGAAGAATTAAAACTTGCAGTGTTATCAGACATCGTAAAACACCCATCAACCCCAACCAAAAACCAACAACTAGCTGAACAGGAGAGCACAAACCTTATTGTTACGGAAATTAATGGGTGTTGGGCGAGGTCCGTAACAGCCCCAAACGACTACTTCTTGTTCCCTAATCTAAAAATTGCGCTCGGATGACAGAGATTTTCGTCGATTGAGGAGGCAATCACCTTCATGAACAGTTATTTTGCAGAGAAAACCGCCGAGTACTATTTGGACGGGTTAGAGAGATGGAAGCATCGCTGGGAGAAGTGTGTGGAGTTACAAGGAGACTATGTAGAAAAATAAAAATAAATTTTAAGAAAGAATGTCTTGTATCTTTGTAAGGTCGGAAACTTTTCAGGCCGCCCTCGTATTTATGGTCGGACCTCTTCTTGGTCGACTAGTCGACTGTTCTGGGTGCAGGGGTTGAAGAATCTTGATCCCCCCATTGTACTAAATTAGTTTTCTAGTCATGTGTATTCTCTAGCTTTGTGAATTCTCTAGCTTTGTGAATTCTCTAGCCTTGTGTCTTCTCTAGCCTTGTGAATTCTCTACCCCTGTGTGTAATAATTAATTTTTTGTCGTTGAAGTTTTTTTTTATGTAAATTAGTTACTTGACGATATTTCCAATTTACCGGTAGAGAGGGGAAATTAAAGTCGTGGGGATTAGTTGTTGGGTGAGGGCATAGGCAAGAGGTCCGTAACATCTTGACGTGTGAGAATTTTAGAGTTCCTTACAAGTACAGTTGTTTTTTTCTAGGAATTGTTCACCATGCTGTCGGTAATTCAAATTCGAACCCTCTTCCTTTATGAATTTAAAATGGGACATATACGCATACACATAATCTCGAACAGGACGTTCAACCCAAATAAATCCACAAATTTAATATGGGTTCGTACCACATGAAATGTCCGATATTCGCCCAGTCGGAAATAAGAAGTTCTCGAGTGAACATCTGTGCCAGAACGTTAAATTTTCTTTTTTTATAACGTAAAGTGGTACGTGTGCTTGATGTATGAGAATTTAAGGGTTCGTTACAAGAACAGTTTTTTTTTTCTAGGAATTGTTTACCATGCTGTCGGCAGTTCAAATTCGAACCCTCTTCCTTTATGAATCTAAAATGGGACATAATGCGTCATTTGCAATGAAAAACATTAATGGACGCATTTGAGGATGTAGCGGTAAACGAACGCACTATACGACGTTGGCTTGGAAAGTTCCGCTCAGGAGATTTCAAGCTCGAAAATGAATCACGTGAGAAGCCGAAAACAGTTGACGACGATATTTTAAGAGCAACAATGGATACGGACCCAACGAAATCGGCGCGGGAGATTACGCAAAGCATGGGAGTACCCCCGGAGACAATAAGTCGACACCTTTCTCTCATAGGAAAAGTAAAGAAACTCGCTAAGTGGGTACCATGTGAACTGAATGAGTCCCAAAAACTACGGCGCCTGGAAATCTGGGCATCGCTTAGATTAAGAAATCAAACTGAAGCGTTTTTGCACCGGATACTCACCTGTGGTGAAAAGTGGTTTCCATATAGTAACCGTAAAAGACCTGGGCAGTGGCTGGATGCAGGTGAAAAACTAAAACACAGGTAATGGTGACAATTTGGTGGACATCGAAAGGACCAATCCACTTTTCATTTCTTCAACGACGAGAAACGATAAACGCTATCAAATATAATGAGGAAATCGACATGTTGCATACCAAATTGGCTGAAAAGCAACCTGCGCTTGTCAATGCGCACGGCCTGTTCCTTTTGCATGACAGTGCTAGACCCCATATCTCACAAGTAACGGTACAAAAACTGTTGCAGTTGGGATGTGAAATTCTTCCGCATCCACCATACTCCCCTGATATTTCCCCAACGGGCTGCCATCTTTTCCACAATCTGGATTCATTTAGCCAGCAGAAGGTCTTCCGGAACCGAGCAGAGGTTATAAAAGCCCTTGAATATTTCATTGCCTCAAAAAGTCAGCACTTCTACGAAAAAGGAATTTGACCCTGTATCACGTTGAAAGAATGTCATAGAGGCCAACGGATCCTATTTTGATTGAATAAAAATGTATGGAAAAATAATATTGGCTTTTAAATTTTTACTATAATATCGGACATATCATGTGGTACAACCCATTATAACTTTACAATTGTATAATAACAAGGCCGGCTTGTCGTAAGAGGCGACTAAAGGCCGAGTGGTAGCCGGGGCCCCAATGCCCTGTCGCTTGGTGAAATACCACCCCATCCAGCTTTGGGCTCCGTGAAATGGTCAGCAGTAATCCCTGGCTATCTCTCGGAGCTTAGCTGATGGACCGGCTCGAGGAAAGGTTGGTTTAAGTGGTAGTCGGTCCCAAGGTGAGATACCACCCCGTCACGCTGTACATTCCGCGATATCGTCGAGGGAAATCTTCGACGGTGTTTCGGACGTATGGCTGATGGTTCGGACTGACACGGAAATAAGTCATGATAGTACCTTCTGATTTAAAGAATTCCGTAGTTAAACTAGTCTCCCATTCGGACCTCCAGGGGCACTATGTCAGGGGGAACATCATGCAGATATGATAAATAACCGAACTTTAAGAGGTTCGTCATTTTGTAACATCAGTGGTATCGGTTTCACAAATACGAACGTAAACGCCGACCACCAATATTTGCAAACAACGAACCCTGATATCCTTGCCCTAACTGAGACCCAGGTCGATTTGTCAACTGATTCGACACATCTTTGTTGCTCAGGATACGACTTACATTCGAGATTCCATTTTAAGGGTGGAGTCTGCGTTTTCATGCGGTCCGATCTGGCTTGCCAGAGGATGGCGGCGTTGGAACCCAATAATATGGACATCATATGGTTGAGGGTCGTACTGAGGAATTCTGTTAAATTTCTTTGCTGTCTATACCGCTCCCCGAATGACGATCAACCGGCGACATTTTTCGAACATCTTTCACATACCGTCAACTGAATACAGATCAACCGCCCAGCTTCTGAAATTGTTGTCCTTGGCGATTTTAATGGGCACAATTCCGGCTAGTTGATATATTCTAACAGAACCGACGAGGCTGGGAGGTTGGCGGCGATGTTCACTGTTAGCCACAACTTGACTCAACTCGTGGAGGAACCAATGCGTTTGCCGGGTGCTCGGGGCGATTATGCGAACACCTTGAATCTGTTTTTGACATCCGAACCGAGTATTTATACCGTAGAAATTTCTGCGCCACTGGGAAACTCAGATCTCTGCTTGGTATCTGTCGCGCAAACACTTGCATTTCAAGCGAATAACCGCCCTAGGCAACTTCGCCATGTATGGAAGTATGGGGCTGCTAACTGGGACGATTTGCGAGATTTCTTCGCATCCTTTCCATGGTGTGCTTCGGAAACTCCGATGTTAACGCTTGCGCGGAGTCAGTATCAGAGATTATTCTTCTGGGGATGGAGATGTATATTCCACATTCCTTCAAACGAAGTTCATCTGATAAACCTTGGTTTGACAAAAAATGCGAGCAGATTACAGCGGCAAAAAATAGAGCTTTTAAGCAATGACACTCCAATCCCACCGATGTTAACAGAACGAATTTTGTTAGAATCAGAGACGCATGCAACCAGACGATTGATACTGCGAAGAGAGCTCATAACGACAGGGTGATCAATAAGCTCCATCGGTGCCCAACTGGTTCGCGCTCCTTCTGGTCAATAGCAAAAGCTGCCAGCGGTAACTTCGCATCCTTCTCTTTCCCTTCGTTGGTGACAGACGGTGGGACGTTAGTCACGAATTCAAAGGCTAAAGCTAATGTGTTCGCGAATTTATTTTCCGCGAATTCAAACCTCGATCACGGCGTTTTGGAGCCACCTGTGATCGCGTCGGTACAGTCTTCCATGCGGCATGTGATATTTCGTCCGCGCACTATTCGACGCATTATACGTGAACTGGGTTGTAGGAAGGCAATCGGCCCGGACGGAATACCAGCAATAATCCTTAAGAACTGTGCTCCAGAACTATCGCCGGTTCTTGGCAGACTCTTCCGCTTATCTTATGCACGGAGGACCTTTTCTCCTGTTGGAAAATCGCTCGAGTTCAGCCAATCCCAAAGACGGGAAATGCATCTGCATCGCATCAGCTGAGATGTAGACAGATTGACTCTCCGAATCAGGATCTAGATAAGGTCCTGCAGTGGGGAAGGGCTAATCTCGTCGATTTCAATGCAGCGAAGACACAATTCACAACATTCACAAAGAAAAGTGGATCATCGGTTCCACAGCTGATGATGAATGGCCAGGCCCTCGAGGCTGGGGAAAGTTTGAAATTGCTCGGCGTGACGGTTTGGGGGGATGTATCATGGCATAAGCACGTGTCGAGTATAGCCAGGTCAGCCTCAGGAAAACTGAGCTATCCTTTTAGAGCCAAGAAATATTTTACTCCGGCCCAACTTCTCCTTCTATACAAATCCCAAATTAGACCCGCGCTCGAATATTGCTCTCATGTTTGGAGCTCGGCTCCTAAACATACCTTTGACCTACTTGAGAGTATACAGAGACGAGCGATCCGCCTGATTGGGGACTCGGCGCTGACGTCGGGACTACAGTCGCTATCACATCGAAGGTGCGGAGCCTACCTCTGTCTGTTTTACAGATATTATAATGGGTACTGTTATTCGGAGATTCGTGGTATTGTTCCACGCGATTCGGCTTATATGCGATGCACATGACAATCCGACGGATCGCATCAGTTTGTGGTTCATCTGCCGACGGCGTGAACAGTTCCGTTATAGAGCAGGGAAGCTGCGGAACTCGCTTCCCACGCGAGTGTTCCCGGAGCGTTACAACCTGCAAATGTTCAAAAAGAACTGCAACAGTTATTTGGGGGCATCTCGGGGCGTCCACTCGGCGCTACAGGTTCGCCACTCCCGAGAGAAGTCTAATAAAAAAAAAAAAAAAAACTGTTCGTTGACTTCAAAAAAGCCTACGACTCAGTCGCAAGGCAAAGACTCTACCATATTGTGGTTAAGCTGGGAATCCCGGAAAAATATGCCGGCCTCATTCAGATCTGCACAAGCGAAAGCAAAGGGCGGGTTAGAATAGAAAACCACCTCTCAGAACCATTTGAAATTCGGGACGGACTAAAACAGGGCGATGGCCTCTCACCATGTCTTTTTAACCTTGTCCTTGAGTATGTCATGAGAAAGGTACAAGACGACAACATGGCCGGATCACCCCTGAACGGGGTCACGCAAGTGCTCGCATCTGCGGATGACACCGTCGTTCTGGGCGATGATCTAGAAACTGTACGTAAAGACTGTGAAATCATCATGCAAGCGTCAGAAGAGGTGGCCCTAGAAATAAATGAAGACAAAACAAAATACATGATTACGGCGGGAGCAGCTGCACCTCAGAAAACACATAAACATCAGAGGCAAGATATTTGAAAATGTCAAAGAATTTAAATGCCTGGAAATAATACTGAAGGCCAGTAACGAAATGTCGAAAGAAATTAACAAAAGACTGTATTCCGGCAACGCTAGTTGGCACGCAGTCAGTAAACTGCTGAAATCGAAACAGCTATCACGTAATATAAAGCTCTGTGTCTATAGAACCATAATCATGCCTACTGTTCTATACGGATGCGAAACATGGGCTCTCACAAAACGGGAAGAAAACAAATCCCGCGTATTCGAGAATAAAGTTTTATGGGGTATCTTTGGAGGTATATATGACTATTAGGCAGAAAAATGGAGGAAACTCCACAACCACGAATTGGAAGAGCAAACCGCAAACCTACAATAGTCAGAGTAATCAAGTCGCGAAGATTAAGATGGGTCGACATGTGGCGCGAATGGGCAATGATAGGACCGTGCATAGAATTCTGGACGGTAGACCAACAGGAAACAGATCGAGAGGACGGCCGCGACGGAGATGGGAGACAACGTTAGGTTGGACCTCGACGAGATCGGTTCGGATGGTCGAACGTGGAAGGAGAGCGCACAGGACAGGGAAGAATGGCGGAGTCGAGTCGGTGAGGTCATGAACTTCCGGGTTCGTACAGGCCAATAAATAGAATAGAATAGATGGCCGGGATGGTATTGGCGTGCAGCTATTGGCAACGCGTTTACTGGAGGAATTTCACTCACAGTTCAGTAGTGGTCGCAGTGTTTTCCGCTTTTCAGCGCAAACAGAGTTAGACGTGGAACGAAAAGTATTAGGGGTAGAGACATGGCGGGAATTCTCGTCAACAGAGGCATCAAAGTCGTTGTGGAGGTTTGCCTAATCAGGTTCGATCGCTACCTTTGCATCAAGGGTTTCCGAGTTTGTATTGAAAGGGGCCGGGGGTGATGTAGTTTTTAACGCCGCATTCACTCTCTCTCTCTCTCGAGAACAGCCATCCTGGGTACCCCGGTGGCGAGTTCGGTCCTCAATATTCCAGGGCCTTCAAATCCTGATCCAGTTGATGGTCCACGCCTTGTAGGGATCGGAGGCTCATTGGTGGGGACACGTACGATAAAATGATGGAAACACGAGAAAACAATGGAAATACGAAGAGATAAAAGTATATACAACGACACAAGATCCCAAAGGTGGGAGCAGACTTCGGTTGTATTACAGTTTAGGAACGACACAATATAAAAATTGACAAACCAAAAAAAAACAACAAGAGAAAACAAATTAAAACAAATGGGGGAATACACAAACGAGAAACCAGAAAAGAAAAACAGACACTAACGCTTGTAAGCCTACAAAAGAAGAAGAAAAAGAAAAATAAAACACAAACACAAATTCGATAATACAAAACCTAAACTAAATTGGAAAAACAAGGTTTACAAATGTATATACATATTTTGTTGACCTAAGTTAGAAAATTAAATAGAAATTTAAAATTAGAAATAATCGGAATACCGAGTAGATATCAGTTTCTTCTTTCCAGCTAAATGGTATCAGTAACTCGCACTGACTGAATGTGACCTTATACAGCAAATCATCATAGTTATTTATACATTCGAAAAATTGCGAATTTTTGCTGTATACAACTTTATATAATTCAAATAAGGTGAAAAAGAATTAATTCACAAAGTAGATAAATCGTATCCTTAATATTAAAAGCAAATTAAAACAAGGATAAAGGTTTTCCTTGGCGTTAAGTCCTAATCATCTATGTGCACAATTTTATGGCGCCCTTCTAATCTTGGCATTTGAATTTAGTGTCCTGTTTCCTTGTGATGTGGGTCTAGAATTATTACCCAAACCACTTTGGTTATTTCTGTTCGCAAAGTTAGCGCGGTTACCGGCTCGTCCTCTTTGATTTTGATTATTTGCACCTCCACCAAGACCACCTCCGCGATTTTTATTCATCTCAGCTCTATTTCGCGACTTCAATTGAGAATCCTCTTTTACCATGTCAATGACTTCGTCAGGAATACGCAGGTATTTGATGGTACTTCCTCGAATATAGCACTCTGGCATTCTCCAGAATCGGTCGCCATCCTGGAATGTGTAAATAATAAATGGTGTATCGATTTGTAGTTACCATTTGTTTGATTGCAGCGAACCTTTGAAGTGCAGATAACGTCTCTGAGATTAATATTCATCCAAGAATCACAACTTACTAGATGCCCATTGTATGTTTCTCCATTTTTCATTTCTACCAGCTGAAAATACAAGATTTTTCTAAATCTTTTTACCTGGTGGTTTGGAGAGAACTTACCATTGGGTGACTCTGCGCCGTTTTTAATAGCGAAAGGGGAAGCTGGAATGAGAAAACAATGCCTTGTGAGTTTCCTATTTTTATAAAGCCATTAAATTCGTTTCGAATTACCATTTTATTAAATTATTTATACTTAATTCGGCGCTCTAAGTTCAATGGAAACAGGTAATCACAACATTCAGAGAATTGTCAGATGGACACCAAGAATGTCAAACTTTTCGTCGATTTTTGTTTCGTCGAGTTAAATGGTATAATAAGCGATGGATTATTGTTTGATCTTTCTATGAATTTATATTGTACTAAATGAAGTTTTATCTGGTTTTTATTTTTCTTCACAAACAATCTGTTTATAACTAAGGCTCAGACCTGATGGGCACATTCAAGGAGCGAACGGAGAAAATAAATTCAGAAGATTTGTATAACGTTGGAGTTAGAGAATTCCCAAGGCCATAGTTTCACAAAACCGGGAGGTGAGCTGGCTTTAAGAAATTTCTCTTGAATATTGTAGCGAGCTTAGGGTTCGCTGGATTCATTATTTTGAATAAATAAGAGCCGGTAAATCGACTTTGAATTAATGTAACACTTTATTAGTCCGTTAATAACCGTTACGTTTACCGTACACTTAACGATTTCTTGACTTATCGCTTCCGTACTTATCGCGTCTTTGACTGCTTCCTTCTTAGGTCTTACTTGTCTTCCTGATATGCGTGCGACGTATTTATACCGTTTTCCTCAATCTGATTCGGTGTTTCGTTTCTGCCCGTTCCATAGACTCGAATTTTCTACTGCTCATAGTCTCCAGTTTTCCAGTACTTTCTAGAAGATTCTAGTACTTTGTTTTGAACTTTCTAGTACTGATTGTCATATGCGTCACACTACCCTCCGTCTAGATTAGTTCGTCCCGAACTAAGTTCACTGGTCTCCTGGGTTAACAAAAAGTCGCCAGTCGGTCACGATGTACCACTTTCATCTTGGCGTTCGGTCTTCGCTGAATCCTATATACAACGCCGTTAATTCTTCTGAGAATCTCATACGGTCCTTCCCAATGTTGTTGCAACTTCGGAGACCTTCCTTTTTGCCGATGAGGGTTATAAAGCCACACGTTATCGCCTGCATTAAATCCGGATGCGTTGGCTCGAACGACGTACCTTGTTTTCATCCTGTCCCTTGATACCTTGAATTGCTTTCGAACCAAATGATGAATCTCATCGAGGCGATTTCTCTAATCGGCTACGTAGTCTTCAGTCTTATCCATGGCGTCTGACCGTATTCCGAATCGCAGATCGGCTGGTAATCGTATCTCTCGTCCAAATATAATTCTTGCTGGAGAATGGCCCGGTGTATCGTGATTAGCCGATCTATAACTCAGAGAAAGGTTTGTACATATTTCTCGCAATCTCGTTGGTGATCACCAACGACCTTCGATAAATGCTCTTTCATTGTTCGGTTGAACCTTTCGACCATTCCGTCTGACTGTGGATGTAAGGGTGTGGTCCTGGTTTTCCTTACGCCCAGTGCCGCACAGATGCCTTGAAACATCAGTGATTAGAAGTTTCGGCCTTGATCAAAATGAAGCTACAGGGAACTCCATATCTGCTGATCCAATTATTGATAAGCTGCTCAATGACGGTTGTTGCTTCTGGGTTTGGAATTGGAAGGACTTCCACCCACTTGCTGAAGTAATCCATGATGACCAACATGTATTTGTTGTTGTCGTTGGTTTTTGGGAATGGTCCCGAGATATCAATCGCAATTCGTTCGAAAGGGGCACCCACGTTGTACTACTTCATAGTGCTCCTTGATTTTGCTGTGCATTCGATGGGATTTTCCGTCCGCGGCTTCCCATTTACGCTTTAGAATTCCATCTTCCACCAGCAGGGAATTCCAATGTGCCCAATATGCCTTAAATGTTCCACTCTTGTCGGAAATATTGTTCCAAGTTTGTCGCTCGTTCTTTTCTTTGTATTCCAGAATTAGCGACATATCTTCATTCCGAAGTTGAGCTGCGCGGATAGCATAACTCGTCCACCCATCTAGTACTTCTACTCGCACATTTCGAAGGTCGTACGCCTCTTCTTTCTATTCCGCTCTATGACAATGTTTACAATCTGGCTTACATGGTCTTCTTGATAGAGCATCATCGTTATTATGCACCTTCCCTTGACGGTGGGAAATTTGGAAATCGTACGTTTGAAGTCGTTCGATCCATCGAGCTATTTGTCCTTCCGGATTCTTAAAATTTAACAACCATTTCAAGGCCGCATGATCCGTCCGAAGGTGTAATCGATATCCGTATAGGTATTTATGGAAATTCTTAACGGCTTCTACGACAGCCAGCAGTTCCTTTCTTGTTGCGCAGTAGTTCCTCTCTGGCTTAGATAGAACTCGACTATAATAAGCGGCAACTCTCTCTTTACCATCGACTTCCTGTGACAACACTGCTCCAATTCCTGTGTTACTTCCATCAGTATCCAATATAAATGGGCAATCCGATCTTGGGAATGCCAATGTGGGAGAGTTACATAACTCGGCCTCCAATGCGTTGAATGCTGCCTCACACTTTTCTGTCCAATTGAATTTCTTGTCTTTACCCGTTAGTTCGTGTAGGGTTTTAGCCACGTTGGCGAAACCTTTAACAAACCGTCGGTAATATGTGGCTAATCCCATAAAGCTTCTTAACTGTTGCTTATCTTCTGGAGTAGGCCACTCCTGGACAGCTGCTATCTTATCAGGATCTGTTTGAACTCCTGCAGATGAAACGATGTGTCCCAGGAATTTTACTCGCCTTTGAAAGAGTTCACATATCTTCGAATTGAACTTTAAGTTGGCCTGTCTTAGTCGTTCGAAGACGGAGCGCAGATTATTGATGTGTTCTGGTAAATTCCTTCCAACAACGATGATATCGTCCAAGTACACAAGACACGTCTTCCATGTAACTCCCCGTAGAACACTTTCCATTAATCGTTCAAACGTTGCTGGAGCATTACAAGTCCGTTTCCGGCAGTATACGCTGTCTTCTCCTGTCCTCCTCCTTCACTTCCACTTGCCAGTAACCGCTTTTTAGGTCCAATGTTGAAAACCACTGAGCTCCAGAAAGGGTATCTAGTGTGTCGTCGATTCGAGGAAGTGGGTAACTGTCTTTCTTCGTAACGTCGTTTAACCGGCGGTAGTCGACACAAAATCTAGTTGTCCCATCCTTCTTCTTGAGGAGCAGTACCGGCGAAGCCCATGGGCTCGATGATTTCTTTCTCTTCCATCCCTCGGACCTTATAGGTCTTGACTCACCCGTGTCAATGCGCTGTTTAACTATACCGGTGCGTCCGAATTTATCATTTTCTGTCACAAAAATATCAAAAAAATCGTTCAGGTGTGATTTAACGCTTGCCCTTTCTCTGTCTGTTAATCCGATTTTCTAGGACATCACCCTATTAACCACAGAGTATGCACCAGCGGGCTGTTGAATTGAATGGTCGTCTCCCCTTGTCTGAATTGAGCTTATTATTGACACGGGCGCACATTCTACGATTACCTCTCCTTTTCTTATTGCGATCGGCTCCTTGGACGCATTTAGTACTTTGACGGGTACGATGTGCTTCTTCGCATCGATAAGGGCTTTCTCAACAAGGATGTTCCCCTTACGCTGATTTCGTACAGCCTCGGTGATGTAAAATCGATTGTCACCGGGATCACTCTCGAGACTGGTCCAAATTACCGAGTCTGAACGAGCTGGGATCTCATCCTCCTCACGCACATAACATTTCAGCCTTCGCAATTGTTCGTCCTGCAGTGTAATAGCAACCTCCAAGTTACCAATTCGCAGTGTTCTTTGCCCGATATCTAGAACAACTTGATGCTCCTTCATGAAATCCATTCCAAGAATGCATTCGTCCGTAATATCGGCAACCAAAAATTGGTGGGAGATGGAAATATTGCCCAGCACTATTATGCTCCCGACTTCTCCGTAGACTGTGGAACGTTCTCCTGTAACAGTCTTCAAATTTTTATTATCTTCTATTTTTATTAAGGGCTATTTTGTCCACGACATCCGGCCGAATTATGGATTTGGTTGTTCCAGTGTCGATTGTTACTGTTGTTGTCCTTGCATTAACAATCGTAGTTATAACCAAACTTTGGTTATCCCGTTGGAGTTGTGTGGGGGTGTAGGGGTATGCGCCAGCGTATGGCACGACTCCACTGTCACCCACCGACGGAAATCACGGGGACGGCGAATAATTGCAGGATATCCAACCAGAGAAACCGAATGAAACACTACGGTGTTGTTGTGTATAAACGTTTTATTGTTGGAGTGGCATAAATATTCGTTAAGTCTGAAGTTAATTGGTATTCGTTTAGATATTGTCACTATATTTTTCCCTCTTTAATGTATGTCGGCCACGGGGCCATTATTTCTTATACACTAGTGGATGTCACCGGATTAAGAACTAAACTTAAGTTCACCATTGGTACTCGTTTAAATATTGTTACTATACTTTTTCCTCTTTAACGAATGTCAATTGTTTGCTGAAACACTCCCTTTCTTAATATTGTCAACAAATTGGTCTCACAACCGTTGTCTTTTACTACGTCTTTTGTAACCGTTGCATACCATCCGAGTTAGAAAGCGCGACCCTCCTTATGCCGGCCACTGTTTACAAAAGATATGTTCGTACCGTGTAAACTTAGAATTAATTAAACGGCACAGCACAAGCCGTAGAAAGGCGCGAAAATAGGAAGCCAACGGCCCGAATGAAGATTCTATTTGACGCAAGTTGAGTAGAAGCTTGACGCTATATTAACGACGAAGGGGGAACTTCCAACTCCGCGGAGACTTGATACAACCCGTGATTGACTCGACTCTTGACCGGGTGGTGGTTGTAAAGCGACTGTGTAACGAGGGATCGATGCGCGCTCGACGGTGGTTGTGACTCGAAACTCGACTGACCGGTACTAGGAGGGGGATGGGCGCTTGATGGCGGTTGGCTGGCGACTGACTTACGAATGAAAATAATTTATTCATTGCGTCGTGGCGGTGCGTCATAGCAAAGCTCGCTGCTAATTACAAAGAATTTTGGAAGAGTTGTTATGCTCGCATAAGAACTCAGTTCCAGCGAATTCTGGCGGTACAGGCTGGGTTGAATTCGTTGATTGGGTTACCGGGAAATCGGCTTTGGGAACGCGGGCAAGTATGGGCATGCATTTTCGGGGGAAATTGGTATTGCTTGGGTGCAAGCAAGGAATATTATTTGGGTGAAATGTTAATCGAAGTAATTTCGGGGAAATGTGCGCGGCTTAGTATAATTGGTGGCGATGGTTGATGCTTCGTTGTGGATTTGAATATGCGTTTCGTTACAGCATATGACTTTCGGGGAAATTAGGATTGCTTGGTCGTAATGAGGAAATATAGAGAATTGACCGAAGCAGTTTTGTGAAAATGTATGCGGGGTGATGTAATGGGGGACGTGGTTAATGTATGTTGTAGGTTTGGGGTATACGTTTGTTAAGGCGTATTCATTTCGGGGAAATTGTGGTTGCTTGGTTGCAATGAGTAAACTGACCAACATTTTGGGAAGATGAATGCGGGGGTGATTAGAATATATTCGGTTGGATTATATTCTGTTGGGAGTTTGGAATTGCAGGTTGGGAGATGTATGCTATTGTGGGTTGTTTGCATGTTTACAGGTTGGGATTGTGGGTTGGTTCTCCGTGTGATGTAGAGAACCGTCACAGTTGTGATACAGTTACGATGCTGGGGCTGCACATTTACCAGGCGACTTTCGCCCCATAAAGTCTGTCCTTACAAGTTTCCCGGGCTATTGCTCTCAGGTTGGTCCGTTGACAGTCTCCTCTTATAATTAGCGCACGAACAACAATTCTCACTTGATGTTTCATTCATTCGTCGACTTTTCCTACAGTCAACAGAGATGCGGCCGACTTCGCCGCATGTCCAACATGTTCTGCTCCGCAGTTGCATGCGGTAGACCTGCTGCATGTGGTTGTCTCCATACGTAGCTTCAAGGCCGTCTCTTACCGCTTGGAAATCTGTTTGCTTCTCTGGTGGTGTGGTTTGTAGCAATTCTACAGCCGCCACGCGGAGTGACAAGATTAGTGATGTTGAGTTTTGCTTTGTTTGGGCATCCAACTTTGCATTAACATCTGTAGTTTGCGCGTCCATTCTTGTCATCATCTCCGAAATGTCCAACTGTGGCGAACTCTTCTCCGTTACATTGGCACCATCTTGACTCGCTGTTTTTTCTCCATCCGGACATGCTGGCACAATCGTAAACACATATGTGTCCACATCGATACCCTCTTCCTCCATTGCTACTTGCAGACGCTGTCGAAGTACTTGCTTTTGTCCTCTGATATCCAGATTCCGGTCCTAAAGTTCCTTCTTCAACTCAGGAACGCGAAAGATCCTCCAAATGTCGATCTGACTCGCCACAACACACTTTCACAGACTTATTTACTTCACCAATAATTAATCCCACTTCTGACACCAATTGTAGCGTATTTAGGGTTCGTTGGATTAATTATTTTTAATAAATAAGAGCCGTTAAATCGATTTTGAATTAATGTAACACTTTATTAGTCCGTTAATAACCGTTACTTTTACCGTACACTTAACGATTTCTTGACTTATCGCTTCCGTACTTATCGCGTCTTTGACTGCTTCCTTCTTAGGTCTTATTTGTCTTCCTGATCTGCGTGCGACGTATTTATACCGATTTTCCTCATTCTGGTTCGGCGTTTCGTTTCCGTCCGTTCCATAGCCTCGAATTTTCTACTGCTCATAGTCTCCAGTTTTCCAGTACTTTCTAGAATATTCTAGTACTTTGTTTTGGACTTTCTAGAATATTCTAGTACTGATTGTCATATGCGTCACAATATGTAGAAAACAATTTAGGTCCCCATCACGTAAAATGCCAATGAGGCGAGTCGATTGTACGCTGGTTAAATATTGGTTATAAAGGAAATGCAATGGGGAAGGTGAATGGATGCGTTTACATGAAAGGTAATTGCTTGGCCATAAATGTTTGCAAATGGCAACACTTGATTTTTAAAAACCGTTAGAGGGAGGGGCGCGCGAGTGGCGGGCAATTGTGCGTCGCTTCATGGAATTTTAGTCACGATGGAGCACTTCACGGAATAACAGCGTGCTTTTCATGTAAAACAATTTTACAAAAACAACGATTCCTACGTTACTGTACGACGCCTAGAATTGAATACAGATTACGCCGTGTAAGTGCATGTCCAAGTGTTAATATCATCAAACTTTGGGTTGTTACGGATTTCGCGCCCATGTCCTCGCTCAACACCCACTAATTTTCTCAAATTTCTCTACCTATAAATGAAATAAATATCGTCAAGTGGCTAATTTGCATAAACTACTTTATGCAAATTCTACTTGGCAGAAAATATAATTAAAAAAGGGCATTGGCGCCGAATAAAAAACAAAAACGTCGACGGTAATGTGACGGCAACAGCAAAAAATAATTAATTACACACAAGGCTAGAAATATCAAGGGCAGAAAAAATGTAGTTTACATTTTCTGCCAACAAAAAAAAGGAGCAAAAGGTACTCCTACTGCAAGCACTACTGTAATTGTTGGGTATATAAGTATCAGAAGTGCGACCGCACCGGGTTCAATTGCAATTCATTACAATAATCAGTATCAATTATTGTCAACATTATCAACATCATCAACTGACTACCCAGTTGAACAGGAGGAGTCAAGAACTCAACGGCCCCTGCACCCTGAATACCGGTCAACAAGCAACGATCGCTCCACGGCCCGATCCCCAAGTAAGTCCCGTTGTATTAGTTTCTTTTAAGTGCTTTTTTCAGATATCATAATTAAATTGTTTAAATTATATTACAACAATTTTGGCGCAGCCGGTGACCACCAGCTGAGGTTTGTGTCGGAACCGTCGGGGATACAAACCCAGTGGTGGGAAGAGCCCCGAGGGTCTAACGTCCCTACGCCGACTAGCGGCACTAGCGGCTAGGATTAAAAAAATAGATAAGCCGTTATAACTAAATAAAATATAATTTAAAAAAAAAACTTTTTTTTCTTTTTCTCAATTTACAGTAAAGAGGAGGAAGGAAGGAATCAACGTTGCGTTGGGAAATAAATAATTTATTATACCCAAATATTTTCCGTTGTTTCTTGTGTCTATTTCAAGGTTTTTGTCTTCTCCTTTCTTTCTTTTCTTTTTCCATTTTTTTCGATTCGGTCTTGCCATCGCCGGTCGCTGATTCCTAATCGTGTTTTGGTTCGCTATCGAATACTAGCGAATTGCGCTTAGAATTATCCGGGTAGCCCATCCGCATTACTCCGCGATGCAAACGAGAAGCCACTCAAGGAGAAATTCCACGGAAAGCGTAACGAGGAACCCACCGCCGCTATGTTGGGTGCGGAGAGAATTTTGGAACTGGTCCAAAACGATGTGAAATTCTCTCAAATGCGACAATCCCGCGAAGAGGATTGTCATTGCAAGGCAATGTGGGTACAATCCCAAAAGCCAACAACAGATGCACCCAACGCGGTTAAGCCTGTACTCCGCGGGATATCCAATGCGACCGCCCTCGACTCGCCATGCCGCTCAATCACAGATGTCCATATATCGGTTATAAGTGTCAAAAGGTCTCCCGTGGCCAGAAAGAGCGCGAACCAGTCAGGCACTGAAGGGTTTATTGGTCACTCTAACCTTGTAATCCTTCTTCGCGGTATCAATCGCCTGGTTGCACGCGTTTCTGATTCTAACAAAATTCGTTCTATTAACATTGGTGGGATTGGAGCGCCATTGTTTAAGAGCTCTATTTTTTTTCGCTGTTTAAACCAAAGGCTGTACCGTCTGCCTGAGCGCAAGAAACAGGTGATAAAGGAGCAAGTCGGGGAAATGCTAGAGAATATCATTCAGCCTAGCAAAAGTTCATGAAATTAACCCCCCTGGTAGTTCCCAAGAAAGCTGGCCTCGATGGAGATTTGTGGTCGACTTCAGAAATCAACATCCACCCTAACATGCACCCAACTAGTCATTTCAAACGTCAACGCCTAGGGCCACAGACCTGCACGGTCAATTATGAGTGGCAGGAGGTAAAAAGGAAGAAATAAACGCCATGAAGGTACACATGACGAAGGCGACAAACGCCGGAAGCCCCGCTCATAACACCTACGGATCAATGCAGGCCAAAACTGCTCCAGCTCCACGAAGACTTAAAAAGCAGAGCAGAGTAGACAGGAACATGGGCGGCAAACGTCAGATGCCCGGCCACAACACCATTGGCCCATTGCAGGCGAAAGTCGTTTCAACCCTGCCAGCACTGACCCTCCTAAGGCTCCACCACGGGCTCAAAACGCCGGAAACACCGACCACAACACCGTCGGCCCGAGGCATGCCGAAACCGCTCTAGCTCTGCTAACACGGAGTCGACAGAGGCTCCAAAGCAGAACGATATTCCGAATAAGAGCGACCAACGGTGCGAATTTTGCGGGCGACACATCCCCATGCTCATCAAGTGTGTTGAGGTTAATTAAGTGAAGACGGCTCGTATATGGGGGCAGAATCAGAGGATTTTCCCAATTCAATCCTCGGGGGGCAAAACGCAAAAAACGACGTCGCACGCTTTCGACCCTGGGAATTTGGGACGAGTAGTGAGGAGAGATAGATCGATCTGAAAACGTAGGGATTAGAGAATTCTTTCGACCAGCGTTTCACAAAACCAAGGACAGAGTTCGCCTTGAGAATAAGCCATCAATATGTCGGATGAAGTTAAGCTCCTTATCACATAAGATGCCAAGGTCACGAATCGTTTGCACAGGTCATATCTGTTGGCTGAGTAAGACATAGGAACGTAGCGGGGAGGGGGGTCGTTTACGGGAGAAGGTGATTGAGTGACATTTGGCAATATTTAGTTCGAGGTAGTTATTTTGGCACCAAGCTGAAAAGCTGTCGCGATCCATTTGGAGAAGTGAGAAGTCGACAGAAGAGTGGATCATCTTGAAGAGTTTAGTGTCGTCCGCGTATAGATAGTTGGAAGAGTGCTTGATATTGGAGTCTATATCATTAACAGTAAGAATGAATTGGGGGGATCCAAGATGACTGCCCTGGGGAAACCCTGACGTGGGAAGAAAAGGATTGGAGAGGGTGGATCTAAATCTGACACGGTAGGTTCGATCGTTAAGATAGGAAGAAATCCACTTAATCAGTAGGGGTTCGAAACCAAGGGAGGATAGCTTAAAGAGGATGAGGTTGTGTGAAGTTTGGTCGAATGCCTTGCTTAAATCGGTTGTGATTACATCCCCTTCATTGCCGTTCTCTAAGGCACGCAGAGCGTGGGATGAGAATTCAACTAGGTTGGTGGTGGTCGACCTACCCGTAAGGAAACCGTACTGGTTGGTTGAGATGATGGATTTGCAGCGAAAACATAACGCGTTGTAAAGAATGCCTTCGAACACTTTTGTAATATGCGACAGTTTGGCGATGGGACGGTAGTTACTAATATCGTTTTTAGGCCCTTTCTTACATATGGGGGTGACAAAAGAGGATTTCCAAATATTTGGGAAGACAGCTTATGTAAGGGATAGATTGAATATCTTTGATAGCGGGAGAGGAAAAGAAGAGGAACATTTTTTTCAAAGGACAGCTGGAAGTCCATCAGGTCCAGGGCTGAACTCGTCTTTAAGCAGGTTTAATTTTCCGTCAACTAGGTGATGCTGGATAATTTGAGAGGTGAAGGGGCCAAGGGCGAATTCGGGCAGGTCTTTGAAGTAAGAGCGGTTAGGTTCGAAAGAGTTGTCCGTGAAGGATTTTTTAAAGAAAGAAGCGAAAAGATTGGCAGTTGTTTGTGGGTCGATTGAAGTAATCGTGTCATAGGAAAGGGAGTTGGGATAGACGTCAGATTTACGTTTGTAGTTAGTAAAGTCGAAAAAAAGATTTGGGGTCATTTATCAGGTTGTTTTGTGTTTTTGTGAGATAATTGTAGTAGAGGGAGTTGTAAAGCTGGGTGAATTTATAGAAGGACCCGAAAAAGTTGGAGTAGTCCAGGGAAGAGCATATTCTTAGAAAAATGTTCCACAAATAATTCCTCTTGTTCCGAAAAGTGCGGAGTTTGTGGTTGTACCATGGAGGCGATAAAACCGATGTTCTACGTCGAGAATAAGGGACATATAGGGAAATGGCTTTTTTAGATTTCCTTATAGAGAGTGACAGTAGCTACTTCTACCCCTAGGTGATCAAAGCGAAATGCGATTCTGCTAAGCTGCTCATTTAATAGGTGAAAGTTAGGTTTGCGGAAGTTGTACGAAAAGTTGACGTGGATTGGTGAGGTTTGGGATCAGCTGTCGCGATAGAGGAATACGATAAGCCGGGGTTGGTAATTGTCGATGGTGGAGAGAGCGTGAGGACTAAGGGCAACTGAGGAATTATAGGGGTCTGTTGTAAACACAAGATCAAGTTGCCTCTCCATATGATTTGGCACATTACTTATTTGACGGAGGCCTGAGACGGTGAGACCGTCTATAAAAAGTCATTCCTTGGTTCTAGTGGGGTTTAAGAAGTAAAAGGATTGATCGTCTGACAGCGTCCATTGGAGATGGGGAAGGTTGAAATCACCAATAACAACGATATCGTCAAGGGAAGTACTTAACTCGGTTAGGTGATCAACCGCTGCTATTGCGAGTTCGTATGACACGATAGGTTGCAAAGGAGGTATATAGAAACATATAATGTATAACGACTTTGTGCGTTGGTCCATTTTTATTGCGACATAGTCAAGATTGGGAGAAGAAGATATGGCAATAAGAGATGAGGCGAGATTATTTTAGGTGGCAAGCAGTACACCACGGTGAATTCGCACATATACCATCGTTGTCACGAAAAATGGTAAAGGTGGAGGGGAAAAGTTCTTGACTGTGAATACTGGGGATAAGGTTGGTTTCGATTAGTGCGTATATATCGAGCGGAAGGGTATGAGCATTTTGCAGAATCGATTGCGTTTTAGAGCGGAGACCTCTGACATTTTGATAGTAGATGGTTAAGTGGAGAGTGTTGAAAGTCTTAGGGGGTGTCGGGAGGGCGGTTGATTGTAGTAAAAAAGACTTTCCCTTTTTGTAAGAGGTCATTTTCTTGTGAATATATAGACGAAAGGCCGAGAGATCCGAGGGAGCATATTGAAATTTGTATGGAAATTCATAAACAGGTGGCGAAGGCTGGGGAAGTCGGTAGGTAGGCCTTCTTGCTGAATGGAAACTGCGACGCTGGTTTTCGTCTTACCTTCATAGCAGACTGAATCAGATTTGTCATGGGGGTACGAAAGATAGAGGCGGGCATTTTCGTAGGTCAATTTATTTCTAAGTTTAAATATGACGTAGCGACTATCAGATGAATTGGTGGATTGTTGTGTGATTTTAACAGTTGGAGGTGTGAGGGGATTAATAATTGGTCGGGTGGAAGGGGGTGTCGGGCAAGGGCGAACTGTGGATGTGGAAAGGGGTGATGCGAAATTCGGTCTTGAGTAGGGTTCGGTGGACGAGTGGAAAGTTTCTTGATGGGTGGGATTATTGGGATTAAGGGTGTGTGATCTGTGGAAGTTGGTATGCGGGGGTTCTCTATATTACACGGAGAACCAACCCACAATTTCAACCCAATTTCGCCCGCTAGCCGCGCATCACCTCAACCCCAATCTCTTCCGTCGTCCTATTTCACCTAAAAACGGTATACCCCAAAGGACGCATAACCTGAATCATTATTCTATGCAGATAATGCATAATTGAATTCAGCCCTTTCTTGCCATATGGCAACATTAATCATAAACCATATGAAATTTACACCGGAAATCACTATTTCATGTTTGGTTAGCAACAGCAAGTCTGGGCAAGCGATGCTGTTGCTATATAGCGAAACCGCTGGGGTAATTTCAAATTCTTCGAGTTTGGTTCTCACGCTGATATAATCCCAAGCCAACGCGCGTCTTTCGACCTCCCCCAGACACGCTGTTCGCTTGGGATCAATAAACTCTTTAGTCAGGTGAAAAGCACCAAAATACTTTTCATTCCATTTCATTTCCCCTTCTCAGAGTACATTGCACTCTGAGATCAATCCAATATCTAAACTGGGTCATGCGGTCACCAGTTGATTTCGTTTTCATTGCACGCGAAAGTAAACCATCCCCGAGATCGCCACGCTTTCCTTTTCGATTCTTCGATTCTCCCTAGGTCCATTGACTATTGAATTAACCCACAAGAGTTTATTCACCCCGATGGGTGAGGAAATGAAAGAATGCAGATGAGAGCGCGATCTAGATTGGTTGATCGTTGGATAGAACATTCAGTCAATTTTCATCCCTCATTAAAATAAGTCGAGTTACATCCAGGGAGGAGTGCGTACGAGAGTTGCAGCACGAGTCGGTGGTTTATTGTCGGAGTCTATCAAGCTCGAATGTCGTGCGTTTTGATAGTTAGTAGATAGATAGTAGAATTTTAATAAGATGCTTTGTGTTCTTGTGCGAACTAAGGATCTACGGTTTATAATTAGTTCACCAAAGGAATAATCGGCCGGACTTAAAAACATATAATGCGACAGAAAAGCCGATATACGATAGCCCCATTAATACAAATCGAACTAAGTCACACGACATTGTTCAGTTCTTTTGTAAAAGCATAGTAAATCAAAAATAGAATCAGTTCAATACAATAGGTAACGTTCTTAATCATGCAAATAATATGAACTTAATATTGTAAGTGCACTATTGATAAGTAAAAAAATAAAAAAACATTAATAACAAACCAACCCCAGTGAGTTTTATTATTTCAACATTTTCCCTTCCTTTGTTATCGATGAAACAAGTATCGGTGGGTGTTAAGTGAACCAGTGCCCCTGTCGGCATCATAACTTTTAACCCCACAGGTATACTTCGCACCAGATTGGTGGTCGAAAGGGGGAAGGGACAAAAGATGGGGGCAGATTGTGGTGTCGGACGAGCAGTTATGTCCTGATTAAGAGGGAATTTATTACGGGCAGGTGAGTAGGGGGGGTGGATGGCGGGTGGTGAAGCGGTTAGAATTAGGGAGAGGGGTTGGATTACAATTTAGCTTGGAATAAGATTTTGTGGCTTGAGTTGTCATTATTTTGGGAAATGGGGTGCAGATGTGACCACATTTGTAGAAGGGGGGTGGGTATACATTTGCGGGACGTGGGACTTTAAAGGACGAGTTATGATTGGATTGCAGGGTGCCGCGGAGGGAAGAGGAAACGAAGTGGTTTTGTAGGCTGGTTTAGGAAGGGGAGTGCGGCTATTATCACGTCCTATGGATTTAGGAAAGAGGGGCAGGTGTTGATTTGTTGGGGTTGTGCTTGGATATAGTCATGCTGCCGATCGTTAGGTAACCGTTTTTGTTCGGATGGAAAATCTGATCGTATCTAGAGGGGAGAACTATGCGTAGACAAGGGCCGTATTTGGAGACAGGAAGCAAGTGACATTTTGTTACGCGAATCGTTTTTTAAAAAGAATTCCGAAATCCTAACGGAGTTCGCGGTTTTTGGGGGCACTTTAACAGATATGAGGTATTTGGTTGATTGGAATAATCGAGTTTATTAATACGGACGCACCATCTGCACGGGTCCAGGATGTGCCCAAATAGAGGATCGGGGGGCGCGGGCCGCCACAGAAGTCGAAGGGGGCATGGGGTGATGGTTGCTGGGGTGGGGGTGAAAGCAGTAAAGTAGGGGCGGGGATGGGACCACATTATGTAGTTCGTGATATAAAGACGTATTGCAGCGCGGGGAGGGTTAAGGGTTGGTTACCTTTGATTGCATTGATATAAGCACTTTCAAGCTGGAGGGACCGGGAAGACGCAAGCTCGCTTACGGCAGTATCGAGGCTCAACAATAACTCTCAAGTTCTGCCTTCTTTGCTGTAGACGCGGATTTTATTGTAACGCTAGAATCGATTACCAATTCGTAAGTTGTTTTGCTCTATTTTTTAGCAGCTGAACATCAACAAGACATTTGTTTTGCTCTTTGCTAGTTGCAGTCCACCCTTTGTACAACAGTATAGGGTTGTTTTGATTCGATTTTTCGCAGACTTTTTTGAGCGTTTTCTTTCTCGCGAAGATTGCAATATATTTTGCATGACCTATGATCTGTACTATTGATAGTTTATCTATGCTTAGCGCCCCGTCTTACATCACGTTCCACAGAGGCAGTCCGAGTACTGACTCTTGCGTAGGGGAAATTTTCCTGGGACGCCCCCTATATCATATATATTGATCCTATCTGATGAGTGTGACACAATAATCTTAAAGACTTCATAATGTTTAAAATTTTGGTCAACCTTAATAATGTGTTTTCGAGTAGCGCTTCACTTTTAATAATTCTGTTCTGTCAGCTGTCATACTGTCTTTTTGTTTTGTTGGCAGTACGTCACCACATAAATGACTTAAAATTGATGGCCTTCGTGATTTTTTGGGATAGACTTTATGTTTTGCAATAATCGGTGTTGTAAGAGAGAGGTGAATATTGTAGCGAGCTCAGGGTTCGCTGGATTAATTATTTTTAATAAATAAGAGCATGAATTACTGTAACACTTTATTAGTCCGTTAACAACAACCGTTACTTTTACCGTACACTTAACGATTTCTTGAATTATCGCTTCCGTACTTATCGCGTCTTTGACTGCTTACTTCTCACTTTGGTTGGTCCTGCTTCTTACTTCTCTTCCCGATCTCCGTGCGACGTATTTATACCGTTTCCCTCATTCTGATTTGGTGTTTCGTTTCCGCCCGTTCCATAGACTCGAATTTTCTATTGTTCATAGTCTCCAGTTTTCCAGTACTTTCGAGAATGTTCTAGTACTTTGTTTCGAACTGTCTAGAATATTCTAGTACTGGTTGTCATATGCGTCACACTACCCTTCGCCTAGATTAGTTCGTCCCGAACTAAGTTCACTGGTCTCCTGGGTTAACAAAAATCGCCAGTCGGTCACGATGTACCACTTTCACCTTGGCGTTAGGTCTTCGCTGAATCCTATATACAACGCCGTTAATTCTTGTGAGAATCTTATACGGTCCTTCCCAATGTTGTTGCAACTTCGGAGACCTTCCTTTTTGCCGATGAGCGTTATAAAGCCACACGTTATCGCCTGCATTAAATCCGGATGCGTTGGCTCAAACGGCGTACCTTGTTTTCATCCTTGATTTGCTTTCGAATCAAATGATGAAACTCATCGAGGAGATTTCTCCATTCGACTACGTAGTCTTCGGTCTTATCAATGGCGTCTGACCGTATTCCGAATCGCAGATCGGCTGGTAATCGTATCTCCCGTCCAAATATAATTCTTGCTGGAGAATGGCCCGTCGTATCGTGATTAGCGGATCTATAGCTCATGAGAAAGTTTGTACATATTTGTCCCAATCTCGTTGGCCATCACTAACGACCTTCGATAAATGCTCTTTTATTGTTCGGTTGAACCTTTCGACAATGCCGTCTGACTGCGGATGTAAGGGTGTGGTCCTGGTTTTCCTTACGCCCAGTGCCGCACAGATGCCTTGAAATATCTGTGATTTGAAGTTTCGGCCTTGATCGGAATGAAGCTCACAGGGAACTCCATATCTGCTGATCCAATTATTGATAAGCTGCTCACGCAGCAACGGTTGTTACTTCTTGGTTTGGAATTGGAAAGACTTCCACCCACTTGCTGAAGTAATCCATGATAACTAACATGTATTTGTTGTTGTCGTTGGTTTTTGGAAATTGTCCTGAGATACCAATCGCAATTCGCTCGAAAGGGGCATCCACGTTGTACTGCTTCATAGCGCTCCTTGGATTTGCTGTTGGTCCTTTGGTCGCAGTGCAAGTTGTACACTTCCTACACCAAGACCCGACGTCATCTCTCATGTGAAACCAGTTGAAGCGAGATCGTAATTTTGAAAGTGTCTTATTAACTCCCAGATGTTCACCGGACACCCCGTCGTGCACCTCTGTTAGTACTACCTTCACTTTTGATGGTGGGACTAGAATCAGCATTCGATGGGATTTTCCGTCTGCGGTTTCCCATTTACAGTTTAGAATTCCATTTTCCACCAGCAAGGAATTCCATTGTGCCCAATATGCTTTAAATGTTCCACTCTTGTCGGAAATATTGTTCCAAGTTGGCAGCTTGTTCTTTTCTTTGTGTTCTAGGATTAGCGACATATCTTCATCCTGACGTTGAGCTGCGCGTATAGCATCACTCGTCCACCCATCTAGCACTTCTACTCGTACATTTCTGAGGTCGTACGCCTGTTGTTTTAAACGATAAATTTCTACTTCCGAATCCTGAAGGCGACGCTTTAGGGTCAAAATTTCAGCTTGCCTCTCTGCTAGATCAGTTGATAAGCGATTGTTCTTCTCAATGACCTTTTCTCGGCTGGTCTTAAGAGCAATTATCTGTTGATGCAAAGATTTACATTCGGCCGTGGTGCTGTCTGAATCACGCTGAAGGCTTCTCTTGTGATTAGCGCATGAACAACAATTCTCAATTGATGTTTCATTCATTCGTCGACGTTTCCCACAGTCAACAGAGATGTGGCCGGCTTCGTCGCTTGCCCAACACTTCATATCAGATTTCGGGATTCTCCGTTGTACATGCCCGATTCTTTGGCAGGAACATTCCTGGACGGACATTTCTCAGACTCTATATGTACTCCTGGTAGCGAGCTTAGCAGATTCATATGCCAATGCGAACGCCAGTATTTCATTAGTCGTCTTCTTTCCCACCAAACGAACGGTCTGTTGCAAGTCCCGATCTTGCCGTGCCTTTATAAATGCATCCATCGCTACTTCGTTCAGAAATTCCTTAGTCATATTTGAATAAGACAAGTTTGCTAATCGCACAATGTCTGCCTGCAACTGTTGAAGATTTTCTCCAGGTTTCTGCGCTTTGCTCCGCATTTGCATGCGATAGGCCTGCTGTATGTGGTTGTCTCCATACCTAGTTTCAAGGCCGTCTCTTACCGTTGGAAATCTGTTTGCTTCTCTGCTGGTATGGTTTGTAGCAATTCTGTAGCCACCCCGCGGAGTGACAAGATTATTGATGTTGACTTTTGCTCATCCGACCACTTATTATAATTGGCCGGGACGTCAAACTGACGTATAAATACCGGGAAGGGTCCCATTCCATCGAAGGTTGGCGGTTGCATCCTTGTATCTTTGTAGTCATGTTGAATGCTAGGCGATGTCTTATTTCTCTCAACACACTCAAGTCTCTTTTCGATTCGCGTTATTTCATCGGTCACTTTTTGGCCCAGAGTTTCTACTTCGTTCCGAATTTCTTCCTTAAAGTGTTGAAAATTACATCTCATCCACTGCGTTTGGGTATCCAACTTTGCATTAACATCTGCAGCTTGCGTGTCCAATTTTGAGTTAATATCTGTAGCTTGCGCGTCCAATTTTGTATTAATGTCTGTTAGCTTGTGCGTCCAATTTCCATCTTGAACATCTCCGAAATGTCCAACTGTGTCGAACTCTTCTCCGTTACATTGGCACCATCTTGACTCGCTGTTTCTTCTCCATCCGGACAGTCTGGCCCAATCGTAAAAACATATGTGTCAACATCAATACCCTCTTCCTCCACTGCTGCTTGCAGACGCTGTCGAAGAATTTTCTTCTGTCCTCTGCTATCCAGATTCCGGTCCTCAAGTTCCTTCTTCAACTCAGGAACGCGAAAGATCCTCCAAATGTCGATCTGACATCGTCACAATACACTTTCACAGACTTATTTACTTCATCAATAATTAATCCCACTTCTGACACCAATTGTAGCGAGCTTAGGGTTCGCTGGATTAATTATTTTGATAAATAAGAGCCGTTAAATCGATTTTGAATTAATGTAACACTTTATTAGTCCGTTAATAACAACTGTTGCTGAAACGAGAAGAAAAAACTGAAACGAACAAACGGCGCTTATTCCAGCGAGGAGTCTCTCTTTTAAGTGGACTGTATTTTTTCCCCGGCACTGGCCGGCCAACGATGATTTTTTTTCGTATTCAGAGGGATTGCACCTCCAGAGCCGGACACTTCTCTGGATCGGCGGGCGTTTTGGTCTTGCCCAGTGCGGATCCCTGATAACAACGGTAAATACGACGCGACCAACGAAGAAGACAATCCAAATAACCGAATACAGTTAGCCAATTTATTATTCCCTATTAATAATTCTTATTTTGTTTAGCCAATTTATTATACCCTGATCTCTGTGTCTCTTTGTAGCTGGTCTTGAGCAAGACCTTTTGAGGAGCAGTTCCTTCGACGGCTCCTGCCGTTTCACTTTTTTTTTTTTCCAAAACTGTATTTATTTGACCAAAAATGAATAATTACAATAAGTAATACAGCTAACTTATAATAGATTGGTTACATATTAAGTGTTTACATGCTATTTGTTAACATTTTTCAAACAATTCTTTTTAGATGTGCTTAAGATTTAATGTGATTTATATATATTGATAATTTAGTTTTTCCTGGAAAAGGTCAGAAAAAACCAGGAACTCTGTTTATTTTAACTTAGCCTACTTTAAATTACTTAACATAACTTAATCTAACTTAATCTAATCTTATATACAATTTACAATATTTGATATTGCAATGATAGTGACAATTCGAATTTGACTTAAAAATAATATTTACAATTTTTAGTTATGGATGTGGGATTTCTCGTTGGGATTGAGGATAGTAAGGGATAGGATCAGGTAAGTTCTTGAAGGAGGAGAGAGCCATTCGGTTCTGTGTTAAAGGTAAGGATCTTGGAGAATGGTTGGATGTTGCTGTATTTGAAATGATTGGGTGCCAGTTCAGTGTTGTGGTACACGATCTCGTTTAGATCGTTAACCAGTCTGCCTGCAGCGAAGAGGGTCCTGATTTGGTGACAATTACGGTAGTGAGCTCCCGTATTGGAGGAGGGTGATGGTAGGTCCGTTATTATCGGGTTGGGATTGTTAGGAAGGTTCTCTATAAAACCTATCGACAGTTCTAGGAGATCTATCCAGTCGTTCGATGCCTGCGGTGTTGTAAAGGTCGTTGTTACAATGGTATCTATATGAGTTGGTTTTGCGGTGTAACCCAGTGATAAACCGGAAACATTTTCGTTCAAACAATCGTAATTTCTCCATTTGGGAGGGTGAGATGTGGTACTATAATGGCCAGGCGTATGTAAGAGTAGGTCTGATTATCTGTTTGTAGATAAGCTGTTTGACCTTAAGAGAGAGGCCTTTAGGCTTCCATAACACTCGTCTGCACAGGTTAAGCTGCATTAAGGCTTTTTGAAGAGAATTTTTGATGTGGGTTGAGAATGACCAGTTGTTGGAAAGGGTTGTGGGGCTTTTCAGGGCCCGAAGAGCCATGCATCGCTCGATCTCCACCATTTTCAGCAATGCGACTTACCTTAAAGTCGAATCTTCAGCAAGATTATACAACCTTGCTACGGCATTAACCGCCAACCAATTCGCTGGAATTAATTCGGTTATTCCCAAGGATAACCGACATAAATACCTTATAGGCCGCTTACCTTTCTTTGGGGGTTTTTCCAAACCCCTTCTCCACGGTCATCCCTGAAAACATTAAGCCCACGGCAAAGATTATCACCTAGCCGTGGCATCAAAAAACGTTCACCCTCGGGCATGCATTGCACCCAGTGCATCACGTCCCTATAATCTTATGCTACCCACGTCATGCCATGAAAACAAAATCAACACAGAGTTCCTAATGTGCTTCTTTTGTTTGCCCATGACACCCCTAAGCGTGCGGCTACCCAGTCTCACCCATTTGCCACCGTCGACAAGGTTTCGGCCGACGCAAAGCAAACATTTCCCGCATGTTCAGCAATAGCTAATTTTCCATTATCGGTTTCCACCGATCATGGACCGCAAACAAGCAAGGAATTGGATGTGGCCATCAAGTGTTTACTTTTAACAACTGGCAACGGTCGCACCCTATATTCGTTTGCAAAACCTAAACATCGCATCCATATCTTCCGGATTGTTTATGGTACATCGGCATTTTCTATTAACGGCCGCCAACCGTCCGCGGACCTGGAAAACAGCATGTCCATCAACTGAATGTTGATTTATGGCTTATCCTTGGGCGAGCAGATCTTCGGTATGTTTTTCACACCAGAAGGGTCTGTTGCCGGCAAGCATTACACAATCGATTGTGTACACAGCCGCCGACCCATGCAATGTTGGCGAACGCAAACAATGCATATCCATCATTTGATCATGGAAATAGCGTTTCTGTTGACATAAGATCGCAGAGACCTATTCCTTCGCTTAATGATCATCACGATGAGATGCAATAACGACGCCTGCATCTATCTATGTTCGTCCACTGATGATCGTATGTGACGCATACACATACATGCGAAATGTACGCCATGTTTTCCAACCCAATCACGATTGACTGCCTCGAGTTGATCGTGTAGCTCCTCCCCTTTTGAGGTTATTTGCTGCCATGTCATTCTGATGGTGGCAAATGGATTATTTATAATATCCATATCCATATCCATAATATTAAATAGGGAGTCAGATATTTTACGCCAAGGCTTCCACCACGCGCAGGAGTCGGAGTCTGATTTGAATCGCGAAATCCAATAATTAGTCAGATGGGAACAGAGTTAGTGTGCACACGCGAAATTGAATTATATGGATTACCATTCCGTCCATCAGTAAAGTGCAAAGTTCAGTGCTCGGTTGAGGTTTAAATTCACTCCTTGTGTGGAGACCGTGTTTGAGAATTCATAATAACTATTTTCTACACAATGAAATAGTGCTAGCAATTTTAGATAAACTGTTGTTCTCAATTTACCTTAAGTGTAACTAATTCATATTAACTATGTTTTATCCAACGGAATAGTGCTCGTAGTTTTAAATAAACTGTTGTCACAAATTACCTTAAGTGTAACTAATCCATAATAACTATTTTATTTTCACCACAAGGAAATAGTGTTTATCATTTTAAATAAACGGTTAAGTTGCAAAGTGACTTTTATTTTCTATTCCGGTTGGGGCTTGTTGGAGTGTTTCGGGAAGACAATTTTGGCATCAGACATCGTTGGCGGTGAAGTGAACCAGCGCCTCTGCATAGGCATACAAACTTTACCACCTACAGGGTTACTCCCAAATACTTTAGGGTTTTGGAAGGTTTTATGAGGGTGTTATTAAGATTTAGTTTAATTTTGATGTGGCAACGTTTAGTGTTGTTTGTGCAGTGAGCGTTTTTGCCCTTAAACACTGTTAGCTGGGTTTTGGTTGGGTTGAGGCGAATTTTCCATTTGTTAAAGTATGCTGGGATGAGCCGGAGGAAGTTGTTAACGCGGTTTCTTGCCGCTTTGACAAATCTACTGCTAGAGTAGATTAAAGTATCATCAGCATAATTTAGCATTACAACACTAGGTGGAGGTTGGAGGATATCGGATGTGTATAGAAGATATAAAAGTGGTCCAAGAATGGATCCTTGGGGAACTCCTGCGGCTATGTTGTGAGTTTGTGAGAAGGAAGAATTTATTCTGACCATGAATTTCCTCCCAGAAAGATAAGATGCTAGGAGCTTTGTGATATTGGAATTCAGACCAAATAAGCAGTGCAGCTTATAAAGAAGTCCTGAGATCCAGACACAATCAAATGCTTTGGAGATATCGAGAGATATGCATACGGTAGGGCATTGGTTTTCTAGACCAGTTGTGACATCGTGTGTAAGTTTTAGTAGCGCATGGCAAGTAGAGTGTCGCTCACGAAAGCCAAACTGAGAATTAGGGATGAGAGCGTTAGCACTGGCAAACAAGAGAAGGTTTTGGTAGATCTTACATTCCAATATTTTGCTTAGGGTGTTCAATAAAGATATCGGACGATAGTTGGAGGTGTTATTGGAACTGCCGGACTTTTTAACGGGAATTACTACCGCAATTTTCCAGTTCTCTGGGAAATGTGAAGCATTTATGATATGGTTAAGAAGGACTAGAATGGGAAGTAGATTTGGCGGGTGAAGTCTTTTAAATAGAAGATGTGGTATTCCATCTATACCGGTAGATTTTTTGTTGGGTCGTGATTTTATGAACTTGATGAATTCATCTGTGGTTAGAAATGTGCTGGTGTCTGGGGGATGTGACGCCTTGTTTGTGTCGTTAAATTCTCTGATGAAAGGAGTATAAGATACGAGTAACCTGTGTGAAATATATTCGTTGACAGTATTTCGAAAATTAGGGACTGAGAGGGAATCATTTTGTTGATGGATTTTTGAGAAGTGATCAGCCAGGCAATTGGCTATGTCCGTGTCGGATTGGATAAGATTATTGTTGAATGGGTTGATGAGGTGATCGATTCGCGGTTTAAACTTCCGACCAGTTAGTCGGTTGATGTTTTTGAAGAGATAACGATTGGGTTTAATACTGTTAAGTGTTGAAGCATAAGTCTGATCCGGGAACTTTTTTAAATGTTCATTTATTAGCGTGGTCAGGAGTTGGATCTGACTTTTAATAAAAGGACAGAATCTTATATGAAGTTTTCGGAGGAGTTGTTTTTTGAGACGCAGCAATTTAGTTAGGATGCTGGGTAATGGTTTTCCTAAATGATTATGAGGAATGGTGGTGGGTGTATTGCTGGTGAGGGCATCCTTGAGAGTCTGCTCGATCGATATCAGCAGGGATTAGGTTAGAATATTCGGGGATTTGCAAGTTAGAAAACCTTGCGGCGACGTCTCTATTGACCTTTTTCCAGTTAGTCTTGGAGAAGTTCGGGACAGGACTGTGTGAGTAGAGCAGTTCGAAGGAGGGAACTTTGATCGAAGTGTGAACAGAACCATGATCAGAGGGAAAGAGGAAGGATACAGTGGGGGGGCTCGTTGAGTAGACATCAGCCGACTTGAGAAAGAAATCAATTGTTGACCGCGTCGAGTTGGTGACACGAGTTGGCTGCAGTGGACTGTCGATATACGTATATGGGTGAGATGAGAGGAGGTCCAAAAGTTGGCACCCGTATTTGTTATTCTTTATGTCGTTGAATGCTGTATGTCGAGCGTTCCAGTCTCCACCGATTATGAATGGTGCGGGGAGAGACTGTCTGATTATTTGAGATATGTCAGAGTCAGGAAAGTCTGGTTCTCGTGTTGGGTGGATGTAAACGGATGTTACTATGATTACTTTTTTGTTTTCACAAAAAAGTTTAACTGCCGTGTATTCAATATTGAAAACATTGGCGAACCTGATTTCGGTGAATTGAAATTTATTATTTATTAGGATGCCGGTACCTCCATGGGATCCAGTAGTTCTGGGGTTGGAAATAAATGTATAATTGGGGATGGATACCCGGGAGTTGGACTTAAGCCACGTTTCTGAGAGGAGAAGGATGTCTGGGGAGAAGGTTTTAACAAACAACCGTAAGTGTTGCTTACGGATGTTGGAGTATATAGACTCTGCGTTGAGGGCAACTATAGTTAATTCAGACATTGAGGGAAAGAATATGGGAGGTTATAAGTGAAAGAATCTGACCTTTTTTTTCGATATCCGACATATGCTTCAATGTAGGAAGCATAGTTTGTAGACTTTTGATGTAGCCCATGATGTCCAGGTTGAGGCCAATGGAGTTGGGGTTGTTTGACGTCGGCGTGTTTTGATTGTTCTTAGTGACATCCGCATATGATGTTCCTGGCCTTGTAGGTTGTGGTAATGTGTTCTGCGATGTGGATTTGGTTGGTGCGGATTTGTTGATTGTTGCTGGTTTTGTTCTTCTTTGGAGAATTCTCAATTTATGCGGGCACTGGGAGAAATTGGCTGGATGTGGGCCTCCGCAGTTACAGCATGTCACAGCGATTTCCTTAGTAGTAATGGATTCATCGGGGTTTGTGGTTTGAATTTTTCCTGGTTCCATACCTTGTGGATTGACCTTACATTCTCCTGGTTGATGTTCATCGGCACATCTGCAGCATCGTATATTTAGGTGGCAAGCCACCGCCAAGTGTCCAGAGCCTTGGCATCTCTTGCAATGAAGGATACTTTGTTTATGAGGCTCCTCGATGCTGATTTTGTGCGTAAACAAGTACTTAATTTGTTTGAGCTTGTTGGTGTCTTCATTTGGAGCGATTTGGATAATCCGTAGGTTCCTTAAGTTATTTTCCCGCATGTACGGAGTTTGAAAATAGTCCAGCCTGTGGATTTTCAGCTCTGGGCAAATCCTGATGATCTTCGACGCTAGCTCTTCGTTGGTCCAAGTTGGGTCAATGTGCCTAATGATGAAGGTTGTTGGTTTGAGCTGATGGTGTTGGAAGGTGAAAAATTGGTGTTGTAGTTCCGCAAGTTTTCTAACGGTTTTCTCGTGATCAACCAGAGTTGTTGTTGCAATGGAGATAGAGGAGCCTTTAGTGTTTGTGGTGAAGTTGCGGTGTCCTAGGGCATTTTCTACTATTAGAATTATTCTCTTTATACTGGTCACATTTTTTATGTATATTGGCGGTGGTCTAACATTTTTGTGTTGGGCTGGCAGGGGACTCGGTGCTGGCTTGGCTTGTTTGGTGGCTTCCTTATGGGCTGATGATAGTTGTTTGGGTGGAGATGTTTTTTGGATTAAGCTGGGAGAGGGCGTCATCTCCATACTGGCATCGTCGCTGTTTTGGCAGGGTTGCTTTCCTCCCGGAGTTGTTTCACCTCTGTTGTAAGCTGTTGGATGTATTCCACGGCTTCGTGGAATTTTTTTTCGTAGTCAATGTGGTTTTTTGCTTGATTTTCCATTTTTGTCGTCTTCTTTGATGAGTTTTGAAGAGTTTCAATGGCTCTTCTCTTCCGTTCCAATAAATATTCCCGGGTAGCGCTCGGATCGTTGTCTGACATCTGTGAAGACAGATTTCGACTACGGCATCCAGCGAAAATTACACGTGTTTGCGAGTGTTATATGAGTCGCAATTTATCACCCAAGATTCGGTGTGAACGCGATCGATCGTCGACGACTTAACGTCTACGGAATCAATTTTTTTTTTCTTTCAATTTTATTCGCCAACGAGCACACGATGAATACGTCTATCCGCATGAACGATCGGCGAGTGAATGAATGATGCTGCCGTTTCACCGCCGCGCTCGCCTTTTATCTCCTGCAGCTGTCTCCTCGTTCGCTTGGTTTCTTCTCAATCACTCGTTTCCTCCCGAGTGATTTTCTGCAACCGGCGTACAGCTGATCGTTGTGCTGAGTGCTTTCCCTGTTGAGTTGTTTTACAGCCGATCGTTGTGCTGAGTGATTGTGTGGGAAATCGCATCGCCAACAACAACCGTTACTTTTACCGTACACTTAACGATTTCTTGACTTATCGCGTCTTTTACTGCTTACTTCTTACTTCTGCGTGTGGCATATTTATAGCGTTTTTCCAGATTCTGTGTCGGTGTTTCGTTTCCGTCCGTTCCATAGCCTCGAATTTTCTACTGCTTATAGTCTCCAGTTTTCCAGACTTTCTAGAATATTCTACTACTTTGTTTCGGACTTTCTAGAATATTCTAGTACTGATTGTCATATGCGTCACAATATGTTACATGCGGCACCTAACAAAGCTGCAAAAACGGACCTCCATTTTGAGTATATATCTATTACCTTTTACTAAGATTTGAAAATAGTTCCTTAATATCATCGACACTTTTCATGTCCAGACGTATGTGGTGAAGTAATTGTCTGATAAGATTTGAACCTCTAAGACTATAAATACATCAAAATAACACTATTAAAATAGACTAAACTATCTATTTCTGAAAATCCCTTTATTTTGTTAAACGGGTAATGTAAAGCCTCATCACGTACCGCCTTACGACAGCGAAGAAAGAAGATTAACAGTTAACAACCACAGGTAACAATTTTACCTAACACAATTTTTGCAGTGAAGTGGTGAAAGATCCATGCCCAATATTTTAATGACTGCTTCCGACTCATTGCCACCTCCAATTCGGAGTTCTCCCAGACCTTACTACTTACTCACTCCAGTCGCACTTAACAGGTTACTTGAAAATAGTGTGGGCGACCCATACTTTCAGAAAATAATGCGTCTCCCCCCAAATCCAGCTTCTTCTTGTATAGTTGAATACAGAATAACCTTTGCCTCTAAAGACCTATGCAACTCATTATTTGTTTTACAACTAAATATAAAAATAAAGTCCTGCATCCCGGACCAAATTAAACAATGACAGTGCTTACTAAAGCCAGCAACATGTATGGTTATGGAATGAAGATAAATTGCCAAACAAAAGGCGTTTTTGAATGCAGATGCTCTCTACTCATAAAGGGTGTTGTAGACAAACCAGAACGGATACTTTAATTAGTTACAAGTCAACCCAGGTGCTGTTGTTAGTAGGCTTTAGTTGAATTTATAGAAACATAATGAATAGATCCCGGAAAAGTACGATGAATGAAATGCAACCGTTGACTCAATTTATTCTGGATTCTGTCCTGGCAGAACGTCCTCTTCTTTGCGGGATGCAGTCAACGACATTTTAAATTTTTTACCTAGGATGCAGCTTTTGCTCTATATCGCTGAGGTGCATTATCTGTGTTTGAATTGCAGTAATTAATAATGCACTAATTAAACAAAAGAATAACATCGGAAAGGCAACATCCCAGAGGGTTCGTCATTGCGCAGGGAGCATAATTCATGAGTGTGTCTGGATTCAGAATGTACTTTGTGCGGCTATTGAACCTTTTAATTGAATGGATCCTTGCTCATACGTGGTGGTGATACGTAGAGTGGCCGCATCTGCAGTGAATGGGGCTGTTTGACTTAAGTTAAAACAAAGACCAGTCGATGCGGAGCACGTTCAAATGGATAGTTAATTAGTTAAATTATTTGATCAGTCATACAATTCTACTGGGGAGCTGTTTAAATAAGCAGCAGCTCTTCGCATCCAAAAGAACATCTTCCGTAGGGGGTGCGGAATTACGTGAGGAATGGAAAAATGTCAGTTTGGTTAACTAGCATGGCCGTTTTGTTAACGACACTGTGGGATTGTAAGTCTATCATGACTACTTATTTGAGATGTTGACTGCTATGATTTTTTTATGGTGTAATTAATATGATTATAAAGATGTTTTCAAATTCCCTCTTCATGTTGGAGTTAATATTACCCCAGAAGATGGAATTTTTTGGAATGTAATTAAATTAAATTAATTTAACAGAAAAATCCAAAGCAAGGAAAAGGGGGAAGCCAGCTCTCACACATATCAGCACAAAAAAACACAGCTTGAACAATGGTAGTTTTTCTATTATAAATAAATTATACATTTTTTTCCTTTCTTATAAGGGATGTCCGGAAAGTCAATTTCACTTTGTTTTATTCCTTGTACGAATGCAACCAATGGGAAAGGGCGAGGCATGTGTTGGTAACTGAACCCGTCATGTCATGCAGTCGTAATGGGAACTGTTGCACATTGCAGCTAGTGGTGGTAAGGGTGCTCGTTATGATACTTGGAAATAACTCTTCACATTATCTCCACTCGACGTATTATCTTCCTTCACTACCTCTAAGCTGGGTATCGATTACTCTTAGTTGTGACCCAGATGTAGTGATCATACATCACTACTCCCATCCAATCCCCATTATTATACCAAAAACACCAATTACCTTATCCTTACGGATAATCCCCCCTGCTTGATTGATTGATTGATTGAAGGCGGAACCTCCATTTTTATTTAGCTTAATGCAAGCTTAAAGAAACCTTGGTAGAAAGCTTGACGTGGTACGGGGTTTAAACTACAATGAATCACTCATGCAATGCTGACGGAAGCATACGCTTCCAGTAGGGCCACCCATGTCAGACAGGCTAGCAAGGATTAATACACATAGATCTACCACTCCTAATCCAGAGTGTTACGCGTCACCGTGCCCATTGGATGGTTTGCAGCCAGGGGTATACCGGCTGTATTATAACGGGTCCTCTCTGACACCGGGTCGAATCAGAGAAGTAAGCAGACCTTACCATATCAAAGAGGGGCTATGATGTGGCGAACTATTTGAAACCCCAAGACTCGTGGGAACAAAAATGAATAATCAATACACAAAAAACATTCTTACGAAAAACCCGGTAGGCGTAGGTGTGATGAGCCGACACTACCAGAAGGTAACCAATCATCAAGAAAACACCGACTCGGCAAAAGAAGACGTAGGGAAAACGGAAAAAGCGGGATATACGCGTCGGGACGTGGAATGTTCGAACGTTATATAAACCAGGCGCGATGCAGACGGTCGTAGAAAACGCGAAACAATATAAAATAAACATACTCGCGGTTCAGTAAGTCCGACTCCCACATCAAGTAATCGAAACCAACGAGTTTACACTGGCGTGTGGAGGTACCGATACACATAACCTCGGAACCGGCTTCATCATAAGCAAGAAGATTACGCCCGATGTAAAAGTACTAAAAATACAGGGACCATGGTAGAACTGTGGTAAATGTATATAGTATGTCGACACGGACACTGTTTCACTTACATTCTACGTAATTGTTCCAATAACTCCGAAAGAAATTGTTCACACGAGATTAAGAGGTACAATAAAACACGTTGTTATTAGTTGCTTGATGTTGATTTTTATTGCAAACTTATGTGACTACTCCAATTGGTGACAAGAACACTAGCACGTAATTCTACATTAAGTTCGATATACTACAATTCAGTGATTCGGATGTGGTCTTTAGATAATTTATTAATGACCGAATGTCGGTGCTAAAAATACAGGGCCCATGGTACAATTATGTATTTATAAACGTTACCGCCCCAACAGAATCTACCGACGAAGAAACGAAGGACACATTCTACGAGACTCTAGAGGAAGTATTTGATGGGATCTCATCATTCGATTTTAAAATCCTCCTCGGCGACCTCAATGCGAAAATTGGAAAGGAAGATATCTTTCAACCAACTATAGGTAAAGAAAGCCTACACGACGTTTCAAATGATAATGGAATTCGACTTATCACGTTCACAGCGTCCAAAGATCTGGTAGTGAAAAGCACGATGTTCAAGCACAAGCAAATTCATAAAGCCACATGGATATCACCCGATGGTGTAACGCGTAACCAAATAGACCACTTCCTCATAGACAAAAGACACCACTCGAATATCCTTGACGTAAGATCATATAGAGGAGCAGATTGCGACTCCGATCACCTTCTAGTGATGGGCAAAATTAGAAGTCGGCTCGCAGCATACCCACATGGACAGTCACGGGAGACGAGCAAAAAGTTCGACTTTGATAAACAAAAAAATCTACGCAAAAGGGCTGAATATCAAGAGGAACTAACGAATAGATTTAGCATCTTAGAGAACGGGAGTAGTAAGGAAGAGGAAACCAATAATCTGGGCACTAAATGGGCTTCGATCAGAGACACAATCAAACAAACAGCCCAAAAGGTATTAGGATTTAAGAAAACAATTAAGTCCAAACCTTGGTTTGACGATGAGCGCAGGGCGAAGATCGAACAACGTAAACGGCTCATAGTGATCAACTTGGAAAGATATGATGAAGTCAACACCGAAAGATACGCGACAATTCGGAAAGAAACAACGAGACTAGGATCGAAAAAATCCTAGAAACTGCCACAGCAAAGAATATCAGAGGTATGTATGTTGGCATAAATTGAATAAGAAATGGCCACCGAGCGAGAGCCAAAATAATCCGAGACACAAACGGATGTCTGGTGACAGAAACAAACAATATCGTGACAAGGTGGAAGCAGTATTTTGAAAACCTGCTCAATGTGCGCACCCATCAACCACAAATAAACGCACCAGGCGTACATACAGCCGAGCCTCAGATCCCAGAGCCCTCTCTCGACGAAGTTGTAGACGCAATAAACCGATTGAAAAAGAACAAGGCTCCCGGAGTCGACTGCATACCGGCAGAAGTGTGAAGCATGGAGGAGAGGCAACCGCTCGAAAGATCCACCAACTCATCAAAATAATGTTGTTGTAGACGCAATACGTCGATTGAAAAATAATAACGCTCCTAGAGTAGACTGCATACCCGCAGAGCTTGTGAAGCATGGAGGAGAGGCAACCGCTCGAAAGATCCACCAACTGATTAAAACAATATGGGATAAGGAAGTCGATCCGGAAGAATGGAAAACCTCAATAGTCGTCCCCATTTTCAAAAAAGGTGACAGATCTGACTTCGAAAATTACAGAGGAATATCATTGCTCCCAACCACATACAAAATACTAACAAATGTCATACTGGCGAGAATCACACCGTACGCAGAAGACATATTGGGAGACTACCAATGCGGATTCCGTAAGGACCGGTCAATGAGAGACCAAATGTTCACAATAAGACAACTACTGGAAAAGAAGCGGGAATATGGAGAGACGGTTCACGTTGACTTCAAAAAAGCCTACGACTCAGTCGCAAGGCAGAGACTCTACCATATTGTAGTTGAGCTGGGAATCCCGAAAAAATATGCCGCCCCCATTCAAATCTGCATGAACGAGAGCAAAGGGCCAGTTAGAATAGAAAACCACCTCTCTGAACCATTTGAAATCCGAGACAGGGCGATGGCCTCTCACCATGTCTCTTTAACCTTGTCCTCGAGTATGTCATCAGAAAGGTACAACACGACAACATGGCCGGATCATCCCTGAACGGGGTCACACAAGTGCTTGCATATGCGGATGACATCGTCGTTCTGGGCGATAATCTAGAAACTATAAGTAAAAACTGTGAAATCGTCATGCAAGCGGCAGAAGAGGTGGGCCTAGAAATAAATGAAGACAAAACGAAATACATGATTATGGCGAGAGCAGGTGGACCTCAGAGAACCCACATAAACATCAGGGGCAAGATATTTGAAAGTGTCAAAGAATTTAAATACATGGGAACAATACTGACGACCAGTAACGAAACGTCGAAGGAAAAGACTACACTCCGGCAACGCTAGTTGGCACGCAGTCAGTAAACTGCTGAAATCCAAACTGCTATCACGTAATATTAAGCTCTGTGTCTATAGAACCATAATCATGCCTACTGGTCTATAAGGATGCGAAACATGGGCTCTCACAAAACGGGAAGAAAACAAATTCCGCGTATTCGAGAATAAAGTTTTATGGGGTATCTTTGGCGGCAAATATGACGAGGAGGCAGGACAATGGGGGAAACTCCACAACCACGAATTGGAAGAGCTATACCGCAAATCTACAATAGTGAGAGTAATCAAGTCGCGAAGATTAAGATGGGCCGGACAAGTAGCGCGATTGGGCAACGATAGGACCGTGTATAGAATTCTTGACGGTAAGCCAACGGGGAAGAGACCGACAGGGCTGCCGCGACGGAGATGGGAGGACATTGTTAGGTTGGACCTCGAGGAGATCGGATCGGATGGTCGAACGTGGAGAGAGAATACACAGGGCAGGGAACAATGGCGGAGTCGAGTCGGTGAGGTCATGAACTTTCGGGTTCCTACAGGCCAATAAATAGAATAGAATAAAATAGTCAATAATCTGCACTGGGATTGACGAACGCAATAAACTATCAATCCTCGGCACTCGAATTAGTTCGACTCTTAAGTGGAATAACCGCATATTTGAAGCTGCGACAAGTGTGACCAAATGTATAAGGTTTCTTAAGAGATGCAATAAATAATTCACTCCATCCATTCTGGCCACCTATTTACAAGGTGTGTATTCGTTTCAAAATGGAGTTCAACTACCATATTTGGTACATTTGCCCTAAAATGGAATTCATGTTTGGCCAGGTTCAGTCAAAACTGTGCTACACGTGCCAGAAAAGGCCCAAAAACTAGCAGAGAAACTTACTAGGGTGCCAGACGTAAATCATTCAATTCCGTCATTAGAACATAGAATAAAACTAACATCTGGCGAACTCGTTTCTTCAGAAATCAATAGAACACTTTCACACGTCTTGGAGTTTGAGTGTGTCTTTATACACAATCCTTATGCCACTAACCCATCATTGTTTTGAATTGGTCTTCGGGACTACGAAATAGTTCGAAGAAGTTTTGGACCCCGTTTCATAGAATCACCACACGTCTAGTAGTTAGTCATGCTTTCCTTTTAGCGTATCAACAATCAAAGCCAAAAGTAATTCAATTTCCATATTTACGAATACATGCAATTGTTCACAAATCAACTATCACGACAATGATCTTATATTTACACTCAGTTTCAGGCTCTACCGGTTTGATTTATATTCTCAATAATATAAATATTGTAGCGAGCTTAGGGTTCGCTGGATTAATTATTTTGAATAAATAAGAGCCGTTAAATCAATTTTGAATTAATATAACACTTTATTAGTCCGTTAACCACAACCGTTACTTTTACCGTACACAACGATTTCTTGACTTATCGCTTCCGTACTTATCGCGTATTTTACTTCTTACTTATCGCTTGCTTCTCACTCGAGACTTATTACTTTCTACTTCATACTCATCACCATACTCTGTGTGCGGCGTATTTATACTGTTTCAGCGTTTCGTTTCCGTCCATTCCATTGCCTTGAATGTTCTACTGTTCCTAGTCTCCAGTTTTCCATTACTTTATAGAATATTCTAGTACTCTGTTTCGGACTCTCTAGAATATTCTAGTACTGATTGTCATATGCGTCACAATATGTACTTTTCTTCTGTTGATTCATCACTTGTGTGATTTGCACGATCAACTAAGAAAATATATTTTTTGCCTTTAATTTGATTGATTTTACTTATTTTAACTATTGCTTTATTACAGTCCCTCTGCAATCTGCTTTTGGTGTAATTTTTGCAAGTTAGATATGTACTATGTTAATCGTGTTAAAAATAGTTCCTATCCAAATATCGTTTACGCGATCATAACTCTTGTTCGTTTTATATTGTTTCAAGTTTATTGTTATTTGCTAACCAGGCTCATGCATTCGTTTGCCTTTTTATTCGTTTCAATGACAACTGTTGCGGATTGGCAATTGGATGTGCTGGGATGTACTGGAGAAATCTAGTACATTCGCAGTATATACCAGTTGCGCGGCAGCTGTGACGGATCAGCTGGCCGATTATCACCAACAATGAGGTCAGCAGCGTCCCTTTTTGAATTGGCGGTTATTCGGCGTCATTTACCTAACCTCAGTCTTCAACCAACCTTCAACGGGCTCGTTACATCGGAGCAAGCATCGTCATCGCGAGTAAAACCAACCCTGACTAGGATTGAGACAACTGTGCTGGGATGTACTGGAGAAATCTAGTACATTCGCAGTGTATACCAGTTGAGCGGCAGCTGTCGCGGATCAGCTGGCCGATTGTCACCAACTATGAGGTCAGCAGCGTCCTTTTTTGAATTAGAAGTTATGCCCACCAGTCAGTCAGCTACCAGCTATTATCGTGCGAGTTAAGGCCCCATTTATTCATATCTTTGTGGGACTATAGAACATACAGAATTATATAAAAATATGAATCACCCAAGCGGTGATCATTTATTGACACCCAAAAGACGAATCGTCTAATTCCATACAACTTAACGAAAATGCATCACCATCCAAACTATTAGATTTCGCCTCGGATGATCCTGACGAATCGACAGTCAGCTAATGGTGGTAGAGCGATTCTACTTCCTTTTTCTGCTGGGATACTGAGCTGGTGAGATGGTTTTTTTTAAGTAACTGACTCCGCTTAGAGACACCGATCGGCATAGCCGCAATTTATAATATTAAAAATAAGTAGTCCTAAATTTAAGTTTAAGAAATAATAAAGTTATCTTTTTATTAAAAAACCCATTATCGGACTACTTAATTGGCGATCCTGCCAGGAGTTGTATTAAACTACTACTCCAGTGAGCGGACCATATCTTGGTGAGGACCAAGTAAAAGGATACTCTCACGTAGACGTACGTGTAACAAAAAACAAAAATATTGTTGTCGGACAATAAAAATAAAACGAAACCACCTTTACCTGCCGATGTGCTGTCGCAGCAGTCACAGAAAAGGACAATCTATTTGGAACCACATCCTGGAAAGAACGATAACCCATACGGATAGATACGTGTATATCAACACTCATTTTTGACAAGAGAAAGCTGCATTGGGAGTTACATAGTTGAGAGTCCTATGTAAGGAAACCGTAAGTAGAACAAAAAAACTTATCCAGTGATATCAAATAGTGAAGAAACTATCCGCATGTAAACGGATATTGTGTTTCAAAAAAAAAAAAACTGCATAGCAAGCAAAAAGGTAAGTGAGATTCTATACACTCACAATAAAACTCCGGGAGTAAACCCTACTGAAATTTTTTTATGAAATTTCCGAAGATACGGAATAGAAAGCGGAAACCATTCGATAAGCTATCCCCAACTGAATCGGACCGAGAAAGTGAAAGTGAAGGTGAAGAAATGGCTTCGATATCTGAATTACAGACCCAAATACAGCATCTAACCAGTGCCTTGGCAACATTAATAACTGAGAACAAAGAAACTAGAGATGCCATCATACAGATACAACGGCAGGGACTAAACAAAGAAATAGTTACAGTCGAAGAATTAACCCCTATAACCTGGAGATTGGAAAGTTTCAGCCAGATCGATATCAGCATATTCAAAGACATACCTGTTTTCAATGGCAAATCAGTAGAATATAGAGCGTGGCGAAATCTAGTTTGGAACCTGATGGAAGAAATAAAGAAATTTCAACAAACAAATGAATATTTCAAATGCTTGCAAATCTTAAGAACAAAGATACAAGGATACGCTGCAGATATTCTAGTATTCCTTAATTTTTATGCCATAATTAATAGATTAGACTATAACTATGCCGACCAAAGACCACTTTACGTGTTACAGGAAAATTTATTAAAGATCAAGCAAGGAAGAACTGAGGTTACCGAATATTTCAATAATATTAATAAAGCTTTAAACTTAGTTTTGACAAAAATAGAAATGCAAGGAACTAGTAAAAGTGACGCATCATATACCAATGCCATGGAATCAGGCGTCAGAGCCTTTGCTCAGGGTTTAAACTGTGAATACACGAGAGGAGTACTTTTCTCACAAAGCCCAAAAACCTTAGAAGAAGCATATGCAATTGCTAGAACTCTCCTGCATAACAAAGAGGCATACGGATTAAGAGAAAGCTATCATTATAAACCTCAAACCTCGCATGATTATAGGCATCATCATGGACAGCAAAAAAGATACGAAAGGTACCAAAGGAATATCGAACCACCACAAAGGCACAGGGAACAACGTTACTACAAACCCAACATACAAACATATGCCAGACCAAAGCCCGAACTAATGGAAGTGGACGAATCTATGCGGGACATGAGATCCCATAACAACCAGCAACAAAAATGGCATAATAATTTTAGACAAAATTCGTCACAATATCATAAAAATAGACCTCAAGAAATGAATAAAATCTACAACAACGATAATATTTCTAATTCCCTCCTCACAGATAGGTAGCGAAAACGACGACCACGAGGAAAAGAGGACTTTTTTAAGTCGAATAAATGGTCTTCCGTGTTTGACTCTAAGAACCAAGGATAAAGGAAGACCCGAACTCCAAGTGACTATGCTTATAGACACTGGAGCTACTAATAATTATGTTTCTTCAGATTACCCCTATGGTATATCTATACCCATATACCCTATTAAAGTCAATACAATGCATGGTACTACATTAACTCATGCAAAAAACAAATTAATATGTTCAGTAGTGATTTAGTATTTTATGTTATACCCACCTTAAAAAACTTCACAATGATACTAGGAGAAGCAGGCCTAGTCCAATTAAAAGCCAAAGTAGATCTAGAAAATTATTCAGTTACTTACAAAATCCCCAAGATGCAAGTAAACTATTCCCTCGACGATGCGTATTATTATAAAGAAATGGATAAAATTATGGAACAAAACAACAAATTTACTCCTACCCTTCCATTCGTCACTCAAGTAGAAGCCCCAATATGCACCAAACATGAAGACCCCATTAACTCACGACAATACCCATATCCTATGTCCGACAGTAAATTTGTAAATGATGAAATCTCTCGACTATTAAAAGAAGGAATAATTCAAAAAAGCTTTAGTCCTTATAACTCACCTGTATGGGTCTTATCCAAGAAAGGATATAATGAAGACGGAACTCCTAAGAGATGTATGGTAATAGATTATCAGAAACTCAACGCAGAACCGATAACAGATCGATACCCCATCCCCGATGTGAATCTAACGATACAAAATTTGGGTAAGACAAAAATATTCTCAACACTAGATCTAGAATCAGGTTTCCACCAAATAAAAATAAAAAAGGAAAATCAACAAAAAACTGCTTTCTCTATCAACGGAGCAAAATACGAATGCCATTTGGGCTCAAAAATGCGCCTAGTATATTTTAAAGGACAGTCGATGACATACTTCGACCTTTTATCGGAAAATTCGCCTACGTCTACATCGACGATGTGTTAATCTACTCTCATAGCAAAGAGAAACATTTAGAACACAAAAAATAATAACGGATACATTGAGACGGGCCAATATGAAAATCTCGAACGATAAATCTCACTTCTTCAAGGAATCAATAAAATACCTCGGACATATAATAAAGCATGACACAATTACCGTCGACCCTGAGAAGGTAGAAACAATAAAAAATTATCCTGAGCCGACTAACCTGAAAGAATTAAGGTCATTTTTAGGACTCGCCGGATATTACCGAAGATTCATAAAGAATTATGCAAATATCACAAAGCCAGTGTCCTTATTCCTACAGACAGAACAACAAGTGTCTAAAAATAAAAGTAGAAAGGTTGAAATTCAATTCGATGAACGAGCTAGAAATGCATTTAAATTAATCAAAGAAGAACTACAAGTCAGAATAGAACTATATCAACCAGATTTCAATAAACCCTTCGAATTAACGACTGATGCGAGTAATTTCGCCATAGGTGCAGTCTTAAGTCAAGGTAATAATCCTATAACTTTTATATCACGAACGCTCAGCAAAACAGAAGAAAACTATTTCACTAATGAGAAAGACCTGCTAGCAATAGTCTGGACTTTGCAGAAACTAAGAAATTTGCTATATGGTATAACGAACCTAACTATATATACGGACCATCAATCGTTGACATTTGCTGTATCGGAAGAAAACCCTAATAACAAATTAAAACGGTGGAAAAGCTTCATAGAGGAATACGGAGCAGAAATCAAATATAAACCCGGCAAAGACAATGTAGTCGCAGATCCATTATCCAGGCAACAAGTAAACACCTTTACTTGCTCAGAACATTCCGCGATAAGCTCACCACAAACATTAATCCTGCGAGTAAATCAACCGTTCAACACTTATAAAAACCAAATAACAATCAGCGAATCAGAAGAAAACAATCCGATAAAAACAATAAATGTTTTTAATAACCTCAGGCATGACATACGCATCACAAGTGAGGAAGATCTAAAGGGAAAACTAAAAAATATACTCAATCCTAACATCATTAATGCGATAAAAATACCGGAAGAATTATTACATAAATGTGAAAAGACAATTAAAGAAACGTTCAATCATTACAAACTAATTATTGCTCAAACATAATTAAGGGATACAGAAGACGAAAACGAACAAGTAAAAATAACCCAAGAAGTACATAACAGGGCCCACAGAGGATATCGGAACAATGCAAAGGAAATTTTATTACAATGCTACTGGTCAAAAATAAACAAAGGTTGTAAAAGTTACGCTACAAAATGCAAAATATGCCCCAAAACCAAATATGATAGGAAACCTAACAAACACCCCGTAGGAGAAACACCAATGCCAACCCAAATCGGGCAATACTTACAAATGGATGTCTTTCACTTAAATGACCAAATGTAGATCAGCACAATCGACCGATATTCAAAGTACCTACACCTAAGGCACATACCAAACAAACTAAATATACCAACGGTCCTAAATGAAATACTTTCACAAATATTCAATTATAATGACCAACAATACGTGATGACCGATAATGAGTCAATTTTTTCAAGTCACCAAGCAGAAGCAATGTTTAATCGACATAATATGATACATGTAAAAACACCCATCGATCTGTTGTGAGTCTGGCGCCGTGCTTCCTCTGATGAGGGAAGAGCGTGGACCTTTTATTTTATCTTTACTTCTGTTTCTTTCATCAAGTCGCGTTTCATTGTTGAGTAGCTCCGATAGAATCAATGGTCAAAGAAAAACTTTTCCTTCTCTCTTGATATTAGTTACGTATTTATTTTAAACACTCAAACTTAACTGCTTTTACAATTCTCAATTAAAACTTCTTCTTTCAATATTCCACTTATGAATCAAACTTCTAACTACAACTGCTAAATCCAACTGTAACTTCTACTTCCACTCAAAACAAACTCAACTCTCAAACTTCCGTCTCAAACTGATTTTACTATTAAAATTTCGCTCTACTTATGGAACATTGTGTTCTAATCTACTGTAAATTATAATATGAACAAAACAAATTTTCTCAAAGTATTCCTTTAGTTTCTGTGACTTTGAAATTGAATAAAATTTGAACGAGAATCAAAGTGCTCTGTTTTGAAATAAAAAGGGGCAAGTTATTAAAAAGGGGCAAGTTATTAAAAAGGGGCATGTTATGAAATGTACTGTAACTGTAACTGGCTTGATATATTATTGTGTAGGTTTATTTATGGTATGTATTAAATGAGATGTTAGATATGTAAGGAGATTCAGTGTTAAAGCTAATAGGGGTAGTATTCTGGAATACTACAGATCACTCAACATCTAATAGCCAGGTCGAAAGAGCACACTCAACCATTATCGAAATAGTACGAGCTCTTGCGAAACAAAACAATACAGATTGTAAGGAAGAAATTTTTGAATCGGTAAAACAATATAACGGGCTCCTCGATAGTATAGTGGTTAGTACACCCGCCTGTCACCCGGGAGACCGGGGTTCGATTCCCCGTCGGGGAGCCCCTGGCGCAAGACTAATGACCTTGCCCAAAAAAATAAATCATTATGGAAAATTTAACAAGCCTCAGGACTTGCTAAATAAGGCCAAGACCGGTTCCCGGTTGTAGTGCCGATGATGATGATGAAAACAATATAACGCCACCATACATAGCGTTACAAACCTTAATCCAGAGGACGTATTTTATAATCGAAAGCAGACGCCGCCACTTAAAAACATTATAAAAAGTAAACAGCAAAACTATTAAACCACGTTAACAAAAATCGAGAGGCGAAAACATATAAACCTGATGACACCATTTTCTACAAGTCAAAGCGACGAAACAAGAACACGGACCGTTTCATCGAAGCGAAAGTAAAAGAAGATAAGGGTAACTACATAATTTCAACACGAGGCAAGAAAATCCATAAAGACAACATAAAACATACACAAACAGAAGAGGATAATTGTACAAATCCGTAATAGCCTTTTTTTGCAACTCTGCTGATAAGTATAATACTCGGCCTAAGCATATATGTAACTGTTGTAATGTACACGAAGGCGGCGGAAAAACTCAAAAGCGAGGACGCTTTAATCTAACGGAGGGTGGAGTTAAGGCGCCATTTATTCATATCTTTGTGGGACTACAGAACATATAGAATTATATAAAAATATGAATCACCCAAGCGGTGATCATTTATTGACACCCAAGAGACGAATCGTCTAATTCCATACAACTTAACGAAAATGCATCACCATCCAAACTACTAGATGTCGCCTCGGATAATCCTAACGAATCGACAGTCAGATAATGGTGGTAAAGCGATTCTACTTCCTTTTTCTGCTGGGATACTGAGCTGGTGAGATGGTTTTTTTTAAGTAACTGACTCCGCTTAGAGACACCGATCGGCATAGCCGCAATTTATAATATTAAAAATAAGTAGTCCTAAATTTAAGTTTAAGAAATAATAAAGTTATCTTTTTATTAAAAAACCCATTATCGGACTACTTAATTCGCGCACACCTTCCGAGTCATTGTTGCTGATCCAACATAAATTATGAAATAAATTTATTCAATCTCATGTAGAGAAATTGAATTGTTGTGCGTTGTTAATAAATTGTAAACCAAGTCGCATCCGACTTAAACAATAAAAACCTAAAGATCCACCTCGAGTTCAGTTTTGGTTTTCTTGTGCTTCCGTTTCGCTGCCAGTTTCATCGGGTTCCTCTCTACAAGGGAACAGTGGGCAACTCCAAACATTCCCGTCACAACAACACTCATTGTTTTAACTACTGTTTGTTCGTTTATGCTGTTGCACTACTTAATAATCGTATTTGCTGTTTAGCTCTGCACCCTATATTCAAATTTACTTAAATCCCGCTTAATAATAGCTTGTTATGATTATTTTGTAAAAACGATTAAAAAACAAATTTGACCAAGGTAAAACGCACGTGTTCTACTACTGCTAAAACATCCAATAAGACATTGCTACCTTACCGACCCAACTGTCTTTGACATTCCAATTGTAAAGTGAATTAAGTGTCAGTGGTAGTGTTCTTATAGTGTTTTGATAAATTTGCTTGATTTATATTATTTTACAAATTAATAAATTAAATGCAAGTGTTCAGAAGTGTTATTAATTATTTTGTAGGTGATTCCAATATATAGAAAGTGCCCAGTCTCCCCACGCGTTCTTCTAAAGTTAAACGTCATCTTATCTGATCTTAAATCGTACCCGGTGTTTTAATATATCGAATGTTTATTTATCGGATTTCTTATTGATAGTATCATGTGCTGAACTATATCATACTTTTGGCTTAGTATATATAAGAATTAATCGATATATATTAAGGCAGGGTTATTGTAATATTTGCGGTTTTTATTGTAGCGTTATCCGTATTTTGCGCGGGAAATCAATCGATCAAAACTTGCAATCGAAAAATTTAAAATGATATCAAGTCGTTTACTTCGTCATGCTCAAACTCAGCACGGTGATTCCAAAACGGTTGATGAGGAGAACATAGTTTTGCTCAAATGTAATTTATGGAACACTGGTGAGGATGCTAGTGCAACTGAAGCCGAATTTGTTTGGTTCCATGAGGTACCGGATGACTACAAAGATAAGAGAATAACGGTGAGTTGTTATTGTTACCTGCAATGTTTATAATCTGTCTGAAAGGTATTATGGTTTATATTCACCATCGAAGAGCATTAACGGGCAAATGAAGATCGTAATAATGTTAAACTTGATGGTCAATTAAGAGTAGGGCAATTCATGGAGTTTTCTGTTTGCAAAGTAAATGCGACTATCTTAGTATTTATCAAGTCTTGGTGTTTAACTGGAGAAGTCGGTTTTCTCAGATCACTACTGAGGATGATCAAGAAGTCACGGATGTGTTGATTTATGCTTGCATAGCTAGTTTCAGCAAACCACACAAAATCGTTTTTTTTTTTTCGTATTTACATGTATAAAAAAAAAACAGTACAGCTTTGTCTTAATAAGCTCTCCTATTTATAATTATTTTTCTTAATTTATTTACTGGTTCTTCGCAAGCACTCTATATTGTGCAATGTGTTTTTTTGTTTTGCCCTTATCTTTACGAGATCCTTCACTTTTTACTACACGAAAAAACTATATCAAAAGTAAAAAAGCTGTACAAAACAAGTACCGAAAAAACACCAGAATAAAATTGCTCTTGTTCGAAGAAACGTTAAAACACATTGTGTAAGAGTAACAACGGCAAAACAAAACTGTGTTACACAGTAACAATGAAAACCGTTAAAGAATAGACAATTTTCATACTCCTCTATTCAGCAACTGGCAGCATTCAGTGCCATCACCGAATCTTCTGTTGTAACCTCATCGTCTGATTTTTATTGAGGTACGAGGGTTGCCTTTTATATTTCGGGATTATAGAACAAAAACAAATATTGATCATCGAAAATCACTTTATTGTTTTTCAAAATATTCCCCATGAAGATCTATACACTTTTGCATGCGTTTGAACCAATTGTCGAAGCACTTTTGCCACTCTGATTGAGGTATCTCCAACACATGCATTCTGAATGCAGCAACCGCTTCTTCAGGTGTCGAAAAACGTTGACCTCTCAGTTTGTTTTTTACGTATGGGAATAAAAAGAAGTCATTCGGTGCCAAGTCAGGACTATACGGCGGATGACCCATCAAATCGATGTTTTGGGTGCTCAAAAAACAGTTGTCGCAGCCGATGTGTGAGAGCTCGCATCGTCGTGGTGAAGAGTGATCCGTCTTCGGCGGTTGGTTTTCCTGATTTCTTGGAAGACAACTGGCAAACAAATGGTTGTGTACCACTCAGAATTGACTGTTCTGCGTTGTTCTAGTGGTACGGTTGCGACATGTCCAGTTTTTCCGAAAAAACAGGCGACCATTTGCTTGGAAGTGCTTCGTGCGCGAACAACTTTTGTTGGATTTTGCTCATCTTGAAACACCCAGACAGTCGACTGCTGTTTACTTTCGGGCTCATACGCGTAAATCCACGATTCATCACCGGTCACGATGTCATAGACGTGTTTCGAAGCACCGCGACCGTATTTTTTGAGCATTTCTTTCGACCAATTGACACGAGCCTTTTTTGGGCGATTGACAAATTGTGTGGGATCCAACGCGAACAAATTTGTTTGACAGTCAAATGTTTATGCAATATTGAATGTATGCTGGTCCCACTAACGCCTAAGGTTGTCTCAATCTCACGATAGGTCACATGACGATCTTCCAATATCAGTTCGCGCACAGCATCAATGGTTTTCGGAACAACAACTGATTTTGGACGACCTTCACGAAATTCATCTTGGAGTGAACTACGACCACGATTGAATTCACTATACCATCGATAAACACTGGTCCGTGATGGAGCTTCATCGCCAAAAATTGAATTAAGTTCATCCATGCACTGTTGCTGAGCTAATCTACGCCGAAAGTTGTAAAAAATAATCTGACGAAAATGTTGACGATTTAATTCCATTTTTGGGCCGAGATGAATCTTTTAAGTTACTGTAAACAACACAAATAGCGCTCGTATGTCAAAACGTTCTGAATGCGTATAACCTGAAAAATGTCCAAGTTTACGACAGAGCTGTCAATTGCCGGATTGCAACGCTAGGGTTGCCAAATCCCGAAACATAAGTGGCAACCCTCGTATAACTTCAGGCGCTTAATGCTTGGATATCTATTCGAATAGATGACTTGTGTAGCTGATAGCAATTTCATTGATATGGCCGTTCGGTGAGTTTGGCATAAAGTCACCATCTTAATTCAACTGTAGGAATGTTCCGATTTGATTGGTAATGTGCTGAGCAGTGCATCTGACATCAATTTGTCGTTTAGAATCACTGCTGGCATTTCCGAGTCACATTAGAGGCTGCTTGATATTTTCCTCTTATTTTGAATCTTTGATAGTTATACTTTGTTGCTGTACTGCAACATCTTGCCGGGCCGACGACGATGCACCAGTGGTTGTCCTTCCCTTTGGTGCTGTCAATGTGAGGCCTGTCAGCGTAGTGGTTTTGCGGTTGGTACTTGTGGTTGAGAACAGAGGCTTCAAAGCTCGTGTTGCTCGTGAACCGGTACGGTGCAGAGGTAGGGTGGCAATAATTAATTATGTTGACTAGATCTGATTCTATTAATTGATTAGGTTATGAAATATAATTGGTTATGTGACCGTAGTATACTTGATGTTATCAGTGTGTGTGTGTGAGACCGAAGGCTCAGTTGGCTATTGAGTGCCAACATTGTAGCTCGACGTAATTGAAAATCTCCGATATGCTGTGGAGGAGTTGCCTGAGGGGCGATATTTGCCGCATCAGCCGCGGCAACGATTTGAATGAACACTTACGTTATTCAATTGGTTGAGGTCACTATTCCGGTTGATTTGATTAAAATTTGTCAAGCTCCGTTGAAACTGCGTCGGCAATTGTACAACGATCGTATCATTGACCATTTGACATTGTAATTGAACGATGTGATCGTCAATATGTTGAAATTGATAGGTTGCAATTTCACCATATTCTGAGTATGTGCAGCCTGTGCCCATACCAGAAATGTTAGAGTTACCGCCAACTGCATAGGATCATCTGCGTCTCGAATCCAAGATGATTGTTCTGGCTGATGCTGTTGCAGTTGGGGATATGTCCCATCTACGCCGGTAATGACACTGCTTGGCGTTGGGCGAATTTCTCAATAGGAGCTGAGGTTGACGTTATTGTTTGATCCATTGGTTGAATGATTGTGCTGGACATGGTTTTTTTTTTTCTTTATATAGTGTAGTCCCAATACTAGGTGCCCTTTTTTCTTTGACTAGTAGCTGGACCCTGTGTTCACAGTTCGCTTTCCGTTAGTCTGATTTCCCGAAGGGTGCCGGCATCTTTCCTGTTCCTCATTTTCTATGCCCCCTAATCTTGTTACCGAAAGTCCAACTTAGACACCGACTCTGTTAGAGTGGTGGCCCCGACACGTGACAGCGATATGCCTGGGCGGTGATAAGAGGGTGCCCCCAGAGCGATGCGCCCAGGCGGCGAGGAGAGGTGAACCCCGACACGTAACAGCTATATGCCTGGGTGGCGAGACGCGCCAAATCCTGGAGGCGTGACAGCGTTGCGTCCAGGTGACGAGAAGCGGTGAACTCCAAATCCGTGACAGCTTTCCGATGACATGACTTCGCGACGGGTGCCGGCATCTTTCCTATTCCTCATTTTCTTGGTCCGTTCATCTTATTACCGAATGCCTGGTCTTAGACACCGACTCTGTTGCAGTGGTGCCCCTCGTGGCAGCAATGTGCATGGGCGGTGTTAAGAGGGTGCCCCCAGAGCGTTGCGTCCAAGACGCGAAATGCGAAAAACCCCAGACACGTGACAGCGATGTGCATGGGTGGAGAGAGCGGCAAATCCTGGACGCGTGAGGCGGTGCCCCAGGAACGGATGTAGATGAAGCAGTGAAAATCGCAATTCTCGGGGTTCTTGGCTTTATTCATCTACAATTCGATTTTTGGGTTGATACTTGCAGGTATAGGACCGGATATGCCTTTGTTGACAAAACTTTTTTTAGTACTGACCGCTTGAGATTGAAACGCTGACCCGTCAGATGATATTCTTCTACAGGAAGGAAGTTTCCAAAATTCTCCTGTTTCCCCGATGTTGCAGGTGACGCTTGCTTTTCCGTGAGAACTTCTAGCTCTGTCGTTGTATCTGATTTCAGCACGCTTAGATTTCATTGAACTGTCTTCTCGACTGGTCTGCCCTATGGGCATCGTCCTCTTCTTGAGGTTCTTTTAATGTACGCGGGGCGTATCTGAGTTATGTAGCGTGGTCGTGCAACACCGTAAAAAGGAGGAGCCGAATCATGTCCTCAACCGAAACACTGGAACTGATTAGAATATTTCTTGATTTACCTGCGGTGAAGTCTGCAGAATTAAGATAAATGAACAACCTTGGATATGAAAAAGTGGACCGTAATTTGGATTTGCTAAATGTAATATCATTTGGTAAAATTACTAGCTTTCGTTTATTACTGATGAGATTAATATTATTATTTAGGTTGTTGTTCGCCTTGTATGTTAACGTTGAAATGTTGGTTGGGGAGTAAATCGCTCTATGTCATCGATGAACTTCTTGGACGTAGTCCTGTTTTGGATCGTGAATCCCTCTGTGTCATCGATGAACTTCTTGGGCGTAGTCCTCCTTTGGATCGTGAATCCGTATGTAAAGTAATGAATTACTTGGACGTAGTTCTATGTTGAATCGTAAATCCATATGCGTTCCACTCGAAAGGAACGCAAAGATGTTGGTTTTGTTTATATTGGAGTTTGTAAGAAGAGAAAAATAGGAAATATTCATTATTTTATTCTATTTTCCGCCTATTACAATAGAAAATAATGGCTCCTCGATAGTATAGTGGTTAGTATACCCGCCTGTCACACGCGAGACCGGGGTTCGATTACCCGTCGGGGAGCCTCTGGCGCAAGACTAATGACCTTGCTCGGAAAAAACAAATCATTGTGGAAAATTTAACAAGCTTCAGGACTTGCTAAATAAGGCCAAGACCAGTTCCCGATTGTAGTGCCGACGATGATGATGAGAATAGAAAATAATTATTCAAATATAGAAGCAGATGTTAGTTTGTTTTACCAAACTAATAAACTACCCAACAAGCACAAAATGTTCTCAATTAACTTAATATTATTATTATTTTTTTTTTTTATTTTTATTTTTTTTTTATTTATTTTTTTTTTATTACACTTCCCTCGGGAAAATTCATCAAACATGTGACCCACATTCTTCAAGGGGCCTTGTTCGGTCTAAGCAACTGCACAACATTTTGAAGTGGAGCAACAAAGTTGACACCAAAGTTAAGCTTCTCCGCTATAAACAGGTAATCCGATCTGGAATAGCGTACGCCTTTCCCATATGCTCCTGCATATCTTCGGCCTAAATGGAAAGACTTCGAATTTTTGAAAGGAAACTGCTCAGAAGATGCACCAACCACTCTAGAAGGCCTGACGTTCGCCAATACCCCAACTCTCACCGATACGAAGGTACCCCTATTAACGAATACTTGCTACAATTAGTATACAAATACCACGAAGGCATTCAGAACAGCGAGGACCTACTTGTACGATATTCTTGCATTCTTGATCCTTCTCTCTTTCGATCTCTTCGGATCCGACCACCGCAATTTCTTCTTCAGTACAAAACTGAAGAAAACACTATTCCCAACAATATTCCCCTATATAATAGAGGATTCCTGGTCCCATCCCATAGGGTACACTGCTGACACACTACAAACACACCCGCACAGTACAAGGCAGCATAAATACACGCACATCCACCAACCAAAGCGCAGATAATCAGACGCCGAAGACGTGATCTGCGTTTACTACCGCACTCAAGACCTACCGGTCTTGTATGATTTCTTTCCCACCACCCCTCCATCCAAGTAATTGCAGCCTCTGGGGTCCCTCAAGGTAGCCACCTGGGCCCTCTCCTATTTGTACTGGCCACTAATGACATCGATAAGCTCATTAAGAATTCCAGCTTATCCCTATACGCGGATGATACCAAGTTACACAAAATCGTTGAGTCACGACTTGATTCTGCACCGCTGCAATCTGACCTTGACAGCTTCTCGACTTGGTGTGACAAAAATTGCTTTGTATTAACATCGCCAAATGCCAATCTATAACCTTTTCGCGTAACCGTATTCACTCATCTTCACGTTCCTATACCCTTCATAACCAACCCCTGACTATTGTCCAATGTATTCGAGATCTTGGGATCATTTGCGACAGGGAACTTAAATTCCTCTCTCACATTGATGAGACGATCCGGAAAGCCAATTCTATCCTCGGATTCGCGAAACGATGGTCTAAGGAATTCTCCGACCCTTACGTTACTCGATCCCTTTACCTTACCCTCGTCCGTTCACTGCTTGAATATGCTAGTCAGGTATTGTCTTCTTATCACAAGATCCATATCTGTAGAATCGAAAGTATTCAACGTCGCTCCGAGGGCTAGGATGGGAAAACCCTTAATCCTTCCCCCGTACATTAACCGCCTCAAATTTGAAATTTATTTTAATATATTGGTGATATGAGTAATATATTTTTTATATATTGTTATTTATTAGGTAAGTGAGGGGTTAATTGTAAGAGACTTACTTGGTTGACCGTGGAGTGGTCGCTGTAGCTACTGCTGGCAGGTTGCAGGGGGCGTTGAGCTTTGTGCTCCCCTGTTCAGCTTACTGTTGATTGTCGTTTATTTGTCAATATCTCTTAGCGAGCCCTCTACTTTAAACTTTTTTTCTTCGCCAGAAGTTGCTCCTTGGGATGCAATTATGGCGTTGTGAGCACTTGCGCCAAAAGTTACGATAGTTTGTACGATTCTATACATTTATAATATAAAGTCTTTTAATTGTATTTCCACTGCTTGAACCGGTTCGAGATTTTAACGACGAATGAATTTATTTTTGTTTTCGCCGTTGACGTTTAGTTTTTATTCGGCGCTAACGCCGTTTTTTTTTCCTGCCAAGTAAAATTTGCATAAAGTAGTTTATGCAAATTAGCTACTTGACGATTTGTCTTTCCTTTACAGGTAGAGAGGGGAAATTTGCGAAAGGGAATTAGTGGGTGTTAAGCGAGAACACGGACGCGAGGTCCGTAACAAGAACCCTTGAGAAGCGCGGGGTCGTGGCTAGCATAATATTCATTCATCGAGTGCTCTCCGGCTCGGTCGACTGCGCCTACCTCCTTAACTTAATTCCTCTAAACACAAACCCTCGAAATACGCGTAATCCCCACCTTCTGCACATCCCCCCCGACCGGACCTCTTATTTTCTGAACGAACCCCTTTCGCGAATGCTGAGAAATGTCAACTCCAATTCCACCTTGTTCGACTTCGACTTCTCTACCCATACTCTCAAGCACCGCCTCCTAAACTATTGTCAGCACCAATCTTAAGCGGCGCTTCTACACTCTACTATAACCCGCCCCCACACCTCGCCCCCCCTTCCATCCTTATTTTGTCCTGGTTACCTTAAGTTAAGCCTAGTTAGGTAGTGTTTCTAGTTTGTAATTTAGATATACTTTAGGTGCAGGTAATTGTGTTGCTTGAACTAAGCCAATAAATAGGATGGTTACCCCACTAAACTTAAGACTTAATATTCTTACCTGTTGGAATCACTCGGTACTCATGTCTGAATTACTAAGTTAATGCTTTGGTATACGGCCTTGATGATGAACTTTAATATTCTTACTGGAATCACTACTCAAGACGATAGCGCACCTATAGACTTAAGATCAAATACTTCTAGATGAAAGCACACACAATCCGGTCTTTTATCGACTTAAATCACTTCCCGCTAGCACACATACTCGTTACTCATCGCAAAACTTTATATTTGAGTGTTCCATAGTTGGGCGTGATATCGTTAATCTGTTACTCTCCTATTACATTATATCAAATAGAACGCCATTTGTTTTGGACCATGCTTCTTCTGACCTTAGCATCTATTCTATTATTTTTGCGGACGCCACTGCCCGTATTGTATGTCGCAGCACAGCCGGCCTGCGGTCTCAAAACCCATGCACTTGACAGTACATATTTTGCATTTCCGCTGCTGGCTTCATAGTATAAACACTACGGGTGGTTGGCATTCGAATATTTGTCCAAGTAATGACGGAAGTATCGTCCCTATATCAGTTGGGTGAGGCGAGTAGCAAAAAATACGCGTTGTACGTATATATATATATATATATATAAAATTAAAACTTCGTAATAAACATAGGGATAGAGAATCAGAAGTTGTTGTGTCAAAAAAGTTATTTCCACTTTCGACTTATGCACAACTTACACTACACAGATGGAGTAGTAAGACTGGGACTTCGATAGAATTGAAAAGTTGACCAACATGGACAATTTGCCCCTGACATTCTTTCAGTTTTTCATCTTTAATGCCCCAAAACCAACTTAACCCCCTAGCATGGTCTAACTTCTTAAAGTTCTCTCTTAAAATGTCTACTATGTTAATCCTATTCTTCCTCATCCTTCATACTTGCCGAGTCAACTGTGTTATTGAAGTACATTAGATTACTTTGACCCCGATGTTAGTTCATCAACTTGAATAAAGCATTCGGTCCCCACTCTCTCAATTCACTGAGTTATGTATGCAACCCTGTGGACTAGCCTATTCACACCTACCTTTCGCGTGAGGTCAAGTCCGTTTTTATCCACGAAAACTCCTACAAAAAAATCAATAAAACAATAAAGTTCCTTTATTTATGATTACCATTTTCATTTAGTTTGGCACTCCAAAGACTCCTTTTGATAGCAATTTACCAGCCAAGATTTGAATAGGCTTTCGTGACAAGTCTCAGTAGGTTTCCTTCAACTGCCATTAGGGTGCGTTATACATAAGAAACAGAAAAGCAAAAATCTGGGAAGGTAAAGACTATTTACCCAGGACTAGTTTGTCAAAACGTTGCCGTGGTTTATGCTATTCATTTAATGAAGTGACGCGTATGTACTAGGAGGAAAATGAATGCCACGCCTCGAGTGTAAGCTCGTTGGCTCCATGTCATGCTTGAAGGTATTTTTGGTGATTCCATTTTGTCCTTCGCGTTAACATGGATTTTCTTAATTAATTTCCTAAGTAGTTAGTTCTGCATGTGTGATAAAAGTATGATTTATGTTGTCTATTATCTGGGCTTTTGATAGTGGGTCAGCAGCACATTTCATTAAATATGGACTAGGGCGCGTGGGAAACTGCGTAATTGTAGTTCGTAGGAAGACGTTATACGACTGATTTTACTAGCACTGGGAAATAAAGAGTACTCCCTTAGGACATATTCGATGAAAATAAACAGCGAGATTTTATCTGACTTCAAAAACTATTCCTTTATTGCTTTAATTGGTCGAGACAGGGGAGGAAGAGCCAAAGAAAAAATGTATATATATATATATATATATATATATATATATATATATATATATACTTTTTTTTTTTTTTTTTTTTTTTTTATTAAATTTCTCGGGAGAGGCGAACCTATAGCACCGAATGGGCGCCCCGAGATCCCATCAAATAACTGTTGCAGTTCTTTTTGAACAGTTGCAGGTTGTAACGCCCTGGGAACACTCGCGTGGGAAGGGAGTTCCACAGCTTACCCGCTCTGTAACGGAACGAGTTCTGATGCAGGGATATTCGCGCCGTCGGGAGATGAACCACAAACGGGTGCCATCCGTCGGATTGTCTTGTGGAGCGCATATAAGCCGAATTGCGTGGAGCAATACCAAGATTCTTCGAAGAACTGCACCCGTGTTAATATCTGTAAAACAGACAGAGGTCGGCTACGCGCCTTCGATGTGATAGCGACTGTAGTCCCGACGTCAACACCGAGTCCCCGATCAGGCGGATCGCTCGTCTCTGTATGCTCTCAAGTAGGTCGAGCGTATGTTTAGGAGCCGAGCTCCAAACATGAGAGCAATATTCGAGCGCGGGTCTAATTTGAGATTTATATAGAAGAAGAAGTTGGGCCGGAGTAAAATATTTCTTGGCTCTAAAAAGATAGCTCAGTTTTCCTGGGGCTGACCTGGCGATACTCGACACGTGTTTATGCCATGATACAATCCCACAGACCGTGACGCCGAGCAATTTCAAACTTTCCCCAGCCTCGAGGGCCCGGCCATTCATCATCAGCTATGGAACCGACGACCCACTTTTCTTTGTGAATGTTGTATATTGTGTCTTCGCTGAATTAAAGTCGACGAGATTGGCCCTTTCCCACTGCAGGACCCTATCTAGATCCTGATTCAGAGAGTCAATCTGTCTGCATCTCAGCCGATGCGACGCAGATGCACCAATCGGCCGAACACTCGAGAAGGAGGAGACAAGTATACTATCAACCGCAAAACTGTACACTTTGTTATCTGTTGTCTCCAACAAATCATTTATGTGAAGCAAGAATAACGTTGGAGCCAAAATAGAACCTTGGTGTACCGCCGAATTAACAGGATACAGATCCGAACACTCGCAGTCCACAACAACCCGGATCGATCGATTCTCGAGGAAGCTCCTCGTCCAGTCGCCAAGCTGTTGGGAAAGTCCATACGAGTACAATCCAGTTCACGTAGAATGCGTTGAATAGTGCGCGGACGAAATCTCACATCCCGCATGGAAGACCCTACCGGCGCTATCACAGGTGGCTTCAAAAGGCCGGAATCGAGGTTTGAATTCGCGGAAAATAAATTCTCGAACACATTAGCTTTATCCTTTGAATTCGTGACTAACGTCCCGTTGTCTGTCACCAACGGGGGGAAAGAGGAGGATGCGAAGTTACTGCTTACAGCCTTTGCCATTGACCAGAAGGAGCGCGAACCAGTTGGGCACCGAAGGAGCTTATTGATCAACCTATCGTTGTGAGCTTTCTTCGCGGCATCAATCGCCTGGTTGCACGCGTTTCTGATTCTAACAAAATTCGTTCTGTTAACATTGGTGAGATTGGAGCGCCATTGCATAAAAGCTCTATTTTTTGCCGCTGTAATCAGCTCGCATTTTTTATCAAACCAAAGTTTATCAGACGAACTTCGTTTGGTAGAATGTGGAATATACATCTCCATCCCCAGAAGAATAATCTCTGATACCGACTCCGCGCAAGCGTTAGCATCGGAGTTTCCAAAGTACACCTCGGACCATGGAAACGATGCGAAGAAATCTCGCAAATCGTTCCAGTTAGTAGTCCCATACTTCCATACATGGCGAAGCTGCCTAGGCCGATTATTCGCTTGATATGCAAGTGCTTGCGCGACAGATACAAGCAGTGATCTGAGTTTCCCAATGGCGCAGAAACCTCTACGGTATAAATACTGTGTTCGTATAATCGCCTCGGGCATCCGGCACTCGCGTTGGCTCCCCCACGAGTTGAGTCAAGTTGTGGCTTACAGCAAACATCTCCGCCAGCCTCCCAGCCTCATCGGTTCTGTTAGAATGTAACAACCAGCCGGAATTGTGCACATTAAAATCGCCGAGGACAACAATTTCAGAAGCTGGGTGGTTGATCTGTATCCAGTCGACAATATGTGAAAGATGTTCGAAAAATGTCGCCGGTCGATCGTCACTCGGGGAGCGGTAAAGACAACAAAGAAATTTAACAGAATTCCTCAGCACGACCCTCAACCATATGATGTCCATATTATTTGGTTCCAACGCCTCCATCCTCTGGCAAGCCAGATCGGACGGCGCGAAGCCGCAGACTCCGCCCTTAAAACGGAATCTCGAATGTAAGTCGTATCATGAGCAACGAAGATATGTCCAATCAGTTGACGAATCGACCTGGGTCTCAGTTAGGGCAAGGATATCAGGTTTCGTTGTTTGCAAATATTGGTGGACGGCGTTTACATTCATTCATATTGATGAAGCCGATGCCCCTGGTGTTACAAAATGCCGTCACCAGTCGAGCGTGGGAATAGCCTCGAGCCCGGTTATGGGATGACGAACCTCTTAAAGTTCCATCATTTATCACGGTATCTGCATGATGTTCCCCCTGGCACAGTCCCCCCCGCCCCCCGCGAAGATCCGAATGGAAGAATAGTTTACCTCCGGAATTCTTTATATCAGAAGGCACCATTATGACTTATCTCCGTGTCAGTCCGGGCCATCAGCCACACATCCGATACACCGTCGAAGATTTCTCTCGGCGATATCGCGGAATGTACAGCGTTATAGCGTTAAGCAAGGATAGTGAAGAAGGTGAATTGAACACACGATGAAACGGTTGAAAAGCGAAGCAGTGAAGCATCGGACTACTGACCGTGTTTAGAATTTGATTTCCAAACTCGACTATATTCCACTGATGTGAATTATTTTTATTATTTATCGCTTGGTATACCGTTCTGATGTATTTTTCTTATTCGATTTTTTTCGTTCGTGTTCTTCACTATTTTTGCCTGTGAATTGTGTGTATCTGTTGTTAGAGTTGGCACAGCGTGACGGGGTGGTATCTCACCTTGGGACCGATTACCACCTAACCAACCTTTTCTCGAACCGGTCCATCAGCCAAGCTCCAAAAGGCGGCCAGGGATTTCTCCCGACCATTTCACGGAGCCTAAAGCTTGATGGCGTGGTATTTCACCGGGCGCACAGGGCGTTGGGACCCCGGCTACCACTCGGCCTTTAGTCGCCTCTTACGACAAGCCGGCCTAGCTGTGAGTATATTCTAACGGCCTACTCACAGGGCTAGTTTGGTACAAGTCGCGGGTGGCATAGACTACCATTCATCTTTTATTTTGGACCAAAGTTCTTCCTTATTTGTGGCTTTGCAGTCTCCGACCTTGCGCTTAAGAATAACCCATAGGTGTTCAATTGGGTTAAGATCAGGGGACTGCGATGGCCACTCCATAACATCGACTTTGTTCTGACGAAACCATTTTTTAGCCAATTTTAAGGTGTGCTTCGGGTCATTATCCTGCATAAACTCCCATTTAATAGGAATGTCCTCTTCAGAAAATGGTAGCATAACGGTGCCTTAGATTTCTACATAATCTTTAGCACACATTTTGTCCTTTATAAGGAAAATTGAACCAACACCAGTTGCTGAAAAGCACCCCCAAATCATTAAATTGCCTCCACCATATTTCACTGTCTTTTTCGTATACTTTGGATCGAATTCTGAGTTCATTTTGCCATCGGAACCAAACAAATTAATCTTGCTTTCATCCGACCATAAGATGTTATTCCAATTCGCACGGTGGAGGTGTTTTTTTGGCAAAAACGAGTCTCTGATGTATATTTTTCTTGCTCAATTATGGAACTTTTCTGGGACTTCTTCCAGGATGACCCGCTTCTGTTAGTCTGTTTCTAATTGTACGACTCGTACAAGGTGCGTTTGTCATTTTTTAATTCCGTTGAAGAAAAAAAACGGCTTGTTCTCGGATAGTCGGATTAGCAGTTTGTCGAATCGTGAGGTTGTTTTTCTTTTTCTGCCTCTGGTTTCCATTTTGGGACCTGCATGAAGAGCTGTGAATATTTTTTTCTTAGAGCACTTCATTAGCTTTTTCATCCATTGTTTTTCCGTCGTTTCTTAATTTTTTTATCAATTCACGATCAGAACTAGTGCAATGTACTCCACGACCCATTTTCACAAAATTGTATTTTCATTGTTTTTTTTTTTTAACAAACACTAAAACACAAGTCTAAAAAATTTACGAAGATTTCAATAAGGACGAACCAGTAGTTTACTTCACAATCACGATTGAAGACTGTGGTGATGGTTTGTTTCTATTATTTTTTCCAGGCAAAATATCCCTTTCGCTTGCATTTTTTACTACAAGGAAAAAACAACAATATATATACATAATTTAATTTATTATATATATATATATATATATATATATATATATATATATATATATATATATATATATATATATATATATATATATATATATATATATATATATATATATATATATATTGTTGCGGATTCGCATTGGATGCAACCAGCGAATTCGCAATTGAATGCAGCCATCAACAATTAAACGAACAACAACTGTCAGCAGTCAGCTGACAGACAAAATAAATTCAATCTATCTGTCAAGTGGTGCACGTATGGGAGCAAGAGGAGATGCCGGAAGATTGGCGTCGTGGTATAATTTGCCCCATACATAAGAAGGGAGATATCACACTGTGCAGCAACTATAGGGGTATAACATTGCTGAGTACCGCCTATAAGATACTCTCCACTATCCTACAAGACCGGATATCCCCATACGCTAAAGCCATCATTGGTCAATATCAGTGTGGCTTCATCCCAGGCAAATCAGCAATTGATCAGATATTCACCCTTAGGCAGGCGATGGAAAAATGTCTGGAATTTAAGATTCCACTATATCATCTGTTTATAGACTTCAAGGCCGCCTACGACAGCATAGCCAGGGTAGAGCTATATAATGCCATGAGAGAATTCGGCATTCCAAATAAATTGATACGACCTTGTAGGTTGACCATGACCAACGTAACTAGTCAAGTAAAAGTAGCGGGATTGCTGTCCAAACCAATAAACATCTATAATGGACTCCGACAAGGAGACGGTCTGGCCTGCCTCCTCTTCAACCTGGCGTTGGAGAAAGCAATCCGTGACTCTGGCGTTACAACTAGAGGGACTATTGTCACCAAGTCCAGCCAGATACTTGCCTACGCAGATGACATCGACATCATCGGTAGAACCGAATCGGCGGTACAGGAATCCTTCACCCAGATCGAGCAGGCGGCACAAAAACTGGGACTGCGCATTAATGAGGGAAAAACCAAGTACATGGTGGCAACTTTTGCGAAGAGAAGACCTAACGTTGGTCAAACTATCAGGGTAGTGGAGCACGAATTTGAAGTAGTGCAATCCTGTAACTACCTTGGGTCAATAGTATCAGCCGATAACAATATGGAAGAAGAAATACGCGAACGGCTGATTAAATCCAACAAAGCCTACTATGGTCTATCAAGGCTCTTTAAATCCCGAAATTTATCCAGAACATCCAAGCTACTACTGTACAAGACCATGGTCTTACCAGTACTCATGTATGGATCCGAGACCTGGGTGCTTAATAAAAGGCACTCTGAACTCTTGGCCGCGTTCGAGAGAAAGATCTTAAGGAGAATTGTTGGCCCCGTATGTGAGGGAGGACGATTCCGGAGACGCTACAACCATGAGTTGTACGCAATCTACCTTGAAGCTCATATTGTAAGAAAAATCAAGCTCTGTAGACTCCGGTGGGCGGGACACCTAGCTCGAATGAGCGAAGAGGACCCTGCCCGGAAAGTCCTTTGTGGCAGGATGTATGGAAGGAGACAGCGCGGCAGACCTTGTCTGCGATGGAGGGATGGCGTAGACCAGGACGCCCAGAGCCTGGGAGTGCTAAACTGGATGACATCGGCTCGAAATCGGGACCGGTGGAGAGATTTGTTAAATAAGGTCAAGACCGGATCCCGGTTGTAGTGCCGATGATGATGATGATCTGTCAAGTATTTTCGTTGAATTCGCTCTCTTGCTGTTTAACTTTTGACGACCACGGTCAACAACAATTAATATATTTAAATACAATTGAAAAGTAGATTTGTTATTGTGTTCAACTGAATTAGTCTCTGGGTCCTGCTGACATCATTTCCATGGCACGCAGGTAATGATTTCAATTAAATACCATTAACATCAAGTGTTTCAGTCATCGGCAACCATCATCGTTGCATGCCAAGAGAGCAGAGCAGTGTTCCGGACGCCATTTCTTTGACCCACCACCACGATACCTTTGCTGGTGGACAATTGCTAAAAGCAAAGATTTTGACCACGAAGAAGTTCTGACAAATCATCCCCGACGCCATCCCTCTGGTCGTCGGAGCTTAAATTACGTGTTGGCCGCTCGATTGCCAACACATATATATATTCTGTCATCTGTAATTTACAAAAGATGCTCATAAAAATATTTTTTTTACCCACATACGAATAAAGAAAGATAATAATATAGAAACCCCTTTGCTTACCGCCTCCGAGATTTATTAATCTGACAGGTTCATTAATAATACATTACATTACCCCATAACAACTTATCGAATCATGACCGATGCAATTACAACCCAACAACTCTATCCAGCGCATCCAACCCTCGCACGCAAGTACTTCCACCCACAACTTCTGCGTTGTAATCTATTAATTAATCAAACAACTTAACAAGTTGATTCCATCCAAAACACAACTGGGAACCGCGCTACTAAAATTAGCCTGGGATTTCGCCAGTCTTACATGATGAATTAGTAATCACTACAGCTCTGTCTCATTAACTTTGCCCACAATAAAGGATGCCGAGAAGTAATTTTCAATGTACCCCACTAGCTGCGTATTATAACGAATATATTGCGTGAAAAGCTTCTCCAGGAACAACCGTCAATTGTAACGAGATGTATTGTAATTTATTCGATTAATAGCTCATTATATGCTTCATTGTGACCACCAGCTGGCCAAATATACCGAATTACATCTGCAATAATGTGCGTCACACAAATGACGTCGCCTCTCTAATTACCAATGCAATTACCTGAAATTTATTCGCTGGGTTACACGAGCTATCGAAATCAAATCTAACATTCAGACCAGCTTGTGTTGGCCCATCGAAATGTGAGGAATTGTTACTGGTATTTACCAGCAGGAAATGACTGGAAGCTATAAAAGTGACACCTGCGTTGATTGCATTCGATGTCGATTAAAGGGAGATGTTTTTATTGCAAACCCCCCAGCGGCCCGAATTTGATAAATCACTGGCCACCAATCTACTCTCTAATGGTCATCATAAATGAGGGCACAATGGGTATTTAATAGCCGATCTTTTCCCTATATAATTTAATTATCCAAACTGTCCCATTACTGTTACCAAATTTTGTTTTTAGTTCAAGTAATTTGGCTCCTAAATTCATGACGTAGATGGCTACGTTACTACCCAACTCCGAGCAGGGTGAATAAGTATTTCAATTAATTATTTCCATATTGAGCCCTCGAAACATCTCGACTAGAGCTGACATTTTAATGAACTTCTTGGGGATCGTTCGGTTGGATCAACTGGCTTAACAAAGAGTCGATTTCTGTAGAACGTTTACCCTTTTTTAATGTGGTTTACAGAGGCAAGCTTTCCCGAAGGTATATCGGTTCGCCGTTTTTGTAAAATATCTTTTACATATACATTGCACAATTATATCCTTTTTGATGTTCGATTTTTCGGAACCAAAAATGCGGATCCACTCTATGTAAATGTGAGTATCCGACCTGAAGAAAATCTATTATCCGAACTGGTTAGCTTATATAAAGTTCCTTATCTTCAAATTTGTAAGTCAATGGCATTCATCACCCGTCAAACCTAAAATGAAAACAAGAACAACGACTGTTTCATGAAGGACCAAAACGTCCTGAAAGCAATTACATGTTTCGCAACTTTCCATATCATTAGTCAGTTTATTCCGCATTTCTTCCTTTCCCTTCGTCGCGACCTCTCCGTTCTTTCTTGCGCCATGTTTCAATATCATGGCGCTATTAATATGTCCTTAAGCATGCTACATATGAGTGACACATTTGACAAAGAAACTCAGGTAAAATATATTTTCTGTCGTACGGTTTATGATACTTTCTAAAGAAAATTTAAAACAAAATGTAAGTAAAAGTAAACAGCTTGGCTCTCTGATTTATAAACTTCAATGACGGGATTCCACGTGAAGTAATACGAGTATAACGGAAAAGTTTGTCTTTTTGATTTAGCCTTTTACATAACCAAACGAGACTAGTGCCATAATCATCAATTGAACTCACGTTGAAAGTCGCAATATTTATTCGCGTAAATTATCACATATTTATCGCAAACAGAGTCCGACACACGGAGAACCTTGGAATAAGTTACGTGTTTCGCAAATCTCCAAGTTTAGATAGTTTATTCTGACATTTTCCTTTCTGCACACGTGATTTACGGAAATAGACAAAAATTGCCTAATTTATATAACTTCATACGAAAGTAGGTAGTCAAATGTATTATGTAGAATAACTGACATAGATTCCTGACATCAAGTAACATTCTCGTACATGTGCTCGAATGTCTTTTGGGTTTCTAAGAATATCCCCAAATGGATACTGCCTTATACGTCTTTACAACTACGACTAAGTCTTGGTCTTAAATAGTGTTCTCGTATACATTTTCCGAACTTGAGCTCATTCAATTTGGCACTCCAAAGCGCTATCCGCATTGGTCAAATCTATTTCGCCAATGGAGATGTGGTGTTGCCCGTTATAATTCACCATAACTCCTCCAGAAAAGACATCCTGAGGTGCCTACCCGTTGCTTACTGTACTTTTTTTTTTTTTTTTTTTTTTTTTATTAGACCTCTCGGGAGAGGCGAACCTATAGCGCCGAGTGGGCGCCCCGAGACGCCATCAAATAACTGTTGCAGTTCCTTTTGAACAGTTGCAGATTGTAACGCTCCGGGAACACTCGCGTAGGAAGGGAGTTCCACAGCTCCCCCGCTCTGTAGAGGAACGAGTTCTGATACAGGGATGTTCGCGCCGTCGGGAGATGAACCACAAACGGGTGCGATCCGTCGGATTGTCTCGTGGAGCGCATATAAACCGAATTGCGTGGAACAATACCAAGAATCTCCGAAGAACAGCACCCGTGATAATATCTGTAAAACAGACAGAGGTCGGCTACGCGCCTTCGATGTGATAGCGACTGTAGTCCCGACGTCAGCGCCGAGTCCCCGATCAGGCGGATCGCTCGTCATTGTACGATCTCAAGTAGGTCGAGGGTATGTTTAGGAGCCGAGCTCCAAACATGAGAGCAATATTCGAGTGCGGGTCTAATTTGAGATTTATATAGGAGAAGAAGTTGGGCCGGAGTAAAGTACTTCTTGGCTCTAAAAAGATAACTCAGTTTTCCTGAGGCTGATCTGGCGATACCCGATACGTGTTTATGCCATGATACATTCCCACAGACCGTAACGCCGAGCAATTTCAAACTTTCTCCAGCCTCGAGGGGCCGGCCACTCATCATCAGCTGTGGAACCGATGACCCAGTTTTCTTTGTGAATGTTGTATATTGGGTCTTCGTTGCGTTGAAGTCGACAAGATTGGCCTTTCCCCACTGCAGGACTTTATCTAGATCCTGGTTCAGAGGGTCAATCTGTCTACATCTCAGCTGGTGCGACCCAGATGCACCAATCGGCCGATCACTCGAAAAGGAGGAAACAAGCGTACTATCATCCGCAAAACTGAACACTTTGTTATCTTTTGTCTCCAACAAATCATTTATGTGAAGCAAGAACAAGGTTGGAGCCAAAATAGAACCCTGGAGCACCCCCGAATTAATAGGATACAGATCCGAACACTCGCCGTCCACAACAACCCGGATCGATCGATTTTCGAGGAAGCTCCTCGTCCAGTCGCAAAGCTGTTGGGAAAGTCCATATGAACGAAGTTTGCTCAGCAATGCCCCGTGACAGACTCGGTCAAAAGCCTTGGAGATATCTAATGCGACCGCCCTTGACTCACCATGCCGTTCAATCGCAGATGTCCATATATCGGTTATAAGTATCAAAAGGTCTCCTGTGGACCGCCTGCCACGGAATCCGTATTGACGATCATTCAGAAGACCGTTGCACTCCAAATACTTAACCAACTCTGTATTGATGACTTTTTCCATTACCTTAGAGAAAATAGACAGTAATGCTATCGGACGGTAATTTTGTGGGAGACACTTTTTTCCCGTCTTCGGGATTGGCTGAACTCGAGCGATTTTCCAGCAGGCAGGAAAGGTCCTCCGTGCATAAGATAAGCGGAAGAGTCTGCCAAGAACCGGCGATAGTTCTGGAGCACAGTTCTTAAGGACTATTGCTGGTATTCCATCCGGGCCGGTTGCCTTCCTACAATCCAGTTCACATAGAATGCGTTGAATAGTGCGCGGACGAAATCTCACATCCCGCATGGAAGACTGTACCGGCCAGATCACAGGTGGCTCCAAAAGGCCGGGATCGAGGTTTGAATTCGCGGAAAATAAATTCGCGAACACATTAGCTTTATCCTTTGGATTCGTGACTAACGTCCCGTTGTCTGTCACCAACGGAAGGGACTGTGCGAATCGTCGAACCGATGATGTTTAACAGCTATTCCGGTTGCAGTGGGTGTTGAATTCTTGAACCCCCTGTGCCTTCACAAAGGTTTGTTTAGCTGACTCAGTATATGTCAGTCGTATGTCGTTTCTCGTAGCCCCTGATCAGGTACTCGTTGGGTGGGGCCTGGACATGCGCGGCGTTTCAATTTGTTTGGTGATAAAAGTTTAACATGCCCAGATAATGCCTGAGTTATCGTACATTGATGGGATGAGGAATACGCATCAGTGCGTCCACCCTATCTTGAAATTGGCGAATACCTTGTCCCTTCATGCAGTAACCCAGGTTCTTGACGTATGGCTCTCCGAGGTGGCATTTGACTGGGTTGATCATCAGGCCGGGATCTCCGAGGCGTTCGAACACCAGTCTCAAGTGGGCACAATGTTCCATCACGTTCTTCGATACTTTGGGTATACCGTCTATGTATGCAAAGAAGAAGTCAAGTCCACGAAGGGCGACTCGATGTAGTGCCGAAATGTTTGTGCTGCATTTCTGAGACTGAAGTCGTTGTCTTCAGCTGCGATATGTTTGCATGGCTTGTATTGCATCTTATAATAAGAACGGTGTTAATTCGTTTATTGTTTATATTCTGTTCCCATCCTTTCGATAAACAAAAACCCAATTGCAGCTGGCTCAAGAGGAGATCGTAAGCATTGTTTATTCTTGGCGGCATTACTATCGAGTGAGATTTTTTATGGCTGTCGGCGTCTGGCGATGATGCGCCCATCAACCAGTGTTTACCCAACTAATGGTTTGCCACACAAATCGTTTCTAGTATTGTGTCTTCTTCAATAGCCGTGCAGGCATAGTCGATTAGTAGAGGGATGCGGCCCACATGTCTGTGGATACGTGGGGCTGAGGACACTAGTATGTATGGCTCCTTTTGCTGTACGAAAAGGTAATTTACCCTATAGGTGGTTTGTGAGGTTCGCAGAACCACTACAATACCGCTTCTTTTCTAACCGACTGTTTAGATGCAAAGATTGACTCAAGCTTTAATGAAATTGCTCGGGTCTTTCACAATCCTCCCACGTCATTGATTGACAGGAATAAATAGGCTACATTTTCTTCGTTATTTTCAAACCTTGGTTTGATGCTTCGGCTTCGTATTTTCTCCACTTACTAACCCCACGTTTTCGATTTTTACCATCACGGCGCGCAAGTTACGCGTTTGGGTGTTCTGTTATGGTATTGTATAACAATATATCATCACCATCATAATCGGCACTACAACCGGGAACCGGTCTTGGCCTTATTTAGCAAGTCCTGAGGCTTGTTAAATTTTCCATAATGATTTGCTTTTTCCGGGCAAGGTCATTAGTCTTGCACCAGACGCTCCCCGACGGGGAATCGAACCCCGGTCTCCCGCTTGACAGGCGGGTGTACCAACCACTATACTATCGCGGATATATAGATATATATATAATTATATATAATTTAAACGCAGGATAATAGAAAGGAAGGTGACTTACTTGGGTTAATGTCGACTCGTTGGACTGTTCCCAGTCACTGCTTCCTAGTTGCAGGGGGCGTAGAGTCTTGGTCCTCCTGGAGTCTTGAATTAATTATTTGCTTCTTCTTCCTTTTAGTTTTTTTCAACTCTTTTCTTCACTGGGCTTAGTTGGACGCTGTAGATAACTTTTTTCCTTTTATTATTACCGTTTTAAATTCTCCGAAGAATCCCTTTTGATACTTTTTTACCTTTTTGCTATTTACATTTTTCAATCTGACTCTGTTTTGCGTTTTAACGTCTATATATATATTTTTTTCTCGTTGACGTTTTTTACTTTATTTTATTCGTCTCCAACGCCGTTTATTATTGTGTTTTTTCTGCCAAGTAGAATTTGCATAAAGTAGTTTATGCAAAATAGCTACTTGCCGATTTTTCTTATTTACAGGTAGAGCGGGAAATTAAAGTCGTGGGGATTAGCTGTTGGGCGAGGGCATGTACAGGAGGTCCATAACAATATCTTCCCCGCCAAATAGTGATAGCTTCATTCTTAGAAGAGGAATGAAGCTCGGTTACGAAAGTTTAGAGTGCAGCGTGGAACCTTGCACCGGCTGTGGTGCGCTACTTCCCTTTGTTTGTCGTGGTTTGTCCGTTTTTGGCCTCCTCTATTCGTAGGAGGGTTTCAGCCTGTTGTTGTACGCCACCACGTTTCTTCTCCCTACCTTTACTACCCTATTTACTGGACTTTTTATTTGTACTACCGTATAGGGACCCCTCCATATGTGAGCCAATTTTCCTTGCTTTTGGGCGTTTCGTATTTAAACCTTGTCGGCCACATGGAACGTGAATGGGCTCGTTTTACGGTCATAGTACTCTTTAGACTTCCTCTTGGAAGTTAACATGTTACGCCTTGCTATTTCGTACGTATGTTAAAGTTTGTACTTCAATAGCTTATGGTAACTGTCATGATTGTATACCGGTTCCGGAGGTTGATTTATACTAGTTGGTACCTCCACGGTGAACCCAAATAGACAGTCCATTGGCGTAAGTTTAGTACCTTCGTGTACGTATACAAATGTTGCCGTTCTCAGGTACTGGCCCCATGATTGAGAATTCCCAACCACAATACTTCGCAGGTTATCTCCGAGTGGGCGATGGGCTCGTTCTATAGTTCCATTCGATTGTGGGTGGTATGCTGAGGTCTGAAGTTTTTTTTAATACGGAGCAGTTTTTGGCGGATTTGTCGTTGGTCGAAGGTTGATGTTGGAGTGTTCCGCCGAACACTGTTTACCGCAGAAAAGCAAAACGAAACCAGAGCGAATGATGTGCTCTGCCAGCACTGTCCACAAATTAAACACCAGTTCTTCTTTTATCAAGCACTCCTTTAATTTATTGTTTTTTTTATTTATTTTTACACACGTCTTATTATTTTCTTATGTTTTTTCTATTTTTGCACACATCACGTTTATCTCTTTCAATAATTTCTAGTCTGCGGTTACTCCTAACACACGCGACGTACTGTCGATTCCTTTTGGGGTACTCCCGCGAGATTCTGAATGGCGACTATTTGCTTGGCGTGGACTACCTCCCCGTTTGGGTTCTCTATATCCTTCGACCTTCCGGTTCGACTCTTTATTCCAGACTAATTGTCCCTATCCAAAAAATATCCCATTCTAAGTCATTCCTCGCCTCTGCAAAAGAAAATCTTTCATCCTGTCTGCTAACAGATTTTCCCATTGTATCTGTTAGCACCATAAAATTTCCCTTTGCATCTCAAAAGGAGAATTTCCTATCGGATCTGAAAAAGGAGAAATCTTCATCGTGATCATTATCATTACATTCGTTGTTGGTGGTCGGTATCTTTTTTTTGCTTTTATTTACAGATCGGATGCCGCCGCTTATTCTCCGATCTTTTGCAGGTTTTGTTTAACCAACACAAAGGGTCCGATGCAATTCAGATGGGATAGGAACCATGCAATGTAATTCTTTTGTTTGCCTTTCACTCATAAACATCTATCTGGGAGTTTAGATTTTATGGCTCTATGGCTACTAATCAGCGGCGCAACGAATCGTTTTGTTTGCGCAAGTGTGCCTTAACATTAGATCACGCGAGGGATTTAGGTGCTAATTACATTTAGCTACCCGAGAATGTATCCCTTGTTCGGTTTACTTACCAACATTGTATTTCGTGGAAAGATCGTGCAGATGTTCAGGATTGAAGATTGTGCATTGCTGGGATGCGATACATTTCTGCCTTTTCAATTGTTTTTGAATATGATGGATGAATGCGTTGCAATCCTCCCTTAACCTTTGTTTCAGGGATGATGTATGAAACGTTGAACTCGATATTGGAAGCTTTTGCCTTGCGTTTTGGTATCGGGTTCAACGTTGTTGCTTGTTTCAGGAATGGCCATGACTCTTGGGACACGTGTCTGTGGGCACGTGTAATGAATACAGGTAAGTATGTTCCTTGGCGGAAAGGACATCTCAACGTATAGTTGGTTGTGCGGTTCGTAGAATCGCTACAAGTTTGCACACGCTTTTATACAAACTGCTTAGGAAATTGCTTTCCTGCTCGGTGGCCAATTGCTACGGAATACTATGCCGATTAGTTATTTGGTCAAAGAATACTGTGGCCACCGTTTCCGCCTCCGCATCTGGGAGAGCGTAGCAATCTATATACTTAGACGAGTTGTCTTGGAATGTGAGTATATATTGATTGCCGGTTGGAGTTCGATCAAGAGGACCTACTACATCTAAGTGTACTTTCTCAAAAGGCCTCTTTGCGCATCATGTTCTCCCACCAGTAGTGCCTACGTATTTTGTTATACGTTTTACTCACCCCTTGGTGTCCGCTTAAAGGGTGGTCATGGTAATCCCGTAGTAAATGCTGGGTATCGTCGGGATTTGTTCTCTCCATTCCTTACTCCGTGCAGGTCGGGATGAGATTTTCGTGAAAAGCAGACTTGTCGTCATTTGGACTATCCTCAGTTCCTTCGCTTGCCCTTAGATTTTTAGCTTGGGCGCGTGTTAGTATATTGCACCTCTGTAGTGTGGGAGTCTCATCACAATTTTGCGGGAAACGGCTTATTGGTGTTTATTTACAGGGTTCATACTCGATTTGGTTGTCGAAATCCATTAGCTTGCGATGGAACCTTAGTAAACGTGACGTGGGGTCTTTCACGTTAAATACTCCCTTTAATGGTCTGTGATCCTTGTGTATGTTGAATTTTTTTCCTTGTAAATAACAGGGGAAATTCTTAGCCGCCCAAACAATGGCTAGTAACTCTTTCTCGATCGTAGAGTAGTTCTTTTCCGCCTTATTCAAGGTTCGCATATGCGACTGGCTGGTCCTTACCGATTTCGCCTTGCGACAGTACGGCACCCAGTGCTTCATTGCTCGCATCCGTGGTCAGATTAAAGGGTTTGGTAAAATTTGAATAGATTAATAGTGGCGTCAAAACCAATAACTCCTTTATGTTATCAAATGCTTGCTGGCATTTATCCGACCAGGTGAATTTAACGTCCTTTCTTAACAAGTTTGTTAAGGGGCGTACTATCTTCGAAAAATTTGGAACAAATGTTCGGTAATAATTCGCCAAGCCTAGAAACGATTGGACGTTCTTAACCGTCTTGGGAATGGGGAAATCCCTGACACTAGCAGTCGTTTCGGGATTTGGCATTGCCCTTTTTTTCGGAACAAACATGTCCGAGATATATTACTTCCTTTTGTAGGAGCTTGCATTTCACCGGTTGCAGCTTGAGATTGTGGTATCTCATTTGATCGAATACTTTCCAGAGTTTGTCATTATGGTGTTCTAGGTTTTTTCCATATATGACAACGTCGTCCAGATAAACAAAGCAGTCGATACCTTGCAACCCAGTTAGGACATGGTTCATGAGTCTCTGAAACATAGCTGGTGCTCCCTTCAGACCAATTGGCATACGTTTGAAATCATAATGCCCGTAATTTGTGCTGAACGCTGTCTTGTCTCGATCCTTCTGATCCACTAAGACTTGGTGGTAGCCGCTGTCTAAATCGAGCGTGGAAAAATAGCGTGAGTGATCGAGCTGGTCCAAAATGTCCTCTATTCGAGCGAGCGGGTACGCCTCACCAATGATGTTGTCGTTCAGTTTCCAGAAGTCGATCACAACTCATCATCATCATCGGCACTACAACCGGGAAACGGTCTTGGCCTTACTTAGCAAGTCCTGAGGACTGTTAAATTTTCCATAATGATTTGTTGTTTTCCGGGCAAAGTCATTAGTCTCGCGCCAGAGGCTCCCCGACGGGGAATCGAACCCCGGTCTCCCGCTTGACGGGCGGGTATACTAACCACTATACTATCGAGGAGCCAATTCACCATAGGACTTTTCCATCGGGGCCCGCTTTCTTAGGGACTACCAAGAGTGATGAGTCCCGCGGACTTTTGCTTGGTTGAATGATATCATTCTTCAGACGATACATTCGTTGATTTGTCGGTGCTTGATCCTGTATCACCCATATCTCATGCGTTATGGCACTGGTATATGTCAGGTGGTCACCTTTGAGGTGGAAAATATCGTTAAACTCTTCACATATTTCCACTATGGATCGACACTCTTGAGGACTTAAGTTTTTCCCTAAGAGGAGTTCCTCGTGTAATTGTGTCAACTTTGGACCTTTTGGTGATTTCTCCTCCGGAATAGATGTCGGATATACTGGAGGTATTCCCCCTCCGATGGTTTTTTATCCGAATTAATTCCCATTGAACGGTTGCCCTCATTTTCCAGCGGAAAGATGGAAAATTCCTTAATTGGATGCAATTCCACCTTAATCCGGTCTATGGTTTAGAGATAATTTGCGACATTGAGTACCTCTACTTGAGCACTCTTCGCCTTCCCCACAATATAATTGGATATGAATATCTCTTCCCGGATTTCCATGGGAAGTCTAAGCATTTTTCGTGAACGTGCCGGTATTATCGCCGGTCTATTCAGAAAATTTTCTACCTCCGAAGGGTTTGGCAGTGAGTGTTCCACCAATTTCTTATTCTTTGGCTTTCTTCGGCTTGTGGGATATCATCATGGGGTTGGGGTACGTGGAGTCTGACAAGTTTTCGCAGCCTTTCCCCTGTTTGGGTAGGGTATCCGTTATACTACCGACCGCGGTCTGGACCTCTTTGGGTCCCCTTGATGCAGGTTCCCGACTGTTTGCCTTATGTCTTGATGTCCGCTTCTTGTCTTTTGTAAACTTAATGGAAAAGCTTACCGAGTTTAATCTTGTCTGGGAAAATTCCAAACAGTTTCCCGGTCCATTAACTTTACAATTTCTAGACAGGAAGTCGTTCCCTAACAACCCATCTGCTGATAATCCCGATAGGGAGTCGATTACCTGAAAACTATAGGAGGTTTGTTGAGGTAATTTGAATATCCCCTCACAATAGCCCCTAGACTTGCCGTTACCCAAAAGTGTTTGGAGGGTGGTTGCTTTTTCTCTGTCCATATTGGAGTGCCTTCAGCTTAATAAGGCTTATCTCCACAACTGTGTCCACTATTAGACGTGTAGTGCTTCTACAACCGATGTCTAATGGGAGTTCGACAATTGGAACTTTCGTTGGTGGGAGTTGAGGACAGGTTGCATTAATTGGGGACATTAGTTTGGTCGGGTTGGGGGATTCCGACCCGTCCACTGGGAGTTTTCCCACTTATCCCAATTTGCTCTTTGTCGACACACTGTCGCCATGTGGTTGTGTCGCCTGCAAAATGTGCACCATTGACCGTTTCTCTGTCGCCGATGTTCCCTTCTTTGGAGTCTCTGAAGCGTCCATAGCGGTTGAGTTCGACTGGCTATGGCTCTACTCGGATCGACGGCGTTGTAATCGGTGCTAACAATTTTTAAGTTTGTGAGCCTGACCATGTTCAGTACTGTTGGAACTAGTACTGCTCTTGGCTCATACCTGTTGACCACCTTTGTCGCGTGGCTGCCTATGGTCCTTCCATATTTTTTTTGTTTGGACTTTCTGCCATCCAGTGTTGACCGTGCAGGTCGGTGGGGTGTGGTCGCGGAGTACAGGCTTAACCACTTTGGATGCATCTATTGTTGGCTTTTGGGATTGTACCCACATTGCCTTGCAATGACATTCGTCCCACGTGTGGGCCTTTCGGCCACAAAACTCACAACAACATCGAATGCTGTACACTCTTCGATTCGATGCCGTTGCTTGTTTTGACGTAGATGGTCTATCTTGCCCTTGGTTTGCTGTAATCGGGGGCACCCTCTGTTGGTTCTGTAACCTTGGTCGGGGAGGTTCGGGATTATCTGCTTTCATTTGTGTGCTTTGTGCACGACTATCTTGGGCACTTCGTACACAACGGTGTGTTCCGGCGTCGGAGGCATTCATCATACAAATGTCCTTTCCTTTTACAGAAACTGCATGTCATACGTGCAATCCATGGGTGTGGTGCACGTTTATCCCGGCCTTGACTGGATAAGTCACTTTGATAGTCACCTTTGCCTCCCTGATGGGGCCGTGGTGGCTCTTTTGTGATAGACCCTATTGGTTTTCTAGAAGAACGCGGCGGTGTGTCCGACCTAAACGAGTTTTTCTCAGGTTGGGGGCGTGTAACAGGGAGGGGTCGTTCTGCGAACCTAGTATTTGTGTTCTTATAACTGGTCCCGACTACCTGAGACGCATCGTTTGCGGGTCTATGTTGCCTGTGTCTCGATCCCTGTGGGTTTTCCCATCATCATCATCATCGGCACTACAACCGGGAACCTGTCTTGGAGCATGTCCTGAGGCTTGTTAAATTTTCCATAATGAGTTGTTTTTTCCGGGCAAGGTCATTAGTCTTGCGCCAAAGGCTCCCCGGCGGGGAATCGAACTCCGGTCTCCCACGTGGCAGGCGGGTATACTAACCATTATACTATCGAGGAGTGTGGGTTTTCCCATGTATTCCCGTAATTATGGTCTGAAACCCCACTTCTTACCTGTGGGGGATCTTTGTATGATCTGAACATTTTTTTTTTCATTCAATTTAGTTTTCATTTTTATGTTTTTGAAAATAATATCCCTTTTCATTTAGTATTATACTACAAATTGACCAGATCGCTATTAAAAAATAGACCGATCTTATTTTCTGCTTTTGCCCCTTGTTCTTACCTTGGTCAATAGCACTTCATGGTCATTGACGAAGTTCAAGGTGTTCAATAATTTTAATTACGAATAGAAGGTATCACTTTGCAATTCCTTTCATATTATTGTAAGGAGTTCAACAATATCAAATAACTTTGCATTTCCGTTCCCAAGGTTTTGATAATTGAGAATTTGGAAGTATTTTGTATTAATGATGACACTACTGGTATGACCTTCTGGGGGTCGTCATCCCATTACTGTACACATATTCGTAATTTCCATATGTCTTAGTTACTTTTCGACAACATGGGAATGCATAGGGTAGGTCCACTTGCGTCTTTCATAGTTTCTGGTAAATTAAGAAAGGTCTTAATTCTCTAAGCCCAATTCTGTTGTCCGTATTTTAGTTTATAAAATTTATCTGTTTACGATGTACAGAATATGCTCGCAACGTCTGGGCTCACAACCTAAACAGCCGGATGAGAAAAATGTAATGCGAATGATCCTTATACGCGATGAAACCGAATTAATCCCTGATACAGCCTTGCAGCAGCCGGAACTTGCCCACTCTTCCACCACATGTGATATTATGTAGGCGTGCTTTTCAGCAACTCCTTCCTTGTGAAGTGTTAGGTTGGTATTTTCATATTGTTCCTGTGCAGGATTTCTTCCCCACTAGTTCTTGTTGTTAAAGATCTTGTGGCAAGAACCATCGACGCATATTAAAAGTTCATTCTAGTTCATTACGACAAACTAGAGAAATTCGTTCTTCAGTCGATCTACAACAATTTGAAAAATTGTTCTTGTTAATTGATTTCTTGTCACAACAACATTCGGGTAGCTAAGATCAATATAATTCATCTCGTCATGCTTTCATTCTTGTTTTGTCCTTTCTGAGGTGATAGAAGTGATAACTCCTGTATTGCCCAAAACTGGGAAGGTGATTGGAAACAAAAGTAGAACCACTCCTGGCTTTGACATGTCATTATTGAATTGTTTCAGCATTACAAATCAATAACCAAATCAACAAACTAATTACTCATGAATCCGAAATTCTATTTTCGATTCTACATAAACCACCATATTTGTTATTGGGTTTGTTTACCTAAAGTCTTCCCAAGTAAACGACATGTTAACCCGAACAAATCTCCACCGACTTAATCGATCAGACTTTCACGGACTCATGGTCGGTGAACTCTGCACGGTACACCGACTGCTTAGACAATACATAGTCAACTTAGAAGTGGCAACTATTGTTACTTTTTTTCTTATGATGGGAGGCGACTCCTACCTCTACTCTGCATCGTGACTTACTTTAAATGGCACAAAGTATATAATTACGTGACACGAAATGTTTAAAACAAAAATAACACACTGCATCCAAATGCAAACCAAAGTGTTGCAACGAGTTTACAAAACGTAATTGCCTTTTTATATTTCATGTTTTTTATCAAACTTTTTACACGGCCCAACGTCAAAGGATTTGAAACTCAACAAGCCATTATGGCATTTCGGAGTGTTGAACACTTTTGGAAGGTTTCCACGACCATTTACACGATAAAGTTCTGCGCAATTGTTTGTTTTGAAGATGAAATTAGGGTTGTGGAAATATTAGCTGCACTCCCACCCCATCCGAAAACTCAAGTTATTATATTTAGATATTATTTAAAGTTGTATTGTACAAGGTTCGGGTATAAGTCTGCAGGGGGAATAGTCTTCGTGAATTCAATCTCATCGCGTGATTGTACTTTTCCACTCGCTCGGGGACTTACTGCTTCTAGAGTGCTTGTCTCTTTTGCTGCATGTTTTATGAAATAGCAGCAGATAATGAAATTGAATTCTGCAATTTCAATCATAGTTTTCTATCGCCCTGAATTAATATCCATTTTTTGAGGGTTTCGGATTGGACGGTGATTTATTTATTTAATTAACCGATTAACGTTAACATTTACATTTTTGGGGTTTTCAAGTTCAACAACAACTTATTTATAAAATTAACCAATTAATATTAATATTAGTACATTTAATCAAGAGAATAGTACAACAGTAGTGTGTTTTCCATAATATTCGAACCCTTCTTCTTCAAACTGATTCGAGCCAAATGATCCTTGTTAGTGGAAAAACAACCTATGGACGGCGCCTTTTCCAACGGCGTCTCAACTTCCCTTCGTTAGTGGACTGTATATCTTTCCCGGTGCTGGCCGCCTAAAATGTATTCTATTGTTAGTGAACTGTACTTCCAGAGCCAGACTCTGCTCTGGATGAAAGGACGTTATAGTCTTGCCCAGTACACTCCGACTAGACAAGAGAAGAGACGAAAAAAACCGTAACAACACAAAGCCCGATGACACAATTGCCCTTCCCGCAATTGCATGAAAAAAGACGTAATCAACACAAGACAAACACGATGCGATACAAAGCCTTAATTTTCTACTTTATTTCTATTAGGCTAATAATTCTCCTTTTTACAAGATGTTATCTGTTTAGGAATTAGTCTTATTAAGACCGTTCATTGAGGGGTTCCTGTGACGACTTCTAGTGTTCTAAAAAGGGACGATTACTGGTTGGAATGATGGGGAAATATCAGAGTGGCCAATATGTGCGATTAAAGCGTGATTCTCTACGTTGGTTATCCCTGAATATACCTACGTGCTAGTTGCTTCACAGAAATTTTAAAACACAAACCTTTAACACCTGATGTAAAGTTCTCCTCGCGCGTTGTTCAGCGCATTATACATTAACTCGACTCTTGTTGTACCAAGCCCGCCTTCTTCTCAACTTCCTCTTATTCTTCTTGATACTCGTCCGGCGCCCTTGTTTTGGCAGAATGCACACTCGGCTGCATTAACGAATAAAAAATATTAATTAAATGAAGCGTGGTTAACAAACACACAATACCAAGCTTGTTTTGAAAGCCAATCGGAAGCGGCTGAAACGTATTTTGGATTGGATGCGGCGGGCGTGTAAACCCAGTTCCTTCGGCGGTGGTGGCTTTGGCTAGTTTCGAAGTCGACCATCGTCGGATATGAATTTGTTCGAAAAGCGAAGATGCTGAGAGAGGGCTGAGAAAGAAAGGGGTAGCAAACGGTGGTTGAGAGTAGACCGTTGTTGACGTTAGGAGACGGTAAATTTTGAATTGTGTGTGCGGTTACCGGAAGAAAAAGAAACTAAAAAGAAAAAGAGCTCTTGGTTCGTCTTCTTTTTCGTTGTAGATAAAAAAAAATTGTTAAGAGTTCTTCCAATTCTTGTGTTGCGATTTTAAAATCCGTCATCTGAGAAAATGGTCGGTGAACGTATGTTAGTATCGTATAAGTTGCGGCGTGTGTTTTTGCCCGTTTAATGGTTGGGAAGAAGCATGTCCGTTTCTTCCTCTAAGAATTAAAACTAAACGACGAGAGGAGATTGGAAGGGGGAGATGAAGGGAGGAACCCGCGCCCTGGACCTTGTACTGTAGTAAATTGGCTGACCCTGGATGGAAGCTGTACCAAGGAAGAAATAAAAGTTATAACGAGCAGAAGTTGTTTTTCTTTTCTTATGACTAAAAGTGTGGGAGAGTAAGTACCTAGGGTACTACCCAGGTACGTATACAAAACTTGATACCCTGTAAATCTTAACTCAACCTTCGCAAAAGTTTATCAGGCGACCCAGCCTACAGGCCGACCTTAATTAGTTAGTCAAAACAATACTATATATATAAATGTATATATATATATAAATATATATATATATATAAATATATATATATATATAAATATATATATATATATATAAATATATATATATATATAAATATATATATATATATAAATATATATATATATATATATAAATATATATATAAATATATATATATATATAAATATATATATATATATACATATATATATATATATATAAATATATATATATATATATAAATATATATATATATATATATATATATATATATATATAAGCCTACAGGCCGACCTTAATTAGCTAGGCAAAACAATACATATATATATATATATCTATATATATATATATATATATATATATATATATATATATATATATATATATATATATATATATATATATATATATATATATATATATATATATATATATATATATATATATATATATATATATATATATATATATATATATATATATATATATATATATATATATATATATATATATATATATATATATATATATATATATATATATATATATATATATATATATATATATATATATATATATATATATATATATATATATATATCATCGGTTGCTTGAGTCCTACTTCCCATGATCCACAGGAATATGAAGTTACAACTGGATACAATTATATGAGTAACAACTTATTATGACCCAGCTACCAAAAATAATATTACATTCTTCCTATTTCTCAGCTTCGTCTTCTTCCTCTTTCTCAGCTTCGTGTTACATTTCATTACCGACCTCTATATCTTTTCATCACCTGAGTGATGCATCATTCACCCTCCATCTAATATCAATAAGATTTCCTCTCATTAAAATCCAACTATCCATTCAAATCCGCACTCTGCTTACAAAGCAATATCCCAAACATAACTTCCAATTCTGCATTCAATGCCTCATATCAAAATCATATTCTGCAATCAATGCAACATTAAATTCATTCAAAAGTAAAGCCTTCAAAATGAGTCATATCGCAGAATTAAATCGTTTCACCGTAGATTCCGCGGCGTTGACAAAAAACAGACGGACACCTGTTCGCCGTCGGCGCGGCCTCATATTCCAATAATATATGTTTACAAGTGTAAACATAAGTCGGTTTTCTTTGAAGATCGGCTCAATGGCAGCGGACTGCCAACATATGCGAAATAGGAATCAAAAGACGGAACTCATCGTACGGGGTAATGGACTGAAATTAGATCGGTCAATGCTTTCGTACATCGTTTAAACGAATGAGTTGATGCGGTTGCAATTTTCGCAGGTAAACCAATTAAGAAATTGGTAAAACCTATATCGCTGCAGTTTTTGCAGCACAATCAAACAAGTGAAGAATGACAGGCGAATGACCGTTGAATAGGTTATTCGTTTGGGCAAAGATGCATCATAGGCGGAAATAATTGATAGCCAATTGGTATATAAAGTGGCTGCAAGTGAGTTGTAATTGGCTCAGTAATTGAAAGCAAGAAGACTGCGGCCATCCGTAAGTAGAGCGGGTCTTCTTGCGATTAAATTACTATAGGGTCGAACAGTGCAGTGTCAGGGAACGACATTCCCATTTGAATGTGAAAGTAGAATTAGTTGCAAAATAAAAGTATAAACAACAGGATTTTGCGTAGTTTTCATCCAGGGAAGAGACCCTAGAGCATTGCATATAAACACTGATACAAACACCGTAAGTAGCGAAAAACTCATTTAAAATTACATTTCGATAAATAAATAACAAATGATAACATCGGGGGTTACGCTCAGGTGTTACATTTTAATAATTAAATAATTAAAGAAAATATCTGGGGTTACGCTCAGATATTTCATTACAATAACCATAACCATAATAAACATTACCCAGTTAACCCAATAGATTTTCAGATAACCAAATATTTAAATATTTAAATGTTTATATCGGAGGTCAAACTTCGATATAACATTTTGGCGACCGTGACAGGACTAGGGAAGCCTAAGTTTAAAAACTTGTAAGCGCTTTTAAAAAGCCTAGCCAATATAATAACTAACCTCAATTGTACTGGGCAAAAGACACCTTTCCCCGTCACTCGGAGCTGAGTCTGGCTTCGAGGGTACAAATTGATAAAACACATATTCTATCCAGAGCATTTGATTCGGTACAACGGTTTCTCCCAAAGGTAACGACAACCACTGCCAACAAATGATGCCATCGCAACAAGCAAAACAATATACAACGCACTATCCAGCGGGCATAACTTCGGACCATTCGTTCTAAACATAAAAATCAAATACTCTTCATATATACCATGTAAAAACGATAATATAATTATAAATATTTCAAACAAAACTAAATCGACGTAAAAGAATAATAAAACATACATAAACAAGTACGAAAGCAAACAAAAAGGAAGTTTTTAACCTCATTATTAAAACAAATCAACAAAAATCAAATCCAAAACGGACAACTCGCAAAGCTGGTGATGGAGGACCAATTTGCGAAACGCAAAAAATTATGAACTCTGAAGATCGCAAACCCGATGACCAGAGGCCCCTACTCCCGCAACGCGGACGACAATTACATGCCAACCAATTACTGGCATAAACATGCTAGGCAGCATTGGAGAAGCAGCCCAAAAGACCGCAACATAAAAAAATTTTTTAAACTAAAACAATCAAAAATCTGCAAATCAAATAATATCACATGAAAGACCAGGTCAAAAGAAAATATCAACTGTAGGGCGTGAAGCTTACCTGGCAGCACCAAATAACACAACACCAAAGACAGCAGAAACCCCCAGTGACAACGGCTATTCACCACCATACCAGTAGGAAACAGCAGCACAGCACGACACCAGTAGTAACAGTAGCAGCAGTCAATAGAACCGAGTAAGCAAACAATTTTTTTTATATATACGATTTAGTTCCTATATATTTTTACACAAACAAACCCTTAAAATACACCATATTGTGCACTTAGTAATCCTAGGGAACAATTTCCACCCCTACATAAACAAATAATTTACGGGATAGCAAATGTTTTAATTTAATAAGTCATCTTAATTTTTAATTATCCCTACGACCATCATCTGCCACCAACACTCGTTACTCGACCATTCCACTGTCTTTCTTCTCCATATCTCTCCATACTGCGACCACAAATCTTTGGGAAGGATTTCCACTACAATAATACAACAATCGCGTACGAAAACGTTTTAAAGACTAATAAATCTCCCTTTTTAATTATCACTAAGACCTCGTCTACTTACTTAACCGCGTCACCCTCTGTCGAAATCATGCCCATCGATTTCGTTAAAATCGCAAAGCTCACCTCCCAGCTTGTACCAGTCTTCTCGGGCGGGCACAGTCCCCTGGTTGACAATGAGCTACAAGTATTTTTAGGATGCTGCAGGAAGGTAATCGGATGCCTACCTGCAGAAGAGCACTCCGCGTTTTTAACAATATTCCCCACGCGTCTACGAGGTGAGGCATACGTAGTAATTGCCTCAAACCCTCCCAACACCTTCGAGGGAGCCGAAAGACTCCTCAAAAATACCTACCTACCTCGGGAAACATACCAGGAGTTAGTGAATAAGCTGATTACGATCCGACAACTACCCTTGGAAGCTCTCATCACTTTTACCGCAAGGATAAAGCAGATGCTGATGCTTTGCAAGGAAGCCGCGGACCAAAAATACGGTGTGACAGCAGCCTCCGGTGTGAAGATACAGTTGGAGGACTTCGCACTAAAGTGGCGTCAACAACTCACACCTCTGCCAATATTTACCGACCCTGGGGGATGGAACGGTAGACGAATTAATTCAAAAAGCTTTAGATATGGAAAAGCTACAACAGGCCGCGTTTCTCACCCAACAATATAGCGTCATACCAGGTTCTACTCAACCCCTTCACGTTTCTAATTCCCTGAATCAATTAAACACACGAGCCGTACCTCTCAACCCAAATACTCCACTTACCTCGGGTCTCCACTATGCAGATTTCCCTCAACAATGCAGAAAAAATGACACTGCAAAACAAAGGCAAAACGAGCCTCTTACAAACATGAAACAGTTGCGTTTAATTACCGCCAAAATCATATGCAATTACTGCCACAAAAAGGGACATACATATAGTGACTGCCTCACACGGAGAAACACTCCGCCCCATACGCCTTATAGTCACGACATTACAAACTACCAGAAGTCAGAAGACTACACAAATATCATTAATTCAAACACTAATACAAACCATTCAAGAGAACCAAATCAACACAGGGCCACCCCCCTGAATTCTCCTAACAGCACTTACGTTGAAAACTCGCCTAAGGTTTATAGCATAAGAATAGCCTGCGATTTTTGTGGTCGGCAAGGCCATCACGTTTCGGACTGCCGCCAAAAGGCAAAATGGGAATCCCGGAATAAAAGAAACACGTCCGGCCCAAAAAAATCACGAAATATCCGCAATTTAGAATATTCTCAGCCGCCACGAACTAGTGCACCCACAGTGAACCTCCCTCTAGATATAGGTCTAAACGACCATGTTCATCTAGTGGTAGACACAGGCGCTGAGGTGAGCATCATCACTGAGCAGACACTCAAAGATATTAAAGTTAAAAGAGATGACACTTGCGCGTTGAAATCCCCATATGGAACAGGGAGAACCCTAGGGAGTTGCCAGGGAAACTTCAATTTAAAAACTAAAATTCCCTGCAAATTCCAAGTCGTGCGCAATATACCCGACTTAACCGAAGACGGATTACTAGGGAACGACTTCCTTTCCAAAAATTGTACGATAGAAGGTCCAAACCAACAATTTAGGTTCCCACGTACCAAACGAAACCTTGAAGAGTTTAGTATTCCACTAAACTCCAAGATCGAATATCCACGCCACAAAAGGGCAGCCGATGTAGGGCAAGTTATAGATCACGCGGTCGGTCATACCGACTGTAACACCCCCAAGGATTCTTCGAAAAAAGAATCTGGTTGCGAAACCCCAGTGACGGCGGAAAATTTTCAACAAGCGAACCTAAATAACCAACAGTTGACCTTACCACGCACGAAACAAAATTCGGAAGAATTTGGTATTCCCCTGAAATTTAAAACCAAAGATCCCAATCACAAACGGACAGCCGAAGTGAGGCAAGTTACAGTCACAGCGGAACCCAAAGAGGTCAGATATACTGCCTGTAACCTCTCCAAGAGTTCTCTTACTCGAGAAACTAGCTGCGAAACCTCAGCGATAGGGAAACACCACCTACCAGTGGAGGTAGTTTCAGGTAGAACTGTTTGCGTGCCCGTACGATCTCAACGGACCAAAGCTGTTCCAGTGGAACCAAAAGAGGAAGTGGTCTGTCTTAATCAGAAATCAGGCGTTGGAGCCTTCCTGAACAGTCCACTGCAAACAGATACAACTGCACACACAAGTGAAACCAGTAAAAGGATTTTACGCATACGGCAGATTTGCGATTCTTCTGACCAACAGGGACACCACACTAGGAGCCCGCACTCTCATTTAACCAGCATCCCAACTGTTCAGCTACCAATAGACGTTGGTGTGGAAAGAAACACAACTCTAGTAGTGGACTCCGGAGCTGGAAGAAATTCATTCATCAAACAAACACAAGACAAAGGTAACACCTTTACATTAAACTCTAATCCTAATCAGAGGAACCAAAAGTCAAGCGGCAAGTGTCTTAGCTCCTCTCAAAACAAAAAATTGTGGAAAAAACCCACAATAATCAAAAACAAACAAATCCAAGATAAAGGCAACACCTTTACATGGAATGTTAATCAGAGGAACCAAAAGTCAAGCGGCAAGTGCCCTAGCTCCTCTCAAAACAAAAAAATGTGGCAAAAACCCACAATGATCAAAAGTAAACAGACTCAAGATAAAGGCAACACCTTTACATTAAAACAGAGAAACACAAAAAGGACATATAAGACATGTTCAGAAACAGACAGCTCATACGTTAGCTCCTCACAAACTAAAAAATTGTGGAAAAAACCCACAATATCTAAAAATATTATTAAGCAAATCCAAGATAAAGGAAACACCTTTACATACAATTCTAATCAGAGAAATACAAAAAGGACATATGAGACATGTTCAAATACAATAAACTCATATTTTAGCTCACCGCAAAACAACAAAAAATTATTCTTGCAAAGGTCCACAACAACCGAGCAAATCACTCAAACGTTCCATGAGGGAAACAAAATGGTGAAGAAACCCAAAAACCCTAAGGGCCAAACACCCATGTGGAAAGGCCTGTTTTTCGTTACGGCAGTAACAAGGCCAAACAAGACAGCCATTGACGTTGGCCAAAAATTGATAATAGTTCGAAATGGTAGGTTAAAACCATATTCCAAGATTAGCTAGTTTCGATGCACATCTATTACCCAACATATTTGCTATCTCCAGTAGGTACCATTTTTAAATCCATTCACACACACACAATACGGTCAGGTACAGGAATAAATGCACAATATTATATAATATATTAATTTCGTTCATTATTACCACTAATGTTAAAATTAATAAATAAACAGGGTTGAACAAACAATCGCTACAAAAAAAAAAAACGTACAAATAAGTTCTACTATTATAAACACTATTAAAATTAGCAAAATAATTCCTATTACAATCAAACTAATCATACAAACAAAAAAAAAAAAACACTTTTGTTAATAATTATTTATTAGACTATAAGAAAACAATTATATATATATACCAAGGAAAATCATCAATTCATATATATCATTCATTAATTACGTATATACATACTTTACACATATACAAAGAAAATTTTAAATTACAAATTGTAAATAATTAATTACTTACATATATACATACAGATTATGAAGAAAAACAAAAACTGTTGATAAAAAATATCTATTACACCAAAATTATACAGATAACGAGGGAAATTGTTAGATAATAAACCATTTATAAAAGGATTGGTACAACCACATCTTGTGATTAAAGTATTAAGTAAAAACACAAAAAAAAAGTAAAACTGCTACTACCTATATGATTTCTGTTAAAAGCAAAACTAATTAGAAAGTAAAACTATTAATAAATTCATATACTTAAAACAAACCCATTAATATTAGATGCAATAAAACTACTATGTAAGCCCCAATATCCAAAAGAAAACAAATTATATATACATATACATACAGAAAATTAAGAAAAAACGTTTGTAATATCTAAGACTAATACAGATAAAATAATGAGTTAACACAAAAAAAAAAAAAAAAAAAATATATATATATATATATATATATATATATAATTATTGCAATGTTACAGAGAGACAAAACAAATTGTTAAAAGTAAACTTACGCCAAAACACAAAAGAAAACTCTATGAGCAAACTACAACATAATGCACTAATACATGTTAGAAACCATAGAAAATACTTATGTAAGTACACACCACACATAGAAGATCATAAGTAACTACATAAAACCTGTAAACACCATACTCAACTCACAACTGCAACCCACTCTTATACCACAGAAAATCACTCGTACCGATGATTTTCTTTCTTTTCAGGGGGAGGAATGTTACATTTCATTACCGACCTCTATATCTTTTCATCACCTGAGTGATGCATCATTCACCCTCCATCTAATATCAATAAGATTTCCTCTCATTAAAATCCAACTATCCATTCAAATCCGCACTCTGCTTACAAAGCAATATCCCAAACATAACTTCCAATTCTGCATTCAATGCCTCATATCAAAATCATATTCTGCAATCAATGCAACATTAAATTCATTCAAAAGTAAAGCCTTCAAAATGAGTCATATCGCAGAATTAAATCGTTTCACCGTAGATTCCGCGGCGTTGACAAAAAACAGACGGACACCTGTTCGCCGTCGGCGCGGTCTCATATTCCAATAATATATGTTTACAAGTGTAAACATAAGTCGGTTTTCTTTGAAGATCGGCTCAATGGCAGCGGACTGCCAACATATGCGAAATAGGAATCAAAAGACGGAACTCATCGTACGGGGTAATGGACTGAAATTAGATCGGTCAATGCTTTCGTACATCGTTTAAACGAATGAGTTGATGCGGTTGCAATTTTCGCAGGTAAACCAATTAAGAAATTGGTAAAACCTATATCGCTGCAGTTTTTGCAGCACAATCAAACAAGTGAAGAATGACAGGCGAATGACCGTTGAATAGGTTATTCGTTTGGGCAAAGATGCATCATAGGCGGAAATAATTGATAGCCAATTGGTATATAAAGTGGCTGCAAGTGAGTTGTAATTGGCTCAGTAATTGAAAGCAAGAAGACTGCGGCCATCCGTAAGTAGAGCGGGTCTTCTTGCGATTAAATTACTATAGGGTCGAACAGTGCAGTGTCAGGGAACGACATTCCCATTTGAATGTGAAAGTAGAATTAGTTGCAAAATAAAAGTATAAACAACAGGATTTTGCGTAGTTTTCATCCAGGGAAGAGACCCTAGAGCATTGCATATAAACACTGATACAAACACCGTAAGTAGCGAAAAACTCATTTAAAATTACATTTCGATAAATAAATAACAAATGATAACATCGGAGGTTACGCTCAGGTGTTACATTTTAATAATTAAATAATTAATGAAAATATCTGGGGTTACGCTCAGATATTTCATTACAATAACCATAACCATAATAAACATTACCCAGTTAACCCAATAGATTTTCAGATAACCAAATATTTAAATATTTAAATGTTTATATCGGAGGTCAAACTTCGATATAACATTCGTTTTCTTTCCCTTCCCTTACCCAACTCCTTCTACACGACCAACTTCTTCTCCTTCCTCAATTACCCCCTTCCTCCAATTTCCCGTTATTTCTCTTCTTCCCCAATTTCCTGATATTCCTTCTTTTCTTAGCGTGTGCCTTTTATTCCGAAACTTCCTCTACTTCTTGGCCAACTTCCTCTTATTCCCCGAGACCCCCCCCCCCCCTCTAGCTCAACCCCTTCTTCATCGTGGTAACTTCCTCTTTTTCCTCCACTTCCCCCTTTTCTTGCTCAACTCCTTCGTCGCCAACTTCTGCTTCTTCCCCAATTTCCGTTTTTTCTTCACCGACTTCTTCTTCCCTCCAAGTTCCTGTTATTTCTCTTTTTCCCTAATTTCCTGTTATTCCTCCTTTTTCCCAACTTGTTCATTTTATTCACCTAGTTCCTCTTCTTGGCCAACTTCCTCTTATTCCGCAACTTTCCCCTTCTCTGGCTCAACTCCTTCGTGACCAACTTCTTCTTCTTCACCAACTTCCTCTTTCTCTTCCCCCCGACTTTCTGTTATTCCTCTTCTTCCCCCCTTACCTGTTTCCCCCCTTTCCCAACTTGCCCCCCGTATTCCCCATCTTTCTCTCCTTGCCCAACTCACCCTTCTTTTTGTCCAACTTCCTCTTCCGCATCTGCCCCCTTTTCTTGCTGAACTCTTTTTTCTTCGTGACCAACTTTTTCTTCTTCTTCTCCACGTTCCTCTTTCTCTTCCCAACTTTCCTCTTTCTCTTCCCCACGTTTCTCTTTCTCTTTCTCTTTCCCACTCTCCTCTTTATCTCCCCCCCAACTTTCTCTTCTTCTTGCCCAACTTCCTCTTCTTCCACAACTGTCCCCTTTTCTGTCTCAACTCTTTCTTCTTCGTGACCAACTTCTGCTTCTTCCCCAATTACCCCCCCCCCCCCCCCCCACACTTTCTGTTACTCGTCTTCTTCTCCAATTTCCTGTTATTCCTCCTCTTCTTTTAGTTGCTTACAATACTTTATCTCTCTGTTATTCCCCCCCTTCTTTTAGTTGCTTACAATACTTTCTCTCTCCTTTTCATTTTCTGTTTTAACTGGGTGTTATCAATCGTTCTATTTAATTCATTTGTACTGGTACTGTTTAACGTCCTTTTAAAATCGCCCTCCGCCTTGTTCCTTTCGTTTCCTTTATTCTTCTCTCTTTTTTGGTTTTCTTTTTGCCTTCCTCCATGTCGAAATCGACGATTAGTAAGATCTTCACTCGAAACCGTAGCATAGTCCATTTTTCTGTCTTCCTCATAGACCTTATTAAATTTCTTTAATTCCTCAAATGCCCTTAGGGAATACATTTTTGTTTTTCTTTTTCTTTTAATTGTTATGTTTTGCTGTTTGTTTCTCTTCCGTCAGCTGTTTCTCAGCAACTCTTTTTCGCCATTCCTCTTGTATGTGTTTCTCTTTTGGTTTGTTGATCAATGTATGTATTGCCGCCTCAATAGGCGAGTTGGCAAGGAGGTTTGCATTTGATTGTGCATAAGTAGGTTCAACCGACGACTGCTGCCATTGTAGCAGATCGGCACGATTAATCAGTGGTAGGCTGGGTTTCAATGCCCAGCTGGTTGGTAAAATATCACCGTGAAATGGTTGGGAGAAGTCCTTGACCATCGGAGCTTGAGCTCGGTCAAGAAAAAGTAGCACCTCCGGGCTCCGACTCAACATTAGAGGTTCGCCTTTTCTAAGAGAAGTAAAATAAAAACCGTTTAGATCTTTTAGCTCGTCGTGCAACACTTCTACTTCGACAACATTTTCAGTTACTAAAGGGTAATTAGCTTTGCCCTCCCATCTTCCGATTGTCTTTCTGTTCACGTCTTTTCTGGTGAGATAGCGACCATTCTCTCTTCTTTTGAACTTGTTTTCAATAATTAGGGAATTTAGCTAGCCTTTGGAAATTTTTAGCTCCTATTGGCCGGCCATAAATTTAGCTTCGGTTTAGGCCTTGACCTGTCCTTATTAACGAAGCGATAATGCAACGATTTGTACGTTGCTTCCTTTAACTCAAGGGTGGGAGTTCTCTACCTTGGGATCGGATACGGCATTGATGGGCACTGTTTCTCCTCTTCCAGGTGGTACAGTTCTACCTATAAAGATTTGGGTAGAGGATGCTCCTCCAGCTAGCATTATAGCGTGTTTTGCTTTTTAATTGCGCGCTGACCTATTGACGCGCACTGATTCCTTTCTTCCTACGCGGACAGTGAAGGTTATTATTAGGTATCATCTCCCTCAAAGGGCGGGGGAATTACTTCCTTTGCTGTAGGAGTATCTGTCCAAGAGTTAACTGCTTGTTCCCGCGGAAATCTAAAAACATATTTTTCCTTTTTTTCCGACTTACAGTCGGTTTTTTTATGTATTAACAATCCGCTGGTATAATGACGTTTGTTACACTATGTGTGACCTACTGTTGTGCTACTTACGCCGTGCTTCCTCATAGATTGAGGGAAGATCGTAGTATGCAGAAAGATCAAAACTACTATTTAAGTTTATGATGATATTTATTTTATTAAAGTATAACTGGGTTAACTTCGACTAAAACATAAATGAAATGATCATAGACTTGCTGATTTGTCTTTGGATCGTGATTGATAAAAAGAGCTCTGAATGATAAAAAGTAAAATGACAATGATCGAATGATCATGATCGACTGGGAAAAAGAAAAAGAACCCTGAAAACATGTTCGTTTTCCTTTTTATGCTTGAACCCTGAAACACATGAACGGTTGTTTGGCCAATCATATTCGAGCAGATGCCACGGTTACGCGATATGGATTTTGCTGATAGTATTCAATCAGCTGCCAGGGTTTTTGGCTTGGGATGCATAGAAGTTTGTTATTTTGAGCAGCTGCTTGTTGCTCGATAACGATTCGGAAATCGTTTAGATTTATTGCGATGAGCAGCTGCTACGGTTGCTCGTTAACGATTCGGAAATCGCTTAGATTCTTTTGGATGTTTGTTATTTCGAGCAGCTGCTATGGTTGCTCGATATTGGTTTTGGAATCGTTTAGATTCATGTGATTTAATTGAATCAAATTAGGATGATGGGATATGTATGCGGGGGGGGGGGGGGGGGGGGGGGGGGGGATATTAATGGTAGGGTTTTCTGGAGCACTACATCCTCCCCTCTTTCAAGAAAAGAAAATTAATCTTGAAGAGATTAATTTTCTGGGCGGTGGCCGACGAGAAAAATGGACGGTGGCATATTTTAACGGGAATATTCCTTACATGTGATCAGAATTCTTGTATAATAACATACATAACATTATTTTGCAATTTTTTTGTTTTTACATGTTTAAATGGTTTTTGTAAACGCTATTATTGGCTTAACAAATATATATTTTTAATTGCCTTAATATTTTATTTCTGTATTATTGTGGTTGTTTTTTTATTTTTTTATTATTAGTATTTTTTTTTCATAGTTGTTTGATTTTTACTTTATTATTTAATGTTTAAATTCAATCTTACATACTAACAATCATTCGATTTGCTGTTAATTGTTAAAAAAAAATTGTTTTTCATTATTAGTATTTATTTTTATTTTTACATACTTGTTTGATTTTTACTTCTTGGTTTGAGTCCAAGGTATTCGTAATGAGTATCTTGATTTTGTTGTCCTTTGCCACCGTTAAGGTGTCGCCTAGGTATATGCCTGGCCTGACATGGGTCTTTTTGACTATTAAATTTTTTTCAGTTTTGTTCCTAAAAGGAATTTCCATTATTTGATGCGCTCGGGGACGCATTATGATGGAGTCCAATGCAGGCTCGCGCTTACAGTTTAGGAGCTCTGCATGTTTTATCCTTAGTAAATACTCCCGATTTTTGGAAGACATCCAAATTGTCATGCAACAGCCTTCCGATATCCTTATTACCAGTTGCGTCCGTGGACGTCACCTCGTAGGGTGTGGCTGTGGGGGTTCTTTAAAGCATTCCCTTAGAAACACCCACTTTTTTGAATCAATCTGCCTTCTCCCCACTCCACAAGCCACTTTACTTACCTGCAATCAAGCAGCTTAAGCTACCTTTCATTAGCGTTCACCTGAAAGTAAAACCTCACCAAAGGCATGCATATCAATTAAATTATCCCGTTCATAATACATGAACCATATGCCCAACCGATCGGCTCAGCTCGTCTGCCAGCATGATTGGTAAACACACGCCAATCTTTCTGCGTGTTACTGTTCCAACAATCCGTTGGTCCACAAGCAAGAAATGCCGGGCAACTTGCTTGCTTGCACAACTGCAAGCCAGATTTCCAACGATGATCGCTTAATCCGATAGCCGCTTATCGACTTGGACACGATCATTATTGATTGTTTAAACAACCCAATCAACGGCCGTGTCCCACGATCGGTTTTCCTCAAACCAAACACACGGTAGCCTCACTGTGTTTATTTTACCAACCATCCGTTGGTCCATGACCACCCTGGGTGAGTCGTATGCTTGCACATCTACAGGGCAAATTCCTCATGATCGGTCATCCAAGCGACGAACGATCATCGAGTTTCACACGACTCATGATTGTTATTTAAACAATCATATTAATAGCCATGCCCCATGATGCTTTCCCAAACCAAACATACAGCCACCCACCCTGGTCCCTTGCCATCGTTGGCGAAGTACTGTTGACTTAACGTCAACAAAAATATCTATCATCCATCGTTCACCAGAACAATACAGCCAGCCTCCGTTCGCGATCATCTATTTGATCAGCCGGATATTTGAATTTCCTTTTGTGCACCCTTCGCATCTTCTTTGTCTTGGTTTCCATCGAATGGGTGTTTATCCTGATCTGCACGGTCCCCCATAGAAACTCGCCAACAAAATCAAACCGATCGCCCGTTGGCTAACGCCAATGAAAAGATAGGAGTTGATCCTCCCAGATCGAGGGAAATTCACCACCACTGCAGCTAGTGGATGTAGACGGCAACATCACCAGAGGAGTCAAATTTGAACCACCAGCGTGTGCGCAGGAGTCGAAGGTTTTTCTTGTCGGTACGGTGGTCGCTTCTCTGTATAACAATAGCAACTGCGCAATATTAATTCAAAAGACGTGGCGAAAAGATTGTCGTTGGTGAATCTTAATGTTTGAATTAAACTCTTTATAAAGTACAAACTCTTGGCGAAAGGATTGTTGATGTGAATATTAATGTTTGAATTAAACTCTTTATAAAGTACAAACTCTTTGGGAAAAGATTGTTGATGTGAATCTTAATGTTTGGATTAAACTCTTTATAAAGTACAAACTCTTTGTGAAAAGATTGTTGGTGTGAATTTTAATGTTTGAATTAAACTCTTTATAAAGTACAAACTCTTTGTGAAAAGATTGTTGAAGTGAATCTTAATGTTTGAATTAAACTCTTTCATCATCATCGACACTACAACCGGGAACCGGTCTTCGTCTTATTTAGCAAGTCCTGAGGCTTGTTAAATTTTCCATAATGATTTGTTTTTTTTTTTTTTTTTTTTTTTTTGGGCAAGGTCATTAGTCTTGCGTCAGAGGCTCCCCGACGGGGAATCGAACTGTCTCCCATGTGACAGGCGGGTATACTAACCACTATACTATCGAGGAAGAATTAAACTCTTTATAGAGTACAAACTCTTGGTGAAAAGACCGTTGATTGTGAACCTCAATGTTTAAATTGAAATCCTTCGTATCATACAATCTCCTTGTGGAACCTATTTTTCAAGAATAAAGAAATAAACAATTATACAACAAAAATCCCCCATTGCCTTTTTATTTATTTTTCCTCTCGGTGCTTGTGTTTTTGGTGACAATTTTTGTGAGGAAATCGTTGATGGGTGATAGGTGAAAACCCGTGTCCATGTTAAGCACATCCACATCTAACCCACATGGCATTTTCGTTTTGCCTCTTTACTTTCTGTAATCTGGTACAATGACGTCTGTTACACTACGTGTGACCTACTGACTATTCGGCCTCCCTTCTTAAGTTATTTATACTTAAATTCTATCTTATCTTAGGGAACTAAAGCAAACAAAATCCATAGCTTGCCATTTTGCTATGCCATACATTGTATCGCGGGACGTGAAGTAGGATGATTTTGGAGTGGCTTTGGACATTAACCACTTAACCTGAATCTTCGCCATCTCATACATTGTATCGCGAGACTTAGCATGCATCTTTGCCTTGCTATACATTGTATGAAGGGGCATGGTTTTGGAGGCTTTGGGCGTTAACCCACGCGAACTGCCTATTCACTTCCACAGAAGAAGTGCTCCTTCATACAACGTCCTTTTCTACTTGATTGATCTGTTCACAATACTTTTCATATGTGTGGAGTTCTATAGGGTTTGGGATGATAGTGAAGAACGTGTGATTCGAACTGACGCTATGACAGTTATAATCACAAAAAATTGAACCGAAGCGTAACACATCAGGCTACTGGCCGATTTTAGAATTTGATTTTTAAACTCGACTATACTGCACTGATGTGAATTGTTATGTTATCGCTATGGTATACGGCCCTGTTTCATTTTCTTATTCGATTTTCTTTCGGTGTTTTTCACTATTTGCTTGTGTATTGTGTGTGTATCTGTTAGAAACTCCACACTACTCCCTCCTCAGTAACTGTTATGATCAGCTTCGTATGCAAACGACAGAGCGAACGAGAGAACGTCGGAGCAATTGAGTGTTCTATGCGGAAGTCGTGATCGTGTCATGAAGTTCTGTTTACTATGGGAAAGTGTGTGCTGTGTGTACAGATGGGTCACCAATTATAGCGTTTGGGATGATAGTGAAGAACGTGTGATTCGAACTGACGCTATGACAGTTATAATCACAAAAAATTGAACCGAAGCGTAACACATCAGGCTACTGGCCGATTTTAGAATTTGATTTTTAAACTCGACTATACTGCACTGATGTGAATTGTTATGTTATCGCTATGGTATACGGCCCTGTTTCATTTTCTTATTCGATTTTCTTTCGGTGTTTTTCACTATTTGCTTGTGTATTGTGTGTGTATCTGTTAGAAACTCCACACTACTCCCTCCTCAGTAACTGTTATGATCAGCTTCGTATGCAAACGACAGAGCGAACGAGAGAACGTCGGAGCAATTGAGTGTTCTATGCGGAAGTCGTGATCGTGTCATGAAGTTCTGTTTACTATGGGAAAGTGTGTGCTGTGTGTACAGATGGGTCACCAATTATAGCGTTTGGGATGATAGTGAAGAACGTGTGATTCGAACTGACGCTATGACAGTTAGAATCACCAAAAATTGAACCAATGTGTAACACATCAGGCTACTGGGCGTGTTTTGAATTCGATTTTTAAATTCAAATATATTCAACTGATGTGAATTGTTATGTTATCGATGTGGTATACGGCTCTGATGCATTTTCTTATTCGATTTTCGTTCGGTGTTCTTCACTATTTGCTTGTGTATTGTGTGTGTATCTGTTAGAAACGCCACATTACCACTGAGACTACTCTTTGGATATCCGTCATACTATTCCAAGGAATTCGGTTATCTTGCGCCCTACAAAGCACGAAGTCATCAATTTGTAATTCATCTTTATTAATATTCGTTTTCTTAAAGAACTGAAAATTGCGAGCACCGGTATGGGCGTTTCTAGAGCCCTACACCTCGCAGTTTTTCAAAATTAGCTATAATTGTTACCCAATAGCATATTATGTCGCTGACCCTGCGCTAGAAGTTCGCCTTTCATGAGAAGTATTCTTTAATTTGTTTAAAATTCGATATGCCTTTGGTCCCAAACCGACAATAAAACGACCATATCCTGAATGATGCAGACGATCTATTAATTTTCGATACCTTTTACATCTAGCCGATTGGGCATCTCTTCATAGCTCCATTTGTTTCAACAGTTGCCCCCTAATTTGCGATGTCTGCCCTTTTTTCTTTAATTTCCCTGATGAAGGGAAAGTTTAACTGAAAAAAATCGATCTCCTTTGCAACCCTTATCCTATCTTTTTTCTCTCCACCAGCTTGTTTGGAATTTAAACAGTCCCAACTTTCATAACTAACCAATTTAAAAAAATTCTAAATATGAGTTCCAATTGTAAGTTTTGTATGAGTCAATGAGTCTGACATTTGAAAGAATTGAAGATCTGCGTATCACCCATTTCCCAACTACACCACTGAGGCCATCTCAAGTGACGATGAAGCATAACAAAATGTGACCAATAAATGAAATGCAACTCCTATAGTTGGCGCTAGTATTTTCAGTTAGATTGAAATGTAAAAACTTGTTTCTGACAGGTCGACCTTTATTTCAAATGAAAGAGTTATCCACAACCTTGATACAACATAAGAGAGATTGATCAACTGTTCAGCATATGCTAGTGTTTCTAGTTTATGGACAGCCCTTAACTTTCTGTATTAGCCGCCACATAAATTGTCCTAATTTATAGTGTTTAAATGACTTTAGTATAATTTTACAACTCGTTTTCTTGAAATTAAAATTCACAATGGTCTTTTAATGGGTTGTAACTTATGTTGCCACATTGGACATCAGTCAATGACCACGTAGCTTATATACGTCGCGAAGAGCTTCAGAGGCTCATTTGAAAATATTTCGTTTTTGTTTTTCGAAATTCTTTTATCTTGAAAATCAATTAGCAACAGTAATGAAAGTATTTTGAAAAATCATACTTGTCTCCTCCTGGGCACAGTTTTCCCCTATTTTTGTTGTTTTAAAATTTTGATTTTGTTTTTTACTTTTATATCTACATACATTTCGTTTTATTGTTTTTTATTTTATTGTACCTAAATATAACGAAGCCGCGTGGATAATACATAAACGACCGAAATTGTCTTTCGAGGATTTGTTCATTAAATATGAATTCTGAGAAATTTACACGGGTGCAGACAATCATCACATCGCGTGTCACGTGTGTGACAGTTTACATTTTCATGAAAATCACACCCAAGAGATCCGTACAATCATCGTCGAATAATTGCTTTTCCAAATTCACTAGACGCATTTAGGACTCCATCTCACCAATGCCCACGTGTGATTTTATTTAACATATAAATATCCAAATAGGTATAGTGGAGCTTGCCTGTAAGTCTCTGATGGGCGGTTTGATTTGGAACACTCTCCAAAACTTTATCAGAATTCACCGGGGGGAGGGGATAAGAGTGATGAAAGTTAAGTGAAAATGTTCTAGATTGCTGTGGGGTCTGCATGTTCGCGGAAGATTGTGTGTGTGCTAAGGATTGCTCGGCGTGAATGTGGTTTTTGAGGCATAAAATCCTTCCTTTCAAAAGGTCATACCATGAATTTATTTGACCGTAGGAAATTCTAAAACAATTTTGAAATGGAATCGGAAATTGCAATAATACCCGGAAGAATTACTTCACGTTTTAAACAAGTTTTAGACAGAATATTCATGGTCACATTTGAATAACGTAAAAAGGAAGTACCCCGGAAAATGGAAATATCCTAACTGAGCATCAACGTTGCTGGGATTTCCATAGAAAAAGGTGATTTGTTTTACCATATTGATGCTACCGTAAGCTTCTTCCTATTAGACAGGTGCTTACTTTTCTTTCATTGCATTCTCTATTTGGCCAGGATGCTTCTTATTCGGAAGTTCGTAGTGGACCAATTTAAAGTCAATTAAAAGCCAAAATCAGAGGCAGGAGAAGACATTAATTATTCTACATCTGAGTCGAATGTAAAAGTAATATTCTTTAGTGTATTCCACCCTGGTGTTATTAATATACATTGAGGGTAGCAATTACTATCATACTTAAATAAGAGGATTGATCACTCTTTAGATATTTTCCCGTCAAGCTCAAAAATCGGCTCGCTTCCCTCGTCCGCTCTGTGCATTGATATTTGTGTTTGACAAAAATACCTTTTATGTGCGCATTTCGCTTAAAAAAACGCATGAATTCGATAGCTTGAGAAATTGAGCAGTTCCTTTTCTCTTTTCGTTTATATATTTCACTTAACTCTATTACGTTTTAGCCTAAATAAAGTTAAAAAAAAACGATACATATTTTATTATTATTATTATTTATTCTTTTTGTATAACTCCTGCTCTCTCACTGAAAACTTAGTGAGCTGTTTTTGCCGCAAGCATCATGTCGCGCTCTATGGAAACGCTCATCATCATCATCATCGGCGTTATAACCGGGGACCGGTCTTGGCCTTATTTAGCAAGTCCTGGGGCTTGTTAAATTTTCCATAATGATTTGTTTTTTTTTTCGGGCAAGGTCATTAGTCTTGCGCCAGAGGCTCCCCGACGGGAAATCGAACCCCGGTCTCCCGAGTGACAGACAGGTATACTAACCACTATACTATCGAGGAGCCAATGGAAACGCTCAGATTAGTTAAAAAAAGTACGCGACCTTTATTGTTGAGAAAGTATAAAGCTACAGCCCAATCTCAATTAAAACCACCCGACACTGAGAAATTATAAATCAAACCACCAACTTTTCTTATTAACTTAAGTTATATTGATTTGTGACAAGATTAGATAAATTTGTACAACAGCAACTTTACTTGTATTACTTTTCATGGGCCCACGCGATACAGGTGAACTTCTCTGGAGTTATGAGGAAACTTGCTTATTAAATGAGCTATTATTGACTTCGAAAGAAAAAATATGCTGAGATATGCTAAGACTATCCTGAGAAAGGTTGGCGCAAGGCTAATAACCTTGCCCGGAAAAACAAATTATTAGGGACAATTTAACAAGTCTCGGATAAGGACCGGATAGCGGTGGAGAGACTTGCTAAATATGGCCAAGACCAGATCCCGGTTGTAGTGCCGCCGATGATGATGATGATGCTAAGACTAATTATGGTATGTGACGCCAGATATCGCGATCGCTTATCTCAAATATGTCATTTAAATATCCCACCGTCTAGTCCAGTGAATAATTTTCGACTCTTTACTACCACATACCTATTAATCGACTAGTGCATTTGATCTACACTTCTCCTCGACCGTGTAAGACGCTGGTAATTTTTCAATTTTTTTTCTTACCGATTTGTTTGTATATCATACTGGTTTCATTTCCAATCATTAACTTATTTCATTTATGCTTACAAAAGTGTCCATTTAAGGTCGCCGGTACCGATTTGTTTGTATATTAAGCTGGTATCGTTTCTAATCTGGCTTTGGCTCCTCGATAGTATAGTGGTTAGTATACCCGCCGGTCACTCGGGAGACCGGGGTTCGATTCCCCGTCGGGGAGCCTCTGGCGCAAGACTAATGACCTTGCCCGAAAAAAAAACAAATCATTATGGAAAATTTAACAAGCCCCAGGACTTGCTAAATAAGGCCACGACCGGTCCCCGCTTGTAGTGCCGATGATGATGATGATCGTTTCTAAGCATTAGGTTACTTCATAATGGGAGGCAATCCTTCGCTGTTGTGTCGTTGTCGGAGCTTGATTTTCGAATTGTCTAGCACACGTACTAAAATGCTTACCTTTTTTGTTGTAATTTAGTATTTATTGTTAATTACTTCCTCAATACCACATTCATTCAATCATATTCCACCACAAGACTTCCCATACCGCGATTCGTGTTAAGGTCTTTATCTCTCTGAATTTGTATGTCGACTAATTGTTTTTTGTTTGTTTCCAAATCGACGTCCTAGAAAAGTGCACGCTTTTGTCCTTCCTCGAAATATCCTGCTCCTACATCTTCTCACGCTTGCGTCGCTGTTTGGGGGACGTTAAACGAAAAGACTCATTTCGACTTTTCACCCTTTTACTAACTAAATGTCGAGGTGCGATTTCATCCTTGGCCAGTTTGAAAGCGCTAACTCATCCATGCAATCAAAGGTAACCAACCCCCACACATCTCCGTCCTGCGAGACGTCTTTATATGACGAACAACACAATGTGGTCCCATCCCCACCCCACCCTACTTTACCGCGTTTCCCCCCCACGTCCCTTCCCCCGTTTCGATCACAAAACTGGTGCGAAGCCCACCCCCTCCCCCCACGCCCGCCGCGAAACACCCCACCGGCCCACTCAACCTAACATAAGACCGAATTTCGCATCCCCATCTAGCCTCTGGCCTACCCCCCCTACCCCCCCCCCCCCGCCCCCCACCCACGCCGGCGCGAGGAACACCCCACAGGTCCTTCGAAAACCGATTGATCCGGGTTGTTTTGAACGGCGAGTTTTCGGATCTGTATCCTGTTAGCTCCGGGGTGCCTCAAGGTTCCATTTTCGTTCCAACCTTGTTTTTGCTTCACATAAATGATTTGTTGGAGTCAACGGGTTACAAAGTGTTCAGTTTTGTGGATGATAGTACGCTTGTTTCCCACATTTCGAATGATCGCCCGATTGGTGCATAAACATGTGTCGGGCAACGTCATGTCCGCTTCTGGAAAACTGAGTTATCTTTTTAGAGCAAAGAAATATTTTACTCTTACCCAACTTCTTCTCCTGTATAAATCCCAAATTAGATCTGTGCTCGAGTGTCGCTCTCATATTTGGAACTCTGCTCCTCAACATACCCTCGACCTACTTGAGAGCATACAGTGACGAGCGGTCAGGGATTCTACGCTGACGTCGGGACTACAGTCGCTATCACATCAAAGGCGGGTAGCTGACATTTGTGTGTTTTATATATACATTAATTACAAATTAATCATCCAATTTTGTTTTTGAATGACTTTTTTACTAAATAAAAAAAATTATTTTGAGTGATGGAAATCTTTATTTGGACCTTTGCAATTTTTTCTAGTTCACAAATGTCAAATATGATTGACATACGACGCCGTTTGCAAAAATTATAGCATCTGCCGATAGTGTTGCATAAATAAATCATCATCATCATCATCGGCACTACAACCGGGATCCGATCTTGGCCTTATTTAGCAAGTCCCGAGGCTTGTTAAACTTCCATAATTTATTTTTACGGGCAAGGTTATTAGCCTTGCGCCATAAATATAAATATAAATGACTTACGGTTTGCTAATTCTAATAATTCCGGTCGGAGGGCAGTCCAGTCTGTCTGGTTTTCCATGCACTGTTGAGACAGGAATTTACTGCAAGCACAAGCGCAGGGCGATTGCTCCAATTTGTAGGTGGTCTCGTAGAGTTACCACCACCGGCGACGATATCCTAACCGACCGGTAAGGTATGAAGCCACGTCAATGTCACTTTCAATTTGTTTCAATTTTCAGCGTTTAATTTTTAACCGGTCGTGTTTCAGTGCGTGGTTATTGTAGCTACGATATTAAAATTAATATAAACATTCTTTTACCAATAAAATAACATTAATAAAAAAAAATTATAATAATAAGTGGCTCCTCGATAGTATAGCGGTTAGTAACCCCGCCTGTCACGCGGGAGCCCGGGGTTCGATCCCCCGTCGGGGAGCCTGTTGGGGCTGTTGCTCCTAGCCCGACGATCTTAAATGCAGGAGCGTTGAGGTACTGGAAACCCTTTAATTGTCTTTCTTTTGACACTATTCACTTTCACCAGCTGACTATAGTTTCTGCTCCGGATAAATGTCACTGTTTTTAACTTCGGTTTAGCTGCACCAGGTCAGAAGTTCGCATGCTCTTTTTGTGGGTCACCAATGTAAGAAGAGCACTGCCACGAATGCGTATGTGGAAAAACAATGTTCAGAAGGTGCGTTCTCAACTCGCGTCGGTGTGTCACCAATTGTAGGTATTTCACTTAATTATGTGCCGGCATTGGCAAGGTTAAATAAGCTTCCTAACCTGTTCACTTTACGACGCACCCACGATGCTGACGGTAACATTCAGCGGTCCAACTGGTTACTGCCACTGTTCCAGCAAAGAAAATAAAACTCGTGGAAATGTTGATATTGTATAGTGACTTGTATTGCTTGTTACTCTTGATGATGGTTTTTTTACATTAACACTTAACAAGGACCTTCAGTATGAGGTTTCTTACTTAACATTTAATAAGGACATTCGGTCAACTCGGTAACAAGCTTGGCCGTGATTTTAAACTTAGGAATGCTCCTCTCCTCGACTCAGTGGACAAACGACTCCTATACAACTATCTCATCGACTAAACTACTTTTGTGCGCGGATCACCTTGTTGGCTCGTGATGCGAGCTCATGGGTGGTCGAACCGTGGGAATGAAAATTCATTAAAAAGCATCTTTGGGATTAGGATGCATTTGGGATAATTACACAATGATGGTTGTGTTTACAACCATGTTAATTGTGTATTGCAATCCTAGGGAGTCATGTGTCGAATTCCAGTCTGAGTATTTACACTGGCATTGAATTCGGCTCTTGGCAGCTAGGCGCGAATTGCGCCGGTGCTTTGAAGATTGCATAAAAGCCGCTGTGAGTACTGGTGCAACATGAAAATCTGTTGCGCACGTGTGGGACAGTAAATGCAGACAGACAGGGGTTCTGCTGATTGTCTTCATAATCCACTTCGGTTATCTAGTATGGCAACCGAAATGTTTTCCTTTTAGAACAATGCTGAGATGCATTGATGTATGCGGTACTGGCGTACCGAATTTCTTCTAGGGAAATTTATATAACGCAGTAATTGCGTGAATGTCCTTGATGGGCAGATGCTTGATGTTGGATGCTATTTGCATAACCGAAAGGTAATGCAATCGGTGGGAGAATGCTTGGGGAAGTTATTGCGCGTGCATACGCAAAAAAGACGAAATTAATGGAGCTTTAGGAGGGAAGATTTGAGGTAGGTTGAAAAGGTAGCAGTGGCGTTGGTAGAGACGCCACAAGCCTCTGGCGCAAGACAAATGACCTTGCCCGGAAAAAAGAAATCATTATGGAAAATTTAACAAGCCTCAGGATTTGATGAATAAAGCCAAGACCGGTCCCCGGTTGCGGTGCCGATGATGATGATATTATCATGGGTACTGTTTTTCGGAGATTCGTGGCATTATTCCGCCCAATTCGGTTTATATGCGTCCCACAACACAATCCAACGGATCGCACCAATTTGTGGTTCATCTCCCGACGGCGCGAACATCTCTGCATCAGAACTCCTTCCAATACACAGTTGAGAAGCTGTGGAATTTCCCCCTCCCACGCAAGTTTAATGTTTAGGAGGTGTTTCCTCCGAAGGTTGGTTCTCGGATACGGGATCACTCGATTCGTCATCAGAGGTGAGTCCCGTTGACGTGTTAATTCGCAACCCCAGGGGAATTACGGAATATTCCCTTGGTCCGGCAACTCCACTGCCCAATCATCCTTTGTCAGTGCCCTGGTTTGCCCCTATAGTTTGTGCTTATTGGTTTACGCCTGTAGTTTTATGGCTACAATTTGGTGCCTATAGTTTTGGACCCGCCGTAAAAAAAAGTCTATTTAGACTCATTTAATGGCTCCTCTCGACGAAAGTCCTTAATAAAAGCCGAGGATTTATTCAGAGAAAATCCTGAGTCTGACCGGTCTACTCAGAAAGATTTCGAGCTCCGAAGCGTTTGTAAAGCTCCGTGTCTATAGAACCATAATCATGCCGATTGCTCTATACGGATGCGAAACATGAGCTCTCACGAAACGGGAAGAAAACAAATTCCGCATATTCGAGAATAAAGTTTTAAGGAGTATCTTTGGCGCTAACTATGACAAGGAGGCAGGACAATGGAGGAAACTCCACACCACGAATTGGAAGAGATATACCGCAAACCTACAACAGTGAGAGTTATCGGGTCGCGAAGATTAAGATGAGCCGGACATGTGTCGTGAATGGGCAACGATAGGACCGTGCGTACAATTCTTGACGGTAGACCAACGGGAAAGAGGCCGACAGGACGGTCGCGACGGAGATGGGAGGACAATGTTAGGTTTGACCTTGAGGAGATCGGATTAGCTGGCCAAGAGTGGAAGGGAGTGCACAGGACGAGCAACGATGGCGGAGTCGAGTCGATGAGGTCATGAACTTCCGGGATCCTAGAGGCCAATAAATAGTACTATAGCGTTTGGAATTTATAGTAAAGAACGTGTGATTCGAACTGACGCTATGACAGTTTGAATCACCAAAAATTGAACCAAAGCGCAACCCATCAGGCTACTGGACGTGTTTTGAATTCGATTTTTAAACTCAAGCATATTCCACTGATGTGAGTTGTTATGTTATCGCTATGGTATACGGCTCTGATGCATTTTCTTATTCGATTTTCGCTCGGTCTTCTTCACTATTTGCTTGTGTATTATGTGTGTATCTGTTAGAGACGTCACACTACTCCCTCCTCAGTAACTTTGTTACGATCAGCTCATGTGCGAACGACAGAGCGAACGAGAGAACGTCGCAGCAGGCGAGTGTGCCTGGTGCTCTATGCGGAAGTCGTGATCGTGTCGTGAAGTTCTGTTTACTATGCGAAAGTGTGTGCTGTGTGTACAGATCACGTCGTAGTCACCAATTTAGCGGATTTTTGTGAAGTCACTACTGGAGTGTTTCGCCGAACACTGTTCACGAGAACACAAAACAACACCAGAGCGGATTCAATTACAACACCGAGAAATTATCACAAATGAAACACTGGGTTATGATTGTTTATTTTGATCCTTTTATTGTTCCTTTTTTTGTTGAACGACATGCACTTAGTTTACTATAGCGTCACAAGTTTGGCTGGTGCTCTTTTAATTATTCTTCTGCACACCACGTAATTAACCCGATATACAATTCCGACGTCCTTTGTGAGGATCACAGGTCTGCGCGCGTTGAATTGCGATACTTGGAACGTGGAATTTTTACGTTTATTTCGTTTGCCTTAAGTGGCAGTTCCACGAAAGCACTCGGTAAACTTGCGTATTTTAAAAGTGAAGAGACTTCGGGTCGGGCGGTTTCTTTTTTTTTGATTTAATGCGCTGTGTGGATACCTCCATGTCGGGGTTTTCTAACTGTACTCTATTCGACGGATGCTAGAAGTAGACTGATTGTCTCTATCTTAAAAATCCAATCCGAACTTCTCATCCCCGCGTCTGAAAAAAAAATTTCCCATCGTATCCGTTAACCGAATTTCTCGTCGTATCTGTAAAGAAAATTTTCCCATCATCAATCCAACATTCTCCTTTCCGTCGTCTTTATCGGAATCTTGTTCCTTTGTTTGACGATCGATCGTGTCGCCACTTAATTTCCGATCTTTTCGTGGGATTTGTTTAGGTTACCCACCTGGCTTAAGCTAACAATGGTCTTGTGCGCTTCAGATGGGTCGTAAAGGAGCCGTGGGATTGGTATAGTTTCTTTATTAGCATTTCCAAACCATAAACATCTAGCGGGCGATCTATGTTAAGATGTTTATGATTGCATGACTATTGGTCGGCAGCGAAACGATATGCTTTGTTTGCCTTTTGTGTTAGGGTCATGCAAGGGATTTAGGTGCTAATTGCTATTAGCTACCAGAGTAGGCATCCGTTGTTCGGTTTATTTACCGACAATGGTGTTTCATGGGAAGCATCGCGTTGATGCTTAGAATGGGTGCTTGACTTACATGCGATGCCTAGCTGCGTTTGGCGCATTGGTTTGGATACGATCTATGGATGCGTTGAACTCGATATTGGAAGCTTTTGAACGTTTAGTTCCTTGATTTCTGATATCGACCTCAACGTCGTTGCATGTCATAACCCTTTGTTTTAGGTGTGATTAATGACTATGGGGACACGTGTCTGTGGGCACGTGTATTGGCAAAGGTGAGTATATTCCTTGGCGGAAGGATACCTCACCCTATAGTGGGTTGAGTGGTTCGTAGAACCGCTACAGTACTGTAATAATAGTAGTATAGAAGCGTTTGTTTGTAAGCGTTCTTCTGAAGCTTTCCCTTCTTTGACGCCTTTTGGGCCTTAGGGGTGCGGCCTTGTTAAAATAACGGGGTCCAGCATTGTTTGGCAGCCCTCCCCTGTATGGGTAGCGCCCGCTGCTGAATACCGACCGCAGTCTGGACCTTCCCAGGTCTCTTTGGTACGGTTCCCCGCTCGGCTACCTTATGCTCAACGCTTGCCGTCTTATTATTTACAAAGTCAATAGAAAAACTTTCGGGGCTAATGGCTGTTCGGGGAAACTCCAAACAGCCACTCGGTCCATCGACCCTGCAATTTTTCGACAGGAAGTCGTTGCCCAACAACCCGTCTTCCGATAAAACCCGGCAAGGAGTCCATTACTTGGAAGCTGCCGGGAATCTCGTGGCGCAACTTCAAATTCCCATTATATATAACGAAAGTGTGTTGTAATTATTTTGTAAAAATCAAAGTGTGTACAGCGTTATGTGCGATGTTGTATTAAAAATCAACGCTAAAAAGTAAAAATCATCATCATCATCATCGGCACTACAACCGGGATCCGGTCGTGGGCTTGTGGGGGTTCTCTACATCACACGGAGAACCAACCCACAACCCTCACCTGCAAACATGCAAAAATCGAATCTGCAATAGCATATATTCCCAAATAGGCAATAAAATATTTCCCAAACCTCCAAGAGAATATAATTCGACCGAATATATTCTAATCACCACCACATGCATTTTCCCAAAATTGCGTTACTCAATTATCCATATTTCCTCAACGCAACCTAACAATCCACATTTCCCCGAAGCTCGTATGCCATAGCAAACGCATATTCAATCCTCAACGGAACATCAGCAAGCATACCCAGCCGCACACATTTCCCCGAAGTTCATATGCCTTAACAAAGCATATACCCAATCCTCAACGGAACACTACCAACCAAATAAACCGCGCACATTTCCCCGAAACTACTTCAGTTAACACTTCTATCTAAACGATATCCCTTGCTTGCACCCAAGCCATTCCAATTTCCCCCGAAAACACATCCCCATGCTCGCTCGCGTCGCCAAACCAATTCCCGGTACACCCAACCAACGAAGTCAACCCAGCCTGTACGGCCAGAATTCGTTGGAACTGAATTCCTATGCGAGCATAGCAACTCGTCCACAATTCCCCGTAATCGGCAGCGAGCCTAACTCTGCCATGACGCACCGCCACGGCGCAATGAATGAATATATTCATCCATGAAGCTAGTCGAGTAATAGCCACCACTGAGGACACACGCCCCTTCGTACCCTCCAGCGCGCATCACCGAATAATCGGGTCATTGAACCTAGCGAATCGTCGTCACCAATTAACGGGCGCGTATTTAGGATAGCGTGTGCGTGTGCAGCCTTTACACTACCCACCGGCGGTATTAATTCAAACGGCCGTGCCGTCCCCACGTCCCCCGGTTCAGAATCCCTACGCGTGACGCGTGTGCGCGACGTTTAAACGGCTAGGTGTTCGACTAACTGCGCTCCCCATGATGTGAGATTGTGACACTGTGGGCTTGAAGTAGCAACCACGTAAAATTCACGGACTTGATTGAATCAGAATTTGTTCCGAGTGCGACGGGTTCACACACTTTGTAAAGTTTTTTGTAAAGTTGATACACGATATAAGTTACCGTTAAGTTATACATGACAAATAAACGAGCGTTAATTCGAACAACTTCCCAGTGCCTGACTTTTGTTACTTTTCTAAAGCCTGTCGGTGAACTTGGTGCCTTTCGTTCTAGGTGGAACAAGTAGGTGGGAGTACCGATGAATCCGAGTCCTTGCCGACTCCCAACGAGCCCCCCCACACTGGTGACCCCGTAAAAACGCGCAACCCTCGAACATTAGCGACCGGAGAGCAAACACGCACCATTAAACACCGACTTACCCTTTACCAAACCAAAAAAAACTAGAACAGTGACAGTGCTAGCAACAAAGTCCCTCAAAAAAACAATTAACATTCAGTGACGAACAGTGCCAGCGGAAACCGCGAAAAATAAAAACAGACCAATTCCAGTGAATCAACAAGCAAAGGAAGAAATAAAAAGTTTGCCATATTTTCTAATAAAATTAAAAAGCTTTCATTTATAGTATTATAGTAAATTATATAGACTATTACAGTAAATTAATAAGTTTACATTTCGTACATGCCGTCTCGGGGAAAATAATTGTGTGTAATCATCAGATCGTTCTATTAACTAACAACCGCAACATCCCGTGAAATCATTCCAACTTCGTCATCTAAACGCCGAACATGTTCCTGTTGACCTTTTAGAAATACAACCATTGAATTCACATGCTTCCATGTTGTACTATACATTCAATTCTATAGTTATACGGGACATTACCACTTGGATCAATAATATTTCACAAAAAGTTGCAGCCTAATAGTGAAGATCGCCTTATAATAGAAAAGTGTTAGGATTTTATGAACATTTTATATTAATTTCGCAGTGAGTCCATCTCCATGTTTGGGTGAAACTCGAGGCAAAACCTTGGCACAAAGAAAAGTATCTCAACTAAACGTTCGTGAATGCAGTACCCGTCAATAGCACATCGACACGAGTGCCAAGCGGGCGACCACGTTTCGCTATCCATTAAACCTTGTTAAGACCTACGCCTAAAGACAACACTCTACTTACGAAAAGTGCTCGAAGCTGTGAAGAATTCCGCGAACGAATCTACCGGTCGTATACTGATGAATAGTCATCCAAGTCGATCCACACGATATTTGCACAGCGACGCTGCATTGCAACACAATCACCGTTACACCAATTAAATACGAAGTACCCGAACCCATAGAATCATCAGGTTCCTCATCCAGCACTGATCGACATAAATTTACGAAAGGAGTGCAGCCTTCACCTGGCAGCTTACCCCCACCTGCAACACCACAGCGAAGCCATAACACCTCATCAAGGGATCTGAAGCTGCAGCACCGGCATCGACACAACAGCCCCGGATAATCAGGTCTTCCTTTCTTTTATTATACCAAGCGTCATTTCTCCTTGCGACGAGCTCCTTCTGAGCCACCAAAAATAAATTTTTAAATAATATTCCAAAATTTAATGAAATTGTGAACTTTAAACTAAAATTTAAAAAATAAGCTAAAATTGTCAAAAGAAACGCAAACTAAAGTTTTATGCTAAAGACAGCAGTAAGAAACCAAATTATTCCCAGTCTCCTACTTTTCCTGGCACATATTTCTTATATTCCGTTTTAATTTATAATGACCTCAGTGCCCAAGTAATCACACATCTATTCAAGAACATTGTTACTAATATTTAAAGAAGCATAATTAAATAATTACAAAAGAACACAATTAATTTAAACGACACAGACTCATGACTAAATAATTAAAGCTAAATAATTACAAATTGATATCTTCCCGTACACACGCACAGTAAAGAGAAACGAGTCGCCAAACACCAATTTTACCAATCATTAAGCCTTACTAAGAATACCTAAAAGCCCTTAAACAAAAATAGCAAAATATCAAAACAAACATACAAACATAATTCGTTACAATAGAAAAATAGGATATATATAACCAAGCACACCCGCTATCTTATCAAACATCCAAAGTACTAATAAAAAGCGTACTACACAACATTAAAGATCAAAAAGAAAAAAGAGCGAAAGAACAATTAAAATTTTTTTTTTTTTTCCTTTTCGCAAACATAAAACCGACCAAACAAAACATAAGCATTTCCCTTTTAACAATAGAAATTATAAATTTATCAAGATCAAAAATTAAAATAACAATCGGCAAACCCGAAAATATTAAAACCAAATTAGGCGAAACAATTCTATCAAAATTACAAACTATTGTAAGTCCCCTTCCGGGTCCGAACCAAAAACAAGATCACGACTGAACCATACTTCAAAACCACCGTGTCATAATCATAACAAGCAAAAAAAACCAAAAATATCAAACTAAACTAGGCGCAAGAACCTTATCAAATTATAAACTGTCGCGCACCCCTTCCGGGTACAATCCACGCACACTAAACATAGAAGCAACTAAAGTAAAAACCGCAACAATATCCACGACTCCACTGGACCTTACGCGACTCTCGTTTGACTCCCCTCGACTCACGCGTCCGCTCCACGCCCCCTGGCTTCATCCACAGACACACCCCGTCTTTCCTTAATCCCGGCTACCCTTTCCGACCCCGGCACCACTATGCCCACCACACGAGCCGGTACTACCCAGCAGGAACAACCGCGACCCAACTCCCCCGCGTTTCAGGACGCTTCCGGCGTCGAATTCCCACCCCCTACCCAAAATATAAAGCTCCCCCCGTTCGACGAGGAGGACCCAGAGCTCTGGTTCGCTACAGCCGAACGTTTTTTCCGGTTCGCCAACATCCACGACGAAGATCATCGTGCTATAGAATTGCTGCGGGTGCTGGATGGGACACAGCGGACGCATATCGCGCACGCAATCAGGTCACCAGGCCCCAACCCATACAGCAACATGCGGGAGACGCTCCTCAACGCCTTGGACCAGCCCATCAGCATCATACAGCAACGACTGGCAAATGAGACCAACTTCTCGGGTATTAGACCATCCCTTTTCCTGACCCATTTACGCTCCATAGCGGGGACCAGGATCTCGGATGATCTAATTAGGCCACATTTTCTGAGGAGTCTACCTCAACATGCCCGCTCGGCACTATTGGCCCAACCTAATCAAAGTTTGGCCTATTTATCAAAGGTGGCCGACGCGATCATGGAAACCTTAGACCCACAGCCCGAGCCCCCACCATACCAGGTCGCGGCGGTTAGCCAACACGCCGCACCGCCTACACGGCACTCCCCTGCACCCCCTTCAGAAGCCCCCAGGACCCCACCCCGCGGAACCCAATTCCCACAGCGGACCCAAGACAGCAGGCCCAACCAGTCCCCCTCAGACAGCTCCCCTGCGCCCGCCACCATATCCGATCTCCACGCGTTGCAGGCCTCACTCCGTCGCGAACTAAACCAAATTCACGCGAAGATAAGAAGCCCCCACCGAACCGCGCATACCCAACAGACAGATCGGCCTCCGCCTCCTCACAATACCACACCAGTGGATCAACCCACGAGGGATCAAGGCGCCCATCGATTGCACTCACTGACCGCACGCATCACGTGCAGCTTCTGCCATAAAAAAGGCCACCTGTACGACGAGTGCCTAAAAAGGCGAAACACGCCTTTCTGTCGCGAGTGCTGGCAGTATGGCCACGACATTGTAGAATGTCGTGCACACCATATCCCACTCCCACAGAATAGATCACCGCGCCAGCAGAGGCAGTCCCCGAGGGAAGCACACCCGCGACCACACCAACCCTTTACCTCCCAAAACCCCACTATATCAACCATCCGAGTGACTAGCGGCCCAATCGGATGCGCGGTATGTGGCCATACGGACCACACGTGGGATCAATGCCGAAAAACGGTAAGGAGATCAAAACCCAGGAATTCCCCAGCAACCCCTACCCCAACACCAACCCGAAAGGCCAAGACTCCACGTCGACGCCAACGCCCAGGAAACCGCACTCCCACCAAGAGCGGCAAACAACCCCCCATACCACCGTATGCACGAAAAATGCCAACCCTCAAACCAAACCTTCTCCACCCGGCACACGGCACCCCGTCACTGCGCAGAAGAATAAACTCCGGCCTCCAAACTCCTCCATCCCACACACGCAATTTCGTCACGGCAAATGTGAGAGAGCTACCGACAGGCCACCACTTACCCAGCCATCATACCTGCTGGCCAACACAGACCACAACAGACCACTGGACCACACCGCAACCCCCTCGCCCCTGCCGGCAACACACGCGGCACCTACAACCAGGTCCACTCCCAACGACGACCCAATCCCTATCACCGCGCCTTCAGCGACAAACCCAACCCACCAGACCCCTAGCTACCTAACATTCCTCCCGCCACACACCAACCTACTCCTCTCGCCCTACCCTTATTTCGTGACTACGTCACTGGGCGGGGAGTACTGTGGGGGTTCTCTACATCACACGGAGAACCAACCCACAACCCTCACCTGCAAACATGCAAAAATCGAATCTGCAATAGCATATATTCCCAAATAGGCAATAAAATATTTCCCAAACCTCCAAGAGAATATAATTCAACCGAATATATTCTAATCACCACCACATGCATTTTCCCAAAATTGCGTTACTCAATTATCCATATTTCCTCAACGCAACCTAACAATCCACATTTCCCCGAAACTCGTATGCCATAGCAAACGCATATTCAATCCTCAACGGAACATCAGCAAGCATACCCAGCCGCACACATTTCCCCGAAGTTCATATGCCTTAACAAAGCATATACCCAATCCTCAACGGAACACTACCAACCAAATAAACCGCGCACATTTCCCCGAAACTACTTCAGTTAACACTTCTATCTAAACGATATCCCTTGCTTGCACCCAAGCCATTCCAATTTCCCCCGAAAACACATCCCCATGCTCGCTCGCGTCGCCAAACCAATTCCCGGTACACCCAACCAACGAAGTCAACCCAGCCTGTACGGCCAGAATTCGTTGGAACTGAATTCCTATGCGAGCATAGCAACTCGTCCACAATTCCCCGTAATCGGCAGCGAGCCTAACTCTGCCATGACGCACCGCCACGGCGCAATGAATGAATATATTCATCCATGAAGCTAGTCGAGTAATAGCCACCACTGAGGACACACGTCCCTTCGTACCCTCCAGCGCGCATCACCGAATAATCGGGTCATTGAACCTAACGAATCGTCGTCACCAATTAACGGGCGCGTATTTAGGATAGCGTGTGCGTGTGCAGCCTTTACACTACCCACCGGCGGTATTAATTCAAACGGCCGTGCCGTCCCCACGTCCCCCGGTTCAGAATCCCTACGCGTGACGCGTGTGCGCGACGTTTAAACGGCTAGGTGTTCGACTAACTGCGCTCCCCATGATGTGAGATTGTGACACTGTGGGCTTGAAGTAGCAACCACGTAAAATTCACGGACTTGATTGAATCAGAATTTGTTCCGAGTGCGACGGGTTCACACACTTTGTAAAGTTTTTTGTAAAGTTGATACACGATATAAGTTACCGTTAAGTTATACATGACAAATAAACGAGCGTTAATTCGAACAACTTCCCAGTGCCTGACTTTTGTTACTTTTCTAAAGCCTGTCGGTGAACTTGGTGCCTTTCGTTCTAGGTGGAACAAGTAGGTGGGAGTACCGATGAATCCGAGTCCTTGCCGACTCCCAACGAACCCCCCCCACAGGCTTATTTAACAAGTCTGAGGCAACAACAACAAAAAAGAGGGAACCTGGAAAGTAAGAGCTCCTTGTGATGCTAACATTTCTCCGACCTCTCTCAGCTGGTTTCGCGGTCCTACAAAGTTTGTAGCATTGTCACAATATAAGTGGGAGCAATTCCCACGTCTGGATGAGAAGCGCTTGAGAGCGCCGATGAACCCCTCTGCTGAAAGGTCCGTTATCAGTTCCAGGTGGACTGCTTTTGTCACAAAGCAGCAGAACAGAGCGATGTAACTGTCTTGGGGTCGCTTACCCCTGATGTGAAAGTGGGTCTGGAAAGGTCCACAAAAATCGACTCCCGATTTGACAATGGACGAGCGGGTTGTACTCGGGTGGCGGGTAAGTTCCCCCTTGATCTGTGTCAGTAGTTTTGCGCGTGTTCTGGAGCAAAACACACAGTGGTGAACGATGGTCCGTTTTAGGTTCTTTCCCTTTGTTGGCCAATCATTTTGCCGCGTCACCGCTAGTAAGCCTTGCGGGCCGATATGCCGATGTTCCACATGCAATTCTCGTATGATGATTGTTGTGAGTGCGTGCATATGCGGTAGAATAACCGGGTGCTTGCAATCATAGGATATGTTAGATGATCCAAGTCGCCCGCCTACTCTCAGCAAACCGTCAGAGTCAAGGAATGGATTCATAGCACTGAAGGGACTCGATCGGGATAGCTCGCCGTGCTGGTGGATGTGTTTTATCTCCCCTTCCAATTCCTATTGCGCGCAGGATCTTAACTCGAGCGTTGGCGAGTTCCGTCGGTTGTAGCGATCCGAAGACACGGCTTCGTCGGTGGGTCGGGGCCCCAAAACGTAATATATAGGCCACTATACGTTGAAGTCACTGAAACGAGTTCTTATGGTTGATGCGGTCGATCGCCTGGTCTTCTGCTTCTATCGACAAAGCGACTGTGGATGTACGTTTGCGCTCCACTTCGCAGTCCTTGTTCCTGACATATGCGGGTGGCCAATGTTTCTCGTCGTCGGTGGTACACATGCCACATGTTGCTGATGCTATTGGACGTTGATGGGTCGGTCCAGCGACAATCCTGCCGAGGCAAGTATTCTGGAGCACTGGAAGTGTTGGTACAAGTTTAATTTGACCAATAGATAGCAGGGAGAAGACGTGTTCGGCTCCCAGCAGGACGTCGATCGTGCCTGGGTGTTGGAACTCTGGGTCTGCTAGTTGGACGTTCATTGGGAGCCTCGAGGCGGAAAAGTCGATTTCCTGACTTGGCCGTGGCGAACTCATCGCGCTGGTCACATACGCTTCGAGTCGCGTGGAGAACTTTGTTGTTGTAGTAGTGAGCTCCACATTCACGCGTCGTTGTGTTCTCTGTGGTACGTCCCCGATGCCTTGTATAGTCAACTTTGCAGAGGTCGTTGCTAGTGCTAGTCTCTTTATGGCTCGCTTACTGATCAAGTTGACTTGTGCGCCAGAGTCCAAAATGGCGCGTCATTCGATTGTTCGGCCATTGTTGGTTGTCAGCTATACCCGAGCCGTACCCAGGATTATAAGTTTGTTGATAGATGAGCTTACTGTGGATGCTCCCAGAGATACTGATTGTGCCTGCCTTGTCCTTGATCTGAGGTTGGGGACTCGACTCAAGGGTCGGAGCTCGTTGTGTGTTGTTTTTTGGGTGCAGCAATGTGTTGTGCCTTTGATTGCACTCCTTGCATCTGGATCTCACGTATCTGTCTGCAAAATGTCCTTGCTGCAGACAGTTGCGACATAATCTTGCCTTGCGCACGATGTCCATCTTCTGATCCGTTGTCAGTTGTTGAAATAGCTGACAATGATAGAGGGCATGTGCCTTTCCACAGGCAGCACATTGCTGTTCATTCTTGGGTGTGGTGTGGGATACCGCTCACGTCAAGGTGGTTCGGGATTTGTACTCATCCTTCTTAGGGCCCTTCGACCCGATCGCTTCCAGGGATTGAAACCGCACCTCCAGGAATGCCAACAGTTCTTTGATGGACGGAATTTCTTTCGGTTTGGCCAGGCCTTGCTCGAATAAAGAATGGGTGTTGCGATCCAGTTTTTGCAACAAGATGTTTCCCAAGAGAGCGTCCCAACTGCTGGTGTCGATATTGAGGTTCTTCAAACCTAGAAGACACTCCTGCGTAGTGTCATGCATGACCTTTATATGCGCACAGTTCGACCCAGTCGTTGAGTGTGATGGCTGGGACAATAGTTTGGTGATCAATGAGCCGACCAGCAACCTGCGGTTCTCGAACCGATTTTGCAGCATTTGTCATGCCGCATCGTACTGGTCGTTTGATGTGGTAAAATGTCGGACCAATCTTTCGGCTTCTCCGGTTAAATTCGTTTTTAGATACCACATTTTTTGGCAGTTGCTTAGTGGCTGCTTATGCGCCATTTCCCCAAACAGATCGGCAAACTGTCCCCATGTTGAGTAATCCCCATCGAATTTCGGAATGGTGATTTTTGGCAATTGGCCGCTTGGTACCGAGGGGACCTGTCTCTGCTGCTGTTGACTCATCTCCTGTTGGGAACTGCGTAAATTGACCAATGAGAACTCGACTTGTTCTTCCAGCTCTTGGTGGGTGATGCTGTCGTATCCTATTGTCTCAGGATCGTCGACCAGCTCTCCAATCCGTAGATGCAGCTCTTTCAGATCTGCCCAGAGACTTTGGATGGTTGAGAATTGGAGCTCCTGATGAAAGCTCGTTTGTATCGCCCCTCTCATTGTTCGTGCTCTATCAAGTGTCCGACTGAGAGTCTCCCCTTTTAGCCTGTATCGTCTGATACATCTAATGGCTTCTTGGATAGCGTTGTTGGTTTCAATATCCTGTTCGTCTGTTCGTGTATTGCCCACCGATTCGTCTGCACCATCGGAGTGTTGTTTTATCGATTGTATCTGCCCGTAGGTGTTAAGGCGGATGTAATCGTAATCCACCTGAATATTGTTTGATCTTCCGGTCAAACTGAGTCCATGCCGTCCTGGCTTCGCTCATCAGTTTTTCCGTCCATTTTTTGCCAATTGCTGCCTCGAGTTTGGTCAACTCTCGTTGTAAGGCCTTTTGCCTAGCTAGGACTTTGGTCATATCACGACCGTCCATGATACTTTCCGTTCGAAGTATGTGGTACGGTAAAAATGGGTGTGTTTCGCCAACACGCCCACGGATGTCGTCTACCTTGATGGTAGTTGCATTGGCGATTGTTGATAGCCTAGGGATGCGCTTTTCGTGACTAGTATTCACTGATATTGCTCCTTACCTCGGGTGGGAGGCAGCAACCAATGTGAAACGATCACGTCGGAGTCACCAATGTTTGTGTCAGGCCTCCTTTAACCTGATTTTTGTTGCTGTTGAAGCACCTAATTTCTAAAGCCCTACTGCACACTAGGGTGCAAAACCCTTAGTGTGATAATTTTGGGTCGATGTTCGGGCGTAACGCCACTAGACATCTAAAAAAGGATCCTGAGTATTCGGGCGCAACGCCACTAAATATCTCAAAGGATATCAACAAAAAAGAGGGAACCTGGAAAGTAAGAACAAGATTAATTGAGAATACCCGGGGTGGTCGGTTGCATTCTAACTTTATTTTTCGCTTAGAATTCTATTTATACAAAAACATTTACACTAATACTCTTACATCTCAAATCTTGGATACAGGATTACAGGGTTCCTGTTTACTATTGCATACATGAACTCGACTACAGGATTCCTGTTTACTATTACATACATCGACTACAGGATTCCTGTTTACAACATAGCATTAATAAAACCAAGCCGAAGGACAATCGGCATTTTCAAGATACACACAAATTACCGGAATGCACAGAAACAAAAGAAAAAAGGAACGCAAGTTCCTGTACAAAGAAAAACAGAAATATTGATGTTTATGGTGGTCCCGTTTGAGTTGGCGGCAATTCAATTATCACCTTCTGCTGTTGAGAGTGTTTGCTGTTCTCAATTGGAAATTGCTGGTTGCGGACAAATGTAGCTCCTGTTGGTGGGATCTGGTGATGATAGCGGCATGATGATGAAATCTGTTTTATTGCCCAGTCATAAATTGTGGCTGGGATGTGGCAATCAAATGCATGGAATCGGCGTTATCTGGCTTAGCGTGCTAACATAACCATAAGGACGGCTGGGCCGTGGCATGGAACAGAAATGAATGAACAGGACAGCGGCTCCGCACAAATGGCGCCGCATGTTCTCATAAACAGTCATCATCAGAAAATTCAATATTGTAGTGCGCGTTTCGACGTTTTTCGTTTTGCAGAGTTCAGATCTGATTTCATTTTTTTTTTTTTTCGTTCATTTTTCTAGCTGACGCTGAAGCTTTTAATTCGATAAGGGTATCTTCTTTCTATGCGCATATCAACAGAGACATCCCCAATCCCCAATGTATGTACTCCAAAAATGCATCAGTCCTTTTGAGTCCTTTGAAGACCAACCAAATATAAAACACTATAATAGAAAGAATTTGATCTAAATAGTTCAACTGAATTAAGAAGATTCATGTTTTAGTGGCTTTTCAGTTTTACGCCATTAAAGAGTATTGATTCTCTTACCCCTGACACCAACGCTGTAACCTTATAACTTCATTTAAAACCATGAAAAGGTTCTAGTTTCACTTTACTCTATTGCAATACAACCGCATCAGTCGCTAATCTATGGCCATTAGATACAACCGCAACTCTCGCGCAAAGCTTGAAGTTTCTTCTAATGTATTCTGCCTATTTCCTGCTGCCAAGGATGTGAGTTAATGTGGTGTAACCACATCGCATGCTTTCATCGCAAATTCTTTGACAGCGAATTTTATGAAGTTTACCTACGATAGACGACCAGCAATCACTTCTACTATCATCGCATTCAATTTTTCTTGCCACAGTTACCGGGTTAATTGATGGTGGAGCGACGATACCAGGCAGCACCAACAACATACAGAACCCCACAACATCGGAAATATGGAATAGAAAAAATTGTTTGCCATATAGTAATGAAGCTATTAGCCGATGCTGGGGAAAGTTCGAGGTTGATGGCATTTTTACACTGGAGACTACTTGCACTGGGCTAGTAATTGCTTTGGAAACCGCCTTTGCCTAAGTGCTCTCCATTAATATCTGAATTTGATTATGTTGTGCCGGACAAGAACAATGGTAGTCTGTGGCTGCAGATCTAATTTTGTGCACAATCAAATATTAATACAATAAGCCATTTCATTTACTCCAGGGCCTCGGTTACCCAGGGTAGAGGCAGTGGTACCACGGAAATTACAGGGAATTTATAGAAGGAGCCGACTAAAAGTATAAATGCTCACCAACCGACAGGCGGGCTGTGTGGGGGGTTTTCTTATAAATACACTCTTAGCTGCTACCAACTACGGGACAGACTTCGCTTTGTCTATGTGTGTTTTTTATGTAATTCATTTGGGAGCAAGGTAATAACTAAAGGGGTCGTTGTATTTAGTTTCTAATATTTTGCTTCCCCTAATGGCTTTATAAATGTTACCACCTATGACGCAATGGTGGCCCACAAATGGCACAAAAAGTGATTTGTTTGTACATTGATTTGTGTGCTTGAAGATTGTAATTTGCAATAAATATGTTACGAGGTTGTCAACAAAATAGCACTTTGATCTAGAAAAAACTTTCCTCATGATACTTCATACTATTCAGTTAAAAGGTTCAAATAATATTATCACAAACATTGGGTAGGTAGGTTCGGCAGTTGCGTCTCTCCTCCTTACGTAATGCATTTACGTCGTGTATTTATTTACACCTGGCACAAGGCTAATAACCTTGCTCGGAGAAATAAATTATTATGGAAAATTTAACAAGCCTCAGACTTGTTAAATAAGGCCAAGAGCGGATCCCGGTTGTAGTGCCGATGATGATGATGATGATGATGATTTATTTACACTAAGGGCTTAATTTTGACAGACATATTCACTTTCCAGTCGAATTACACCAGTATGAAACGCTCTGCCAGATTATGTATAAACCTGTAGTTGTTACAGTCATTGCATTGCATTGACACCTTCTTTTCCAATCTTTTCCCCCGTCTTTTGCCAAATTTATCGCCATTGGTATTAGAGGATATCAAAAATACCTCTTTCGTGCATGTGCGACGGTTCCGCCACACACCACTGTCTACTTACCCGAAGAACCACCATAACTACAACCCAACTTTCATAAGTTTCCGCTAATGCAATCGCATTAGCACCTGTAAATGCTCCACGCATCTAGTTTATCAAATGTATTTATCCAAAAGCTCCTGGAAGAGAATTCTTACCATCATTCATTAATTCGAATTCAAAATTCCCTACAAGAATTCTGTCCGAACTTGTCGGATCATAAATCTAAAGCCTCAAGTCGGCAACTTCGGTTGCCAGCAAATCCAAATCTTATCATACGCATTTACCCTAGACGAAAACGAAACAATTTGGTTTACATATAATGAAACCACCATAACAGGGATAATAAACATTGCGTCGCCTATTCCCAGCCTCACCATGTGTACAACAAATTCCTTAACATACACATTGGCTGGCGACCTTTACCCAAGGGACAAAAGCAAATATACGCATCTTGCGTCTTAAGGCATAAATTAGATACTATGGCATAGGCAAATGCAAAGAGGAATTGTATACTTACCCTTGGCAGCGATGTCATAAACACCAATTCCCTGTGAATATGCTAAAACCAATTAGCACCATGTCCACCAGCATTGTGGTCTATCAATACAGCTGCAATGCATATCATAGACAATGATCTATACGATCCCTTTGTCCTACAATATTTCTGGATCTGCTTCTCATGACCTCGCGGTATGAGCAAACAGAAATCCATTACTAACTAATGAGATACGGCTGGTTTACTTAGCCGAACTCACATCTCGTTGATGCACATTATTCCCTTTATTTGTTTTCAGATTCGTTCACATGGCCTCGTCCCATGAAAGAACCAATGTTCATACATACATGTGTACCACTACGATCTTCTCTATGAGATCTGGTTATCTACCCCCAAAGAGAGACTTCACGTTTCTCTTGGGATAGAAAATGCATCCTCAAATTAAGAGAGCCAGTACCACTGGCCGAATTTCTTTTGCCAGCGAATTCATATCGCAGTGTCGTTTACCAACCACCATCGAGCGTGCATCGCGTTCCCCCTAAGTTCAGTGCGTATGGGGTGCGTACCGGAGCGCACCCCAGAGCCAAACTCGGGTTCTTTTCCTAAACATAAATCAATAAGCAGCGTCGTGCATATAGACTCTGTTAAAGAAATAAGATGTAACTTAAAATCATAGTGCTAAAACAAAAATTAACTATTACAACAAACAGAAGACAATAAAAATTAATTAATCAATAAACAGTGTGTTTCTTTTCTGTGCTGCATATCCTAGTGTTTCAGTTAGTTAGTGGCGGAGTTTTCCGTATTTCGGTGACATTTTCGGCTGAAGGATCGATGGCGTCTCATTGTTCCTCATTCGTGCGGCCCGCGGATGAAAACAGTTTGCTTTTGTAACGTCGGTCAATCTTTTAATGACAATGGGAGAAGAAGTGAACCCCGTGCCGTACGCCGGCACACATACTTTTTCCCCACACATGTACAGTTGCCCACATCCTTATTATCAGGATGACAGTTCCAGGCATGTTAACAAAAGCACCACAACACCCGTTGATACTGTGGTGACTGTACGAAGCCGATTTACAAGCTCAATAAATAGTCAAAGTTTTCGTCTTGCTTGGAGGCATATCCCCATGTATTCCGCGCCGGATGACCATCTTGCTATTACGCGGCGTATAAACCCCAATACTCTGTCGACCAGAATTCACGGATAAATACGGCTCACATGGGATATTCCGGCATATTATTGCCAGATGTCGTCCAACTAAAAAATGTTTGACAATAATAACGCAGTAAGATATACATCAATTGAACGCAAATAAGTCGATTTTGGTATGTATGCCAAGCCAGTTGGAGTTTCTTCCCCGGAAATCCACTGAGAGGATTCACATTAACACTAACAACAGTAACATTTATATTATGCAGTTCCTGTTGTGTTTATTTTTCCACAAAGAGGTGAAATAAGACGAAACTTCACCACATTGTTTGGAGAAGGGTAAAACAATACGAGTTGTTAAACATTTTCAGGGATCATAAATCACACAGCGAAGATTCGTTCCTTAAAGGAACGCTGTAGAAGTGTGAAAATCCAATATGATTCTCATCCCATCTTGGGCTAATCAGACACCGTCGGCTTTGTGCCAGGAATCGTGCGATGCATCTGTGGGGGTAAAGAAGTATGTGTGCCGGAAAAGGCACTGGTTCATTCCTATCCCCATCGTGTTCATTGGATACACCACGGAGAAGAGTGTATGGTGGTTGATCAACAGCGGAGCGGGCACAGCGCAGCAATAAACATACGGGTTACCCCTGCAAAACAGAAAAGGACAATCTATTTGGAACCACATCCTGGAAAGAACAATAACCCGTACGGATAGATACGTGTATATCAACACTCATCTTGACAAGATAAAGCTGCATTGAGAGTTACATAGGACTATCAATCTCAGGAAACCGTAAGTAGAACAAAAAATATTATTATCCAGTGATATCAAATAGTGAAGAAATTATCCGCATGAGAACGGATATTGTTTCAAAAAAAACTGCATAGCAAGCAAAAAGGAAAGTGAGATTCTATACACTCACAATAAAACCCTGGGCGTAAACCCTACTGAAAATTGTTTATGAAATTTCCGAAGATACGGAATAGAAAGCAGAAACCATTAGATAAGCTATCCGCCCCAACTGAATCGGACCAAGAAAGCGAAAGTGAAGGTGAAGAAATGGCTTCGATATCTGAATTACAGACCCAAATACAGCATCTAACCAGTGCCTTGGCAACATTAATAACTGAGAACAAAGAAACTAGAGATGCCATCATACAGATAAAACGGCAGGAACTAAACAAAGAAATAGTTACAGTCGAAGAATTAACCCCTATAACCTGGAGAATGGAAAGTTTCAGCCAGATCGATATCAGCATATTCAAAGACATACCTGTTTTCAATGGCAAATCAGAAGAATACAGAGCGTGGCGAAATCTAGTTTGGAACCTGATGGAAGAAATAAAGAAATTTCAACAAACAAATGAATATTTCAAATGCTTGCAAATCTTAAGAACAAAGATACAAGGAGACGCTGCAGATATTCTAGTAAACCATAATACAATCCTTAATTTTTATGCCATAATTAATAGATTAGACTATACCTATGCCGACCAAAGACGACTTTACGTGTTACAGGAAAATTTATTAAAGATCAAGCAAGGAAGAACTGAGGTTACCGAATATTTCAATAATATTAATAAAGCTTTAAACTTAGTTTTGACAAAAATAGAAATGCAAGGAACTAGTAAAAGTGACGCATCATATACCAATGCCATGGAATCAGGCGTCAGAGCCTTTGCTCAGGGTTAAAACTGGGAATACACGAGAGGAGTACTTTTCTCACAAAGCCCAAAAACCTTAGAAGAAGCATATGCAATTGCCAGAACTATCCTGCATAATAAAGAGGCATACGGATTAAGAGAAAGCTATCATTATAAACCTCAAACCTCGCATGATTATAGGCATCATCATGGACAGCAAAAAAGATACGAAAGGTACCAAAGGAATATCGAACCACCACAAAGGCACAAGGAACAACGTTACTACAAACCCAACATACAAACATATGCCAGACCAAAGCCCGAACCAATGGAAGTGGACGAATCTATGCGGGACATGAGATCCCATAACAACCAGCAACAAAAATGGCATAATAATTTTAGACAAAATTCGTCACAATATCATAAAAATAGACCTCAAGAAATGAATAAAATCTACAACAACGATAATATTTCTAATACCCCACAGATAGGTAGCGAAAACGACGACCACGAGAAAAAGAGGACTTTTTTAAGTCGAACAAATGGTCGTCCGTGTTTGACTCTAAGAACCAAGGATAAAGGAAGACCCGAACTCCAAGTGACTATGCTTATAGACACTGGAGCTACTAATAATTATGTTTCTTCAGATTACCCCTATGGTATATCTCTACCCATAGACCCTATTAAAGTCAATACAATGCATGGTACTACATTAACTCATGTAAAAAAACAAATTAATATGTTCAGTAGTGATTTAGTATTTTATGTTATCATCATCATCGGCACTACAACCGGGAACCGGTCTTGGCCTTATTTAGCAAGTCCTGAGGCTTGTTAAATTTTCCATAATGATTTATTTTTTCTGGGCAAGGTCATTAGTCTTGCGCCAGGGGCTCCCCGACGGGGAATCGAACCCCGGTCTCCCGGGTGACAGGCGGGTATACTAACCACTATACTATCGAGGAGCCCATTTTATGTTATACCGTCCTTAAAAAACTTCACAATGATACTAGGAGAAGCAGGCCTAGTCCAATTAAAAGCCAAAGTAGATCTAGAAAATTATTCAGTTACTTACAAAATCCCCAAGATGCAAGTAAACTATTCCCTCGACGATGCGTATTATTCTAAAGAAATAGATATTATTATGGAACAAAACAACAAATTTACTCCTACCCGTCCATTCGTCACTCAAGTAGAAGCCTCAATATGCACCAAACATGACGACCCCATTTACTCACGACAATACCCATATCCTATGTCCGACAGTAAATTTGTAAATGATGAAATCTCTCGACTATTAAAAGTAGGAATAATTCAAAAAAGCTTTAGTCCTTACAACTCGCCTGTATGGGTCGTATCCAAGAAAGGATATAATGAAGACGGAGCTCCTAAGAGACGTATGGTAATAGATTACCAGAAACGTTAACAGATCGATACCCCATCCCCGATGTGAATCTAACGATACAAAATTTGGGTAAGGCAAAAATATTCTCAACACTAGATCTAGAATCAGGTTTCCACCAAATAAAAATAAAAAAAAGGAAGATCAACAAAAAACTGCTTTCTCTATCAACGGAGCAAAATACGAGTTCGTACGAATGCCATTTGGGCTCAAAAATGCGCCTAGTATATTTCAAAGGACAGTCGATGACATACTTCGACCTTTTATCGGAAAATTCGCCTACGTCTACATCGACGATGTGTTAATCTACTCTCATAGCAAAGAGGAACATTTAGAACACATAAAAATAATAACGGATACATTGAGACGGGCCAAAAAGGAAATTCTCGAACGATAAATCCCACTTCTTCAAGAATTAATAAAATACCTCGGACATATAATAAAGCATGACACAATTACCGTCGACCCTGAGAAGGTAGAAACAATAAAAAATTATCCTGAGCCGACTAACCTGAAAGAATTAAGGTCATTTTTAGGACTCGCCGGATATTACCGAAGATTCATAAAGAATTATGCAAATATCACAAAGCCAATGTCCTTATTTCTACAGACAGAACAACAAGTGTCTAAAAATAAAAGTAGAAAGGTTGAAATTCAATTCGACGAACGAGCTAGAAATGCATTTAAAATAATCAAAGAAGAACTACAAGCCAGAATAGAACTATATCAACCAGATTTCAATAAACCCTTCGAATTATCGACTGATGCGAGTAATTTCGCCATAGGTGCAGTCTTAAGTCAAGGTAATAATCCTATAACTTTTATATCACGAACGCTCAGCAAAACAGAAGAAAACTATTCCACTAATGAGAAGGCTGCAATAGTCTGGACTTTGCAGAAACTAAGAAATTTGCTATATGCTATAACGAACCTAACTATATATACGGACCATCAATCGTTAACATTTGCTGTATCGGAAAAAAACCCTAATAACAAATTAAAACGGTGAAAAAGCTTCATAGAGGAATATGGAGCAGAAATCAAATATAAACCCGGCAAACACAATGTAGTCGCAGATGCATTATCCAGGCAACAAGTAAACACCTTTACTTGCTCAGAACATTCCGCGATAAGCTCACCACAAACATTAATCCTGCGAGCAAATCAACCCCTCAACACTTATGAAAACCAAATAACAATCAGCGAATCAGAAGAAAACAATCCGATAAAAACAATAAATGTTTTTAATAACCTCAGGCATGACATACGCATCACAAGTGAGGAAGATTGTTGACGTCCGGCGCCGTGCTTCCTCGGTTGAGGGAAGAGCGGGGACCTTTTGTTTTTCTTTTAGTTATTATTCCTTTTATTTTTCCTTTTTATTTATTATTCCGCTCTGATAGAAAGTACGTTTGAGCGGAAATTTGTTGCAATTGATAATTAATTAATTAAGAAAAAAACGAATTCCGTCTCCTTAATATTGTTTATTTTGTGTATCATCTTCTTCACTCAAGGAAAACTTATTCTCAACTCAAAACATAAATTTACTTGAGACTTTAAGCAATTCAACTAACTCTGTTCTCTAACTCAACTCCAAACTCAAACTGATTTTACTAAAAAAAAAAAAAAAAAAAAAAAAATGTGGCGAGAAGGCCGAATTTGGCGAGACAGGACATATGTGTCCTTCATCTTGTCTCTGACTTCTGGTCATCTTGCGATAACCAGAATCACCCACATCCGTGAGGATATTGGGCTCGGTCTCGCGGCATCTGAAAAGAGAAGAAAAAAGGGGGGGTATCCAAGGATAGTGTGGACAGTGTTAGTCCAAGTGTTCTCTAACTACTTTTATAGAGGGATGGTGGGAAAGAAATCTTACAAGACCGGTGGGTCTTGGGTGCGGTAGTAAACGCAGATCACGTCTTTGGCGTCTGATAATCTGCTCTTTGGTCGGTGTGTATGTTTGTGTTTGTGCCGTCTTGTACTGTGCGTTCGTGTGTTTGGTTTGTTAATTGTAGACCCTATGGGATGGGTCCAGGAATCCTCTATTATAGAGGGGAATGTTGTTGGGAAGGGTGCTTTCTTCAGTTTTGTACTGAAGAAGAAATTGTGGGGGTTTGATCCGAAGAGATCGAGAGAGAGAAGGGTCAAGAACGCAAGAGTCCCGTACAAGTAGGTTCTCGCTGTTCTGAATGTTTTCGAGGTACTTATATGCTAATTGAAGCAAGTATAGGTGAGAGTTGGGGTAATGACGACCGTCAGGCCTTCTAGAATGATTGGTGCATCTTCTGAGGAGTTTCCTTTCGAAAACCCGAAGTCTTTCCATTTGAGCCGAAGATATGCAGGACCATATGGGGAAGGCGTACGATATTCCAGATCGGATTAGCTGCTTATAGCAGAGAAGCTTAACTTTGGTGTCAACTTTGTTCCTCCACTTCAGGATGTTGTGCAGTTGCTTAGACCGACCATGGCCCCTTTGGAGAATGTGGGTCACATGTTTGATGAAATTCATTTTTGGGGTATAAGTGACCCCGAGATATTTCATCTTGTCCTGTGGTCTAATCGTAGTATCTCCCATTTTTATTCGAATGTTCTGTGAATATCGAGAAGTAGGTTGGGAGTGTTTACTACTCAGAATTATGGCTACTGCTTTGGATGGATTAAGTCGAATTTTCCATCGACTGTAATACTGATACAGTTCGTCCAAGTGACGGTTGAGTCGATTTGTTGCGAGGTTAGGGCCTTTGGTTGACGTGTACACCAGGACGTCATCCGCATAGCATATTTGGTTTACTCTCCCGTCCGCGGGGCGGGGAATATCGGAGGTGTAAATATTGAATAAGATGGGGCCTAGAATGGAGCCCTGTGGTACGCCTGCAGCGGCGTGAAAAGTTCGGGAAAGCTTTCCATTCATTCTAACTTGGAAGGTTCTGTTTAGAACAAACTGGTAGATGATGCTACATAGCGTTCTACTGAGGCCAGTATTCAGAAGTTTAAAAGCGAGACCTTCGATCCAAGTCGTATCAAAAGCTTTTTCAATGTCTAGGCTTACCGCAACGGTGGGTTCCTTATTAAAGAGCCGCACGCAGACGTGGTTTTGAAATAAGTTAAGAGCCATAGTGGTGCTGTGCGCTCTTCGAAATCCGAATTGGAAATCAGGTATTAGGTGCCTGGCACTGACAAAGTTATTTAGCTTTTCGTATATGAATTTTTCATATATTTTGCTGATGCAAGTGAGAAGCGAGATAGGGCGAAAGCTTGAGGGGTGATACGTTGGTTTCCCAACTTTTGCTATTGGACAAATAATAGCGTGCCTCCAAGCTTGGGGAAAGTACCCCATTTTGTAAGCATGGTTGAACAGAATGGAGAGCTTTATAAAGAATAAGGCAGAAAGCCTTCGCAACGAGTGGTATGACATGTTGTCGATACCAGGTGACTTCTTAGGGTGTCGAGATTTAACCAGACTCTGTAGGGTATTTGGTGTGATGAAACCGTGACCATTATCACGTGTGTCATCGAAGTATGCACTGTTAGTTGGGTTAAAGACAACAATTGGCTCGTTGAAGTCGTCCAACTTACTGTGGACCTCTGAACTAACGATTGCATTAGTTTCCGCGTCGCCATCTTGGAGAGTGAGTTTGTGATTGTTTTCGAAGGTCTCTCCGATGATATTTGCTTTATTGGTGTCGTTATTGACAACAACACCATTGTGCATAATTGGCCCAGTGATGCGGGAAGTGCCACATATCTTTTTAACATTTTTATAAACGTTCTGGTCCATCTGAATACCCTTCAGCTTGTCTTCCAATTGTCGGGTACGATTGTTTTGGATTCTCTGTTTTATCAGTGTACCAATATTGTGAATAATCGATCGCAATAATGGCTCCCTTTGCGTAAAGCGGTGACGATATCTCATTCTGCAGAGCTTTTTACGCTCCCGGATGAGACGAAGAGTGATGTCGTCATGGGGAATCTGATAGGTCTTTTCAAGTTTATACTTCGGGACATGAGTCTCCGAAGTTTCAACTAGAATCTCGTGAAGTCGTTTTGCAACGTTGTTTATCTCAACCGTCGTTAGGTTCCTGTCAGTGGGAAGAGAGAAGTGGTGGAGTTTATCGTTCAATGTAATGTTGAAGTTGTCCCAATTTGTCCGCCCATAATCGGGTATGTATCTGATATGAGCCCGGGATGCTCGATAGCCACGAATGAATGTGGTCACAGCATTGTGGTCAGATACACCCGCTGAAACTTGAGGAGGAGTGATTTGTGGAAGTAAGTCTTTGGACACAATAAATATGTCCAGAATTGAGTTGCCTCGAGTACCAACCGTAGGTGCGACAACTGATTTTACTATTGAATTTTTTCTCTACTTATAGAACATTGTGTTCTAATTTACAGTAAATTATAATATGAACAAAACAAATTTTCTCAAAGTATTCCTTTAGTTTCTGTGACTTTTAAATTGAATAAAATTTGAACGAGAATCAAAGTGCTCTGTTTTGAAATAAAAAGGGGCAAGTTATTAAATGTGCTGTAACTGGCAATATTGTGAATGTTTATGAATGGTATGTATTAAGTCAGAATGTAATATATGTTAAAGGAAGTTTTTAAGGATGTATAAGGAGATTCAGTGTTAAATTTAATAAGGGTAGTATTCTGGAATACAACATCCCACCCTTCTTCGAGAAAGAAAATTATCCTTGAAGAGAATAATTTTCTAGTAACTATATGTTAGCTTAAGATTAATTAAAGACTTGGATTTTCGTCCAATTACATTACAATGGTTTTCAAAATTAATCTTTCATCAAAGGTTACAATAATCCAAAAGTTCTTAATACTAGAAAAATAATCTATTTACATTATATGTTAACTAAATTTTTCCAATAATCAAAAAGTTCTTAACACTAGAAAAATAGTCCAAAATAGTCTATTTACATTATATATTAACTAAATTTAAATATTTCTCCTTGGAACCTTTTCTTTTCTTATCCAAAAATTATTATTACTTATTTTATTAATTATATAATATTAATATTATTGTTTCAAAATTCTCATTTCCGTATATATATTAATTCCAAAATTTCCGATATATATATTACCAATAAAATTTTCTTTCTTTCCTTTTCCGTTCGAATATATATTAATTCCAAAATTTCCAGTACATATTACCTCTAAAATTTTCTTTCGTTATTCCCCCTCTTTAACTTTTTTTTTTTTTCGTTTTGGTCAATTCCTACAATGGTTTGATTAGTTCATATATTGAATAAAAAAACAAAGGCCATTTGTTATGTGTTATCTTTTCCTTAAATTTATGGAAAATTTTCCAAAACCTTTCTGGGCCTATTATTATGATGATTGTATAGAAATGCATAATACCAAAAATCTTCTTAAGAAATGATTTCAAATGTCCTAAATGACTATGTAACTTTTTATTTTTTTGTATTTTGTGTTTGAATAAATGTTTATTGTTGTAAAAAAAAAATTGTAATGTACGTATATGGTTTTCCTTTTCCGTACCTAGTTTAGTTAAATTATTATTTTCATTATTTATTATATCGTGTTTGAGTAAGTGTTTGTGTTTGTTTTCGTTGTTTAAAATATTTATTGTTTTCGGCTTAGTGTTGTCATTGTCCATAGCTTTAACCGCTGTCGGAACCTCTACCTTTTCAGTCTTACTCACTGCTGATGGATCGTTTAGTTTCTCAGTCTCATTTACTGATTCGTATAGTTCTTCAGACTTATTAGCTGTTAGAACATCTTGGTTCCCAGTCCTATTTGCTGTTTGAACTATTTCTTCAGTTATATCTGCTGTAGAAACATTCAATCCTTCAGTCTTTGCTGCAGAAAAGATTGGTTCATCAGTATTAGCTGCTGAACTGACTTGGGTTTCGATTTTTATTGCAACTTTTGGGTCTTCAGTCTTTAACACTGCTGAATTTTCAGTCTTTGTTGCTGAAGTGTCGGGGTTGTCTATTGGGATAGCCGGAATATTAGGGATTTCTGTTTGTATATTTTCTGCAGGATCCGAATTTTCAGTCTTTAATACTGCTGAGTTTTCAGTCTTGGTTGCTGAAGTGTCTGCGTTGTCAATAGGGATAGCTGAGATATTAGGGATTTCAGTATTTAATACTGCTGAAAATTTCGAATTTTCAGTCTGTGTTGCTGAATTATTTTCCAGAATGGGAGTATGAATCGGAGTCTTTATATTAGGGGCAGGGTTATCTTCGTTTATATGTCTTGGTTTATAGGAGTATGTGGGCTCAGGGTAAATTTGGCTAGGAGCTTCATTAAAATGGTCGTTATCTATTTCCAAAGATCTAATGCTGTAAATAGAAAAATTTGGTCTGTCTTCCATCAATTTTGGTTGGCGTCAGGCCTCGTTTTCCGACTCTTGCACCCGAGAAAAGTGAACATTTTGCTTATCGTTATATCTAATTGTGGTCCTAGCATTTTCACCAAAACGATTTTCAGAGTTTGTAGGATTGTTTCGGAATGGGTTACGCGTTGTTGTACCTTGTTGGTAATTTGTTGAAGCCGATCCATTCCTAGATATCTTGTATCTACACTCATTCTCTGTGTGATTATTCCGTCCACAGAAAGTGCATACAATGTTATATTCTCTCTTTATGGGTTGTCTATTCGGAAAATTGTTGGACTGCATGTTCCGATAACATGTGTCCTGTGTATGCCCTGACTTATCACAGGTCTGGCAGACTATTCGATTAAATCTGTCATTATAGTTATATGGCCTGGGAGAGTTGTCCATTCGAGCAGCATGTGATACTACATGTGCAATCGACTGTTTTAAATTGTTTCCCCCATGGACTTTAGCTAGTATCTTTAGCTGTTCGTTCTTTAGTCCATCTTCAAATGTTTGAACGGCCAATTTTATGTTTTCTTCTATTAAGTATTCCTTAACCACCGCGTCTGCTGTTATTTCACACGTGGCAGAGTTTAGAGTCCTTAGAGCATTCGCGACTCTATCGCCGTATTCCCGGACGGTTTCTCTGTAGTGTTGTTTCAGAGAAATCAACTCATTGTGTGCCGTCGACCGAGATTGCTCCTCTTTATATTCCGATTCTTATCTTTTTTATTTATTTTTTCTTGATGTAGTTAGGGATCCTTCGGTTGGATCCCACCGCTTCCACCAGTGTTGACGTCTGGCGCCGTGCTTCCTCGGTTGTGGGAAGAGCGGGGACCTTTTGTTTTTCTTTTAGTTATTATTCCTTTAATTTTTCCTTTTTATTTATTATTCCGCTCTGATAGAAAGTACGTTTGAGCGGAAATTTGTTGCAATTGATAATTAATTAATTAAGAAAAAAACTAATTCCGTCTCCTTAATATTGTTTATTTTGTGTATCATCTTCTTCACTCAAGGAAAACTTATTCTCAACTCAAAACATAAATTTACTTGAGACTTTACGCAATTCAACTAACTCTGTTCTCTAACTCAACTCCAAACTCAAACTGATTTTACTATTGAATTTTTTCTCTACTTATAGAACATTGTGTTCTAATTTACTGTAAATTATAATATGAACAAAACAAATTTTCTCAAAGTATTCCTTTAGTTTTTGTGACTTTTAAATTGAATAAAATTTGAACGAAAATCAAAGTGCTCTGTTTTGAAATAAAAAGGGGCAAGTTATTAAATGTGCTGTAACTGGCAATATTGTGAATGTTTATGAATGGTATGTATTAAGTCAGAATGTAATATATGTTAAAGGAAGTTTTTAAGGATGTATAAGGAGATTCAGTGTTAAATTTAATAAGGGTAGTATTCTGGAATACAACAAGATCTAAAGGGAAAACTAAAAAATATACCCTATCCTAACATCATTAATGCGATAAAAATACTGGAAGAATTATTACATAAATATGAAAAGACAGTTAAAGAAACGTTCAATCATTACAAACTAATTATTGCTCAAACATTATTAAGGGATACAGAAGACGAAAACGAACAAGTAAAAATAACCCAAGAAGTACATAACAGGGCCCACAGAGGATATCGGAACAATGCAACGGAAATTTTATTACAATACTACTGGTCAAAAATAAACAAAGGTTGTAAAAGTTACGCTACAAAATGCAAAATATGCCCCAAAACCAAATATGATAGGAAACCTAACAAACACCCCGTAGGAGAAACACCAATGCCAACCCAAATCGGGCAATACTTACAAATGGATGTCTTTCACTTAAATGACCAAATGTATATCAGCACAATCGACCGATATTCAAAGTACCTACACCTAAGGCACATACCAAACAAACTAAATATACCAACGGTCCTAAATGAAATACTTTCACAAATATTCAATTATAATGACCAACAATACGTGATGACCGATAATGAGTCAATTTTTTCAAGTCACCAAGCAGAAGCAATGTTTAATCGACATAATGTGATACATGTAAAAACACCCATCGATCACTCAACATCTAATAGCCAGGTCGAAAGAGCACACTCAAACATTCTCGAAATAGTACGAGCTCTTGCGAAACAAAACAATACAGAGTGTAAGGAAGAAATTTTTGAATCGGTAAAACAATATAACGCCACCATACATAGCGTTACAAACCTTAAACCAGAGGACGTATTTTATAATCGAAAACAGACGCCGACACTTAAAAACATTATAAAAAGTAAACAACAAAACCTATTAAACCATGTTAACAAAAATCGAGAGGCGAAAACATATAAACCTGATGACACAATTTTCTACAAGTCAAAGCGACGAAACAAGAACACGGACCGTTTCATCGAGGCGAAAGTAAAAGAAGATAAGGGTAACTACATAATTTCAACACGAGGCAAGAAAATCCATAAAAACAACATAAAACATACACAAACAGAAGAGGATAATTGTACAAATCCGTAATAGCCTTTTTTTGCAACTCTGCTGATAAGTATAATACTCGGCCTAAGCATATATGTAACTGTTGTAATGTACACGAAGGCGGCGGAAGAACTCAAAAGCGAGGACGCTTTAATCTAACGGAGGGTGGAGTTAAGGCCCCATTTATTCATATCTTTGTGGGACTATAGAACATATAGAATTATATAAAAATATGAATCACCCAAGCGGTGATCGTTTATTGACACCCAAAAGACGAATCGTCTAATTCCATACAACTTAACGAAAATGCATCACCATCCAAACTACTAAATGTCGCCTCGGATAATCCTAACGAATCGACACTCAGATAATGGTGGTAAAGCGATTCTACTTTCTTTTTCTGCTGGGATACTGAGCTGGTGAGATGGTTTTTTTTAAGTAACAGACTCCGCTTAGAGACACCGATCGGCATAGCAGCAATTTATAATACTAAAAATAAGTAGTCCTAAATTTAAGTTAAAGATAAAAAATAATAAAGTTATCTTTTTATTAAAAAACCCACAATCGGACTACTTAATTCGCGCGAGGTCACAATCGAGTGAAAGTTTCAACGTGTCGTTGGCTTGGAACAATGTTTAGCGATATTCAACCGTAATAATAAGGAATTTTTTCGTCGATTCATTTTCATTTTTGCAACATTTTTTATTTTCTTTTTATATTCTTAGTTTCTAAATTATATTCTACACCAAAAATGCTTAAATTCTAGCTTAATTATCTTATGTTATAACTTACTGGCCCTACGCAGACGCTGTAAGCTAAACATTACATAACTATTGTATAATTTGCCTGAAACATGGCTTCATCACTACACTCCAGAATCCAATCGTCAGTCAGCCGAGTGAACTGCACGCGATGAACCGAATCCAAAGCGTGGAAAGACGCAACACTCAGCTGGGAAGGTTATGGCATCAGTATTCTGGGATGCGTAAGGTATAATATTCATTGATTACCCTGAATAGGGCCAGATCATCAACAGTGATTACTACATAGCGTTGTTGGAGCGTTTGAAGGATGAAATCACGAAAAAACGGTCCCATTTGAAGAAAAAAACAAAGCTGTTTCATCAAGCCAATGCACCGTGTCACAAGTGAATGAAAACGATGGCAAAATTGCACAAATTACGCTACGAATTGCTTTCCCATCCACCCTATTCTCGAAAACCGCCCCCCAGTGACTTTTTCCTGTTTGCCGACTTCAAGAGAATGCTCGCTGGAAAGAAATTCAGCACTAATGAAGAAGTCATCGCTGAGACTGACGCCTATTTTGAGGCTAAAGAGAAATCGTACTATAAAGATCGAAGTCGAAAGTGTCATTTCATTTTAAAACATTTTTTTATTTTTCTTTTTATATTCTTAATTTCTAAATTAAAGGCTAGACAAAAAATGCTTAAATTCTAACTTAATTATCTTATATAATAACTTACTGGTCCTTCGCAGACGCTCTAAGCTAAACATTACTTAACATTTGTATAATTTGCCTTTCGGCGACAGAACTTTGTGGCAGTACTGATAATTAGTTGAAATACAAAGAAAAATTTGAAAAACTTTGTCAATTTTTATTGTTTTTTTTTTTTCTTAAAATTTAACTTACTTAACTTACCTCCTTTTTTTTTTTTTTTTTTTTTTTTTTTTTTTTTTTTTTTTTTTTTTTTTTTTTTTTTATGTAAAAGCACTTAACCTAACTTAACTTAAATCTTATACTACCCTAATTCTAGAAAAACTAAGTCTATGTAAGCTAGCTGATGATACTATGATTCTATACCGACTTTGGTATCCAGGTCTTTATATGCCATTCAACCACCAGAACTGTTGACGCTGTCTAATACTATCGTCCCGGTCTCTGTGGGAGATAGCCCTACTGAAGCGCAAGATCTCTTCTTCGGTGCGCGTGACTTCACGGTCGTAGCACAATCGCCCGTCTACGGATGATCTACTTACATGATAGATCAGCGGAATTGAAGTCGAAAGTATCGTAAAAATGGAATGCCCGCTATAATCATTGTACCGTCCTCGAAGGCGACTAACAGGTCAACTGAAAAGTCCCCTGACACATAGATGGCGGCACTAGAATTAAATCCATATGATTTTTAGTTAGCCCTAACCTTCAAATGACGCGTGTATAAATTTGACAGATGTCGGATCATTAGTTTGTGAATTATAGTATTTTGAGTGAAGCAACTTCTGTTATTGTGAAAAAAATGGATAAAAAGGAATTTCGCGTGTTGATAAAATATTGCTTTTTGAAGGGAAAAAATACAGTTGAAGCAAAAACTTGGCTTGATGACGAGTTTCCAGACGCCGCCCCAGGAAAATCAACCATCAAGGATTGGTATGCTAAGTTTAGACGTGGTGAAATGAGCACCGAAGACGGTGAACGCTGTGGACGCCCAAAAGAGGTTGTTACCGACGAAAACATTAGATAAATCCACAAAATGATTTTGAATGACCGTAAATTGAAATTGATGGAATAGCAGACACTCAGATATCAACTGAACATGTACATCATATCATTCACGAATATTTGGGTATGAGAAAGCTCTGTGCAAAGTGGGTGTCGCGCGAGTTCACTTTTGACCAAAAACAACGACGAGTTGATGATTCGGAGCAGTGTTTGGAGATGATCAAGCGTAATAAACCCGAGTATTTGCGTCGATATGTGACAATGGATGAAACATGGCTCCATCATTTCACTCCGAAGTCCAATCGACAGTCATCCGAGTGGACTGCACACGATGAACCCGCCCCAAAGCGTGGAAAAACGCAACAGTCGGCTGGCAAGGTTATGGCGTCTGTATTTTGGGATGCGCGCGGAATAATTTTCATTGACTATCTTGAAAAAGGAAGGACCATCAACAACCTCTATTACACAGCGTTATTGGGCCGTTTGAAGGACGAAATCGCCGAATAACGACCGCATTTGAAGAAAAAGAAAATGCTGCTTCACCAAGACAATGCACCGTGTCACAAGTCAGTGAAAACGATGGCAAAAATCCATGAATTGGGCTTCGGACCGCTTCCGCATCCACCGTATTCTCCAGATCTGGCCCCCAGCGACTATTTCCTGTTCTCAGAACTCAAAAGAATGCTCGCTGGGAGGAAATTTTCGTCGAATGAAGAGGTGATCGCCGAAACTGAGGCCTATTTTGAAGCAAAGGACAAATCGTACTACAAAAAAGGTATCGAAAAGTTGGAGGGTCGCTATAATCAGTGTATCACCCTCGAAGGGAATTATGTTGAATAAAAAAAACGAATTTTGCCAAAAAAATGTGTTTTACTATGGCAGGCCGGGGACTTTTCAATTGCCCTGTTATGTTGAATAATGAAATTGAGTTTTACAAAAAAATGTGTTTTACTATGTAGCATACGAACTTTTCAGTCGATCGGTTATGTGTATAATGTGAAAATGTTTTATGTTTTAAATTTATGTCTACTTGTTTTTTTTTTTGCTGGTTTTTCAGCCGGACCAATGCGGAGCCGTCGTCTTTTATTTGTTTCACTTTTATAAAAACTAAAACTATACTTCTGTTGATATAAAATCTTCCATTTTATAATAACAATTTAAAATTCGTTACCAAGTTGCAATAGCTACTCCAACGCAACTTACCAATTTAATTTTGCAACCAACAATTTCTCAGTGCTTACAAAAACATTCCTCGTTTTGTCTATTAATTTAATTTTCCCCAGACCGCACCAGATGGATGCCCCTGGCGCTAAAAAAGTTTAATTAAATTTTGCGCTTGAGTAACAAGAACAACACAAAATGTGTTTTTCTTTCAGACGTGTCCTCAGAACATGTCTGCGGGTTACACCATGTACATATACAAACCGAAAATCTTGCCTAATTGCTCGTTCGCGTTTTTATTGACTTTTGACAGCTAGCAAGTATCTTTTGCGCTAAAAGTATCGCTGATAATTTGGCATGCTACTTATCATCGTGTATTTGGTGAACTGCACTAGAGTTTCTAATGATGTTACATATATGTTATCAACTGAATTCAATGTGCCCTTAATTTGATTGCATTCAACTAGTCGCGTCTGAGAATATTTTACAGCGAGACTGGCTATAGTTTTGAGCTATCTATATAAATACGTCCATTTTCAATTCCATTCCTGAATGAGATTACTATAAGAGATACTCCTCATCGTAACATGACGAAGCCCCTGGCAATAGCTTGGAATACACCTCGTATTCGTGTTTAAATGGGGGGCGATTCCGTCCTGTTGATAGCTTCAGAAAATTTCTATCAACTTGTAATTAATAATTATATCTCATCGATGGAAATCAGATCGATAATGAGCTGTACTGTTGAGAATGGTATTGGTATTTTCCTGGACTAGCCCTTAGCGGTAATCAAAGCAGATCTCATTTTAATTTCAATTTTCAAATTAAGTTTATTTTTATGTCTTTGTTAAAAACTAAAAGACTGTTTTCTTATAGTAAAAATATTTGATGACTATCATAACTTTCGGCATAATTTCATTTTATTTATTTGCATGGGATGTAACCGTTTTCCTTGCTTGTATCTTTGTCGGTCTAATTTGCTGGCATCGTCTTTCGTCCTCGAGCTATAACGATGAACGTAAAAATGTTTATGATGTTTTGAACTGCTGCGCTTACTAAGAAATGGGCAGTAAACTTCACACAAATCCACACTGACGGATGCCAAAACACATGCCAGGAAAAAATAAAAAGAACAAGACTGGCAGTTTTCACCATATACTCAATATACCCACAATTCTGATTATATTTTTTGTAAGTTTTAGTGACTTACAATCCTATTAATAACTCCTACAAAGTACTCTAAGGAACCGCGTTTTTTATCACACACTTTTGAACACTAGTTCAAATTTAGTAAATTTAGAACCACCACAGTTCACTCTGCCATAAAGGCATAACACCATAAAGTCATACAATCAGTGACAATTTGAGTTTGGACAAATGAATTGGATTTATATCTCGGACTCTGCTTAGTTATGTGGAGCTTCTGTGGAATGATGCGAGTTTCCCAGTTTTTGCTAGAAACAATTAGCGTCCAGGTTGCTACATTTTCCACAATTTGGTTAAAACTGATAATTAACATCATTTCTTATATCATCATCATCATCGGCACGACAATCGGGATCCGGTCTTGGTCTTATTCAGCAAGTATCTGGTATATATCACTGGTATCCGGTCCTTATCCGAGACTTGTTAAATTGTCCATAATAATGTGTTTTTCCGGACAAGGTTACTAGCCTTGCGCCAACCTTTCTCAGGATGTCGCTGTAGTAGCTATCCAGGGGTGTCACGTCGAGACTGCATGTCAGCTAGAATTGAACAGGGACATGGATGGTCCTGGCCTTCGCCAGGTTGAAACCAGAGAGTTTACCCTATGTTCTATGTATGTTCGCTCCCATCCCCCTAATTTCTTATATATGCGCCATTATTTTTGAAAGTGGTGTAAGTTCATTTTCCACGTATCGAAATATTTAAGAATTTTCGTTTGCATTAATTTAAAAATAATGGGAAACGTTATTACAATTATTATTGCAAAGTTTAAGTTTAACTTTAGTGAGGGCAGAACCCTCATTTATTTAGCTTAATGCAAGCTTAAATTAATATAAAAACCTTACAGACTATCTTAAATCTAGAGTAAGAAGGAGAAAAAAAAACAGGAAGGTGAAGATGACTGGGCGATAGGGGAGGTAGGAGGCCAGGGAAGAGCGAGTGTATGTGGGGGTGGTAAATTCGGCATTTGTGAGACAGTGATACTGAAAGGCATGTCCACTTACTGGTACGAGGGCGGGGTTGGTGAGCTGGGGGGAGAGGTTGAAATTGTGGGTGGGGCTGGGAAGGTTTAGGGGAGAACTATTTTGAGGGTAGGAGACGAGAGGTAGGATTGCAGGGTAGAGGGGATTATTGGAGGGAAGGGGTGGGGTTAGGACGGGTTTCTTCTGAGAGGTCGTTTGAGAGAAGTGTAGGGGTTTCTCTATCCTATAGGAGAAACAGCCCCCAATTCCAACCACTATACCTACCCATTTCCTTGATAAGTTATTTACCTGTAAAACATGTCAAAGGGACGCATAGCTAAACTCATTATTCTATGCAGATAATGCATAATTGAGTTTAGCTACAATCAACGACATACGGCAACACTATTGCGCTAACCATGGGATTTCCACCGGAAATTCCATTCGTATTGGTTAGCAACAACCAAGTCAAACCAAGCGACGCGGTTGCGTCACAGTCCATAGGCTTGGGTATTTATCGAACATTCCACAGAATGGTATTATATCCCCAGCCGATGCGGCGTCCTATTGACTTTTCCCAGATCACCCATTCGCTTGGGATCAATGATCTCTTTTTGCTGGTGAATAACCTTAGCTAGGTTTTCCTCTCTCTCGTATTTCTGTCTTGCTATAGTGCGTTGACCTAAGAGAATATCACTAGGTCAGTAGACCAGCCGTATACACGGCATTGACGCACACACACCTAGCCAGATCAACCCTGGGTTATCGTGCTTTCCCTTTTGATTTCTCCATTCTGGCTACGCCCATCGACGTGGAACGAATACACAAGTACGTTTCGACCTGGATGAGTGTGGTGAGTTGGGGAACACACAAGAGAGCATGAATGACCATTGGCAGATCAATGTGTAAAAAGCAGAAATTACGATTTCCACCCTAATTTAGTTAGTCGCTATTTAACCGTCATTGTGGTCAGTCTCGCTGGCGTTAAGAGTCGCTATCCAACCACTATAGAGGTTAGTTCCGCCGTACATCGAAGTCGAGTCGCTCGGTTTTCTTTTATTTTATACTTTTCATATATACATAAGGAGGATAGTGCTTAAGGATAGTAATAGTGATATTTTCAAGACATACGTTGTTTCCGTACTTAATGAAGCAGAACGTGAGATAGAATCTGCATGATAAGAAAACTAATATTACAAGAAAACCTCATGTACTAAAGAAGAAGTGAACTTTCTTAATTTCAATTTGCACGTGCTTTTATAGAATAAATCAAACAAAAAAACTACACCAGTGTGTTTTCAATTGTTCCTGTCTTCCTGGGTGAACTATTTTCATCACTGCAACAGTGTTGTGGGATTAAGTGAATCCTATGCCATACGTTGGCATCTATACTTCAACCCCCACAGAAGGAGTGGAGAGGTTGAAATCGAAGGAGGTGGGGAAAGAGTAGGCCTGTCGTAGCATACCCGAGATGGGTTCGTTAGCGCCGTAAGAAGTGTGATGAGCGGGCACGTAAAACAGTCGAGAGTTCCGCACATTACGCGGGTTTGTATGAAATGTTAAAGTGGAGAGCAAACTTGGGCAATTGATTGAGCCCGACAGAAGGCGATGGACAAAGATGATGTTGGCATGGATTATGCGCTCCTCAAGTGTGTTGAGATTGATTAGAAGGAGTCGGCCTATGTATGGTGGTACAGTGAGCGGGTTTTCCCAGTTGAGTCCACGGACGGCAAAGCGCAAGAAACGACGTTGAACGCCCTTGATCCTACGAATGCGAGACAATTGAAACGGGGACCAGACCTGACTAGCATATTCGAGTAGTGGCCGGACAAAAGTTATGTAGAGTGATCGGGTGACGTAGGGGTTTAGGAATTCTTTCGACCAGCGTTTTATAAAGCCAAGGGGGGCGTTGGCCTTAAGGATTATGTCATCGATATGTGCGGTAAATCTAAGCTCCTTGTCGCATAGGACGCCCAGGTCGCAAATCGATTCAACCGATGTTATCGGTTGGTACAGCAAGAAATAGGAACGTGGCCGGGTGGGGGAGCGCTTCCGAGAGAAGTTGATTGTGTGACATTTGGCGATATTCAATTCTAGGCAATTATTTTGGCACTAAATCGAAAAGCTGTCAAGATCCGATTGGAGAAGTGAGGAGTCTAGGGGAGAGCGGATTGTTTTGAAAATTTTAGTATCATCCGCGTAAAGCGAGATGAGGGAGTGATTGATGCAAGAGCCTATGCCATTTATGGTTAGGATATATATAGTTCCTCGATAGTATAGTGGTTAGTATACCCGCCTGTCACGCGGGAGACCGGGGTTCGATGGGGTTGGAAGAAAAGGATCGGAGAGGGTGGATCTAAATCGCACGCGGCAGGTTCTAGAATTAAGATAGGATGAGATCCACTTAATCAACAGAGATTCAAAACCGAGGGAAGATAATTTAAAGAGAATGAGGTTATGAGAGATTTTGTCGAAGGCCTTGTTAAAGTCGGTAGTGACTACATCGACCTCATCGCCGTTTTCTAGGGCAAGGAGTGTGTGGGATGTGAATTCGACAAGGTTGGTAGCAGTGGACCTGCGGGAGAGGAAGCCGTGCTGGTTGGGAGAGATAATGGGTGTGCAGCGAAAACATAACGCATCATATAGAGGGCCTTCGAACAGTTTAGGAATGTGCGAAAGCTTAGCAATGGGACTATAATTGGATATATCGTTTTTTGGCCCCCTTTTATGTATGGGGGTTATGTAAGAGGATTGCCAAATGTCGGGGAATAGACCTTGTGCAAGGGATAGATGGAAGATTGAAGCGAGCGGGAAAGAGAGAGAAGAGGAGCATTTTTTTTTAAGAAGATAGATGGGAGTCCGTCTGGGCCGGGACTGAAATCGTCTTTCAGTTGTTCAAGTTTTTCAATAACTTGGTGTTGTTGAATGTGTAGAGGGATGAGTGGGCCGAGGGAGAATTCCGACATGCCAATAAAGTAGGAGGGGTTAAGCTCGAACGAGTCGTCCGTGAAGGATAGTTTGAAGAAGGACGCGAGAAGATTGGCCATGGTGTGGGGGTCAGTTGTAGTAGTTGAGCCGTAGAAAGGGGAGGTGGGATGGGCATCAGATTTCCGTTTGTAGGAAGAAAGATTTGGAGTCATTGATCAGGTAGAGTTGAGCTTTGGCAAGGTAATTGTGGTAGAGGGAGCTATAAAGCTCGGTGAATTGATAAAAGTAACCGAGATAGTTGGAGTAGTCCAGGGGAGAACGCGTATTTAAAAAAGTGTTCCACAACTTATTCCTCTTGTTACGAAGTGTGCGTAGTCTGCGGTTATACCAAGGGGGCGATGAGAATGATAACCTATGTCGGGTATATCGGACATATAGGGATATGGTTGTAGATTACTGTGTGGAGCGAGGCTGTAGCGACCTCTACACATATATCGTTTAAGCGGAGTGTGATATTGCTGAGGTACTCATTTATGAGGCGGAAATTGGCTTTTCGGAAGTTGAAAGAATATTGGCGTGGTGGGGGGGTGCTGTGGGGTGAGTAGTTGTGGTATAGGGATAGGAGAAGCGGGGGGTGGTGGTTGTCAATAGTTGAGAGGGTGTGGGGGGCTAGAGACAACTGAGGAATTAAATGGGTCTGTCGTGAACAGAAGGTCAAGTTGTCTGCCCAGATGATTTAGGACATTGTTTACTTGGCAAAGGCTAGAGTCGGTGAGGCTGTCTATAAAGAGACACTCTTTGGTAGTAGTGGAGCTTGAGATGTAGTGGGACTTATCGTCAGACAGCGTCCATTGGAGATGGGGGAGGTTAAAATCGCCAAGGACTACAATGTTGTCTTGGGAAGAACTCAGCTCAGTTAAGCGGTCGATTGCAGCAATAGCGACTTCGTATGACTCGATAGCTTGCGACGGCGGTATGTAGAAGCATATAATGTACAAGGACTTTAAGCAATGTTCAAGTTTTATAGCGACATAGTCGGGGTTGGGAGAAGAAGAGAAGGTGATAAGAGAAGATGTTAATCAGTTTTGGGTGGCAAGCAGCACGCCTCGGCAGGGGGTATCAGAACAGGAATGATGGACATCGTCGTCGCGAAAAACTGTTAAAGGGTGGGGGGGGGGGGGGGGGGGGGCAGTTATAGGCTGTTGATACTAGGGGTGAGGTTAGTTTCGGTCAGGGCGTATATATCATAGGGAGAGGAGTGGGTATTTTGTAAAATCGACTGGGTTTTGGACCGAAGTCCTCTGACATTCTGTTAGTAAATGGTTACGAGAAGAGTATTGGGAGATCCCACAGAGAGTGGGGTGGGCAGCCGAAAAAATGTATTTTTAGTGGGTTCGCTGCGTGGGCGACCAGATGCCATTTTCGTGCAAATGTATTGTTGAAGAGCCGAGATGTCTCTTGTTACTTTGAGAGGAGGAATATTGAAATTTTCATGGAAATTTATGTACAGATTACGAAGGGTAGGGAAATCTGTGGGGAGACCTTCCTGTTGAATGGGGATCTTAACGCTCGTTTTCGTTTTGCCTTCATAGCAGAATGTATCAGATTTACCATGAAGATAAGCTAAACAAACGGCCTTTGAGCTCCAAGTGGGCTTATACCACTTTCAATAATAAACGAAACCAGTTATGGTTTTTTTACGCTAAAAATGTTGCTTATTTTGAACACGAAATTCACTCTTTTTCATTTTCGTTAAAATTCATGAAGTTGTCTGCTTTGAAGGGCTGTCAAACACAAACTAAATGACGCAGCTTGTGCAAACTTTGATAGTAGTCTATTTGTACATTGCAGGCGACGGGAGCGGTGCATTTAAAATTACTGTGCGGGAAGTTCAAAAAGACACTGGCTTATCAAACTGCCTTCATACCTATAGCGAAAACTTGGTTCTGGAGTTCCAAATTTTGGATTTTGATTTGAGTTATTTTGGCGATTATTTAGGATGTGTCCGTACCAAATATGTGGCTGGAAAGCTTCATAAATTCTCCGATGATTTCGATGCGAGTGATATTTGTTTTTTTTTGGGATTTGGGTATATGGGTTTGAGACATGCTTGGGATGTGTTCGTAACAGGCCAACGTAGCTTATACCAGGCCCTATGATGCACGTTATGTTAGCCGCCGATTTTACCTGTAGGGTCTGAGAGAGCATTTTCTCTCTCATTTGCTGAGCCATTTCAGTATGCTTGTTAGTTAAAGCTTTGAATCTGGGGCAGTCAGTATAATTAGCTGCGAGCCTTGTTTGGTTGCAGTTATGGCAGTAGCCTTGGCTATCGTCTTCCCTAGTTATCTGGCATCCCGCCATGTGAGAAATCGCATTTCACGCATTTGTATGCGCGCATGCAATTTTTGGCAGTGTGTCCAAAGAATTAGCATTTTCTGCATTGAATTTTTTTTAATTTTTTTTTTCCATTAACGCGCGCACAAAAGGGGGTTTTGAAGTATCCTTAAATGTTAGACCACAGTGCGAGAGGATGGAGAGGAAGCGGATATGGAAAGGAGGTGTCGATGTATATTGGTCTTGAATGTCTGCACATCACAACGACCAGGAAACATATGATCAGGTAGAACATTCCACATTCGTGTGGTTCGACTAAAGAATGACTATGTTTATTTGATCTCTTGAAGTCCGCTTTCAACGTGAACTGATGTGCGTTTACAGGTTTACGGGTATCGCAGGAAAATGTCTGAAGGGGCGGAACACATTCAGCGAGTTCAGTTGAGCAACGACCGTGATAGTACCTATAGAAAAGAGATAGGCATGATACGTTGCGCCTGTGTTTTAACGACGGAATTGAACGACTTACGGCTGAGTCCCCAATAAGTTTCACTGCTCGTTTTTCCATCCTGTCGAGCACGGGTAGTTCAGTTTTGGATGCACCTGACCAAATATGGCAGTTGAACTCCATTTTTGGACGAATATACGCCCTGTAAATAGTGGCCAGATTGGATGGAGTGAAGTATCTTTTGCATCTCTTAAGGAACCCCATACATTTGACTGCACTTTTCGCATCTTCAAATATGTGGTCATTCCAATTACAAGTCGAATTAATACGAGTACCGAGGATTGATAGTTCCTTGGCTTCGTCGATGCAAGTGCCGCTCTTCGACGGTATATTTACTTTGGGGTTCACCTTTGACGACAAGAGACAGTACTGAGTTCTTAAGGCATTGAATTCTACCCGGTTAGATAATCCCCACTGATATATGTATCTTGTTGAGGTCTGAATTCAATGTACCAAGCATAGGTTGCTGGTTGGTAGTGACATTCGAAGAGTTTGGACGGGTGTGTTTGATTGATTGATTGATTGAAGGCGGAACCCCAATTTTTATTTAGCTTAATGCAAGCTTAAAATTAACTTAACATAAAACCTTACAGACTGTCTTAAAATCTAGAGTAGTGGTTAAGACCTTAATCAATTATTCTATCGAAAACAAAAGGAGAAGAAAATCAGGAAGTTGAAGATTACTGGCGATAGGGGAGGTAGGAGACCAGGGAAGAGCGAGTGTATGTGGGGGTGGTAAACGCGGCCTTTGTGCGACAGTGGAGAGCATGTGTACGGACTGATACAGGGGCGGTGGTTAGTGAGCGGGGGGGGGGGGGGGGGGGGGGGGGGCTGCAAAATGTGCAGCAAGTAGATTCGGTTTCTCTATTGCACTCGTGACTGGTCTATCATCGACTATAAGCGATGGAATGGATGAAGAGACTGAGTTTTGAATGTTTTTCACGAATGCCCAGCAGCTTCTACTACCTGTGGAAGAGTATAGTAGTTTTTGTCTTACTCTCTGGTCACATGCCGCGTTGAATATACGCATTGCAGTCATTTCTAGCTCTCTTAAATCTTTTCCGGTTTTCTTCAGTATTGTTTGATTTTCGAGTACCTGGCTGACTTTCAAACAGACAACTTGTCTTACAGTTTTGCTCGTGCTATTTTTCTTTTCAACCGTGTTTTCTTTGCCTCGTTTTTTGAAATTTGAACAAGTGTTAAAACCGTTAAGTTATGGCCCCTGGGCCACGTGTGTTAAACAAAATTAAGCGCAAACGGTTGCGTTACGACCCCGTTATTGGAGGCCAAACTCCTCCCGATAAACTTTCAAAAGTGAACAATAAAGTCCTAGCAAAATCTAAAATGTGTTCAAACACTAACTTTTTTCAACCACTTCAAAGTCTGATGGGAGACTCTCCTGAAATGGATCCGACCAATGACGAACAGTGCGCAGAACTTCCTAAAGAAACGGTTCCGCCAATTGTGGTATTAAAAACTAGTGCTAAAGTGTGTGATATTTTGAGCCACTTTAAGATAGACAAATTCTTAATCAAAAACATGTCGCTTGGGCAAAAAATATGTGCCCCAACAATGGACATATACAACAAAATCAGAACCGAACTCTTACGGTTAAAATGTGAGTTCTTCACCCACTCGCGAAAGGAAAATCGTCCATTAAAGGTAGTGTTATCTGGACTAGACCTGATAAGCAACGATATAGTGAAAAACGAACTAATTGCACTCGGGATTAAGTGCCTAGATGTTAAAACCATCACAATAAATTCGTCAACAAAAGCCCTGTATAAACACTACTTGTACATCGTCTACATTCAACGCGGTACTGTTAAATTAAACGAACTAAAACGGAACTACTCAACCTTGTTCAAAACCATCGTTCGCTGGGACTTTAAAAAACATAATCCAGGTAAGGTCACACAATGTCCCAATTGCCAGCTTTACGGTCACGGCTCGATGCATTGTCACATAAATAGCTTCTGTGCAATATGTTCGGGAAACCATAAAACATCCGACTGCAAAACGAATGAGGTCATCAAGTGTGCAAATTGTAGTGGGCCACATAAATCCACCGATCCTGAATGTTTAAGCCGAAAGCAGTACAGTGCCCGACCGATTATCCATTGATAATTTTCCTCCACTACCCCGATCTGTGCGTCAACCTTCACTTCCTTCATCCACCTGGGCTTCTGGCCTCCATCAAACCCAGCAACCTTCCAACAGTGATACGACACACACGAAGAAAAATCCGTCAGAAACTTTAACTAATGATAACCTGTTCTCATTTAGCGAGATAAACTCTCTTTTTAATGAAGTTGTAACCAAGCTTAGTGCTTGTCAAACTAAAGCTGACCAATTTAACGTCATTACTTCATTAGCTATTAAGTACATATACTCGGAAAAAACATGTTAAGAAACTCTCTTAACATCATAACTTGGAATGCGAGAAGCATCAAAAACAAAAAGCATGAATTTTTTAGTTTCTTGATAAATTTTAATATTGACATTGCATTTGTTTCAGAAACCTGGCTCAAACAAGACATTTCTTTCTCACATCAAATCTACATTTGTTATCGCCTAGACAGGGTACATGCTAGTGGTCGAGGTGTCGCCATTGTTGTGAAAAAATGTATAGAACATTCCTTGCGTCCTTCATTGCACCTTAAGTTAATTGAGGAAATTAGTATAGATGTAACATTAAGTGACAACTCCAAGGTGAGTCTTTTTTCGGTCTATTTCCCTGGAGGAAATAGAAACATTGAGAAATCTACTTACTTTAAGCGGGATCTGCAAAAATTGTACAGAGTCAACACTCGAAACAAGGCAATTATTGGTGGTGATCTAAACTGCAGACATCAGTCGTGGAATTGTCTTAGGGCAAACAGCTGGGGTAACATTTTACTAGATGTTGCTGAATCCAGCCCAAGTTTTTCCATACTTTATCCACTTCTCCCCACCTATATCCCAGCGAGTGCTAACAAGAACCCCTCAACTCTTGATCTATATATCACTAAAATTCCAAATTACTGCACAGTACCATTAACTCTAAATGCGTTAAGTTCAGACCACCTTACGATCAGCCTCACAGTGAATAATACAGTAGTTGTAAATCGTACCAGTTTATACCACAACTATTCCGCCGCCAACTGGAATTGTTATAAATCATATATAAACATGAACTTGGTTCTAGATGATACCAGCCTAAATTCTATAACCTGCAGCGACCACATTGATATCCTATTATAACAATTTTGTTTCTGTTATCAATAGAGCGGCCGATCTTGCGATACCTAAATGTTCCACTGCTCCAGTTGATAAGGCACCGCTTCCTGAAAATATCTTACATCTGATTAGGCTACGAAACTCTGAAAGAAGAAAATGGCTGCGTTATAGAATCGATTGTTTTCTAGTTAATGTTTAAGTCTTAAATAATATCATTAAAAACGAAATCTCAACATATAGGAACAAGTGTTGGAATAAACACCTTTCCTCTCTTGACAAAGCAAGCAAACCGTTCTGGAAAATATCAAAAATTATGAAAAAGAGAGGGTCAAGTATTCCTCCGTTTAAAGTTCACGACAAGTTGTTTATTTCTTCAGTGGAGAAATCGACGCGTATACTGAAGCTGAAGTTGCTAACACTATCCATGTACTTTCTCAAACACCAGCTGAAAGTACTTACGCAACTAATATCAGCAAAGTTAAAGAATTGATAAAAAAATCGAAATCTAAAAAGGCTGCGGGTCTCGATAATATTAACAACAAATTAATCAAAGCACTTCCACCTGCTGCAAGTAACTATTTAACGTTCATTTTCAACGCTTGTCTTCAGAATTGTCATTTTCCGGACTGTGAATAATGGAAAACAGCAAAAGTAATACCTATCCCGAAACCCGGCAAACCGAAGAACAGCCCCGAAAGCTACAGACCTATTAGTCTACTTAGCTGTCTAAGTAAGCTCTTAGAAAAAATCATTAAGGAAAGGATTGATCGTTTTGTGGAAGACAATAACATCTTACCAAACTTTCAGTTCGGTTTCCGTAGTGGTCACAGCACAATCCACCAAGTCTTGCGCATTAAAAACCACATAGCTGGTAAATTCATCGACAAGGAGTCAACGGGACTGGTTCTTCTAGACATCGAAAAAGCCTTTGATACGGTATGGCACGATGCCTTGATTTATAAGCTACTGAAGCTTAAGCTGCCAATGCCGCTTATCAAAATCATCCAGAGCTTTCTTCGTTCGAGAAAATATGTTGTGAGTATAGAAACCGACATATCCTCTACTCACCAAATCCACTATGGTGTACCCCAAAGCTCGGTCCTTGGTCCCATATTATTCACATTGTTTGTCGCAGATTTACCATGTCTAGGTGAAAGCATTCAGGTAGCTATGTTTGCCGATGATACGGCCATTTTCTCTTCGGGTGCCTTATTCACTAATGTCTACAACTCTTTGCAAGCAGCTCTTGACAAGCTAGCAGTATATTACAGGAAATGGGAAATAAAAATAAATGGTAATAAAACACAAGCTGTCTGGTTTTCGAGATGTAGGAAACACTGCTACCTACCAAATGGCACTAAACTCAGTATGTTTGCAGTTGATATTGATTGGTCCGAAGACTGTAGATATCTAGGTATTATTCTAGATAAAAAACTCATCTTTCAAAAACACATCACTACCACAATTGACAAAATAAACAAAGTCGTAAGAGTTATGTATCCATTAGTGTGTAGAAAATCAAAGCTTAGCAACGAAAATAAAATTATAATATTTAAAACCATTTTTCAAGCTATACTCCTGTACGGGGCCCCTGTATGGTGTAATTGTGCTCGCACACACAAAATAAAATTGCAAAGGTGTCAAAATAAAATATTGAAAATGTTGCTGAATTTGCCATGGCATTATTCGACACATGAACTACATGAAAACGCTAACGTTAAACCGGTAGAGTTCCTTATTGACAAAATCAATCGAAACTTCTTCGCCAATTGTTCTTTTTCTGACAATGTTTTCGTTTCCCGTCTTGCGTTATCCTAAATCACTACATATGTACTCAGTCTATGAAAATTATATCGAGGTCATTACTATATAAAATAACCGGAAGCTCGTGCAATATTAGTCTTAAGATTCAAATAAGGGTTTTTTCTTGTAGTTTTCCCTTAATTTATTATTTGTTATTCATTAAAATTGTGCTATTGTCGTTATATAGATTTAAGATTATAGTTGTAAAGGAATTGCTATCCTAAATCTCTTAAGTACTAGTTGTAAAATATACCATAAATGTAATTATCTACCAAATAAAAAAATTGAATTGAAATTGTTTGATTTATACAACCGGAAGCTCAACTCTTTAGCCCCAATGGCATCTTTGAGTCCGGAATCGAACCACATATTTCTCTCGGGTTTGATACCCACGAAATGACCATGAAGAATCATATCAAATAAATCAATTGCCCATGTCACAATTAGTAAGTTTCACGTAATCAACATTCGTTGCCGACAATAATTCAAGGTCGATTCTTTTCATTGAGTAAAAGAAATGAAATGAATGGCGTTACTCCCATCAATCACATTACATGGCGGTCCTGCTTCATCACATTACAGTGGAATAAAAGTCCGCATGCCGATTAGAATCGTGTCTGTCAATGTGTCCGCTATAGAGTCAACATCGTTACTGAAGAAAAATAACGACCTATTTAACCTCCCAAAAAAGCCGTTCAAACCTTCCCAGTTGGCTTTCTCGTAGAACCATACTGTTCCTTTGGAAGCTTTCCCATTAACGTTGCTGTTGGTTAGAGGAAATTTAGATGACCACCACACAGTGGTCTGAAGTGCCCATGGGCGTAGAAACTTCAATTGTGTATTTGTTTGGGTGGGAGGTGAGAAACAGGTCCAGTGTGTTGGCGAAATGACCTTATATATCTGGTACCTGTGTTGGCTTATTGACAAGTTGAGTTAAACTGTTTGAATCAACAAAAAGCTGGACATATTGACCTTCAAATGTTGTGTGTCCGGAGTGACGAAGCCATTGAGAGTTATGCACATTAAAATCATCCGCAATAACGATTTCAGTGAGCGGATATAGGGTCAAGATCCTATCGATAGAATCAAACAGAGCATCAAATTCGTTAAAGGATGGCTTCTGTAAAGAAAGCAGTAATGTATGATATGCTTACGAACGTGAAATTTTAGCCAAGAGAAATTAAATTCTGGGTTGGAACAGAGCTCATGGTGTGGCCCTCTTCCTCTTTCAGAGGAAAGAGTGACTTTGCACGTCGTTGTGGTAGAGAATCTTATTCATTATGTTACGCGCTGGGGCGTAAGTTCAATTCAGGTCTTTCTCTGTTAAAAGGCTCATTGATTTCAAGAGATACAAGATGTGCGGAGAATGGAGAGGAGTTGCATAACGTAGTGTCAATACGGCATGGATGCAGCTGGGAAGCAATGGTATCCAATTTAATAGTGGCAAATCGTCAATTGCCTGGTAATGTGACACATTTTTTTCTTGTTACTTGTGATTTATTTTAATTGTAGTTCTTTTTTTTATATAATCTTTTTATCTGTTATTGTGCGTAGTTTTCATTTCCTTAATTTTTCGCAATATGTTACGGGTGACGTTATTAGGGTCTTTAAAAGCCACAAACTGAGTCGTCTAAGTCTTTCCTCTTTTTCACTAAAACTCAGATCATCGCCAGAGTTGAGCCTATGTCCCCTCAGTAAAGAATTATTTTGATATGTGTACATATCCTGTACGTTAGTGCCATTACTGAGGCATTTTTCTTTTCTCAACATTGATTCTATGAGACAACAAATCGTTTTCTCTGCAAAAAAGTTTTTCGCACCAAAGGTCGTACTACATACATGAGAGGGTAACCTACAAAACTAGCGGAACGTCACGCATTTACATGCGACCGGGCACATTTACGAAATTGCTTAGGTGACTTTCCCGACACGATCCTAGCAAATTTCTTCGAACTATTTTGAATCGTATTTGTCTTAAATGTTTTGTTCTGTTCGGTCACTTGTCTTTCTGCATATTTCTACAGACAAACCCACCTCTCTTAGACAGAGTAAATTCTCGTTTAATTGGCTCATTGAATATATTTATTTTGGGCCGCAATTGTCGCTGGCAAATCCGTGTTGTGATCCAAAAATAACACTCACTGTTCGTTGGTGATTAATTGTCATTGGCTGACCCTAAAAGCAACATGGGGCTTTGCTCTCCGAAGAATTTAGTTAATAACGAAAACCAGAACTTCTTGTCGTCTTTGTTAATCCTTGTTAACAATCTGCAGACCAGGACGAATGACATCGTTTCTTCTCAAGACAAACGCTACAACAAGGGTACAAAACATGTGCGTCAACACTTACTTTCGAAATCTTGACTCAGAGGTCGTTTATACCTACCCAACACTTAAGGTTTTTGACAAGGACTTAAGCTTTTTTATTTCACGACCAATTCCTCAGTGTACTTCCCCCCCCCCCCCCCCCCCCCCCCCCCCCCCCCCCCCCCCCACCATGTTAGGTGAAATAAAAAATCGCGTTTATTTATCTCAAGGGACCTATCGTTCGCTCTGTTCTCCGCTCCCCTCGCTAATTTTATTAAGTGATTTGTGGTAAATGTAATCACGATCCGGAAACTGTCATGATTTACTAGCAAGGAAGTTGTTATTGTTTTTCCTAGTGCTGCTGCTTCCCCGTGTTCGATTCTTGCTTTGACACCTGTTAACAAGACACCCTAATACAAAATCAACTAAATTGAAGGTTAGGAAATATGAGGAGTAAGCAGTGTTAGACATCATGATTCTATTCATAAGGGGTGGAGGGTTACAGCGAGAATAAGGCGCTTGGATGCTGAAGATATTAATGGCAGTCGTTTGAGAAGGAGTCGTTGCGGAAAATATGACCATAAAAAACTACCCTTCGTTGTGCGTTGTGTTTTAAATACAAAACGGCGCAGAATGCAGTGAATTTTCCTTTCCACTTTAGGGGATGGATTACCATTAACAGTGTTATCATAAAATTAGTTTTTTTACCAACCGAGTCATCTCAGACCAAGACGGTGGCACCGTCAGCAGTTCGCCTGTGTTAGCTACTGCTTTTCACGAGACGCCAAATTATATGAGGTGGTGTTTTATATAGGTTCTTCATTTTTTTAATATATTCTTGGGGTTTGGAAGTTTTTAAACGGAATGTGTTTAACCTTTATTGCCGTAAATATGGGGTAAGGTGCATGTACTTAATTTTGAACGTGTTAAATGAGAGAGCGTAAAGTCTACCGAAAAATTAATTGATCATTGCCGTTTTTCTTTTCTTCACTTATCCTTGTCCAAACATTTTTTTGAAGCTTCATCGTAAGTGCTTAAAATTTTTGATATATTTAATAGTCCAACTCTTGATTTATGGCTTTTTTATGGTTTTAGTGGTTAATGTCCTTTTATTTCTATGTAGATATAAATTGTATTCAATAGTCCAACTCTTGATTTATGGCTTTTGGGGCTTCGAGACTTTGTTTTATGTTTTTAGTAGTTAATGTCCTTTGATTTTAATGTAGATATAGATTGTATTCCACAAAATAGACCCACAGTCATTGCAAATTTAGATATGTCTTATACTTGTCGAAAATCAACAGATATAGGTTACGGATGGAAAAGTATCACAACATAGTGTCTTCTATTAACATATCATTTTTATTTCATGCGTAATGTTTTTTTTTAAATACTAAAACTCTTCGCCCCTTGCGAGTTTTTGTTCGTCAACCCCAATATCTTTTTATCGAAAATCTCATATTTCTTTCATTTTTGATTATCCTGATTTCTAAAGTAAACTCTTCACTGAAGTTAATTAATAGAGGTCGCAATGGACCTTCACTCACTCTTCTATTTTGCTGCATCAGGTCCGATACATTCTCCATTGTTACCGCTTAATTGACTGTCACTATTTAATTTTAAACCTCCGCACCAACTACAGAAACAAGCAAACATTTCAATAAATATATATAGGAAGAGAGTGGATGAGAGTACAGAGCCTTGGGAAACACCTGTATTAATTTGATGAGAGGCAAATCCCAAATAGTTGCAAGTCGGCAAACATTCAGCTAATTCCCAGAAAGCGCAACAAATCAACCCCCACTTCTTATCGTCCTATAGCACTAACTTCTGTTCTCTCGAAGGTAATGGAATCACTGATTAACCGTCAACTTTCGAAATATCTGGAGTCAAATGACCGCCTCAATGACCGCCAATATGGCTTTCGTAGCATAAGGTCAACAAGAGTTCTGATGACGTACCTTACCAAAGTTGCATTCCTATGGAATGGAAAATTCCCTGATCCAATAGATAAGAGACTATCTTTCTGGCCGTTCAATCCAAGTGGTTCTTGACGGTGTCAAATCTGCCTTAATGCAGGTGTTCCCCAAGGTTCTGTACTCTCACACACTCTCTTCCTCATCTTTATAAATGATCTCTTGTCAATTACCCACAACCCAATCCACCCATTTGCCGATGATAGCACATTGAATTTCTCATACTAATATGAACACTCCCTACCAAATTCTTCGAACGCCAATACCAATCAGCAGCTTATGCTTAATACACTGAATTCCGACCTCAACAAGATATATCAATGGGGATTATCTAACCGTAGAGTAGAGTTCAGTGCCTTAAAAATTCAGTGCTGTCTCCTGTCGTCAAAGGTGAACCCCAAAGTATATATACTGTCGATGAATGGCACTTCCATCGACGAAGCCAAGGAACTATCAATCATCGGCACTCGAATTAATTCGACTCTTAATTGGAATGACCACATTTTTGAAGCTGCGAAAATTGCGGCCAAATGCATGAGATTCCTTAAGAGATGCAAAAGATACTTCACTCCATCCAATCTGGCCACTATTTATAAGACGTGTCATCATCATCACCATCGGCACCACAACCGGGAACCAGTCTTGGCCTTATTTAGCAAGTCCTGAGGCTTGTTAAATTTTTCATAATGATTTGTTTTTTTTTTTCGGGCAAGGTCATTAGTCTTGCGCCAGGATATATAAGACGTGTATTCGTCCCAAAATGGAGTTCAACTCCCACATTTGGTCAGGCGCATCGAAAACTGCACTACACGTGCTCGATAGGATGCAAATACGAGCCGGGAAACTTATTAGGGACATAGCTGTGAGTCAATCAATTCTGTCGGTAGAATATAGGCCGAATTATCATGCCTATCTCTTTTCTACAGGTATTATCACGGTCATTGGTCAACAGAACTTGCTGAATGTGTTCCGCCTCCTCAGACATTTTCCAGCGATACCCGTCAATCTGAGGCTGCGCATTAGTTCAAGTTGAAAGTCAACTTCACGCGCACAAACAAACGTAGAGAGTCATCAGAGATATGTATTTTTTATTATTATTTATTAGCCTGTAGGAACCTGGAAGTTCATGACCTCACCGACTCGGCTCCGCCATTGTTCCCTGTCCTATGCGCTCTCCTTCCACGTTCGACCACCCGATCCGATCTCCTCGAGGTCCAATCTAACATTGTCCTCCCATCTCCGTCGCGGCCGTGCTGTCGGTCTCTTTCCCGTTGGTTTACCATCAAGAATTCTATGTACGGTCCGATCATCGCCCATTTACGCTAAGTGTCCGGCCCATCTTAATCATCGCGACTTGAATACACTCACTATTGTAGCTTTGCGGTATAGCTCTTCCAATCATGGTGTGGAGTTTCCTCCATTGTCCTGACTCCCCGTCATATTTACCGCCAAATATACCTCTTAAAACTTTATTCTCGAATACGCGGAATTTGTTCTCTTCCCGTTTTGTGAGAGCCCATGTTTCGCATCCGTATAGATCAATCGGCATGATTATCAATCTAAAGACACGGAGCTTTATGTTACGCGATAGCAGTTTGGATTTCAACAGTTTACTGGCTGCATGCCAACTAGCGTTGCTGGAGTGTAGTCTTTCGTTAATTTCCTTCGATGTTTCGTTTCTGGTCGTCAGTATCGTTCCCAGATATTTAAATTCTTTGATCTTTTCAAATGTCTTGCCCTTGACGTTTATATGTGTTCCCTGAGGTCCACCTGCTCTCGCCGTAATCATGTATTTTGTTTTGTCTTCATTTATTTCTAGGCCCACCTCTTCTGCTGCGTGCATGATGATTTCACAGTTTTTACTTACAGTTTCGAGATTATCGCCCAGAACGGCGATGTCATCCGCATACGCGAGCACTTGTGTGACCCCGTTCAGGGATGATCCGGCCGTGTTGTCGTCTTGTACCTTTCTGATGACATACTCGAGGACAAGGTTAAAGAGACATGGTGAGAGGCCATCGCCCTGTTTTAGTCCGTCCCGGATTTCAAATGGTTCTGAGAGGTGGTTTTCTATTCTAACTCGCCCTTTGTTTTCGTTCACGCAAATGTGAATAAGGGCGGCATATTTTTTCGGGATCCCCAGCTCAACCATAATATGGTAGAGTCTTTGCCTTGCGACTGAGTGGTAGTCTTTTTTGAAGTCAACGAACAGTTGGTGAACCGTCTCTCCGTATTCCCACTTCTTTTCCAGTAGTTGCCTTATTGTGAACATTTGGTCGCTTGTTGACCGGTTCCTACGGAATCCGCGTTGGTAGTCTCCCAATATGTCTTCTGCGTACGGTGTGATTCTCGCCAGTATGACATTTGTTAGTATTTTGTATGTGGTTCGGAGCAATGATGTCCATTTTATATTGTTTCGCGTTTTCTACGACCGTATGTATCGCGCCTGGTTTATATAACGTTCGAACATTCCACGTCCCAACGCGTATATCCCGCTTTTTCCATTTTTCCCTACGTATTCATTTTGCCGAGTCGGTGTTTTCTTGATGATTTGTTCCCTTATGGTAGTGTTGGCTCATCACACCTACTTCTACCGGGTTTTTTGTGAGATTGTTTTTTGTATATTGGTTATTTATTTTTGTTCCCACCAGTCTTGGGGCTTCAAATAGTCCGCCACATCAGAGCCCCTCTTTGATATGGTAAGGTCTTCTTACTGCTCTGATTCGACCAGGTGCCAGAGACGCGCCGTTATAATACAGCCGGTATACCCCTGGCTGCAAACTGCCGTTAATTATATAACAGATATCCAAGGCGACCGCTCTTGACTCACCATGCCGCTCAATCGCAGATGTCCATTTATCGCTTATAAGGGTCAAAAGGTCTCTCATGGACCGCCTGCCACGGAATCCGTATTGACGATCATTCAGAAGTCCGTTGTACTCCAAATACGGCGTTTGTGACCTTTTCCATTACCTTAGATAACATAGACAGTAATGCTATGGGTCGGTAATTTTGTGGGAGACACCTTTTCCCCTCTTTGGGATTGGCTGAACTCGAGTGACTTTCCAGCAGGCAGGAAAGGTCCTTCGATAATAAGATAGGCGAAAGAGTCTGCCAAGAACCGCTAATAGCTCTGGAGCACAGTTCTTAAGGACTATAGTCGGTATTCCCTCCGGGCCGGTTGTCCTCCTACAGTCCAGTCCATGTAGAATGCGTCGAATAGTACGTGGGCGGAACTTCACACCCGCATCGAAGACCATACCAGCGCGATCACTGGTGCCTCCAAAAGACCGGCATCGAGGTTTGAATTCGCGAACAGATTAGCTTTATCTTTTGAATTTGTGACTAACGGCTCGCTACCCGTCACTAACGGAGGAAAAGAAGAGAATGCGGAGTTACTGATGACAGCCCTTGCCATTGACCAGAAGGGACGCGAACCAGTCGGGCACTGAGAGAGTTTAGTGGTCACTCTGTCGTTGTAGGCCTTCTTCGTGGTATCAATCGCCTGGTTGCACTGATTCTAACAAAATTCATTTTGTTAACGTTGGTGGGATTGGAGCGCCACTGTTTAAAAGTTCTATTTTTGGCGGCTGTAATCTGCTCGCATACTTTATCAAACCAAGGTTTATCAGATAAAATCCGTTTGATGGAATGTCGAATGTAGATCTCCATCCCGAGAAGAATAGTCTCTGCGACCGACTCCGCGCATCCCTTAATATCAGAGTCTTTAAAGCACACCTCCGACCACGGAAAGGATGCGAAGAAATCTCGAAAATCATCCCAGTTAGCAGCCCCATACCTCCATAAATAGCGAGGCTGCCTAGGTCGGTTATTCACTTGATCTGAGTTTCCCAATGGCGTAGTCATTTCTACGGTATAAATGTTCGGCTTGGATGTCAAAAACAGATCCAAGGTGTTCACATAATCACCTCGGCTATCCGGCACTCGCGTAGGTTTCTCCACCAGTTGAGTCAAATTGCGGCCAACAGCGAACATCTCCTCCAGCCCCCCAGCCTCGTCGGTTCTGTTAGAATGTAACAACCAGGCGGAATTGTGCACATTAAAATCGCCAAGGACAGCAATTTCAGAAGCTGGGTGGTTGATCTGTATCCAGTCGACGGTACGTGAAAGATGTTCGAAAAATGTCACCGGTCGATCGTCATTCGGGGAGCGGTTATGACGACAAAGAAATTTAACAGAATTCCTCAGCACGACCCTTAATCACATGATGTCCATGTTATTGGTTCCAACGTTTCCATCCTCTGGCAAGGCAGATCGGACTGCGTGAAGACGCAGACTCCACCCTTAAAACGGAATCTCGAATGCAAGTCGTAGATATGTCGAATCAGTTGACGAATCGACCTGGGTCTCAGTTAGGGCAAGGATATCAGGTGTCGTTGTTTGCAAATGTGGGTGGACGGCGTTTACATTTGTATTGGTGACACCAATGCCGCTGATGTTACAAAATTCCGTTATCAGTCGAACGTCGGCATAGCCCCTAGAGTGGGCCCGAATACGCGATGACGAACCTCTTACAGTTCGGCTATTTATCATAATATTTGCATGATGTTCCCCCTGATATAGTCTCCCCCGGAGATCCGAATGGGAAACTAGTCTACCTCCTTGATTTCAGAAGGTACTTTGGCGGATTTGTGGAATGTCTGAAAGGGTGTTCCGCCGAACACTGTTCACCGAAAAACAAAACAGCACCGGAGCGGATTTGACACAAATGAAACGCAGATAAGTTGTTTCCTGGAGCGTTATTTACAACTCTTATTTAAACTTTATTAAAAACTGTTTCGTTATTAACACATAAACTGTTGTTACAAAATGTTCGTTTAATACCGCGCTTAATTAACTCGATGACACGTATTACTCTCGTCCTTTCTTCGCACACGTTACTCTCGATACACGACAACGACTGCCTTTTACTTTAATCGTGTTCGGTCTCAACCTCGTCGTTAAGGTACTCGAAGTAGACTCCTCGTCTCGTTGACGATCACCATTCCACTTCCTGTCTGCACACACAGATATCCAGATTCCAAACTGGTATCTGTATCTGTACGGAAAAAATTCTCTATTCGATCTGCTAACAGAATTCCGGAAATCTCTGTTAGCAGCATGCTATTTTATCCCAGGGGTAATTTCCTATTTTCCTGAAAGGAGAAAGTCATTGACGCATCCATCCTTATATCATTATCACCATCCGTGGTGGTGATCGAAGTTCGGATCGACGGTTGTCGATTGTGTGCCGCTTCTATTTGCATAGCACATCTGGCGCGCGGCCGAAAGATATACTGCAATTTGCATGGATGTATGGCACGTGCGCTGCGTTATCAGGTAAGTAAGTTCTTTGAAGGTAGGAACCTTACCTGCGCGGAATTGTGCGTTCGTAGAACGCTACAGTACCATCATGGCTTATCTCCGTGTCAGTCCGGGCCATCAGCCATACATCCGAAACATAGTCGAAAATTTCTCCCGACGACCTTGGGACCGACTCCCACCTAAACCAACCTTTTCTCGAACCGGTCCATCAGATATGTTCCGAAAGATGGACGGAGATATCTCCCGACCATTTCACGGATCCTCTAGCTTGATGGGGTGGTATTTTATCGGGCGGCAGGGCGTTGGGACCCCGTCTACCACTCGGCCAAATATCTAAAACTTTAGCACGATTTCGTTGTATCAATCAATTATGGTGAAAGTGCATAATGTTATTCTGTTTTAGTAACTAGAAGAAGTGGTTTGTAATTTTTAAAACATAATGCATTATTATAAAAGCTTTTTCTAGAACGTGCGGGTGAAAAGAGTGTTTAACGGGCAAACGCAGATCAAAATTATGTGGTGATAATTATTTAATTGGAAATTATATTAACGATTATACTTTGGCGATGAAAGCCCTTAGCCGCTAAAGCACCTAGTAGTGGAAGTCTATTTGCTGTGATGTCTATAAGAGAATTTCGATAGAACTTAGATAAATAAGTCGTCTATTAGATAGCTATGAGATATTAATTCAGGTGGAAGCCTGTATCATATCTGATGTTTGCTCTTGCTGAAACCTGCGTACACTGTCGTCTACCTGAAGGTCAGTGCTAAGCACGTAGTATCCGTAAATATGAAATGCTAAAACTCCATCATTCTACAGAGAATCTTCAATTATCGGGGTGATAATTTAATTACTTGCGAATACTTTACCTTCGAACGTTTCATAGACATTTATTCAAGTGCGTTTTGATCACGCATCTTCAAAAGGCACTTGTCAATCCATCTTGTCATCACGACCCTTGAAATAGGAGAAAATTAGGCCTGTTAGGAAGCTATAATATTTTGATTGCTAAGCAAGCACGTGTGCATATTGTCACCCAGGAAATGGGTTAAAAAAACTAAATAGGCAAAAGAATACCTCGTCCAACATAAACTAAAACGAAAGGAAAACACAAAAACAAAAAAGCCAAGAAAAACAAGCACTAGAGATACATTCTTTAGATGCCTTCAATATCAGATAAAAAAATGTGTGCCGCCTCCAAGCCACTTAATGTTTTCGGATACACCGACGTGTTCATCGTATCAAAGAAAAAGGAAAAGCGTAATAGATAAAGCAATAGTAGAACGGCATCTAGATGAATGTTTAGTGAGACCTGAGCCGAAATGAAAATCAATCAAAGCCTCAACCGGCAGCGATAGCAGCTGTGAGCACGAGTTGCTGCGGGCTGCTAGGTGCCTTTAAATATCTCATAAAGTGTTCGGCAAATAGATGCCCATCCAATGGATGTAAAATTGTATTGTGACGAGACAGTCGACGCAGCTCATCCGATTCCTCTGGCCAGATGCCACCATTCATGCCCGTAGCTCGTGGCCAGAAGTCTATCTATTTGACTGCTCATTGTGTTCAGATGCCTAGCAGCTTACAATGGTTAAAAATATCTTTAATTTTAGCTCGTTCCCCGTTGTCCGGGTTAGTCTATTCTCCTTGGATTGAGATGATTGACAGTCTGCCGGCGGAGGTTTTGTTTCTGCATTCAGCTGATTATTTTTGGATGGTTTTAGGTGCCACTAATTGCAGACTAGCTCAAGCGGAAATAATATAAATCGTATTATCTGAAAAGTCACGTGGCTTTCGTAAAACGAGATGCTGACATGAGACAATTTTCATCCAACGAATTTGAGAGGCAATTGTTTCAGTTTGAAATTTAATGTAACTTGAGAACTGCGTGGAAAGATGAAAATTTGATTCATGTGTTGGACTGGCTTCTTTATTTCTTCTTGATGATATTAAGAGGAGAAGGAGTCAATCTAAAAGGTAAAGGATTGACCAAAACACAGGGTGAGTATAGACTGAGGAAAGCAATTAATCAACCCTGTTCGGAGACCTAAACGTCGCAAGCCATGTTAGCATATTGTGTATGTAGTCAAATTTTTAAGCATTCGTTTAAGTGACAAAATATTTTGGTGCTGTATGTCTGTCCCTGCATGGAAAAACAATATTTTGATTGCTTGACGTATATATGATATGAGCATCACAACAATAAATGGGTGAAAACGTATGTACTATAGTTTTCCAAGTAAATTGTCGCAAGTGTCAGCTCATCAAACAGTAACCAAGGGATTACCTATTAGCAACTAAAGGCCTTTTCACTGAATTGTGTTTATAAGTATGCAAGTTTATGGATTTTCCATTCCAGGAAGAAGTGTTTAAAAAAGCAAGGTCTTACAATTTGGTTGCCGTAATTGAGCCTTTTTAATCCCAGTTCCATTTAAATACACAAGCATCAAACAAACATGTGGGGGGCTTATCCATTCCGATATTTTTGGAGTGACCCTTAGTCGCTTTGTGAGTACGGCTTTAGAATATGTTCACAGCTAGGCCACTTTATCCCACAAACTCCCAGCCGCCCAATGGCATACCACCCCAATAAGCTATTGTTCTACAAAATGGTGTGGAGAAATCCCTGACCATATTTCGGGGCTTGGCTGATAGAAACTGTCGAAAACGGTTCAAACATTTGGTAGGTCGGTCTCAACTCTGGCCACCATGTTCAATTGGCACTTTGTAATACCAAAGTATTCGGCTCTCTGCATATTTGGTGAGGCTGTCTAGGTTGGTTAATCGGTTGAGATATATAGGGTATGCCATCTTTTATGTCGGTATGTGACTGGCCGTATTCCAAGTGACGTGGGCGGTCTGTCGGCAATATTCTTTGAGTCAATTGCACTTTATACGAAAAGAAATGCAAATCACCCATCAAGATGCACCGCAAATTGGTTCCAGTGACGCGGTTGTGACGGTTGAGATATATAGGGTGTGCCGTCTTTTAAGTCGGTATGTGCCTGTTTGGCCGTTATCCAAGAATGTGGACGGTTTGTCGATCACATTCTTTGAGTCAATTGCACTTTATACTTCAAAATGCTTTTCATACTTCTTCCTGCCGCAAAGTGTTTCCACTGACACCAAAATGCGTGGATTAATCGGTTGAGATATATAGGGTGTGCCGTCTTTTAAGTCGGTATGTGCCTGTTTGGCCGTTATCCAAGAATGTGGACGGTTTTTTCGGTTACATTCTTTGAGTCAATTGCACTTAATACTTCAAAATGCTTTTCATACTTCTTCCTGCCGCAAAGTGTTTCCACTGACACCAAAATGCGTGGATTAATCGGTTGAGACATATAGGGTGTGCCATCTTTTAAGGGGACATTCCGGTTTGTCGGGTCAAAAAATTGGTTATTTTCATGATTTTTTTTTAAGAGAAAGTATTAAAGATATAACAAGCATTGTTTTTTAAACATTTTATTCATCTTTCGACTACGTTTGTAAATTTTGTCGAGTCACTCCGGAACCGGAAACCCCCTCTCCAGATGTTCAAAGTTAGCCATCCGTTCTGCTCGTGTAAGGGTTATTTTCGTCCCCGGTGAAAAAATACGAAAAATGAAAAAGTTTATTGGACTTAAATACATTTAGCCCAATGTGAGTGAAAAAAATTTTAAAATTGATAAAAAACAACAAAATGGCGGACTATTGAAAAAAAAATTGATTTTTCGGCCCTTTTTTGCTCTATTTTTAAGTTATAACTAAAAAAATAAATAAATAAATAAAAAAGTAATTCACTCACAATTTGCGTGTGCTTGTTAAAAATATGTGTGCGAACTTTCATAAGAATCGCATACACCGTTTTCATATTATCGCTTACACCGCACTCAAAAAAGTCGTTTTGAGAAAAACCCATTCAAAGTTTGGAGATAAATTAGACAAAAGATAAAAGTGATTTTTTTCATGAAATCATCTGGATTTTTTATACTAACAGCTAGACATCTATTCCTGGACCATGAACAATTCCTTCCACGACTTCGAATTGGTCCTCCGGTTGCATTTTCGCCATTTTCCTCGCTGTTCGTGCCTCGTGCGAGTTGTATACTAGGCTGCGGTCAGCGTCTTGCAGCCGTTCTCTGTCTCTCTCGTTTGCAAACGCTCTGGCAGCGTACCCTATTTTGATGCCCATGACTTGCAATATTAGCAATACGGGTAAAAACCCCTCATTAAACATACAAGCTGCGGTAAGAGCCGCAACTTCAATGATTTTCTTACCACTGTATGTGTGTTTTGGCGTCATTTGCCAGATAGTAGCATTGAAACTTTCGTTGTTATTTTGCGTGAAACCTCCCTCGCATTTTTTTAACAAATCGGGATCTGTCAGTTTTACGTAAACTGGGTAAATAGCTGTTCGTACTTTAGGATCCAAGGGAGGTTTGTCGTGGTGGAACTTTGACAGCTCATTCGCAGCTTCCGCGCGTTTCCATTTGCACCATGATTCCGGGCCCTCTGGACAGTTTTGATGTTGCGGATTTTCATCGGTTGATATTTTGTGGTAGTATGTTGCCCAAATTTCTTTCGCCTTTTCTTCAGCAGAGTGAGCATTGCGTCTAATCGCTAGTTCGTAATAAGTCGTCAGTTCTGTTATCATATTTCCGGTAAGTTTGCCAGGACCAGCTCCTCCTAATTGGTCTGTTTTTTTTTTTTGCTTTTCTTATGACACCGCGTCCGAACCGATTCGCTTTCCCACGTGATTGATACACTCGGCCTTTACAACATTTGGAAATGATTTCTGCAACGCATTCATTATTTTTACATCCCCGTCTCCAACGTACCTTTCGTAAATGCGGCCGTGCATATCAAAAGCGCGCTCGAACATCTCTAACATTCCGTCAGGCTCCATTTTACCCGAACTTCCATTGTAATCCAATGTGCAAACTGGTTCGTGCTCATCCCACCAAGTATCATTTTTTTTTTGGGAGTGTGGGAATATTTTATTATTTTGTTTGATCTCTTTATTCTGCTGGTCTTGAACAAGACCTTTTCATTAGGAGTTCCTTTGACGACTCCTGCTGCTTCAAAAAAAAAAAATGGGTGGCGAGAGAGCCGACTTTGGCGAGACAAGGACAGATGTGTCCTTCATCTTGTCTCTGGCTTCTGGTCATCTTGCGATAACCAGAATCACCCACATCCGTGAGGATGTTGGGCTCGGTCTCGCGATATCTGAAAAAGAAAATGGGGGGAGGTATCTAAGGATAGTGCGGACAGTGTTAGTCCAGGTGTTCTCTAACTACTTGTATAGAGGGATGGTGGGAAAGAAATCGTACAAGACCGTTAGGTCTTGGGTGCGGTAGTAAACGCAGATCACGTCTTTGGAGTCTGATAATCTGCGCTTTGGTCGGTGTGTATGTTTGTGTTTGTGCCGTCTTGTACTGTGCGTTCGTGTGTGTGGTTTGTTAATAGTAGACCCTATGGGATGGGTCCAAGAATCCTCTAGTATAGAGGGGAATGTTATTGGGAAGGGTGCTTTCTTCAGTTTTGTACTGAAGAAGAAATTGTGGGGGTTTGATCCGAAGAGATCGAGAGAGAAAAGGATCAAGAACGCAAGAGTCCCGTACGAGGGTTGCCTTTTATATTTCGGGATTAGAGAACAAAAACAAATATTGATCATCGAAAATCACTTTAATGTTTTTCCAAATATTCCCCATGAAGATCTATACACTTTTGCATGCGTTTGAACCAATTGTCGAAGCACTTTTGCCACTCTGATTGAGGTATCTCCAACACATGCATTCTGAATGCAGCAACCGCTTCTTCAGGTGTCGAAAAACGTTGACCTCTCAGTTTGTTTTTTACGTACGGGAATAAAAAGAAGTCATTCGGTGCCAAGTCAGGACTATACGGCGGATGACCCATCAAATCGATGTTTTGGGTGCTCAAAAATGTAGTTGTCGCAGCCGATGTGTGAGAGCTCCCATTGTCGTGGTGAAGAGTGATCCGTCTTCAGCGGTTGGTTTTCCTGATTTCTTGGAAGACAACTGGCAAACAAATGGTTGTGTACCACTCAGAATTGACTGTTCTGCGTTGTTCTAGTGGTACGGTTGCGACATGTCCAGTTTTTCCGAAAAAACAGGCGACCATTTGCTTGGAAGTGCTTCGTGCGCGAACAACTTTTGTTGGATTTGGCTCATCTTGAAACACCCAGACAGTCGACTGCTGTTTACTTTCGGGCTCATACGCGTAAATCCACGATTCATCACCTGGCATGATGTCATAGACGTGTTTCGAAGCACCGCGACCGTATTTTTTGAGCATTTCTTTCGACCAATTGACACGAGCCTTTTTTTGGGCGATTGACAAATTGTGTGGGATCCAACGCGAACAAATTTTTTTGACAGTCAAATGTTTATGCAATATTGAATGTATGCTGGTCCCACTAACGCCTAAGGTTGTCTCGATCTCACGATAGGTCACATGACGATCTTCCAATATCAGTTCGCGCACAGCATCAATGGTTTTCGGAACAACAACTGATTTTGGACGACCTTCACGAAATTCATCTTGGAGTGAACTACGACCACGATTGAATTCACCATACCATCGATAAACACTGGTCCTTGATGGAGCTTCATCGCCAAAAATTGAATTAAGTTCATCCATGCACTGTTGCTGAGTTAATCCACGCCGAAAGTTGTAAAAAATAATCGCACGAAAATGTTGACGGTTTAATTCCATTTTTGGGCCGAGATGAATCTTTTAAGTTACTGTAAACAACACAAATAGCGCTCGTGTGTCAAAACGTTCTGAGTGCGTATAACCTCAAAAATGTCCAACTTTACGACAGAGCTGTCAATTGCGCTAGGGTTGCCAAATCCCGAAACATAAGAGGCGACCCTCGTACAAGTGGGTTCTCGCTGTTCTGAATGCTTTCGAGGTACTTGTATGCTAATTGAAGCAAGTACTCGTCGATAGGGGTAATGGAGGCGTCTTCGTATAGGTGAGAGTTGGGGTAATGACGACCGTCAGGCCTTCTAGTGTAATTGGTGCATCTTCTGAGGAGTTTCCTTTCGAAAACTCGAAGTCTTTCCATTTGAGCCGAAGATATGCAGGACCATATGGGAAAGGCGTACGATATTCCAGATCGGATTAGCTGCTTATAGCAGAGAAGCTTAACTTTGGTGTCAACTTTGTTGCTCGACTTCAAGATGTTGTGCAGTTGCTTAGACCGACCGAGCCCCCTTTGGAGGATGTGGGTCACATGTTTGATGAAATTCATTTTTGGGGTATAAGTGACCCCAAGATATTTCATCCTGTCCTGTGGTCTAATCGTAGTATCTCTCATTTCTATTCGGATATTTTGTGAATATCGAGAAGTAGGTTGGGAGTGTTTACTACTCAGAATTATAGCTACTTTTTTAGATGGGTTAAGTCGAACTTTCCATCGACTGTAATACTGATACAGTTCGTCCAGATGACGGTTGAGTCGGTTTGTTGCGAGTTTTGGGCTTTTAGATGACGTGTACACTAGGACGTCATCCGCATAGCAAATCTGGTTTACTCTACCATCCACAGGGCGAGGAATATCTGAGGTATAGATATTAAATAAGATGGGGCCTAGAATGGAGCCCTGTGGTACGCCTGCAGCGCCGTTGAAAGTTTGGGAAAGCTTTCCATTCACTCGAACTTGGAAGGTTCTGTTTAAAACGAACTGGTAGATGATACTACACAGCGATTTACTGAGGCCATTATTCAGTAATTTAAAAACGAGACCTTCGATCCAGTTTGTGTCAAAAGCCTTTTCAATGTCCAGGCTCACCGCAAGGGTGGGTTCGTTATTAAAGAGGCGCACGCAAACGTGGTTTTGAAATATGTTGAGAGGCATAGTGGTGCTGTACGCTCTTCTAAATCCAAATTGGAAGTCAGGTATTAGGTTCCTGACACAGACAAATTCATTTAGCTTCTCGTATATGAATTGTTCATATATTTGGCTGATGCAGGTGAGGAGCGAAATAGGACGAAAGCTTGAGGGGTGATAATTTGGTTTCCCAACTTTTGCTATTGGGCAGACAACAGCATGCTTCCAAGCTTGGGGAAAATATCCCATGTTGTAGGTATGGTTGATCAGAATGGAGAGCTTTATAAAGAATAAAGCAGAAAGCCTTCGCAACGAGTGGTAGGACATATTGTCGATACCGGGTGACTTCTTGGGGTTTCGAGATTTAACTAGGTTCTGTAGGGTATTTGGTGTGACGAAGCCGTGACTATTATCACGTGTGTCGTCGAAGTATGCACTGTTAGCTGAGTTAAAGACAACTATTGGCTCGTTAAAGTTGGCTAATTTATTGTGAACCTCTGAACTAATTATTGCATTCGTTTCCGGGTCGCCATCTTGGAGAGTAAGTTTGTGATTGTTTTCGAAGGTCTCTCCGATGATGTTTGCTTTATTGGTGTCATCTGAATACCCTTCAGTTTGTCCTCCAATTGTCGGGCACGATTGTTTTGGATTGTTTGTTTTATCAGTGTGCCAATATTGTGAATAATGGCTCGCAATAATGGCTCCCTTTGCGTAAAGCGGTCACGGTATCTCATTCTGCAGAGATTTTTACGCTCCCGGATGAGACGAAGAGTGAACTCGTCAAGGGGAATCTGATAAGTCTTTTCAAGTTTGTACTTCGGGACATGAGTCTCAGAAGTTTCAACTAGAATCTCGTGAAGTCGAGTTGCAGCGTTATTTATCTCAACCGTCGTTAGGCTCCTGTCAGTGGGGAGAGAGAGTTGGTGGAGTTTTTCGTTCAATGTAATATTGAAGTTGTCCCAATTTGTGCGCCCATGATCTGGTATGTATCTGACATGAGCCCGGGATGCTCGATAGCCGCGGATGAACATGGTCACAGCGTTGTGGTCAGATACACCCGGCGATACTTGGGGAGGAGTGATTTGGGGAATCAAGTTGCATGTTGTGCAGTGGGGTGTGCCGGGAGGTTTGGCACAGTTTTATTAGCCGTAGCCGGGGATATTATTGCCGTACAGCCGGTGGCAACACGTTTACTGGAGGGACCTCCCTCGCAGTTTACTGTTGCCCGAAGGGTTTTCCGTTTTTCCCCACGAACAGAAGTAGGCGTGGAGTGAGAAGTATTGTGGGTGGGGACACGAGAGCAACTCTCGTCGGCAGAGAAATCAAAGTCGCTGTCGAGGGCTGTAATTTCGTGTTCGATTCCCATCTTTGGGTCGGGGGTTTTTAGGTTTGTGTTGGGCGGGGTCGGGGGTGATGTAGCTTTTAGCGCTGCATTCTCTTTCTCGAGAACAGCAATCCTGGCCACCGCGGCGGCGAGTTCTGTCCTCAATATCTCCAGAAGAACCATCAAGTCCTGACCGGACTGAGAGTCCACGTCCTCAGTCGAGCAGAAATAGATGGGGATATAGGCAGCAACTGACACAAATTAGCGATAACGAGTATATATAAACAACGAAACAACCGGTAGTGAAAAACGAAAAAAATAAAAGGGTAAAAGGAACAAACAAACAAGAATATCAAGTTAAGAATTCCTTTAAAATCTCGATAACTGCAATAACCTAGAAACGATTAGGAAATTAGAAAGCACAATAGACATGAAATTAAGTCTAAGACAGAATGTAATGTAAAAGGTTTAGAAATATGAAAGTAATGCTAAATTATAAAATGATAAATTATAAAATGATGAATTATAAGATGTTTAAGGTGTCACCCGTTTCCGGATCTGATGCTGTATTTTGAGGTTGTAAGTCCTTTATAGGAACACTTCACAAAACTTTTTTTTTTTTTTCACTGATTGAATCGTTCACATTTGAATGTTCATTTGCTACTGATGCCGAATCCCAAAATGCGCCACCCTTTAATACTCCGCATCTACAGAGATTTGCTTAACAATGTGTATACATGTTCCGCGAAGCACAAACAATATTTTGTGTGTGCTGCAATCGGAATGAAATTCTGGGAAGTGAATGGGAATTCGGTTGAACAAATTCCCGGAAGGTAAAGTCATGAAGTGCATTTGAAATAGGCATTTCATGATGTTAGGCTTATTGGGAATTGCATCAGTGTGCGACAAATGTACTTTTGGTTTAATTCGTCGCGTATATGATTCAGTTGGGGAATATGATTGGGATTATGGACAAGGGTAGGGTAATTGGTTGGCGCAAGGCTAATAACCTTGCCCGGAAAAACAAATTATCATGGAAAATTTAACAAGCCTCAGACTTTTTAAACAAAGCCAAGACCGGATCCCGGTTATAGTGCCGATGATGATGATGATGTAGGGTAATTGGGTATGGTTACAAAATGATGATGAAATAATGGGGGATTGGATGAGGGTAGTGGTTTCGGATCACTACATAGGTTTTCTCGTCATAAGCGGGGATCCACCCTGAAATGATCTAAATGTTTATATGATGTGTCCGGAACAAAGATCATAGCGTCTGCAACTGGCACTAAGTTACAGGATCATGCAACCAGTTGATAAGGGCCGCATTCGGCTGTCACTATAGCGCAGTAAACTTCAGAATCCGAGCCTATACTTTGATGATATGGAATATGGTCGATGAGGACGAGCAAGCTCCAATGAATGGGAATATTGGTTTTGCTTTGTAGATAGTACAGCGGCTGTAAAGACAAGAAAGAAATTTAACAGAATTCCTCAGCACAACCTCTAACCACATGATGTCCATGTTATTGGGTTCCAACACCTCCATCCTCTGGCAAGCTAAATCGGACTGCGCGAAGGCGTAAACTCCGCCCTTAAAACGGAATCTCGAATGTGAGTCGTATCCTGAGTAACGAATGTACGTCAAATCGGTTGACGAATCGACCTGGGTTTCGGTGAAGGCATGGATATCAGGTTTGGTTGTTTGCAAATATTGGTGGACGGCGTTTACATTCGTATTGGTGAAACCGATGCCCCTGATGTTACAAAATGCCGTTACCAGTCGACCGTGGGCAGAGCTTCGAGAGCGAGTCCGGTTATGCGATGACGAACCTCTTAAAGTTCGGTTATTTATCATAATATCTGCATGATGTTCGCCCTGACATAGTCCCCCCTGGAGATCCGAATGGGAGACTAGTTTACCTCCGGAATTCTTTATATCAGACGGTACCGTCATGACTTATCTCCGTGTCAGTCCGGGCCATCAGCCACACACCCGAAACACCGTCGAAGATTTCTCTCAGCGATATCGCGGAGCGTCCAGCGTGACGGGGTGGTATCTCACCTTGGGACCGACTACCACCTAAACCAACCTTTTTTCGAACCGGTCCTTCGGCCAAGCTCCGAAAGATGGCCAGGGATTTCTCCCGACCATTTCACGGAGCCTATAGCTTGATGGGGTGGTATTTCACCGGGCGACAGGAGGCTGGGATCCCACCTACCACTCGGCCTTTAGTCGCCTCTTACGACAAGCTGGCCTAGCTGTGAGTATATTCTAACGCCATACTCACAGGGCAGGATGGTACTGATCCGTTCTGTTACTACCGTTTGTGCCGTGTTTCTCGTGCCGGACGCTATTTGAGTGTACCACAGCTGAGGCGTTACGGGCATTCTTGTTGGTGTGCGATGTGATGGGCGTTCTACTTTTCTTTGCCGCGCTACGTTTTTCGGGGTGTAGTTAGGTAGTTAGCGGGGTGTCCCCCATTCCTACATACTGCACACTTTAAAAGGATTTAATCTTCTACCCCTTGATTCCATAGTATGTTTACTTCTGCAGTCTGATTCCGTCCGCACTTCACGCGGCGGTGTAGCATTTCGCAGTTGGCCGCTGAATGTCCGAACGCATTGGAGGATGTCGTTGTTTTTTTTTTTATTTGTTCCATCTAATAATCTTTTGGTCCAGGACTGTGATTTTTTGTAGATCAACAAATTTGCTGTTGGATCTCAGCTATACCAAAAAGAGTAGTTTTCGATTTCCCTTTTTGGATTTAGGTGTGCTGAAAGGCTTTACCGCAATGAAATCAAGCTCGTCGTGGTTGAGTCCCTGCAACATTTGCAGTAAAACTTCCGGATCCGTTTCAGGACTAATGCCATTTAACAGAACCGTTATGTTCTTTTCTGATTTTGGCGTGAAGGAGAAGAATTCGGTGGAGACACTTTTTAAAATATTCTTTATCTTGAAATGGTCGCCAACCGTTTGGGTTTCAATGGCATGTCTGTTATTACTGTATCTTTTAATTAAGAAATTATTCCCCACCGCTTGCTTACATAGATTTACCGGCTCTTTACAGTCAATGTTTGCTGTGTTGATTGGTGGCATCTTTGATTTTTTATTGGGTTGTTGTTGGAGTTGAGGTGCTGTCAGTAGGGCTGCGGTCTGCTTTGCTGCCTTTTGTTGGCCTATGTTTTGTTGTATTTTCTTTTGGCGTTGTTGATGTAGTTCTGTCTTTCGTTGTTGTAGTTCGGCCTTTCGTTGTTATAGTTGTTTTTGTTGCTGATTAGCCTTTTGTTTTTCGGTCTCGGTTATTGTTTTCTTCCCTCTTTCTCACACCACCTCGAGCTTTTCATCATCATCATCATCGGCACTACAACCGGGAACCGGTCTTGGCCTTATTTAGCAAGTCTTTCCATCGGTATCCGGTCATCATCCAAGACTTGTTAAATTGTCCATAATAATTTGTTTTTCCGGGCGAAGTTATTAGCCTTGCGCCAATCATCGAGCTTTTGCCATTCGTAATTTCGCTTCGAGCCCTTTTCCTTTTATTTATCGTTGCATTATTCATCTCTTCGTCCGTTTCCATGCTGGTACTTCCCGGTTTGTTTTAATTAAAATGAAAAACAAAGGCGACCTGCTGTCTCTGTACGAACCTACACGAAATCCACCTTTTCGGTAACATGCACTCGAGCTCACCTAGGGGCGACTAAGAGCCAGTCACCTTACACCACGCTAATTGGTAATGTAAATATCGATTGTTTAACGAGCAATATGTTGTTATTTCTGTTTTTCGCACTTCACACTAAATTAATTTATTTTTATTGTTGACTTATTTTGCAATTTATTGGTTTGTTTTTTTCTCAGTGAGTGTTTTTGATTTTATTTTATGCAGTGTATTATAATTCTTTTAATTCACTTAATTATCAAAATAGGTATTTTTGTTGCTTGTTTTTTTTTCTCTTCTTTTTCTTGATTATCTTGAGTTTGTAATGTAATCAACACATGGGAATCGTGGATGAGTGAACGTTAAAATGTTTAGTTTTTGCCTATACTTTTCACTAATAGTTAACACTGACCTAAATCTTGATCTTGAACATAATGATCTCGATTTACGTAAACAACTTTCGATGTCCCGATTGATATTTGTATTTCACTCAGCAGGGCATTTTGTGGATTGAATGTTGCAGTGTTCATTATTATTATTTCATTTTTTACACTATTCACTTCGCACTATTGACAAAAAACAGGCGTACGCGTTTATTTTTTATTTAGTTTTTCTTATTATTGTTTTGTTTTGTTTTTCCTTTTTTCGTCTTTTTGTGTATTCGAACTGACTTGGCGAGGAGCGCCATAGAACAAATCTTTACTATTCGAATGTTGAGTGAAGACTATTGTGTTCCTTGCCCGGAAAAATAAATTATTATGGAACATTTAACAAATTTTACTTGCTAAATAAGGCCAAGACCGATGATGATGTTAAGAAAATAGTGAAGTACTGAAGTATATTAATTAAGAGAGTATGGTTTTGTGGGGGTTTAAGGCATGCGCCGGCACGGACGCGGTTTCACTTAACACCCACCACTTGTCCCTCCGAAATCCAAGTCGCCAAAAATTGTTCACAAAAATGTCCAAGAATCAAGGGGGGAGAAAATAAAACGCCAGAGCACGGGTTTCGTTGTTAATTGTTTTTATATTATTTAGCACTGATATTTTTGCACACAAAATATTGCTCCGCCCGGATGTTCCTAATCCGGTGAGGTATCTACGGTTAGTGTCTTAACATGTCACATAAACTATCGCGCATTGTTATATGAGGTAAAAGATCTTAAAACTCGGTTTCGGGCGGGATATGGTTGTCAAACGTTTAGAAATCGCACTTTCTTAAATGAGTTCACCTTTCAACAGATCTACCGTCTGGCTGGTTTCTAGTGTTCTTAACCACGCGCACGTTTAATTTACACGCGGCTGTTCAATTTTACAACAAAGGATATTATGGACCAATTGGAAGTTGTTCAATTTTAAATTAAATCCGCACTCCACTGTGATTGAAACTGGACTTTTTTGCCTCATGAAACGGAAGAAAAACTTGACTTAACCGTGTACGCACCCCAGCTCGACGGTGGTTAAAACTCGACTTTTTGTGTTGTGGACGCAACGGTGGATGAATCTCGACTGACTTATGAATGAAAAGAATCCATTCATCTAGTCGTGGCGGTTGCGTAATAGCAAAAATAGACTCGCTGCCACTTACGAGGAATTTCGAGTAGAACTGCTATGCTTGCATAGGAATGGAGTTCCAGCGAATCCTCGCCATATAAGCTGAGTTGGATTCGTTGGTTGTGTGTACCGGGAAATTGGCTTTGGGAACGCGAGCAAGTATGGGCATGCATTTTCCGGGGAAGTTGGAATTGCTTGGGTGCAAGCAAGGAATAACGTTTAGATAAGATATTAACTGAAGTAATTACGGGGAAACGTATGCAGCTCGGTATACTTAGTGGTGATGGTTAATGTTCCGTTATGGATTTGAATATGCGTTTCATTACAGCATATGAATTTCGGGGAAATTAAGATTGGAATTTTTGGAAAATGTATGTGGGGATGATTCAGAATATATTCTGTTGCGGGTGTTGTATTCCAGAATACTACCCTTATTCGCTTTAACACTAATCTCATGTCCTTTCTAACACAACCTTTAAAACTACATCCTCACATATCTTACATTCTCATTTAATACAATTCATAAATAAACAGACACAATATTCTATATCCAGTCACTTACAGCACATTTAAAAACATGCCCCTTTTCATAACAAGCACATTTTTCATTTCAAAACATAGCCACTTTGATTTTCGTTCAAAGTTTATTCAAAAATTTAAGTCACAGAGACTTCTAGATTGTTTTGTTCATTTTATACGACACAGTTAGTTGGAACAAAATGTTCTATAAAAACAGGAACATTTATATTGTAAAGTAGTTCAGAAGAGAGCTCAGCTTGAGATAGCTGAGTTCAAATAAAATAAATAAAAACTAATTATAATTAATTTAATAAATATATAACCCCCACGCTCTTCCCTCGAAAGAGGAAGCACGGAATGTATGCTATTGCGGATGTTGCATGGGGAGTTGAGTTGAGGTGACGCGTTGTTAGCGGTCAAGGTTGGTTAGAATTGTGGGTTGGTTCTTCGTGTGATATAGAGAACCCCCACAGTTTCCCAATAGGGACGATTTAATAAAATACTTTTTTTATTTTAAAGTACAACTTTCAAAGATTAACTAAAGGCGAATGACAGCGAGTTATATTTCTACCACTTGAAATGGGACAGCCATGGCATTTTAAAAAGATATCGCTCCTATTGGGAAACATATCATTTATATTTAAAATCATGTCGTGCCTATTGAAACTGTGGCGGTTCCGCCAAACCCCACGGTTCACTTACCTACAAAAAACCCATAACTTCCATCCAATCACATAATTTCGCTAATGCAATCGCCTTAGCACCTTAAATGCTTCACGCAACTAGGAATATCTAAGGTATAATCTAAAAACCTTCAGTAAAAGAATTCTTACCTTTTCTTGCATCTCTTCGCATACAATTCCTGTAAGAGTTCTTTCTTACCTTATCATTAATTCCCTGTAATAAAATTCATCGGACATATCCTACGACCGCATTATAGGGAATCTTACCCTTGAGTTGGCTAATCCCAGCCTCAATATGTGTACATAAAAAACTATCTATGCACACATCGGATGTCGGCCCTTTTAGCCAGCGATAAATAGTCCAACACCAGCTGCATGTAATTAGCACCATCCACCTTGAGACTATTTCACTAACTTGCACCATGAGTAAACAAAAGACCGCTGTCCTTCATCAGGCATTCTGGCGATACGCAAACAATTCAATCATTCTAGTATCTCAAATGCGTCTACCATCTAATGAGTTGCAACTTGTTTACTCAGTTGAACTATCAGGTCATAAATTCTTTCTATCCTACATAGTTCTGGATTCGTTTCCCAGTAACCTTCTCCCATAAACAAAGATCTCCACGATCCCTTTTTCATTTCTTTGTTTCAGGTTCATTCCTACGGCCTTGTGTATGAAAAAAACCAATGTGATCTTCACTCACACATACACATACAAGTCTTTCTTCCTTGTTTTCACCACGATAGAAACACTTTCTGTCTCGGAAAAACTCACCCCAAAACGATTGAATATCGTAGAGTCGAATTTCATCCGCCGACCACGCTGGTCGATTCGGCTTCCGCTCCTCGTCGCGCGCCGAGGATGCGATAATTATCATAAGTTTTAACTTCATAAAGGTGTAGACGTGCGGAAGTCGGTTATGTACAGTGTAGTGTTTGCAACCGCCATGTCGAATATTATATTTGCTGCAGTCTTCGAAGATTGTGTTTTTATTGACTTCACATTGTAACTTTCACGCAGTGCTACCGTAAAATGTTAGTATCCAATAAGAAAATGAAACGGAAACAATAATCCATGAATTCAAACAAGTTATTCCAATAGTAGTGTTTTTTTTTAATATAAAAATAAAACTAAACAAAAGAAATAGTGTGTTTAATTTTTACTTGTGTGATCGTGTTTGTGCTCTTCCTTCGGCGTTGTACTTGGCGGAACTTTCGTGATTGATGGGGAACAAGTGAACCGTGTGCCCATGTCCGGCATAACACTTCTCCTCCCCACAAAACATCCAGTTATTTGTTTGCTACTTAAACAATGGTAAAGAGTAACACTTTGTCATTTCACATCTGAAATCATTATTGCAGTAAATAAATACCATCGAAGGAGATATTCCAATTTTAAAGGGTGGGCCATACACTTTTGCCCATTTGAAACATGAACAGAAAGAAAACTACAAATGTTATTTTGTTGATCATTTATTTAACGTAATAAACGTTTATTGACATTTTTTTTAAATGCAATCGACTACGCAAACCTTGGAAAACTCGCTGACACATGCTGCGAGGTACGGAAATTTTAACCTCCCGAATGTTCTCATCGCTTCTTCTTGAACGTGGCCGCCATGTTTGTTTAATATTCGTTGTCGATCCCGTTTGCTCGAACTTCCTGACACAAGCTTCGACTAAATTAACATTTGGACACTCGCTTACACGGGTTTTGTTTGTTTTGTTTGCAGACGCATTTGTTCACAAAGTCTTTTTTATGTTTTACAATTTTAGTCTAAATGCTAAACCTATCTTAATAATTTTACAACATAATGTAATTTACTGGCTCTTCACAAGCACTCTAAATTATACAATATTATATGCTTAATTTATGCCTTTCAGCTTACATTTTCTTTTATTTATTCTTAATATAATACACATACATTATAAAAAAAATAAACTATTATCTTAGAGGTCTACCTCTTCTTCTTTTAGAGGCATTATGACAAAAAAAAAATAAAGTTTTTTTTTGGAGGATGCAAACATTTTAAAAACAAACTAATAAGTGCTTAATGAAAACAAAAAAGATAAAATAACAGAAGTTAACGGGAAGGAGGGCAAAGGAAAAGGAAGGGAAGAAGCTGCGCCAGAGCTGAATATTATATCTGCGGACGTGAAGTCCTTTCTTCGTTTTGGAGCCACCACCAGTTGGGGTTGGTTCGATCTTTTATTGATTTATCTCTTTCACTGATCACCATACTGAATCGAAGTCGGTCTGGCCTATTAGAGATATCGCTATTGTGGACAATTCGTTTATCCCTAGCACCACGGAAAGCGTGGTATATAATAGGTATTCCACCCTCATCTTGGATTAGACCTTTTCCGTCCAAGAGGAGGAACGCCTCTGGGGGAATGAACCCGTTCTGGAGGGTACTCTCCAGATACATATGTGGCCTGTCACGTATCATTATCTTATAGTTTTTATAGACAATTTTGTGCCTTTGGTTTAGCTTAGTTTCACTAGCCAAAAGTACTTCAGGGGATTTGACTTCAAGCATGTTGCCTAGATTATCTCTTCTGTCTATGTGTATTAGTGAATTTACGTTCACCGAAATAATTTTTAGTTTTAGTTCAGTTAGAGGGTTGAAGATTTTGATGGAAGGAGTTATTTGAAAACACAGCCGAACAGAGCATATCTATTCGGGCCATTTGTTCCGTCAGTATTTTTTGAAAATTAGCAAATTGTGTTTGCATGGCCGATATCATATTTAATATTTCAGGTTGCGCATCTACTGCCGGTATTCGCCCATTGGTATGTGAGGATTCCACGGGGACTCGTTGCATAGAATTGCCCGTGATTTGTGCATATGATACACGCGGGGCAACGTAATTATTATAAGAACGAGTTTTAATTTTTTTCTCTTCTGCCACTTGCTTTTGTTTTGATTCCCACTTTAACTTCATATGTTGAAATTTGGGACAGCCTCTAAAATTCGCCGTGTGCCCTGTATTTTTACATAGGACACATGACAGTGTTTCCCTATCCGGAAGCTGTTCCTTTCCCAGCGGACATTCGCTCATGTTATGGTCGGCGAGGCATTTTACGCATCTGAATTTCATATTGCAGTTTGGTGCAACGTGTCCAAGTCTTTGACAGCGCATACATTGCAGTACGCGCTCAGATTTTCTAATTTTTTCCCAACTTATAATTTGGTGGCTTAGACATTTTATATGTCTAAGCGCATCAACTTTACTATTAGGACTTAGAGATACAATGTAGAAAGGCAATTTGCGGTTGCACTTTCTAGAATTCGCAGTTGAAAACGGTTTTACACCTGTAAATTTTAAACTAGCTGTTTCAACTGTTTTTAATTCCTCGAGTATCTCCTCTGGGGAGAACGAAGGATCAACTCTTTTTAAAGAGTATGGAAATTGATTTTTCTGATTTTGGGGTGTACGTGTAGTACTCGGTTTTTGCCCTTCCCAAAGTAGACTTTACTTTATTGTAACCTTCTAGGTCGTCGCACAAGATTCTACTTTTTTCAGCACTAATTCTTTTTGTTTTAAAATCTTTACAAGTCAACTCACCTAACTTCATTAAATCTTTCGCTTCTATGTAACTGATGACAATTGGAGGTATTTTTTCCTTTTTTGGTTGCTGTTGTTGCTCGTCCTTGGCTGTCTTTGTCTGCTGCAGTTGTTTCTGATTCTGTTGTTGGGCGTCCTTTGTTTCGCTTATTTGTAGCGAATGTTGTTGCTGCCGCTGGTGATTTGTTTTTTGCTCTCTTTTTGTTTCGGTTTCATTCCGTCTTTTGTTTCGCTCTTCCAGGGCTGCTCGTACTTGTTTGGAAAGTTCTTCGCGTTTTTTGATGAGATCATCAATAAAGCTGTTTAGGTCATCGTCTCCTTCTGGAATGTTTGACTCCAGTATCTCCAATTCCTTAAATTTGTTCCCTGCTCCTGAGTAGCAAGTTTCCTTGGCAGGTACATTTTCTTCTGTGACGGTTTTTTTCATCACATTTGATTTTTGTCGTTCCATTGACAGGTTTGAGCGGACTTTATTTGCCACTGGGCTGTCGTCTATAATTGATACTTCGTTCTTCCTTTTGGTAATTTTTTTAATTGTTTTTGAATTAGAGACTACACATGAGTGTGCCATTTTTAATTCGACGCTCTTCGTCTTGCCCATTTTGGTTTCGGAACACACACACACTCGTTTTTTTTTTCTTTTTTCGCCGTGCCACGCCGGCCGAACTGCGAAAAACACAGTTTATTCACGAATTCACGCACACACGCACTCGATATTCTTTGTTTTAGAGCTGCTCACCGTCTTACGATGTTTGTCGCTTGACGAACGACGAGCGAATGACGCTTACACGGGTAATCCGTATTCAATTCTAAATAGGCGTCGTACAGTAACGCTGGAATCGTTGTTTTTGTAAAATTGTTTTACACAAAAAGCCCGCTGTTGTCCCATGAAGCGCTCCATTGTAACGAAAATTGCATGAAGCGACGCACAATTCTCCGCCACTCGTGCGCCCCTCCCTCTACCGGTTTTTAAGAAATCAAGTCTTGCCATTTGCAAAAATTAATGGCCCATCCGATAGAATCAGTACAAACCGCTTTGCGCATCGAAAAATATATATAAATTGATTGTTTCGTTTTTTTTCTTCTATTTTCAGGTAAGTCACTGCAATCGAAAATCTTCCAAAAACGTATGTATTTCTCTTTAACAAGAGAAAATTTTTTTTCTAATTCTATCTACAATATCAACACATTTCAGCAAAACAAAAATGCTTAAAATCGAATTTAATTAACCAAACGACATTAAATTTAATCAAAGAGCTAGTTTAAGTTAAATTAGCCAGCGTCTAATGGTATTTCCTTTTGACTTTGATGGTGTCAAATCTGTCTCATTCATATTTTTATTTTTGAAACATTTTTTATTTTTCTTTTTATATTCTTAGTTTCTAAATTACATGTTAGACAAAAAATGCTTAAATTCTAGCTGAATTATCTTATATTATAACTTACTGGTCCTATGCAGACGCTCTAAGCTAAACATTACATAACTATTGTATAATTTGCCTTTTAGCGACAGGCGACAGAGCTTTGTTTCTGACAGTACTTATAATTATTTAAATGACAGAGAAAAACTTTAACAACTCTGTGTCGAATTTTTTTTTTGTTTTTTTTTTTCTTAAAATTGAACCTACATTTTTTTTTAATATTATTTAAAAGAACTTAACTTAACTTAACTTAAATCTTATACTACCCTTATTCTAGAAAAGCTAAGTCTATGTAAGCTAGCTGATAATACTGTTATTCTATACCGACTTTGGTATCCAGGTCTTTATATGCCATTCAACCACCAGAACTGTTGACGCTGTCCAATACTATCGTCCCGGTCTCTGTGGGAGATAGCCCTACTGAAGCGCAAGATCTCTTCTTCGGTGTGCGTGACTTCACGGTCGTAGCACAATTGCCCGTCTACGAATGATCTACTTACATGATAGATCAGCGGAATTCCGGATCTATCCTGTATAAGCCCATTCAAGTCCAAATCAAGGAACGCCTCTGGTGGAGCAAAACCGTTGCGACGCACGTTCTCATAGTACAGAGTAAATTAGGTAATTGGACGAGCTTATTGCTCTTGAAATATGTCCTCTGATTAATTTGATCATAAAATTATCCACCCTATTTATGCAGGCTTCATTATATAAAGTCTTATTTGAGTAGTACTTTTTGTATTCCGATTCGGGTGTTCGATATAATCGGAGACAAGTTCTGGAACACTTCCTTTCGAACACTCGGATCTTTTCCGTCAAATTTGGACATATGTTAAACCATACTATGTCAGGGGGAACATCATACAGATATCATGATAAATAATGGAACTTTGAGAGGTTCGTCATCACATAACCGGGCTCGTTCTCGAGGCACGGCCCATGCTCGACTGGTGACGGCATTTTGTAACATCAAGGGCATCGGTTTCACCAATACCAATGTAAACGCCGTCCACCAATATTTGCAAACAACGAAACGTGATATCCTTGCCCTAACAGAGACACAGGTCTATTCGTCAACTGATTCGACATATCTTCGTTGCTCAGGATGCGACTTGCATTCGAGATTCCGTTTTAAGGGCGGAGTCTGCGTTTTCGCGCGGTCCAATCTGGCTTGCCAGAGGATGGAGGCGTTGGAACCCAATAATATAGACATCATATGGTTGAGGGTCGTGCTGAAGATTTCCGTTAAATTCCTTTGTTGTCTTTACCGCTCCCCGAATGACGATAGACCGGCGACATTTTTCGAACATCTTTCATATACCGTCGACTGGATACAGATCAACCACCCAGCTTCTGAAATTGTTGTCCTTGGTGATTTTAATGTGCACAATTCCGGCTGATTGTTACATTCTAACAGAACCGACGATGCTGGGAGGCTGGCGGAGATGTTTGCTGTAAGCCACAACTTGACTCAACTCGTGGACGAGCCAACGCGAGTGCCGGATGCCCGAGGCGATTATGCGAACGCCCTGGATATGTTCTTGACATCCGAACCGAGTATTTATACCGTAGAGGTTTCTGCGCTACTGGGAAACTGAAATCACTGCTTGGTATCGGTCGCACAAGCACTTGCATACCAAGCGAACAATCGGCCTAGGCAGCTTCGCCATGTATGGCAGTATGGGGCCGCTAACTGGGACAATTTCCGAGATTTCTTCGCATCCTTTCCATGGTCCAAAGTGTGCTTCGGAAACTCCGATGTTAACGCATGCGCGGAGTCGGTATCAGAGATTATTCTTCTGGGGATGGAGATGTATACTCCACATTTCATCAAACGAAGTTCGTCTGATAAACCTTGGTTTGACAAAAAATGCGAGCTGATTACTGCGGCAAAAAATAGAGCTTTCAAGCAATGGCGCTCCAATCCCACCGATGTTAACAGAACGAATTTTGTTAGAATCAGAAACGCGTGCAACCAGGCGATTGATACCGCGAAGAAGGCTCACAACGACAGGGTGATCAATAAGCTCCTCCGGTGCCCAACTGGTTCGCGCTCCTTCTGGTCAATGGCAAAGGCTGTCAGCAGTAACTTTGCTTCCTCCTCTTTCCCTCCGTTGGTGACAGACAACGGAACGTTAGTCACGAATCCAAAGGATAAAGCTAATGTGTTCGCGAATTTATTTTCCGCGAATTCAAACCTCGATCCCGGCCTTTTGGAGCCACCTGTGATCTCGCCGGTACAGTCTTCCATGCGGGATGTGAGATTTCGTCCGCGCACTATTCAACGCATTCTACGTGAACTGGATTGTAGGAAGGCAACCGGCCCGGATGGAATACCAGCAATAGTCCTTAAGAACTGTGTTCCAGAACTATCGCCGGTCCTTGGCAGACTCTTCCGAAAATCGCTCGAGTTCAGCCAATCCCAAAGACGGGAAGAAAGTGTCTCCCACAAAATTACCGTCCGATAGCATTACTGTCTATTTTATCTAAGGTAATGGAAAAAGTCATCAATACAGAGTTGGTTAAGTATTTGGAGTGCAACGGACTCCTGAATGATCGTCAATACGGATTCCGTGGCAGGCGGTCCACAGGAGACCTTTTGACATTTATAACCGATATATGGACATCTGCGATTGAACGCCATGGTGAGTCAAGGGCGGTCACATTGGATATTTCCAAGGCTTTTGACCGCGTCTGGCACGGGGCATTGCTGAGCAAACTTCGTGCATATGGACTTTCCCAACAGCTTTGCGACTGGACGAAGAGCTTCCTCGAGAATTGATCGATCCGGGTTGTTGTGGACGGCGAGTGTTCGGATCTGTATCCTGTTAATTCGGGGGTGCCCCAAGGTTCTATTTTGGCTCCAACCTAGTTCTTGCTTCACATAAATGATTTGTTGGAGACAACGGATAACAAAGTGTTTGCCGATGATAGTACGCTTGTTTCCTCCTTTTCGAGTGATCGGCCGATTGGTGCATCAACGTCACACCAGCTGAGATGTAGACAGAATGACTCTCTGCATCGGGATCTGGATAAAGTCCTGCAGTGGGGAAAGGCCAATCTTGTCGACTTCAATTCAACGAAGACCCAGTATACAACATTCACAAAGAAAACTGGATCATCGGTTCCACAGCTGATGATGAATGGCCGGGCCCTCGAGGCTGGGAAAAGTTTGAAATTGCTCGGCGTCACGGTCTGTAGGAATGTATCATGGCATAAACACGTGTCGAACATCGCCAGGTCAGCCTCAGGAAAACTGAGTTATCTTTTTAGAGCCAAGAAATATTTTACTCCGGCCCAACTTCTTCTCCTATATAAATCCCAAATTAGACCCGCGCTCGAATATTGCTCTCATTTTTGGGGCTCGGCTCCTAAACATACCCTCGACTTACTTGAGAGCATACAAAAACGAGCGATGCGCCTGATCGGGGACCCGGCGCTGACGTCGGGACTACAGGCGCTATCACATCGAAGGCGCGTAGCCGACCTCTGTCTGTTTTACAGATATTATCACGGGTGCTGGTCTTCAGAGATTCTTGGTATTGTTCCACGCAATTCGGTTTATATGCGCTCCACAAGACAATCCGACGGATCGCACCTGTTTGTGATTCATCTCCCGACGGCGCGAACATACCTGAATCAGAACTCGTTCCGTTACAGAGCGGGGAAGCTGTGGAACTCCCTTCCCACGCGAGTGTTTCCGAAGCGTTACAACCTGCAACTGTTCAAAAAGAACTGCAACAGTTATTTGATGGCATCTCGGGGCGCCCACTCGACGCTATAGGTTCGCCTCTCCCGAGAGAAGTCTAATTAAAAAAATACTGGACAACCATATTTGAGCATAGGCCTGATTAGCGTCATGTAGCATATAACTTTTACCCTACTGTCAAGTTGGCTACTGTGAAATAGCCTCCTTGTCATAGCAAACGTTTTTCTACCCTTGACCAAAGCAGCCTCTACATGTCTGTTGAAATACAGATATGATCTAGCCAGATGCCAAGGCATTTAACTACACTCTTGGTTTCCAGTTTATCTCCATGCGTTCCCACGATAACTAACTTTCGCCAGTTTTTCCTTGTGTCGTTCGTGGCTTTTTATAATGGGGTTCTAAATAGGATGGCTTCACATTTCTGGAAGTTGATCTTAAGTTTCCAGTCATCGCAATAGCGCTGCACTTTGTTGCAGTCTCGCTGTATTAACACTATTTATGATCTCAACTTTCGGAGCTGTTCTGTAAATTATAAGAGCGTGTGCGTACGCAATTGCATGCGGAAGAAAGTCTAAAAAGTCGCTAATGTAAATTTTGAAAAGAATCGGAGAAAGTACCGATCCCTGTTGCAAGCCATTCTTGATATTATACGTTTTATTAGAGGTCACATTACCACTTTTGACCACGAACCTCCTGTCCTTTAACATATCGTCAAGTACATATAGTAAAGGTTTATGTATGTCATGTCTGAGCACTTTGTAATATAACCCTTCGATCCAGACGGTATCAAAGGCCTTTTCCAAGTCGATCAGACAGGCCCCTGTGCATTTGTTCCTACATTTATTCCATTGTATGTCACAGACCAGTTTAGCTGCGGCATGTGTGGTTTCATGACCCGCCCAAAAGCCAAACTGGTTATTTGGAATAATGTTGTTGTCGTCTACCCATTTTAGCAGAGCTTTGTTAATAGTCTTTTCAAATACTTTACTGATGCTTGGGAGTAAACTTATCGAACGCATGTTCATTGGATTTGTACAGTCTTTGCCCTTTTTTGCGATGGGCTGAATGGTAGCCGTTTTCCAACGCGCGGGATAATATGCATTATTCAACGCGTTGTTAAACAGGACCGTGTATATATCTATTGCCATTGGGGGCAGGTTCTTGAGTGCGATGTTAGGTATTCCATCTATTCCCACTGACTTTATGCTTCTTAATGAGTCGAAGATACTCTGGATTCTTTCCCTTGTGATTAAAAGGCTATTAGCCTCACCATTGGCATTAATGTCAATTGACAGATTATCGTCACACTCTCTCGGAATGCACTTCTTCGAGGGTGGGAGGCTGGCGGAGATGTTTGCTGTAAGCCACAACTTGACTCAACTCGTGGACGAGCCAACGCGAGTGCCGGGTGCCCGAGGCGATTATGCGAACACCCTGGATATGTTCTTGACATCTAAACCGAGTATTTATACCGTAGAGGTTTCTGCGCCACTGGGAAACACAGATCAATGCTTGGTATCTGTCGCGCAAGCACTTGCATACCAAGCGAACAACGGGCTAGGCAGCTTCGCCATGTATGGCAGTATGGGGCCGCTAACTGGGACGATTTGCGAGATTTCTTCGCATCCTTTCCATGGTGCGAAGTGTGCTTCGGAAACTCCGATGTTAACGCATGCGCGGAGTCGGTATCAGAGATTATTCTTCTGGGGATGGAGATGTATATTCCACATTTCATCAAACGAAGTTCGTCTGATAAACCTTGGTTTGACAAAAAATGCGAGCTGATTACTGCGGCAGAAAATAGAGTCGAAATAGGGAAAACTGTGGCTATCCATTTCTTTTATCTCTATTTTTGTGCAACAGATTAGCGTGCAAACGGATCAACATGCGGATAGATAGATTTGAGATATGGACCTAAAATGTGAGGGACTAGGTAGGCTCACTATTTTTAAAATATATTTTCTCAGGAAAGGCGAATCTATAACTTACAAAGCTGAGATAGTGCCTTAAGGTACTAAGATATAACTGTTTTGCGCAGTCGCAAATAAACAAATGGGCTCCTCGATAGTATAGTGGTTAGTATACCCGCCTGTCACGCGGGAGACCGGGGTTCGATTCCTCTTCGGGGAGCCTTCGGCGCAAGACTAACGACCTTTGCCCGGAAAAAACAAATCATTATGGAAAATTTAACAAGCCTCAGGACTTGCTAAATAAGACCAAGACCAGTTCCCGGTTGTAGTGCCGATGATGATGATGATGAAATAAACAAATAATAATAATAACGAAACAATGGCGATGATTAATAGATTCGATTCACAGAATGAAATGTTATGTGTGGTAGAAGAACTTATTGTCGTGTTTAATTGCGCCTCGAGACTATGACACCGGTTATGTAAATTGCTTTTAAGCTAATTTACTTCGATTTCTTAATCCAAATCCGAGGAACTGCTTTTAACTGCTTTACACACGAAGGTCACTATAACGCCTTGATTACTGTATTTTAAGTGAATAAGTCAAAACCAATTAGCTTAAGACTTGAGCTATTCAGACAACACTTCAAAACGTAATTAAACCCCAGTCGTAAAGTGGCAAGATATAAGTACAACTAATGCATGTGGTCTTAACCGTAATCTCATTTACAAACATATAACTTAAACAACTAGGTCTAATTGTAATCCTCTTTGTATAATTACATAAAAATTACGTCCTATATGACCGGAAAAAAATCTTCAGCATGTGCTCTTGAAACCTTCCAGTCATTTCGATTTCGACTGAAGTACATTCACCGATCTTTAAGCTTTAAGCTGGTTATAAATAAAGTCTATGTAATTTACAGATCGGGTGCAGACCAGGAATTTATGCAGAAGATACGTCGCACCCAATCGAAGTTTGCCCTGGTGTTTTCTTTCACATGATGATGAATTCAAACATGTAAATAAATTCAGGTGATGCGAACAATTTAAAACAACAAATCGTGATTTTGAAGTAGCAGATATGTCAATGACTCTAAGGCCATTGTCCTGCTAATGTGGATAGTTCAAGATGCTAATATCTATGGCGCCCTTTCGCTTTTGATCGTACATTCGAATTGAAGCTCATTAAAGGGATTATCTGAAACCCAAACTGGTCGTTTCTGAATCAGGACACAATGGTTAGTCAACTCAGAACAAGAGTAAATTTCAAATATATGCAAATCTCGAATGTTCATAACGTACATAAAGATCGCCGAGATACATTTGGAGATTAGAGAACTAAAGAGCAATAAAATTCTTGAGGAGGTACAAAGAACTCTATTTCAGAATCAGTTGTGGAGGCAGACAACAATGCTCCATTTAATGACATTCTGCTCCAGAGGAATTAAATGATGGGAGCATTAATTGAAAGTTATAATATGCTGACGAAGTCCTCGCCTCTGAGAGTGAGTATGATGACCGTAAAATAAATTCAAATGGAAATTCGAATGCTGAATGTGGTAATTTGCGCTTATTTATTCAATTTACGATAGTCATATAGACTGATCGAACGAAAACGTTTGGGCTTAACATAAACAACACAGGAGTGGTGGGAGCAATAGCACCGATGGGATGTTCAGCGCTAGACCGTAAATAAAAATGCTTATAATTGTATATATTTTAAAATAGCGAAAGTCAGCCCAGGTGAATTTACATGTTTTAATATGGTTTTAAAATACATCCTCATTATCTTAAGGGGGAAAACACTTAGACCCCTTTTTTAGTGTTTTTAGAGCTGATAAAATAATTGTATCATTTTGGACTTTCAACATGATTATATTTGAACTTTCAAATTACAAAAAACACGTTATTTATTTTTACTTTTATTTATTTACTTATTTTTATTGTTATTTATTTACTAATTTTTTTTTTTTATTTATTTACTTATTTTTATTTTTATTTATTTATTTATCTTTTTAATGTAATTAAAAATTACATATCAATACATTAACATAATGAGCCTAGCAACTGAGACTATTGGCTCTGTACTTTTAAATTATAATTTAATTTGATTTTTAGGATGCTTATAAACTTTTTTTTTCTTTTTGGTTTTGGTAGGAAGGTGGAAATCTTCAAAAGATACCCCTGGGCGGATCCAGAGGCATGCCGGCTGTTTACCGACTAAAACCACCTCCCGTCAGGCACATATTCCCGTTGATCCCCTCGGAACTTTCTTTTAGATATTCCATCGCGGGGCGGGACGGAGGTTACCTGTTACTCCGCTCTTCGCGTCGCAACTGCTGCATCATATCACATAGAACATCATTAGCTACGGACCATGCCTGTTTCGAACTCAGCATGTATTCTAGTACTCCTCCCGGAGTAACTGTCCGTCTCATATGTCTCTCCAAAATCGTGCGTGCGGTCTCGAATCTCACGCACTCTGTGTGTACGTGAAACGCATTTTCTATTTTGCCTTCGCAATACAAGCAGTATTGCCGAAAGCATCCATTTTCTGATATTAGCTGAGTCAGGTGGTGATTCAGCTCGCCATGTTTCCTTTTCACCCATGTTTCTATATCAGGTATCATGGTGTGGGTCCATCTTCCTTTTGTGGAAGAATCCCACCTTCGTTGCCATTCTCTTATGCTTGAGAGCTCTAATTGTCACTGCATTCTCCGACTATTCTCTTGGGCGACCTCATGCAATGCAGCGTTTTATTTAGTTGCAATGTCAAGTGGTGTCCTCCGGCCAAAATATTTATGGCATCTTCGGATACCATTCGGAATGCACAGCATACTCTAAGTGATGCTAGCCTATGTGCTGAGTTCGCTCCCCTCATGTACGACTCATACTGTGCGGCTCCTGCCCATATGTGAACTACATACATTATAATGGAGGTGTTGACACTGGTTATGAGTTTCCTTATGTGGGGCCGGGGTCCGCCAACATTGGGTAGCAGTCTCGCCAAAACTTTGCATACTATGGCCGTTTTTTCACTCGTTTCCCTCAGGTGTTCGTTGAAGGTCAACCTGAAGTCGAGTATAACACCAAGATATTTAATATAGGGACTCGATCTGATTATTTGTCTTTCTATTTCCAAATCAAGGTGTTCAACTATCTTGCGGCTGCTTATTAAAACCAGCTAGTTTCAGTCCGGCCATATCTAGCCAGCATTTAATGATCTGGATTGCTTGTGAGCAAATATTCTCCAGGTCATCTAGATGTTTAGCTACGGCCACTATTGCCAAATCATCTGCGTATCCAATGATTCTAATCCCTTCTGGTACATTGACCCTGAGCACACCATCATACATTATATTCCATAACAGCGGACCTAATACAGATCTCTGAGGTACACCCGCTGTTATTTTATATTCCTGTGGTCCCTCATCTGTGTCAGAGAGCAGTCTTCTATCCGAGATAAAGTTTGCTAATATACGCACCAAGTAGGGTGAGACTTGTAGATCGCCCAACGCTTTTAAAATCCGATTCCAATTCACCGAGTTAAACGCATTTTTAACATCAAGCGTCACCACCGTGCAATATTTTTTTGTACCACCTAGCCATCGTGCTCCAGCTATCGCATTGCGAGCGATGTCGCACACCACAGATAGTGTCTTACCGGTTGATCTACCTTTCCGGAACCCGTACTGCCAATCAGAGAGCCCCGACGTCCCCTCAATGAATTCTTCTAGGCGAGTGGCAATTACTCGCTCAAGCAGTTTTCCTGTTGTGTCCAACATGCACAACGGGCGATAAGACGACGGCGTTTCTGAACTCTTGACTCCTTTGGGTATAGGCACAAGCCGCTGTTTTTTCCATCGTTTAGGAAATTATCCTGTTTGAAGGTAGCTTGTGAAGAGACTGCTGAAGACTTCCGGCTTTTTTGTTAAAGCAGTCCTCACTACGCCGTTAGGAATACCATCCAGTCCCTGCGTCTTGTTTTTTTTGACAACCCTTGCAGGCAAGATCACCTCTTCAGTGGTCACTGGAGGTATCTCTCCTTCAATGATACTCCACTGCTCTTGCACTCTCAGCACCTCATCACACTGTGGGAAGAGGACGCCAATGATTCTGGCCATGTCAGTTTTCCTTTTTTTTTCATTTGACTACTGTTGTTCTGTAGTCTTTACATGACTATCGTGTAGGCGCTGCCCCATGGGTTGAACGCGTCATATTTACTTTTGCGGATTACATTCCTCAACTCTTTCCGTTTGTTGACGAATTCCGCATGCAACTGTGGGTAGGTGTTACGGTTTCTTGCTCTTTGTTGTAAGCGTCTTAACCTGTTGCAGTCCGATCGCACATGGGCGATTTCTGAGTTCCACCAATACACTGGTTTGATTGCCTCTGCTGGTTGTCTTTTTCGTGGCATAGAAGAATCACATGCGGTAATTAGCCACTTCATGATTTTTCCAGCCTGGCTGTTCCCATCGACCTCTACGTCAAACTGTTCGATTTGGTCTTGCAGTATATAATCGAGCAGTTCCGCATCGAGATCCTTCTCTTTCCGCCCATTTTTCTGGGCTTTCTTTGCCAATTTGCCAGTGATGAATCCCCCGTGCGGTAATATTTCGTACATCACGGCTTGGTGATCACTATGGGTGTAGGTGTCCAAAACTCGCCACTACATACTTCTTGCTAACATGGAGCTGGCAAATGTGATGTCGATTTTGGACCGGCCTCTCTCATTTATGAAGGTGTCATCAACACCATCATTAAGTAACACCACATCTAGGACTGCGAAGGCTTCAAGTAGTGCCTGGCCTTCACTGTTGGTCCTTATGCTTCCCCATTCTACTGCCCAAGCGTTGAAATCTCCAGCAACTATAAGAGGGCTCTTATCTCTAACTTCTTATGTTATTCGGTCCAAAAAGCATTTGAAATATTCTATTTCCCACCTTGGCGGAGTGTAACAACAGTAGAAATGAATTCCTCTGATCTTGGCATAGGCAATCCCTTCCAGACACTTCTGCATTCCATGGGGGAATTTCCATTTGTACAGATGGCCGCTGTTCCGCCGCTGTCTTCCTCCCATGTAATAGTACCAGTGTCAGGCATCCTGTACTGCTCATTGATGAGTACCACGTCGGCACCATATTCCTTAACCGTTTGGGAAAGGAGATCTTGTGCGGCTCCACAATGGTTTAAGTTGATTTGAATGCACTTAAACCTGTCCATTTTTATTGAGAAGATTGAACATCGGGTTTTTAAATGCTCGGGATGTGTAGCTTCCTATTGAGTGGTGGTTACCGCCTTCCTGATTCCCAAAACATTCATTTGGGTTGTGCTATACAGCCCATTGCTTTGTGGCCTTTTTCACCGCATTTCAAATAGTTTTCCGAACGATCTTCTTCGGAGTTGCAGTATTTCGCCACATGACCGTATTGCCAACATCTGAAACGTCGTGTGGGTGCGATGTGTTCTCGAAGTCTGCATCTCACCCATCCGACTAGCAGGAAACCTGTAGCCAGGAACATGTTAGCCTTTTCTCTTGGTATGCGTGTCATGGCAGCCTGCGTTCTATCTGGTTTTCTTCTTAAACTCTTTACCGCTTCCTTTGGGATCGCGTTCAGTGCAGGGAACTCTATAGCGATCGGTGTCAGGATTTCCTCCACAGTGGTCACCTCATCTAAATCACGACACTCAACCGTGATTTCCTGTGACACTGTTTTGACTTTAGCATCTTCCTTTAGTACTTGTTGTACCTTTGCTTTCAGTGTCTCGGTGGTGGCCTCTGGACGGCGTTTCAGTTCTAGCAGCAATTCCCCCTTTCCTGTCTTTCGAACTTTATTTACGCTACTTCCGAGGTCACTTAGCTTTGGCTTGGCCTTCATAAACTTCAGTTTATCCGCATATGTTTTTCCCCGGTTTTGGATATTATTATAGCGTTCGGGCGTGGTCTCCTTCTTTTTATAATATTGGCCTTCCCAGTATCACCTTTTGCAGCTTCTTCACCCTCTAACCTCAAATCCCTCTTCCTTCCCCTCTGGCCAATTGTAAACCAATTATAATTGGGTGACTCAACATTGATCTGCCCCGAGACCCTGCTTACGTCTGTGTGCGAGTTTTCCTTTGGCTGGATTTGCACGTTTCCTTGCTTGCTTCAGCCGGCGCAGATGGCTTCTTTAAGCGATTTTCCACTTCCTTATCGTAAAGGCAATCAATGACCTCGACCAGCTTTCGCACGGCATTAGTAGTATGCCTTTGCCTTTTAATTTTGATCGTCCTCGTCAATTCTGTGATCCGCTCTCCGAGCTGCCCGAACACCAAAGAACCATCATCACCTCCATCAAGGTTCTGATCCGCGCTCGTCTCCAAATATCCACTGCTTGTTGCCGCCATACATTTTCGAAAACCTTCCCTTGCACAACTGTCGAAAGCCCCGCTGATGCTGTGAGGAGAGTGGAGCAAAATTAAATCTGCATTGACTCAGATCTGCATTGACTAACACCGCTTTATTAATTAACTTATTACTCAACATGGCCAGTTGATTACTCTTAGTTTAAGCTGCCTTTAATAAATTGGCGCATGGATTTCTCGCCACAAGTGTTTCGTTTCGTTGGATTTTTTTTGTCTAATTTATTTTTAGTTCGCCACTATTACAATATAATATTTTCACTCTTATATACTGTCTATTGTTTTTCAAAAATATCCGATTTTAAAATTATATATCATTTGTTCGGTTGTAACAAAAGAAAACTCAAGGACTTAATACACTTGAACGCGTCTTACAACCACTGTACGTAAAATCAAACCTTCTCGTCCCGATTCTCAAAGTCGACTCAATCATTTCTTCTCTGGGGATGATTCTATCCACCCCAGAATTCTCTTTTTCCTTTCGTTTTTTCTGGGTGGTGATTCTCTCTCAATCGAGAATCTCTCCACCAGGGAAGATCGCACTCACACATACAGGCGCGGAGGTTTCCGTCTGTGGGTTCACCAGCATTTTGACACTTCTGTTGCGTTGCTTATGCAAACATTCGGGTGTGTGTTTATTCTAGGCGGAACTGGAATCGCGTTTGCTTTCCCTATGGGAACAGCATTTTCGTTTATCGCTGTTTCTCCGCAACGGCCTTTGTTTAGGCGAAGTGCATTACGGCAGGGACAAACGTTTTGCCGACGGATTGTTTTCCGGCAATTGGTTTATCGCCGGGGATGAGATGTTTGTCGACATCTGGCGCAGTTGTGCCAACCCCTTGTGTTTATCCAGCTAATAGATCGGTACACAATTTCTAATCTGGGTCGTGTCCTTCGATCGCCGTGTAGGCGTAGGGAAATTGTTCGGGACTTGTGGCCCACGTATCTGTGGATAGGTAGGGTTCTTGACACCACTATGAATGTCACCTTTGGTCTAGTGAAAAGGTGGGCCTTGGAGACACGCGCCTGTGGGCACATGAAGTTTGGTCATAAGCGAGTATGTTCCTTGGTGGAACGAAGACATCTCATCCTGTGGTGATTTGTGCGGTTCGTGGAGTTTGGTTATAGGTGAGTATGTTCTTTGGTGGAGCGAAGACATCTCAGCGTATGGTGATTTGTGCGGTTCGTGGAACCGCCACAAGCCCAAGACCGGATCCCGGTTGTAGTGCCGATGATAATGATAATGATGGTGATGATGAAGATGACGATGATGATGATTTCACCGGCCAGCTAGCCTTTGGGACCCTAGCTGCCACTCAGTAATTGTGCCGAACTGCACAATAGCAGCAGCCGTTAGTGGAACCTAGGTTTGCACAATCAAACGCAAGACACAACCTCCTAACCGACTCAGCCATTGAGGCGGCTGTGGGAATGAGTAATAAACTTTTATGACTAGTTTTGTTAAATAAGGCCAAGACCGGATCCCGTTTGTAGTGCCGATGATGATGATGATGATGACAAGGAAAAACGGTAATCAGATACCTTGGTATCTGGTTTGATCAGTATCTTTACTTTCATAAGCATACAGCAGCTGCTCTTACAGCAGCTAAAGACGTATATGCAATGACACGAAGTCGCTCCCGTAATAGTCTTCTAGACCCCAAGGTGAAAATAATTTCATACTCATATGTATGCTATAACGTATCCCCATTCTACATGGAGGAGTTTCGGGTGTTCGAGAGGCAGTGTCTCCGATCCCGCCTCGAAGTGTATAGAACCCCAGTGTCGCAATATAAGAAATCATCATCATCATCGGCACTACAACCGGGATCCGGTCTTGTCACTATTTAACATTCCCTCCCCACGGGGTCCGGCCCATATCCGAGACTTGTTAAATTGTCCATAATAATTCGTTTTTCCGGGCAAGGTTATTAGCCTTGCGCCAACTTTTCTCAGGATGTCGCTGCATGCATTGGTTAACTACTTGGCGGGTGCCAAAGTAGCTATCCAGGGGCGTCACATGGAGACTGTGTGTTAACTTGGATTGAACAGGGACAAGGATCGTCCTGGCCTCCGGCGGGTTGAAGGCAGGGACTTTTCATTCCTGCCCTTGTTAATAAACCGCGGAGAAAATAAATCACTTCAACTTTAAATATTGTAATAATAGTCTTTCATTTTCGCAGTCTATTAAAATATCTTCTCAGCGGAATTTAGTTTAAAATCCCGATCAATCTCCTTTAATTCTACTTTTTACTGGTTTACCTCCCACCGCAGCCTACACGTGCACGAATTATTTAAACAGTTGTACAATTTTTTTGCACCACGACTGGATCTGCTTTGGATATATAAAGGGGTTACCATAGGGTGGGCTAACAGAGAGAATACCAAATCTAAATTAAGCCGACATTCGAGTGACTTTACAATCGCAATTGCCAGCTGGAGCATTGTCCTTACGGAAGTAGATACATGTCCTTTTATTCTTTCTCTCGTTTGCTCCTTTCTGGCAAATGATGAACTTCCTGCTTTGATTTCAGGATTGAGTTGATCTTTCCGCATGGGAGATTGGAACGTGAATAATAAAATGTGTGTACACATTGTGGCACAGAGAATAGGAAAGGAGGAGAGTGACCAACCACACTCGGGCTTATATTAAGTTCAGTCTCTGATGTCCACTTATTTTACTCAACAGATGCCTCTAGGGTGACAGGGGTGAATTGCATCCATTCGACGCAAATGCTCTACAGTTTGGACACTTCAGTGAGATATTCAATCGACGAGATTCGAATTCAAAGTGATGATTTATCCGTAATGGCACTGGATTTGCATGCCGTAGAGGGTTATGCGATATGTCATCAGTTGGGGAACTTTGTAATCTAGGTGTTATATTATATTTCGAGAGATATCGAATTGAATGAAGTCAATTTTGCTTCGTATTCGCGCCCTTTGTACTTTAATGGTAATCGATGAAAACCATTTTATGGGAACCAGGTCTTGTGTGACGCGTAAAACTAAATACTCATACCGGTATCGACAACATTTGAACAACTGTATGCGATATGTCAAAGAAATTCTAACGAAATAAAGTTACAACCATCGCGAAGGTAGGTAATGAAATGTTGAAGATATTAGACAAAAACACAAATTTTTTTTCTGTAATTCATTTTTAAGCATTTATTAAAATTGGTCATTTCTGATCTCCCATTATTTTTTGACAATTATTTTGCTTAGTAACAAAGATTCCAATGTATTTACAAGTCGGTCTGTGATATAAACCAAGCGATATAGTATAGAGTATTTTTGTTACATTTTGGCTTGTGAGGAGTTCGTGTTACTACTAGTGTTGGCGACGTAACATACGAAGCCAAGGATGGAGCAGCACACGACTGCTGACTGGCACACCGAAGATCGGCAATTTATACCATTCGCTCTTTGGTTCTCGTGACAATACGCAAACAAGAGAACGGGTACAAAAAAGAGGATAAAAGCAGCGGCAGTTGGAGAGTGCAACCAGTTCAGTTCAGTTCAGTTCAGTGCAGAGGTAATAAGAGATCTTAACAGATTCTGGTTCTACCAAAACAATAAAATAAACAATAAAAAAATAATAATACAGTCCACTGATTGAATAAGGCGATCCGTGCTCGCAACATAATCGAGACGCCGCCTACCAGTAAAAACTAGTGTTAACTAGTCTGATACCGTGGCGGTTCCGCCAAACCCCAAAATCAGGCATAAGTTTTCGCTAATGCAAGCGCAGTAGCACCTTAAGTGCTTTACGAATCTAGATTATCAAATTTATAATCTAAAAGTCCCTGTTAAGAATTCTTACCGTTCATGCATCTCTTCGCATACAAATTTCCTGTAAGAATTCCTCCCACAAGGGCATTCATACATGTATCAATGCATCTCTGCATTAGCGACCAAGAACCGAATTCACAATCAGCGTAGATTTTCACACTAGAGTTCGACACTTGCGTCGCCATAGATGCCATGTACAATTGACACAGATGGTATATACAAACCGTCATTGTATAACCATCTAATCTGCCTTGCAATGACTTGGCACTATCGATACAGCTGCAAGCACTTTACCCAGAAATGTTCCTTTGTTTGAATCTCCAAACAATCATCGACTTTGCGCATAGCCGCCGGATTGAAATTAATGCATAAACAATGCAAATATAGAATCCGTTTCCCACAAACGAGTTTCCCTGCATATACAAATGTAAGCAAGGGATTCATTTCGTCCGCCAGCCCATTAGCACCTTTTCCCAATAGTTATTCGCCTATTTACACAAGGGCATCACTCATCTAAGACTTTTATGATGCCCTTGTCCCATAGTTGCTTTTAGCACATCTCTTCGGTGCATCGTCCTCTATTTATTTAGCCGCGAAGCGCATCATAAACCATGATCGCCCCGATTCCTTTGTCCTTGCCGCCTGCCTGCTTTGTTTTTTTCATTGCCTTCGCGCATGAGTAAACAACACAGATCTGAACGATCACACACATACCACCATGATCTCCATTACGAGATCTGGTTTTCTATTCCACCAAGAGAGCCCTTACGTTTCTCTGGTGATAGGTAAAAACGATATCCTTAGTGGAGGGGATATCTACCACCGCGCCACAAACTCACCCCATTAGCGAGTCGGCTCTGCACCGGCCGTTTATCGCTAAGTCTTATTACATCCGCCGACCACCACGGTCGTGCCGCTCCCGCTCCCCGTCGCGCGCCGAGGACACTAATATACCCCGGAGTCGTTGTAGTGTTGAGTACGTTGGCCAAAAAGCTGATATTCCCAACGTGGTTCAGTTCAAACCAAGTAACTTTGACGCATTGTTAAGCTTGTAATGTAATTGTTCTCCCCCCCCCCCCCCCCCCCCCCCCCCCCCCCCCGCTGGGAATTTTCCCCCAAGGACCTCTCTGATTACAAAGTGGAATTACCAATCGCGCAAACGTGAAATAAAAAAAACAATACAGCCGGTATACCATCATCGCCACCACCATCATCATGGACACTATAACCGGGAACCGGTCTTGGCCTTATTTAGCAAGTCCTGAGACTTGTTAAATTTTCCATAATGATTTGTTTCTTCCGGGCAAGGTCATTGGTCTTGCGCCAGAGGCTCCCCGGTGGGGAATCGAATCCCGGTCTCGCGCGTGACAGCGCGTGTACTAACCACTATACTATCGAGGAGCCGACAGCCGGTATACCCCTGGCTGCAAATCATTCAATGGGCACGGTGACGCGTAACACCCTGGATTACGGGTGTCAGAGTCTGGCATGGGTGTGTGGCGTTTGTAACAGTTACACACACAATACACAAGCAAATAGTGAAGAACACCGAACGAAAATCGAATAAGAAAATGCATCAGAGCCGTATACCATAGCGATAACATAACAAATCCACATCAGTCGAATGTACACACGGTGGTGGCCCGATGGGTTGCGCACAGGTTCAATTTTTGTTGATTCTAAGTGTCATAGCGGCAGTTCGAATCACACGTTCTTCACTATCATTCCAAACAGAATAGGTGGCCCTACTGGAAGCGTACGCTTCCGTCAGCATAGCCTGAGTGATTCATTGTAGTTTAAGCCCCCGCGCCACGCAGAGGTTTCTACCTAGCGGCGGGATTCAGCATCCTAGAGAATGGGAGCAGTAAGGAAGAGGAAGCCAAAAGTGTGGACACTAAATGGATATCGATGAGAGACAGAATCAAACAAACAGCCCAAAAGGTATTAGGATTCGAGAAAACAATTAAGTCCAAACCTTGCTTTGACGCTAAGTGCAGGGCGAAGATTGAGCAACGTAAACGCATCAGAGTGATCCACTTACAAAGATATGATAAAGTCAACGCAAAAAGATACGCGACAATTCGTAAAGAGACAATGAGACTTTTTAAACGAAAAAACGCTAATGGGAGAAGACTCGGATCGAAAAAATCCTAGAAAATGCCAGAGCAAAGAACATCAGAGGTATGTATGCTGGCATAAATTCAATTAGAAATGGCTACCGAAGGAGAGCCAAAAGAATTCGATACGCAAACGGCTGTTTGGCCACAGAAACAACCAATATCATTACAAGATGGAAGCAGTACTTAGAAAACATGCTTAATGTGCGCATCCATCAACCACAAATAAACACACCAGACGTACATACAGCCAATCCTCAGATCCCAGAGCCCTCTTTCAAGAAAGTTGTAGACGGAATAAATCGATTAGAAAACAACAAGGCTCCCGGAGTCGACTGCATACTGGCAGAGCTTGTGAAGCATGGGGGAGAGGCAACCGCACGAAAGATCCACCAACTGAGTAAAACAATATGGGATAAGGAAGTCACTCCGGAAGAATGAAAAGCCTCAGTAATCGGCTCCATTTTCAAAAAAGGTGACAGATCTGACTGCGAAAACTACAGAGGAATATCATTGCTCCCAACCACATACAAAATGCTAACAAATGTCATACTGGCGAGAGTCACACCGTACGCAGAAGAAATACTGGGAGACTACAAATGTGGATTCCGCAGGAACCGGTCAACAAGCCACCAAATGTTCACAATAAGGCAACTGCTGGAAAAAAAAGTGGGAATACGGAGGGACTGTTCGTTGACTTCAAAAAAGCCTACGACTCAGTCGCAAGGCAAAGACTCTACCATATTGTAGTCGAACTGGGAATCCCGAAAAAATATGCCCCGCTCATTCAAATTTGAATTTTTGAAAACCACCTCTCAGAACCATTTGAAATCCGGAACGGAAAAAAAGGGGGTATGACCTCCCACCATGCATTTTTAAACTTGTGCTCGAGTATGTCATCGGGAAGGTACAAGACAACCTGGCCGGATCATCCCTGAACTGGGTCACACAAGTGCTCGCATATGCGGATGACATCGCCGTTTTGGGCGATAATCTAGAAACTATAAGTAAAAACTGTGAAATCATCATGCAAGCGGCGGAAGATGCGGGTCTACAAATAAATGAAGACAAAACAAAATACATGATTACGGCGAGAGCACGTGGAACTCAGGAAACACGTATAAACGTCAGGGGCAAGATATTTGAAAAAATTGAAGAATTTAAACATCTGGGAACAATACTGACGGCCAGCAACGAAATGTCGAAGGAAATTAACAAAAGACTGTATTCCGGCAACACTTGTTGGCACGCAGTCAGTAAATTGCTGAAATCCAAACTGCTATTACGTAACATAAAGCTCCGTGTCTATAGAACCATAATCATGCCAATTGCTCTATACGGATGCGAAATATGGGCTCTTACAAAACGGGAAGAAAACAAATTCTGCGTTTTCGAGAATAACGTTTTAAGGGGTATCTTTCGAATATGACGAAGAGGTAGGACAATGGAGGAAACTCCACAACCACGAATTGGAAGAGCTATATCGGAAACCTACAATAGTGAGTGTAATCATGTCGCGTAGAGTAAGATGAGCCGGACATGTGGCGCGAATGGGCAACGATAGGACCGTGCGTAGAATTCTTGACGGTAGACCAACGGGAAAAACACCGGCAGAATGGCCGCGACGGAGATGGGAGTATAATGTAAGGTTTGACCTTGAGGAGATCGGATCGGCTGGTCAATCGTGGAAGGTGAGTACACGGGACAGGGAACGATGGCGGGGTCGTGTCGGTGAGGTCATGAACTTCCGGGTTCCTATAGGTCAATAAATAGTAGTAGTAATAGTAGATCAGTGCTGAATAATATTACCACAAACATTATTCAAATGATAGCTAAATCACATTTGTTGTTGTTAAGTACATGTTGAGATTTACCTATTTAGTAGTTCGATTAAAAAGATAAATAATGCAGATACTGGTCTAATTCTTCTTTACTATTAAGTCCAACATTTGAAATCTATCTTTTTGTTTTTCATTTAGTTTACTTAGTTAAAGAAAAAAACAAGAAGATGTCGTTTAGAGTGCCCAATTTAAATCAACAAGTTCCTCTGCCCCGCTCTATATATGTTTTTTTACACTAACGCAAGTGCAAATGGGTTTTGTGCTTTAAATGTCAGAGCACGGCGTGAGCGGAAGCCATCAATCAGGGGTTACAAATGGGTTCTAAATACCATCAATCAGAGATTACATATCGGTTCTAAATGAAAGTTTCGGATTGACGGAAAACCAAAGAAAGCTTTTCTTCGATCAAATTACCCAAGGTTTGAACGCTATGTGAAGTCATGTCACGTCGTCATTATAATCCATAAGGGTCTAGACCGATATAAGACGTTTTTCAATAATAAGATCTAACTTTTGTATAACACAATCAGAACTCTTCAGATGATCAAGAGGCTTCTCAATTCTCTTGTAAGGGTGTAGGGCAACATATTTATGCTAAATTCGCCCAGTGCTGTTTGAGAGATTCCCAACTCCTGTAAAGGTCCTGGAATGAACTGATTTCGATCATATTGAACCGAGGCATTTACGGCTCCGATATTTTCGGTACTTCGATTGATTCGTTATCTCATTGGAACATGAACATCCAAAAGCGAATATTTTAACTGTTATTTTAACTAAAATTTATTTACTACGATTATTACGATCGAGATAAGGGGTAAGCGCTCTTAACGTTGCGACCAGCAGCTCAGAATCATCATTAATCATTACCAAACTTTGCTCCTTTGTGAACTTCACCTTGATAAAAATGTAAATCTGGAGATATGTTTTGACATTGACAGATCCCGAAAAAGGTTTAAAGAAATGTTTGTATTAAAATACAAAGTTGTTATGCCCTTTTGTAAATCTCTATATTTTGACACTTTTTTTCAATCCTTGTTTTCCGTCATTCGTCTGCACTGTCCTTTGATATTGACTTTCAAGGTATCGAAAACTCATTTGTGGACTTTTATTATAAAAGAACAAACATTTGACATTTAAGGGAATGAAAAAATTCGCGGTAGTCGGTCCCAAGGTGAGATACCACCCCGTCATGCTGTACATTCCGCGATATCAACGGGAGAAAACTTCGACTACCTTTCGGATGTATGGCTAATGGCCCGGACTGACAGGAAGATAAGTCATGATGATACCATCTGAGATAAAGAATACCGAAGGTAAACTCTTCGGGAGGGATTATGTCTGGGGGAACATCATGCAAATATTATGATAATTATCCGAACTTTAACAAATTCGTCTTTGCGTAATCGGGCTCATCCTCGAGGCTATGTCGACGCTCGACCAACAATGGCATTTTGAAACATCAGGGGCATTCGTTTCACCAATACGAATGTTAGTAAACGCCGTCCACCAATATTTGCAAACAGAGAAACCTGATATCCTTGCCCAAACTGAGACTCAGGTTGATTCGTCAACCGGTTCGACATATCTTCGTTACTCAGGTTATGACTTAGATTCGAGATTCTGTTCTAAGGGCGGAGTCTGCCTCTTTGTGTGCTCCGATCTGGCTTGCTAAGGATGGAGGCGTGGGAACCCAATAACATGGACACCATATGGTTGAGGGTCGTACTGAGGAATTCCGTTAAATTTCTTTGTTGTCTTTGCCGAATGACGATTGACCAGTGACATTTTTCGAACATCTCTCACGTACTGTCGACTGGATATAGATCAACCACGCGGCCTCTGAAACTATCGTCCTCGCGATTTTAATGTACACAATTCCGACTGGCTGGTGTATTCAACGACGCTGGGAGCCCAGCGAAGATGTTTGCTGTTGGTCGCAACTTGACTCAACTTGTGGAGGAACCTGTATGAGTGCCGGATGCCCGAGGTGATTATGCGAATACTCTGGGTCTATTTCTGACATGCGAGCCCAGCGTTTATACCGTGGAGGTTTCTGCGCCATTGGGGAACACAGATCACTGCTTAGTATCGGTCGCGCAACCACTTGCATTTCAGTCGACTAACCGACATAGGCGGCTTCGCCATGTCTAGAGGTACAAGCTGCCAACTGGGACGATTTGCAAGATTTCTTCGCATCCTTTCCGCCGTCGAAGGTGTGGTTCAAACCTCGATGCCGGTCTTTTGGAGGCATCTGTCATCGCGGCGGTACGGTCTTCGATACGGGATGTTAGGTTTCGCCCACATACCATTGAACACATTCTAGATAGACTGGACGGTAGGAAGGCAACCGGCCGGGACGGAATACCAGTAACAATCCTTAAGAACTGTGCTCCAGAACTATCGCCCGTTTTTGGCAGACTCTTTTGCTTCTATTATGCTCGGAGGGCATTTCCTACTTGGTGGAAAATCGCTCGAGTTCAGCCAATCCCAAAGAAGTGAAAAAAGTGTCTCCCAAAAAATTGCCGGCTGGTGGCATTACTGTCTATGTTATCCAAGGTGATGGAAAAGGTTATCAATACCGAGTTGATTAAATATTTGAAATGCAACAGACTCCCGAATGATCATCAATACGGATCCTCGTGGCAAGCGGTCCACGGGAGGCCTTGTGACCATTATAACTAATATATGGAGATCTGCGCTTGAGGGGCATGGTGAGTCAAGAGCGGTCGCATTACATATCTCCAGAGCTTTTGACCCTGTCTAGCACGAGGCACTGCTGAACAAACTTCGTTCATATGGACTTTCCCAACAGCTTTGCGACTGGACGAAGAGCTTCCTCGAAAATCGATCGATCCGAGTTGTTGTGGACGGCGCATCTTCGGATCTGCATCCTGTTAATAATGGGGTGCCCCAAGATTCTATTTCGGCTCCATCCTTGTTTTTGCTTCACATAAATCATTAGTTGGAGACAACGGATAGCAAAGTGTTCAGTTTTGCAGATGATACGCTTGTTTCCTCTTTTTCGAGTGATCGGTCGATTGGTGCATCGACATCGTACCAGCTGAGATGTAGACAGATTGACTGTCTGAATCGAAATCTGGATATGGTCCTGTAGTGAGGAAAGGCCAATCTCGTCGACTTCAATGCAACGAAGACACAGTATACAACATACACGAAGAAAAGTGGAAAAGTGGTCCTGTGGGTTTGATTTCCCTCTATCTAGTCGTTGTCGATGAAGCAGTAAATGGGTAGACGTCCAGGAATACCAATGGTGAGCAATGCACTTCCCGATTATAGTCAATTCCAAGGAGTAGAACGAGATCAAAACACCTCTCATTCCTTTTACACAGCACTTCGTTGCCGTATTTGTTTTTACTTCATGAAATTGTTAAGATAATTCACAAAGACGGACACGGTCTTTCAATAAAGGAAATCTCTGCTAAATTAAACATTGATTTTCAATTGAATTATTTTAAGTTAGAACTGATATTAATACATTTATAAATACTGTCATTGATACATTAGGCACAGCGTTTAGGTTTAACTTATTTTAGTCAAAAATGATATTAAGATATTTACAGATAGTCACTGGTACATTCGCGACAGCGTTTCGATTTTACCTATTGTAATTAATACTGCTATCAATAGGTTTATAAAAACTGTCACTGGTACATTTGGCACAGCGTTTAGATTTAACTTATAAAAAGGCGTTCGTACACCGACCGAGTTGCGTTCAGACTGCATGAAAATATTTAACGTGGAGGCACGACTCGCCTCCACGGAATCCGTATCGCGATTGAGTATATCAACCGAAGCGACAGAATACCAAAAATTCCATCCATCGCTTTGGTGACCATCTAAGAGATGATCTTCCTTGCATGGGTCCAGCAAAAAGGGGTGTAACACACACACGATGATCGTCTCTGCAGCTCATAGCGTGTGTGTGTCCACAAGCATGCGGACCGTGGATCGATCAAATCCACAAGGGGAACATTAGCTGGCATGGTTGCAGCTGGTGCTACTATTTCGACATCGAGATTTAGGTGGTTACACGATCAGCGACTGCGTAAAGCATTTATGCCGATCGTGCACATCTTGGCGGCATCTCCACGTAGTCGAATTCTCGATGGTAATTTTCCATTTATGAGAACTCGAATTCCTTGGGCGGTCAGCCGTATGCCTTAATGTATTTGTCAGTCGGTGTGGGCATGTATGCTAAAGGAAGAGATGAAACATCTCCTGCACGTGTGCGGCTGACGCGTAAGGGTATATCTCCTTGATGTGGTTCGGGCAATGTTGGTTGCTTGATGATGCAACCAAATTGCTTATGAGGAACATGTCTGTAGGGGGTTCTGGTGGATTTTGCATCAGCGAATATCATGAATTTACAGCATTATAGATATTTATAGTTCAACTATGTAAAGGTAAGTGCATGCTTTTATTTGTTTTTGTATGCCCTAGGGGGAAGTTAGGTGCTGTACCTGGAAAAAGCGAGCGGTGGCGTTATTGGAACCGCCACAGCCCCACAGCTGATGATGAACGGCCACGCTCTCGAATTTGGGGAAAGGTTGAAGTTACTCGGCGTCACGGTCTGTGGGAATGTATCGAGGCATAAACACGTGTCGAGGATCGCATGGCCCGCCTCTGGAAAACTGAGTTATCTTTTTAGAACAAAGAAATATTTTACTCCAGCCTAACTTCTTCTTCTGTATAAATTTCAAATTAGACCCGCGCTCGAATATTGCTCATATGTTTGGGGCTCGGCTCATAAACATACCCTCGACCTATTTGAGAGCATACAGAGACGAACGATCCGCCTGATCGGGAACTTGGCGCTGACGTCGGGACTACAGTCGCTATCACACCGAAGGCGCGTAGCCCACCTCTATCTGTTTTACAGATATTGTCATGGGTACTGTACTTCGGAGAATTTTGGTATTGTTCCACGCAATTCGGCTTATATGCGCTCCACAAGACAATCCGACGGATCGCACCCGTTTGTGGTTAATCTCCCGACGGCGCGAACCTTCCTGCATCAGAACTCGTTCCGTTACAGAGCGGGGAAGCTGTGGAACTCCCTTCCCACGCGAGTGTTCCCCAAGCGTTACAACCTCCAACTGTTCAAAAAGAACTGCAACAGTTATTTCGTGACATCGTGGGGCGCCGTATGTGCGCAATAGTTTCGCCTCTCCGAGAGAAGTGAATTAAAAAAAAAAAATCGGAAACTACAAAAATAGACTCTCAATTTATAGGAAAGGAATAACGCTGCATCCTATTTATAGCGTGATCCCTACGATATTATAAGAGCACACTCCTTATGCTCCTCGAAATGCACCAGAGTGGCGCTCTAGTGGATAGCGTTCCAATTCTTGTCATCATCATCGGCGCTATAACCGGAATCCGGTCTTGGCCTTATTTAACAAGTATGAGGCTTGTTAAATTTTCCATAATCATTTATTTTTCCGGGTAAGGTTATTAGCCTTGCGCCAACCAATTGTTGTATAATCACTTTAAATTCAGGAGCAGTTTTGAAGCATTTTCTGAGAATCTTATTATTGTAATCTGTTCTCTTCCTGCTGTCGATTTCAATTTATTGAAATCAACGTTTTCTTTTATATCAGTCACTTCATTTCATTACAGGACGCATCTGGTATCGCCAAAGAGTATTTTGCGTCTAATCAAATAGATAGTCTTGTATTTTTCCAATCGGAAACTGTCAAAGCGGCGGAAAATTAAAACGTCAAGGACATATTGATCCAACCGGGTTTATGATATCGTATTACTGAAGAGTATCAATGACCAATTTTTGTTTGGGTGAATTATAAATTAAAATGAGCAGAACGGTATTAGAAACATTTTCTTACAGATTCTCCACACAATATTCTGTATGTTTTTCATCGCATCCTTCAGGCGCCATTGGAGTGGAGGTATGGCTGATTGATTAAGTTCATTCATTACTTTCATACCCACCATTTCATTTTCTTCGTATATTATTGTATAAATAAATAATAACCACTTGTTGTGGCGTCAATTTTCCGCATCGCCCTGTCGAAATTTGCTATGCTCTAGAAATGGAAACAACAAATTTGGTACTAAAATAATAATATAAAAAAAGATAATAATTCCCTTAGAGAAATTTTATCATTCAATTAATACAACCCCCACAACTGAAGAGAACCAGGATAACAGAAAAAAAGGAAAACGTTTTGTTTGTGTTGTACAAATGATGTATCCTCTGGTATGAAACTTTTTCATCAATTTTTCTGCATCGTGTTTAACTCCAAGAGACGTACTAAGATCCCTATTTAATTAATACCGCCCAATCTTATGAAAACATCAAAGTATTGGGGGGAAATATAAAAAGTAATTTTTAAATGATCCGAAAATCCCGGAAGAGCTTGGATAGCCTCCCACTTGGAGGTATCCTCTGGTAGGAATATGCATTTATTGATGAGATTAATATGGATGTATCTAAGGTCTGTTTTGACCTGGTAAGTTGGTTGACATTCGAATGGTGTATTGGTATAAACATTATTGCGACAGTTTAGACAGTGTGGACGAATGTTATTACTGGATTGTCTTTCCTGATTTTTTAACTATTCACTCATATATTTATTTATTTGTTTTTTTTTTGTTTAAATTATTTACAAGTAATTTAAAATGAGATATTAATAAATTAACATAATGAGCCCGGCAGCTGAGACTATTAGCTCTGTACTTTACTGTACTTTGAAATTTTAATTTAATGTTGACGCTATTTATAAACTTATCTATGTTTTCGATATTGTCGAACAGTTAATTATCCCAATCGGCATAAGTTTTCACAAATGCAATCACATTAGCATCTTAAATGCTTCACGCAATAAAATTCACCAAATGTATTTACCTAAAAGCTCCTGGAAGAGAATTTTTACCTGCATTCATTTATTCGAATTCAAAATTCCTCTTAAGATTTCTGTTCCAAACAGCATATTCCTGAAAAGAAAACTTATCAGTTCATATATAATGTAACCGCATAGTCAGGAAATCTTAGCCTTGAGTTGGCTATTCCCAGCCTAACATGTGTATAACTTGTCTTACATACACATCGTTTCATTGTCCAACTGCCAAGCAGCGTCGGGCAGCTTATTTGTTCAGCTGGCATATACTCGACCATGATCCCTCGCCTTTGCCACAAACTAATTATCCAGCATATACAAATGCAAGCAATTCGTTTTGGCCACCGACCCAAGATATGACATACAATTTTCATTGTATTAAGTATCGCAACCATTAGCACCTTTCCCAATGTCTATTCGTATATTTACACAAGGGCATCACTCAACTAAGACTTTTATGATGCCCTCGTCTCATCTTTTCCCTTACCACAGTTCTTCGAAGTATCGTCGTCTATTTATTTAGACGCGATGTACTTCCCAGACAACGATCTTCTCAATCTCTTTGTCCTTGCCGCCTGCCTGCTTTGTTTTGCCATTGCCTTCGCGCATATGTAAACAATCTGATCTCAACGATCGATCTCACACACACCACCCTGATCTGCATTAGGAGATCTGGCTCTCTGTTCCCACAAGAGAGACTTTACGTTTCTCGGGTGGTAGGTAAATCTTTTCCCTAGTGGAAGGTGTTACACATAACATGGCACCTTGCTGTACGCAAACTGCCAATACCCTCCATATAAATCTATTAAACATGACATTGCATTTTGCTGCACGAAAACTGCCAATACCCTCATCCAAATCTAACAAATAACCCTGTTATTCTGCGAAAGAACCATAAAATTTCATACATTAATTAATATTAAAAACGAAAGCAATTCTCTAAGTGTAGCATCAATAAATTCTTGCTACAAAGAAGGGAAAGAATTTTCGCAACGGTGCGATTCTCACCGTCGTTGGCCTGGCCTTCGACTGCAACTGGAGTCAGGTGACTGTCTGGAGGACAGCCGTGACCGTGGGAATGCTATCCTATCAATGTCCTAGTCCTATCAATGATAAAAATATTGAATATCGAAATGAATTCCAAAGTCCATCAGGCCTAATGATATTTATTTTTGACAACTTCCAACCACCAAAATCCGTAAATATAGGTTTCTACAAAGCCGTGACCGTGGGAATGCCAGTGGGGTTTTTGTTTCTTTTACCTTAAATTACTTGATATAAAAAGGGGAGCTCCGTTAGGAGAAAATGAATTAGAAGCAGACAGCCTAAGCGTGTGCAATTAACAGTATTAAATAAATCAACACTAACAGAAAAATAAAAGGTCTCTTTTCTAAAATTAAAGTCCGGCAAAGGACCAAAGGTGGTTGGTCACACACACGTAAGTAATAAATATGAATAAATAATAATAAATGCTGTAAAGCAATACACAACAAGGGAAATACTTTCTCTCTCAGGGAAAATGCCCCTAAAAATTTCCCCCGTAGCGAGTCAGATCTGCACGAGATGAGTATCGCTGAGTCGTTTTCCATCCGTTGACCACGCTGGTCACATGGCGCTCCCGCTCTTCGTCACTGCGGAGACGCGTAAATAATAACCATAAGTCGAGTTTTAACTTCATAAAGGTTTAGACGCGCGGAAGTCGGTTATGTACAGTGTAGTGTTTGCAACCGCCATGTCGAATATTATATTTGCTGCAGTCTTCGAAGATTGTGTTTTTATTGACTTCACATTGTAACTTTCACGCAGTGCTACCGTAAAATGTTAGTATCCAATAAGAAAATGAAACGGAAACAATAATCCATGAATTCAAACAAGTTATTCCAATAGTAGTGTTTTTTTTTTTAATATAAAAATAAAACTAAACAAAAGAAATAGTGTGTTTTATTTTTACTTGTCCGGTTTTTGGCATTTTCTTCTCCGCTATGGCGATCGTTTTTTTTTTTTCTGTGAACAGTTTTCTGACAGTGTTTGGCGGGACATTGTCGAAACTTTTAGTGACAGATGGATGGGGATAGGAGTGAACCGGGTGTCCGTGTTTGGCACAATACTCCTAATCCCCACAAGTGCATTACCCGTCGAAATATACCCATTTGCACCTCGTGTCAGAGGTACGGGCATGATATAGGAAATTTTCGGGTGCAGGTTGTACCACCAGCGTCGCGCAATCCCGCGCCAAGAGCACAAAGGCCAGAGGGAGTCCCCGAAACAACCAAATCAGGGACAAGTCCAACCCTCTACTTCAAAACAACCACAAACAACATCGAACCGAAGAGTGTAGAGCGTTCGATGTTGCTATGAGTATTGTGGCCGGAATGGTCACAAGTGGGAGCAGTGTCGCTACAAGTCAACAAATGGTTCGACTAAAGAACCAAATAAGAAGGAAAAACCCTCGAAAGGCAGGAGAAACCGACGAAAGAACCGTAGGTGCAAGTCAGGTCGAAGCCGCTCTAGTGCATACAGTACAGAACAGAGCACCGACCAAAATAGCAGTCGACCAAAACAAACGGCAGCAAACGGTCGACAAAAAGCTATGGGGAAGAAGTCGGGAAACGTCAAACGGTCGGGTCGAACACCCCCAACCCGACCGAATTAAACTCGCAACATAGTCAAAGCTGTTCTCAGTTTTCGGCGACAGTAGTCCCAGTTGTTCAACTCCCATTGGACATTGGCCATAAACCAACTACGAACCTAATTGTGGACACACAGTATATATGCTGTCAAACACGAAAGACATAATCATACCAACGGAGAAGCTATTCAGCTCTTGGATACTACCCACGAATTGAGACGGCTAAAACGGACGAAACGTCATGAATTAACATGTTAAATCTAACATACTAAAATCGAGTTGGGAGCTGAACACTGATCCAGTAAACCCTCACACGTTTTTAATTAAACTAAATTAAGTATTATACAATTTAAACCTAGTATTAAATTAAATTGTTATGGTTGTACTATTCATATCCAATAAAGGTTATTATTTAAAAAAAAAATTAACTAATTAAGTGAATAGTTGAAAGATAAAAAAAGATCATATAATAATATTCTTCCTCCCTTTCTAACTGCCGCAAGAAGTTTATACCAATACACCATTAGAATGTCAACCAACTTACCAGGTCAAAACAAGAGTTGGATAATTCCACATTAATCTCATCAATAAATGCATATTCCTACCAGAGGATACCTCCAACTGGGAGGCTATCCAAGCTCTTTCGGGATTTTTATATAATTTAAAAATTACTTTTTCATATTTCCCCCAATACTTTGATGTTTTCATAAGATTGAGCGGTATTAAATAAATAGGGATCTTAGTACAGTGGTGCCTCGCATAACGAACGCTGCACACAACGAACTTCCTTTTCGTTCATTTCACGATTCATACAAGTTCTGTTGACCAATGACCGTGATAATACCTGTAGAAAAGAGATAGGCATGATAATTCGGCCTATATTCTACCGACAGAATTGATTGACTCACAGCTATGTCCCTAATAAGTTTCCCGGCTCGTATTTGCATCCTATCGAGCACGTGTAGTGCAGTTTTCGATGCGCCTGACCAAATGTGGGAGTTGAACTCCATTTTGGGACGAATACACGTCTTATATATCCTGGCGCAAGACTAATGACCTTGCCCGAAAAAAAAAAACAAATCATTATGAAAAATTTAACAAGCCTCAGGACTTGCTAAATAAGGCCAAGACTGGTTCCCGGTTGTGGTGCCGATGGTGATGATGATGACACGTCTTATAAATAGTGGCCAGGTTGGATGGAGTGAACTATCATTTGCATCTCTTAAGGAACCCCATACATTTGGCTGCACTTTTCGCAGCTTCAAATATGTGGTCATTCCAGTTAAGAGTCGAATGATATTTCCTCGACTTCGTCGATGCAAGTGCCGTTCATAGACAGTATATTTACTTTGGGGCTCGCATTTGATGACAAGAGACATCACTGAGTTTTTTGGGCATTGAATTCTACTCGGTTAGATAATCCCCACTGATATATCTTCTTGAGGTCTGAATTCAATGTATCAAGCATAAGTTGCTGGTTGGTAGTGGCGTTCGAAGAGTTTGGACGGGAGTGTTCGTATGAGTATGAGAATCTCAACGTGCTATCATCAGCAAACGAGTGAATTGGGTTGTGAGTAATTGACAAGATATAATTTATAAAGATCAGGAAGAGAGTGGGTGAGAGTACCGAACCCTGGGAAACACCTGCATTAATTTGATGGGAGACAGATTTGACACCATCAAGAACCACTTGGATTGAACGGCCAGAAAGATAGTCTCTTATCCATTGGATCAGGGAATTGTCCACTCCATATGAATGCAATTTTGACAGAAGGACTGGATGCCAAACTCTGTCGAAGGCTTTTGAAATATCCATTGCGACTGCCTTGCTTTCATGTGTTGGATGGAATGGCTACACTTTTCGTTAAGATACGCCATCAAATCTTCTGTGGACCTGTTGCGACGAAAGCCATATTGGCGGTCATTGAGGAGGTCATTTGATTCCAGATATATCGAAAGTTGACGGTTGATAAGAGATTTCATTACCTTGGAGAGAATAGAAGTTAGTGCTATGGGTCGATAAGAAGAAAGGGATGATTTGTCAACCTTTTGGGGAATTGGCTGAATGTTCGCTGACTTCCATCTATTTGGGAAACGGCCAGTAGAATAAAACAAATGGAAGATTTTACGCAGGGGCTTAGCGAGTGAAGAGGAACATTTCTTCAAAAGGATTGGGGGAATGCAATCCGGATCAGCGGATTTGTTTGCGTTTAGATCTTTGAGTGCGCGGGCAACAGTACGCGTTCGGAAGCGAATCTGGCTCAGGGTGTGCTGCTTATGCTCAAGTTGAGGTGGAACTGATGTGGTATCAGGCAGAGTTGAGTTGGCTGCAAAAAAGGCAAATACTTTGTCTATTAATTTTTTATTTTATTAATTTATTTTAATTTTGTTTATTGGCGTCCTACCACTTCGAACGCCAATCGAGACTGATCCTCGAATACGAATTTTATCGCCAATCATCAATCTTATCGGGATTTTGTATCGCGGATGCATCGAAATGCCAGCAGAATTTCGAAATGTACTTTGACTGGAGTCGAGTACTGCAGAAAAGGAATGTGATATATATTTTTAGAATATACACATCTGGCAAGAGTGGAGATAAAGATTTTAGAATTGTGTGTATGTTTGCATATGAAGATATGCATTATGGTGTTTAGTTTTTAGGAAGGATTTGGAAATATGAGTATGGTAATTGAACAATTCAATTTGTCTAACATTGGATTGAATGTTAGTTTGGGAATATGGATTAATGATAAAGTAGGTGGGTAGAAATGTATGTGGTAAGGCTTCTTGGAGCACTACGTGGTCATGCATGAACTTGGCGCGTTGAATATACCCATTGCAGTCTCTTCCGGTTTTCCTCAGTATTGTTTGATTTATATAACCGGAAGCTGCACTCTTTAGCCTTAATGGCTTCTCGGCATTCGGAATCGAACCACATATTTCTCTTGGGTTTGATACTCTTTACTCTGTGTGGAATAAAGGTCCGCATGCCAAGTAGAATCGTGTCTGTCAATGTGTCCGCTCTAGAGTCAACATCGTTATTGAGGAAAAATAACGACCAATTTAACCTCCCAAAAAGCTCGTTCAGACCTTTCCAGTTGGCTTTCTCGTAGAACCATACTGTTCTTTTAAGACCTCTCTTATTAACGTTACTGTTGGTTAGAGGAAATTTAGCTGACACGACACAGTGGTCTGAAGTGCCCAAGGGCAAAAAAACTTCAATTGTGTATTTGTTTGGGTGGGAGGTGAGAAACAGGTCCCGTGTGTTGACGATGACGACTGACCATATATATCTGGTACCCGTGCTGGCTCATTGACAAGTTGAGTTAAACTATTTGAATCAGCAAAAAGCTGGACATATTGACCTTCAGGTGTTGTGTGTACGGAGTGATGAAGCTGTGGCGACTCTAACAGATACACACACAATTCACAAGCAAAATAGTGAAGAGCACCGAACGAAAAATCGAACAAGAAAATACATCAGAGCCGTATATCATAGCGATAACAAAAATAATTCACATCAGTGGAGTATAGTCGAGTTTAAAAATCAAATTCTAAACACGGTCAGTAGCCTGATGGGTAACGCTTAGGTACAATTTTTGGTGATTCAAACTGCCATTGCGCCAGTTCGAATCACACGTTCTTCTTCACTATTATTTCAAACGCTATAAAGCCACTGAGAGTTATGCACATCAAAATCACCCGCAAGAACGATTTCCGTGTGCGGATATAGGGTCAAGATCCTATCGATAGAACCAGACAGAGCATCAAACTCGTTAAAGGATGCGTTTCTATCCAAGTTTGGGCTTCTGTAAAGAAAGCAGTAATGTGTGGATATGCTTACGAACGTGAAGTTTTAGCCAAGAGAAATTAAATTCTGGGTTGGAACAGAACCCACATTGTGGCAGAAGCTGATAAGCAATATCGTTTGGTATGTATGCGGATATACCACGATGTGGAAAGAACAGAGACACTAAGTTATATCCAGGTAGATTAAAATCGGTAATATCTGTATTAGTAATTACCTGGGTTTCGCTAAGTGCAAGGATAGTTGGTTTCGGGTTAGAAACGTGGGTAGACACGGAGGAGAAATTGCATCTCAAGCCGCGAATGTTACATAAATCAACACGAAATTCCCGCTCCATTTAAATGGCCCTACACAGACAACCAATACCGCCTGGGGAAAGGATGCTAGTCGGGTTTCGAGAAACACGCGTTTAAAGTTTCGAAATGCTATACGAGGGTGGGGTGAAAATTTTCCAGTCGGAGCTACAGGTGCCGCCTGCAGGCCTAATTACAGATTCTATAGTACTATGTCTTTTTAGCTTGTATAAAAATTTGCAGGTCGATTGCTCTGCTAGTATACATTTAAGAGCCTACACCTCAAAGTGAAAAATAAATGACCTCACTTGACCTCGTTATGCTGTAACCCTTTTTATAAAATTATTTTCGCAAAAACGGTTTTGGGGAGTTATTCTACTCTGAGAACCCCCCTCAAATATACGAGCATAGTGCGAGCGGATGCCTTACTTTTTATTGAATATATTTTTCCAATGATTTCATTTTTGTGACCTTCTCTTCTTTTCGGTTTTCTTTTCTTCTCTTCGTTTTCTCCTTTTCCTTTCTTCTTTCTTTTAGTGTCTGTATTATCCTTTCTTCTTCCCTTCTTTTTTGATTGATGGTATTTTGTTCTCAATTTCATCCTTCTCTACTTTACACTTACTTATTTCTGGATTTCTAACAGCTTTTCTTTAATCGCATTTGCAAAACTCTTTTTAATTAATGTCATATCTTGAACTCCCAATTACTGTCTCCTTTTCCTTTTTTATTACGAGTTTTACTTTCTTAAATTGTTCTCTTAATTACTAAGTCCTTTTTCTTGAATTCCTTTTTAATCACTGTCGACTGCTTCCGAATTAATCCCATTAACGATTGGTTATTATTTTCAAACATGTATTAGCTTTTTATGTTTTTCGCCTCCTACTTATTTGCACCAGTCAGTATTTAATTTTTCTCGATTACTTTTCTTAAATTCTTAGTGTTCTAGTTTGTTTTTTGGACATAATACTCGTAACAACTTACTTGTCTCTCTGTTGTTTTGTTTTCTTTAACATATGTAAGTATTGTATGAAAATGTAGCAAGAATGTCGACAGGATAGCAAAGAATCTATAGCGATACCACGATGTCGATATAAAGAGTTTGCGGCGATATATTTATTTTTTTAGTCCTGTAGACCTATGGTATGTGTCACTAGGTGAGACAAACAATGTTCAGTAAAACAATACAAGACACACAAACGAATTTAGCTTTTTAATTTTCATTTAAAAAAATGGCCAGACGTCTTCCAAAAACTGTCTGTTGGTAAAATTTTATTTATTAACGATGTACTAACTTTTAAAAGTCAACCCTTTTCGTCAACAAATTTCACATTCAAGTACCCATCGCAAAGGGCTAACAAATTTCTTAGACCTTCTTAGTTCAAATTCGCTTTAATACTCGAACGAAGGCACATTAAGAATTCCACTCAAGGGAATGTCTAATTAAAATTTTTCCAACTTCATTAAACAACATTAGATGACAATCGAGACATCTTCTTTCTGTATAACTTCCTCAACCGATTTGTTTGCCCTAATTAGAATCAGCGATTGAATTTCTTCAATGAATAAGAGAATCTTATTAAAAATGTGCACGCGTACTAGACGTTAGTGTTCTGCCCCTTGTTAGAATAATTATGTAAATATTTAGAAATTGGAACGCATTGCGATGCCGAGCAAAGGTTGCTTAATGAACACATTCTCCCTCTTACTGAATGAGTAACTGAAACAAAGTATATTTGCAACATTTTGGTTGGTTGACTTAATTTTATCGGTTAGTAATGTGGTCGCAATTTTTATAATTTGCGCTAATACTGTAGCAGACAGAGCGGTTGGCACATGTTTTTTTTTTAACGCATTTATTTGCAAAAGAAAAAGAAGTACCGATAGGGTTTTTTATAATATTAGACCAAATATTAAGCCTATTTTATCATATTACATTTTGATGTAATTCCCTGGGTCTGTATGGTATTACCATTTACTATTTATTGACCTATAGGAATCCAGAAGTTCATGACCTCGCCGGCTCTACTCCGCCATCGTTCCCTGTCCCGTGCGCTCTCCTTCCACGCTTGACCAACCGATCCGATCTCATCAAGGTCAAACCTAACATTGTCCTCCCATCTCAGTCGGGGCCGTCCTGGCGGTCTCTTTTCGTTAGTCTGTGGCGTTTCTAACAGATACACGGACAATATACAAGCAAACAGTGAAGAACACCGAAAGAAAATCGAATAAGAAAATGCACCAGCCGTATACCAAGCAATAATAACATAGCAATTCCACATCAGTTGAGTGTACTTGAGTTTAGAAATCGATTCGTACACGCGGCAGTGGTCTGGTGTGTTGAGCATCGGTTAGATTTCTAGTGATTCTAACCGTCATGGCGTCGGTTTGAAAAACACGTTCTGCAAACGCTATAATATCGTATCAACGAATTAATCGAATTAAATAAACAACTTTTCAACACGATCATTGAATACCGCGATCCTTGTTGCTACTGTTTCTTTGTTTTTATTAGCCACCAACATGCGGTCAGTTCGAATCGCTGTGCGAATCGTTGATCGTTGTTCACTATCGTCGCAATACGCGATAGGTCTACCGTCAAGAATTCTACGGATGGTCTTATCGTTGCCCATTCGCGCCACATGTCCGGTCCATCTTAATCTTCACGACCTGATTACTCTCATTGTTGTAGGTTTGCGGTATAGCTCTTTCAATCCGTGGTTATGGAGTTTCCTCCATTGTCCTGCCTCTTCATCATATTTACCGCCAAAAAAAACTCCTTAACATTTTATTCTCAAATACGCGGAATTTGTTTTCTTCCCGTTTTGTGTAAGCCCAAGTTTCGCATCCGTATAGAACAATCGACATGATTATGGTTCTATAAACACGGAACTTAATATTACGTGAAAGCCGTTTGGATTTCAGCAACTTACTGACTGCGTGCCAACTAGCGTTGCCGAAATGCAGTCGTTTGTTAATTTCCTTCATGACATCACCCAACATAGAGATTGCATAACGATCCATAAACTGGATAAACACAAACACAAACACAAACGGTTGACAAACATCACATCCCCGGCGAGAAGCCAATTGCCGGAAAACAATCCGTCGGCAAAACCTCTGTCCCTGCTGCAATGCACTTGGCCTAAACAAAGGCCGTTGCGCAGCAACAGCAATAAACGAAAATACTGTTCCCATAGGGCAAAGTGAGCACGATCCCAGGATCGCCTAGAGTAAAACACACATTCGATTGTTTGCTCAAGCAACGCAACAGAAGTGTGAAAATTCTGATGAACCTAAAGACGACAACCCCGCGTCTGTATGTGTGAGCGCGATCTTCCCTGGTGGAGATTCTCGATTGAGAGAAAGTTACCACCCAGGGAAAGCGAAAGGAGAAAGAAAATTATGGGGTGAATGGAATCACCCCCATAGAAGAGAGAACAGTCGACACTTAGAATCTCACGCGAGCACACAAGAAAAAGAAACGGCAGGACGTCACGCGTGTGTAATTGTACGAACAAAATTGAAAGATATTCGTTTTCGGTAGTAACAGCAGAAAGAAAACAGTGCGATTCTAACTTGAAAGATATTTGTTTTCGTTTATCTATAGTAACAGTAGAAACAAAACAGTGCGATTCAAAATTGAAAGATGTTCGTTTTCGGTAGTAGCAGTAGAAATAACACAGTGCGATTCAAAATTGAAAAATATTCGTTTTCGTTTATCTATAGTAACAGTCGAAACAAAACAGTGCGATTCAAGATTGAAATGACGTTTTCGGTAGTAACAGTAGAAACAAAACAGTGCGAATCAAATCCGAAAGATATTCGTTTTCGGTTATGTATAGTAATAATAGAAACATCGGAAATTAAGTGTAACTATTTATAAACACGATGTAATGGAACTACTTTGATAAAGAAATCAATAAAAAGAGCGTAAACAATCAAAAGAATCTCGCAGTGTTATATTTGTAGATGTCTGCGCTCCGTGTTCGTTTTGTGTATAGTGTTCGGCGGAACATGCTCGACCAACAACAAAAATCCGCCAAAAGTTAAATTCAGGTATTTCTCTGCTAAAAGACTCATTGGTTTCAAGAAACTTTTCAGACCACCCTCGTTTCCCCAAAAGGGTCATGTCGTAGTTGACAAATCTCACTGGCGCGCTGTCCCTGGCCTCGCACGCGAGCAAGACCCGTCCCAAACTGGTTAGTGAAGCAACTGGTTCGGTGCTTCTCCCTTTCCTCAGCCTCCTGGTAACTATCAGGCCCCAGTTGTCCTGACCGATTAGTACATAAGAACGATAGCTCCTGCTGGATATATATCAACTGGTCTCCGAGGTCTTGTAGGTGCCTGCATCCTTCGATCGTTTCTTTCTTCACCTCCTGCTTCGAGAGTTTAAAATTAGAAGGTTTGCCCCAAAAGGCTGAGTATTAGGGGGTGATAGGTTTTGCGTGTAACACATCGCTCTGCGAGAGAATTCAAATCGCGTCCAAAACATGGAATACCGCAAATCGAACGATTGTCCTTTTTCATTATTCAACTTATACACTGTTCCAAATGACTTTGCACGCTTTAGGATATCGTGGCATTTCCAACAGATACACACACAGTACACAAGTGTAGTAGGTTTCTGTTTCAGGGAGCGCGTCTCCTTGTCCAGAAAAGGATGAGGAATCTCTTACAGACCGCTCCTGAAACAACGTACTACAGCAGGGGTGGTCGCCGTGCTTCCTCTGATCCAGAGAGAAGAGCAACGTCCTTAATTTGGCATCAGTCCTTGTCTCCGCTGGTTTTCCTTGGGGGCCAGGTGATACCCCAAATCTACAATTGTGTCTTTTGTGGAGATACCACGGCTGTACTTACCCTGTGTTAGATAAAAATGAAAAAAGGTTCGTTTTGTTTCCTTAGGTATAAGCGTTTATTTTCTCAAATTTATCAAGGATTTTCTTGGGATTACTTCCTTCAGGGCACAATGTACTGCGGCTTTACTTCTGATGTACCTCCTTCCGAGACAAATAATAAGGTTAAACTGCGGCCCGGAGATCATTTTACTATTCCTTTATAAAGGAAAACAAATCGAGATTTGTATCTCAAAATTGCACCATTTCTTACACGAATCTCGATTTTTGTATCCTGAGTGAGATGCTCAGTGTTTACATAAGATAAGAATTCAGTGTCTTGAATTCTTACGAAACTATTGGATTCGGTTTTCTATTTGTTTAACTTGATGGAATTTTCCAGATAGAGATAACGATCTCTGGATTTTGGATTTGGATGATGCCGTGGGGCAAATGTGAAACGATAAACGAATATTAGATTCGTTTATTATGAATTTTAATTTGAATTTAGGTTTTGGATTAAATTATGCCGTGGGGGCAAATGTTAAGCGATAAACGGATGCTTGGTTCGTTTAAGGGAATTTTGGATCATGTTTGGGTTTTTTTCGGGTTTTGACAGGATTTTGGGTTTTAGGGTAATATTGCTGGGATTTGGATGTAGGAATGGGGGGAAAAGGTGGTAGGGCTTTTTAGAGCAGTACACAAGCAAATAGTGAAGAACAATACAGAAAGAAAATCAAATAAGCAAAAGCATCAGCCGTATACCAAACAATTACATAGCAATTTCACATTAGTTGAGTGTACATAAGTTTAGAAATCGAATTCGTACACGCGACAGTGGACCGATGTGTTGAGCATTGGTTCAATTTCTGGTGATTCTAACCGTCATGGCGTCGGTTTGAAACACACGTTCTTCACTATCGTTGAAAACGCTATAATATCCTATCGACTGCACATCGACATTCAAAGAATTATACAATCAACTTTTCAACCCGATCATTGAATACCGCGATCCTTGTTGCCACTGATATTTTTGTTTTTATTAGCCGCCAACCTGCGCCACAGCTCGGCATTGTTTATACATTTACCGCTTATCTAATGCAAACTAATTTTTCGGGATAAGGCTCGTTAGTCGGCAAACAATGTATAGTCTCTTGATTTTTTTTATGTTGTCAGGATCGTCAATAGCGTAACTTATCGAACATCACTTGGTATTTTAAGTAATGTTCACAGGATGTTATCATCCTTAATTTCTTTCTTTCTTTCTTCATAAAGTAAGGTCAGCAGTTACTGCTAAAACTGCGGATGGCGCTTTTCCGGGCGACGTCTCAGCTTTCCTCTCTTCGTGTGGACTGTAAATCCGACACTGGCCGGCCAACGATGATTCAATTTAAAAAATCAGTGGGCTGTACTTCCAGAACCGGACTCTGCTCTGGACGGAGGGCGTTAGTGTCTTGCCCAGTACAAATCCCTAAAATCTACAAAATGAAAACACGCTGGTACAATTAGCTTAATCTAATTCTTTATTCTTTATTGTAATAATTGTTTCGTGTATATATAATTTCTCTTTCAAAAATAGTTTCCTTAAGACCGTTCGGTGAGGAGTTCCTGTGACGACTCCTGGTGTTCGAAAAAAAAAATGGGGGCGAGAGGCCGACTTTGGTGAGACAAGGACAGATGTGTCCTTCATCTTGTCTCTGGGTTCTGGTCGTCTTGGGATAACCAGAATCACCCACATCCGTGTGGATGTTGCGCTCGGTCTCGAGATATCTGAAAAAGAAGGGTATCTAAGGATAGTGTGGACAGGGTTAATTCAGGTGTTCTCTAACTACTTGGATGGAGGGATGGTGGGAAAGAAATCGTACAAGACCTGTAGGTCTTGAGTGCGGTAGTGAACGCAGATTACGTCTTTGGCGTCTGATGATCTGCGCTTTTGTCGGTGTGTGGGTAGACTCCTGGTGTTCGAAAAAAAAAAAAAAAAAAAATGTGGCGAGAAGGCCGAATTTGGCGAGACAGGACATATGTGTCCTTCATCTTGTCTCTGACTTCTGGTCATCTTGCGATAACCAGAATCACCCACATCCGTGAGGATATTGGGCTCGGTCTCGCGGCATCTGAAAAGAGAAGAAAAAAGGGGGGGGGTATCCAAGGATAGTGTGGACAGTGTTAGTCCAAGTGTTCTCTAACTACTTTTATAGCGGGATGGTGGGAAAGAAATCTTACAAGACCGGTGGGTCTTGGGTGCGGTAGTAAACGCAGATCACGTCTTTGGCGTCTGATAATCTGCGCTACACTCCTGGTGTTCGGACGATGTGCTCACCTTATATAGGCTCGCAGATATCCTCACATTCACTCGTTTCCTTGCTGTTATTTTCTTTCTTTGTTTCTCCTGCGTGCTGTTCTTTCCATGAGTTCGTTTCCTGAGTGCTTTTTTCTCTCTTGAGTGGTTTTCAGCAATCGGCGTGCAGCTGATCGTTGTATCCCAGGGTCTTGTGTACTGGCGCTTGCCTTGCATTTCCTGGAAGTTCGTGTCTGCGTGAATGCTTCGCCAACATCAGCTTTGACCAATAGCAGAGTAATTGTGAACCAGGACAATGTCATGCCATACACATCGAACCTCCGGAAGCTTGGTTCGGAAATTGTTATGCATCCACCTTATAGTCCGGATCTGGCACCAAGTGATTACCACATGTTCCTGTCTATGGTGAATGATTTTGTTGCTGAAAATTTACCTCAAGAGAACTTGTGAAAATCGACTGTCCCGGTTTTTTGCCAATAGGGACGAGGGTTTCTACAAGAGGCATAATGAAATTACCTTCAAAATGGGGACAAGTTATCAACAAAAATTTGACCTAAATCTGATCATTCTAACTATGCTACATAAAGCCTTTAATTTCATGCAAACATAATGGATTTCCTCTTACTACACCTTTTATTAACTTTTGTCGGTCAGCTCGCATAACCGTTTGCTTCTCTGCGTCATGTATAGCCTGGAAAGATTCGTATAAATGTTGAAAAACTTCATACATATTCCGAGTGGTGAAACAACTTTAACTTTAATTTTGTCTCAAAAACCACACCACACTTCAATTATCTTGAAGAGTCACTTAAACTGCCTGTGCGTGTGGTATATTCACTGTTTCGTATCATAAGCTTCATAATTTACGCCTTATGAAGCCGTAATGATTTTACTAGTGATAGAAACTGAATGAGGAACACCTTGCATCCGTCTTCGACCTGCGTTCTTCTTCACACTGCGGTAAGATATGAATTATTAACCATTGTTACCCCAACACAACGACATAAATCGAATTGATACAAACAAAAAAGTCTTTTTATAGAGTTTACGAGGCATATAAATGCAGATCCAATATATGCAGGTGCTGATTAGTAACACATTGGCCACAGGTTCGGCAATAGGTTTCCTAATTTAAAATCACACCCCGAAGACAGCAACCCTTGTTATTGATATCCTTGTAACCCGATGTATTGGGGGCGCAGATGGGCATAGACGTGATTTACCATCACGTGTCGAAGAAATACAATCTTTGACTTTATTTAAGGCGATGGCGACAAGCCTTTCACTGGTTTGTTTGTGTTTGTTTGACGATCCCACATTTTGTTTCTATCGCTCACGGAAGAAGGTCTATCCAAATGTTTTTAACGCTGACAGCTATTCCCCTAATTCTAGGTATTGAAGTTGAGAAAAAAAGAAAAGATGGCGAATCCCTACAAAGGACACACAACAAGAGAGATGTGTATTCTTTACTGTAAATAAATATAAACTTACATATCTGTGTACGTTCGTAGAAGGTAAACCGTAGATCCCATCGTCAAGTCAACCCATCAGCCTATCCCTTAGTTTACAGTGTTTCGTGCCAATTTGTTTATGCCACTGCTGGGTTGAAATATTTACTTGTAACTGCTCAGAACAGACATCCATCGCACGTGTTATACACCTTTCACTGTCCATAGTCCTTTGGCGTGCTGTACTTTTATAGTTGTGCATATATACATAAGTTGATGTAGCGTTTTGTGGTTGAGGTTAGAAAGAGGCCGTTCCTAACCCCAGTCGAGATCTAGCAAATAGATGTGAGCTCTGTGGAGAATGATACAATACACACACAGCCGAACAATTTCGTGAACAAAAAGGCCAGGGCTTGTCCTGGCCTTTCGCTTGCAAACACTGCTGCGGTTGATAAAGACACATTATATGGGTTCCGGTGGGATTATGGTATCAAACACGTTACCAACAAATTTTTCGTCAGTAATGATTGCCTAGCACGTATACGGTACGTAGACGTCCAACTCTGTTTATCTCAGTTAGTGATTTGATTTAGTGCCTGTGACCACGGCTGTTAGGGTCCAACTTCATTTCGACCATCCTTTTAATTACTTCATGAGTTTTGATTGACTGAGCCCACATACACTTAATCGGATGAAGAACTGTTGAGTCAATCGAAATAGGAGACTCTGATAGTAGATACATCAAAAGCAAATGTAATCAACGGCTTGCGTCTGATGCGAACATCTAATTAAAACATCGTATTGATCCTTTTTTTTTTGGAGGAAAAGTAGTGAAACAATGAAAATTAATTGATCCTGATTTGATTCAGTTTTGTTTTGAAGCCATTATTAGATTTTGATAATGCAGTTCGAACATTCAGCTTTGTTTTTGGCTTTTTATATGTGTAAACCTGAATTTTTAGAAACAGTCACATTGTATTTAAATTTAAATAAATCGCTTCGACCGCGAGATGTGCGTTTAACATATATAACTGACGCGCATATTGTTCTGAGATGTTACATTACATTTTACCGATTAGTCCAAACATCCTTTTTGCCTCTTACCCATCTGAGGTTATACCTGTCTACCATGTTTACAATTTTATGTACTCGATACTATGATCAAAAAAAGCATTGCACTCATTCATTTCAAAACGTGTACTAGTTTGGGGTGCAGAGAGGTTAACTACTTCATTGAATCTGTCTTCATTGCTCTCCAGGTGCAAAAATCATAACTGAATGATCGAGAGAGTCGACTAAAGGCCGAGTGGCAGCTGGGGTCCCAACGCCCTGTGCGCCCGGTGAAATACCACCCCATCAAGCTTTAGGCTCTGTGAAATGGTCGGGAGAAATCCCTGGCCATCTTTTGGAGCTTGGCTGATGGACCGGTTCGAGAAAAGGTTGGCTTAGGTGGTAAGTCGGTTCCAATGTGAGATACCACCCCGTCACGCTGTACATTCCGCGATATCGCCGAGAGAAATCTTCGACGGTGTTTCGGATGTGTGGCTGATGGCCCGGACAGACACAGAGATAAGTCATAACGGTACCTTCTGATATAAAGAATTCCAGAGGTAAACTATTCTCCCATTCGGATCTCCAGGGGGAGACTATGTCAGGGAGAACATCATGCAGATATCATGACAAATAATGGAACTTTGAGAGGTTCGTCATGGCATAACCGGCCTCGCTCACGAGGCTCTGCCCACGCTCGACTGGTGACGGCATTTTGTAACATCAGGGGGAACGGTTTCACCAATACGAATGTAAACCACCAATATTTGCAAACAACGAAACCAGATATCCTTGCTCTAACTGAGACCCAGGTTGTTGTGTGTTCAACCAAGCGCTGAACACACCTTCCACACACAAAGAGTTGTTGATTTGTTGTGCTGGATGCTAGCGTCAGAAACATGATGGTGTCTCCTGGCGTTGGTAATGATGTTTCTAAAAGAATCTGTAAAATTAGTACGTAAAGGAACAAAAGAATACCTCATGGGGATATCCTAAATTGTGATGGCCAATGTCCAATAATAAAAATCGTTTTTACTAGTCTGATGAGGTCTATTTATTTGGGTTAAAGTGGTAGACTTGTTGTGTTGCTTTTACAAAAGTCACGCAGAAAGAAAATTAACAATTTGACAACCAACAGTATTTCGTTTAAAATGTCAGCTGATTGCTGACATTGATTAGGGTGGTGCCATAGGTAATTCAATTGTGAATTCGCCGGTTGTTGGTCCCTGGCGAATCCGCAACACAGGTCGATTCGTCAACTGATTCGACATATCTTCGTTGCTCAGGATACGACTTACATTCGAGATTCCGTTTTAAGGGCGGAGTCTTCGTCTTCGCGCGGTCCAATCTGGCTTGCCAGAGGATGGAAGCGTTGGAACCCAATAATATGAACATCATATGGTTGAGGGTCGTGCTGAGGAATTCCGTTAAATTTCTTTATTGTCTTTACCGCTCCTCGAATGACGATCGACCGGCGACATTTTTCGAACATCTTTCACATACCGTCGACTGGATACAGATCAACCACCCAGCTTCTGAAATTGTTGTACTTGGCGATTTTAATGTGCACAATTCCGGCTGGTTGTTACATTCTAACAGAACCGACGAGGCTGGGAGGCTGGCGGAGATGTTTGCTGTAAGCCACAACTTGGCTCAACTCGTGGGGGAGCCAACGCGAGTGCCGTATGCCCGAGGCGATTTTGTGGACACCCTGGATCTGTTTTTGACATACGAACCGAGTGTTTATACCGTTCTCCGTCAGTGGGAAACACATATCAATGCTTGGTATCTGTCGCGCAAGCACTTGCATATCAAGCGAATAACCGGCCTAGGCAGCTTCGCCATGTATGGAAGTATGGGGCCGCTAACTGGGACGATTTGCGAGATTTCTTCGCATACCTTCCATGGTCCGAGGTGTGCTTCGGAGACTCCGATGTTAACGCTTGCGTGGAGTCGGTATCAAAGATTATTTTTCTGGGGATGGAGATGTATATTCCACATTCCATCAAACGAAGTTCGTCTGATAAACCTTGGTTTGCTAAAAAAAAGCGAGCTGATTACAGCGGCAAAAAATAGAGCTTTTAAGCAATGGCGCTCCAATCCCACTGATTTTAACAGAACGAATTTTGTTAGAATCAGAAACGCGTGCAACCAGGCGATTGATACCACGAAGAAAGCTCACAACGACAGGGTGATCAATAAGCTCCTTCGGTGCCCAACTGGTTCGCGCTCCTTCTGGTCAATGGCAAAAGATGTCAGCGGTAACTTCGTATCCTCCTCTTTCCCTCCGTTGGTGACAGACAACGCGACGTTAGTCACGAATTCAAAGGATAAAGCTAATGTTTCCGCGAATTCAAACCTCGATCCCGGCCTTTTGGAGCCACCTGTGATCTCGCCGGTACGGTCTTCGATGCGGGATGTGAGATTTCGTCCGCGCACTATTCAACGCATTCTACGTGAACTGGATTGTAGGAAGGCAACCGGCCCGGACGGAATACCAGCAATAGTCATTAAGAACTGTGCTCCGGAACTATCGCCGGTTCTTGGGAGACTCTTCCGCTCATCTTATGCACTGAGGAACTTTCCTGCCTGCCGGAAAATCGCTCGAGTTCAGCCAATCCCAAAGACGGGAAAAAAGTGTCACCCACAAAATTACCGTCCGATAGCATTACTGTCTATTTTATCTAAGGTAATGGAAAAAGTCATCAATACAGAGTTGGTTAAGTATTTGGAGTGCAATGGACTCCTGAATGATCGTCAATACGGATTCCGTGGCAGGCGGTCCACAGGAGACCTTTTGACACTTATAACTGATATATGGACATCTGCGATTGAGCGGCATGGTGAGTCAAGGGCGGTCGTATTGGATATTTCCAAGGCTTTTGTCCGCGTCTGGCACGGGGCATTGCTGAGCAAACTTCGTTCATATGGACTTTCCCAACAGCTTTGCGACTGGACGAAGACCTTCCTCGAGAATCGATCGATCCGGGTTGTTGTGGACAGCGAGTGTTCGGATCTGTATTCTGTTAATTCGGGGGTGTCCCAAGGTTCTATTTTGGCTCCAACCTTGTTCTTGCTTCACATAAATGATTTGTTGGAGACAACGGATAACAGGGTGTTCAGTTTTGCGGATGATAGTACGCTTGTTTCCTCTTTTTCGAGTGTTCGGCCGATTGGTGCATCTGCGTCGCATCAGCTGAGATGTAGACAGATTGACTCTCTGAATCGGGATCTGGATAAGGTTCTGCAGTGGGGAAGGGCCAATCTTGTCGACTTCAAAGCAGCGAAGACACAATATACAACATTCACAAAGAAAAGTGGATCATTGGTTCCACAGCTGATGATGAATGGCCTGGCCCTCGAGGCTGGTGAAAGTTTGAAATTGGTCGGCATCACGGTCTGTGGGAATATATCATGGCATAAACACGTGTCGAGTATCGCCAGGTCAGCCTCAAGAAAACTGAGCTATGTTTTTAGAGCCAAGAAATATTTTACTCCGGCCCAACTTCTTCTCCTATATAAATCCCAAATTAGACCCGCGCTCGAATATTGCTCTCATGTTTGGAGCTCGGCTCCTAAACATACCCTCGACCTACTTGAGAGCATACAGAGACGAGCGATTCGCCTGATCGGGGACTCGGCGTTGACGTCGGGACTACAGTCGCTATCGTATCGAAGGCGCGTAGCCGACCGCTGTCTGTTTAACAGATATTATCACGGGTACTGTTCTTCGGAGATTCTTGGTATTGTTCCAGGGATAATTCGAGATGTGCTTGGGGTCATTATTCTGCATAAACTCCCATTCAATAGGCATGTCATCTTCAGAAAATGGTAGCATAACGGTGTTTAAAGGGTATTCTGGTCTAAAATTTTTAAACAATCGATTTTTTTTCTCTTTATATTTTCTTATAGTTTATGCTTTTAAGAATATGCTGGCCAAAGGAAATATATTGCATTCAATTTGACCATTTCAACATACAGAATCTCGATTTGTTTGCGTTTGAATCGCATCCCCTCATCGTGATCGTGAGATATCCCAGATCCACATACATCAAAATTGTAAATATTTAAGTCATCATATTGTCACTATCATTGCAATATCAAATATTGTAAGTTGTAAATAGGATTATATTAAGTTAAATTAAGTAATTTTAAGTAGGCTAAGTTAAAATAAACGGAGTTCCTGGTTTTTATCCTGACCTATTCCAGGAAAGCCAAAATTACCAATTTATCTAAATCCCATTAAATCCTAAGCACATGTAAAAAAGAACTGTTTGAAAAATGTTAACAAATAACATGTAAACACTTATTATGTATCCAATCTACCATAAGTTAACTGTATTACTTATTGTAGCTCTTAATTGTTTGTCAAATAAATGCAGTAAATAAAAAAATCTCGCAAAGCAGTGGTTAAAAGGAATTATCACAGGAGAAAATGCTCCAGGAAATCAACAATAAGAATTTTAGTTGAATAAAAGAAAAATATAAAAGTAGATACTTTGTTCGTTTTTTGAGTTTTGGCTGCTCCAGTGGAGTCGTGGAGAAAACATTTTTTTTCAGCTTTGCAGTTACTGGTCCCATGGAATCCAGCGGAAGCCGCTGGGGTTGCTCGGCGCAGAGTCGATACTTCTACAACGATCGGTCGCTACACTTCCCGGTTAACTCCGGAAGCACGGTGGCGACCGCAACGGGCGAACTTGGGGGGATTTCAAAATCGTTCTCATTCTTAAACAACACAAACAAATATCCTCCCGAGTGACGTTATTACAATCCGAGACTTGTGAAATTGTCCATAATAATTTGTTTTTCCGGGCAAAGTTATTAGCCTTGCGCCAACCTTTCTCAGGATGTCGCTGTATGCATTGGTTCACTACTTGGCGGGTGCGAAAGTAGCTATCCAGGGGTGTCACGTTAAGACTGCATGTCAACTTGGATTGTCCTGGCCTTCGCCGGGTTGAAAGCAGAGACTTTGCCCTGTATGTTCGCTCCCTAAAAAAAATCGAACATACTAAAATCGACTTGGGAGCTGAACACTAGTCCAGTAAACCCTTACACGTTTTACTTAATTAAACTAAATTAAGTACAATTCAATCATATATTAAATTAAATTATAAAGATTGTACTATAGATATCCAATAAAGATGTTATAAAACAATAAAAAAGTTGGTTTGCAAGATTTCTTGGGCGAAATGTTAGTCTTAAGATCGTTCCACATCCGGGTGCAGTAAAAAAATTTAACGACGAAGAACTTCCAGTTTAACTGGATGAAAATCTCTGTTAAACTCAAGAAGATCTTGCAGAACAGTTAGAGTTTCTCATCAAGCAATATCAATCAATCTTTGTATAAGTTATTTTTCAATAAATTTGAATTTGACAAAAAAGCCGAGTTTCTACTTGCACACTTATTACCTCTTCTAATGTTCTGAGCTATAGGTAGTATTGACCTTGTTCTTTCCTATATTCAACAGTAAAAGTCTGTATTTGTCGAATTGATGGAGCTGTTTCTTGCTGTGATTGAAGTTTTTTTTTTTTGGTTTTCTCGCGTCAGCTTTGTTGCAGTGTGTTTATAGCTTAAGTATCTTATCTGTTTTTGGGTCTTATTTGGACCCATTTGGTAAATTCAAATTTTCCGAGAATTACATTCTGGGGATTTATTATCTCTGATTGAAACACTACTATCTTACTTTTCAATATTTTTAAACATACCACGTGATTCTTTCACAACTTTTTCAAGTTTGCTGACTCAATCCATCGAAGACGGAACCGAAAATCAGCAAAGGGGTGAAGATTGGCGGGAAAAGATGTAATACAAAAAGGCATCCGATATGTGACAGTTAAATTTTAGTTTCTGTGTTCTGAGTTAACCGAAAATGTACATATTACGGTGGGCACGTATGGCCCATTTTTGTATAAAAATTTATTAGGAATATTTAACACAAATATTTTTCCTCCTTTTTCAGGTAAGTGAGAGTCTTGCGGACGTGCCATTTTTCTCAATTACCATGTAAGTTAAGTTTTCTGTCTTATATTGTTCGATAATGTTATTACCAGTATAATAGGAACTCAACGTTTTCGATTCCAATTGTCAGCGTGATTTTAGACTGCTTACTTCCACAGAGTTTTGTGAAAAAAACAACGCACCTTTAAGATTATAAAAGTATTATTTTCTGAGAGACACTTTTTCCTTCTCTTTGGGATTGACTGAACTAGAGCGATTTTCAGCAGGTAGGAAAGGTCCTCCGTGCATAAGATATATGAAAGAGTCTGCCAAGAACCGGCGGTACTTCTCGAGCACAATTCTTAAAGACTATCACTGGTATTCCGTCCAGGCCGGTTGCTTTTCTACAGTCCAGTCCACGTAGAATGCGTTAAATAGTTGGTGGGTGAAACCTCGCATCCCTCATCGAACACCGTCCCTCCGCGATCACAGGTGGCTCGTGTTACGGACCTACCTCACGTCCAGGTCCCCCTAATATCCACTAATCCTCCTTCGTAAGTTCCCCTCTCTACCTGTGAAAGGGGAACAAATCTACAAGTAGCCAATTTGCATAAACTACTTTGTGCAAATTCTACTTGGAGGAAAAATAAAAAAAAACGGCGTTGGCGCCGGATAAAATAATTAAATGTCAACGGCAATGACAAATTATAATTAATTTGACGTAAAATTTGAGACGAAAAAGAGAAGTCAACAAAAAACAATATCTTGATATTTGCGTGACAACAACTAAATAAAAAGGCGTTAAACTTCGACTGAAGTTGCACAACTAAATAAAAGAACATCACAGTTTACAAAACCTTTAAATACCGGAACTGGAAAATTGACAACAGGAAGCTGAACAGGGGACCACCACGCTCAACGCGTCCTGCAACTTGCCAGCCGCCGAACCACCAACAGCAGCTTCAACAATAGTAGCTACAGCGTCCGCTCCACGGACGCATGTTAACGATATTTTAACAATTATTTCAATGGTTTTTAAACAATACACAAAACATACCCCCTTTTTTTAATTTCTTGAGTGTTATCCTGTGTGGGTCTCAACGCGGCTCTCTCTGCTCTTCACACATTATCCATTGTCATCACTCAGAATTCAACACATTTGTTTAGTCAATGTTTAACATATATAAAATTATTTATTCATTAATTATAACTATTTAAATTGTTTACAACTATTAACTGTATTCATAATTATTTATTCGTATTTAAAAGTATTTACACACAGGTAGTCAATATTTAACACATTTAAGATTACCACAATATGCAAATTATCGAACTTCGCACGCACACACGACTCGATTCGAAAATTGAGCGACGACCACACGCTTTCACTAACTGATTCAGAAGAAGGAAATCTAGTGTCGTTCTTTGTAATATCCTTTTTTGTTCCGCTTCCACGATTGTTATTTCGAGGAAACGGAATTAGGAAGACTATGGCTAATAGAGGGGCTATGGTTAATAGGGAGACTATGGCTAATAGGAAGAATATGGCTATGTGCAATATGATTGTGGTTTTTAAATAGGGGTTTTAATTTATTTTAATTATTTAACTATTGTATATGGGAATATTCTATTGTAATGGGAAAGTGATGTTTTGGGTATTGGGGAAGGGAAGGATATACATGTGCAGACACGAGATGTTAATTATTATAGGGGGTAATATATAAATGAATTTAATTACATAACACGCACAAGATCAACCAAGTTCTCTATACTTACCCTCTTACAATATAAAAATCAAATATAATAACTACTACATTACCAACAATATATTGCAATAATATATTCAAATTGTTAAAATAACATAACACTCCAAAAGGCCGGCATCGAGATTTGAATTCGCGGAAAATAAATTCGCGAACTTATTAGCTTTATTCTTTGAATTCGCGACTAACTGCTGTTCTTCACTTACGAAGGAAAAGAGAAAGAAACCAAGTTACTGCTGAGAGCTCTTGCCATTGGCCAGAAAGGAGGCGAATTAGTTGGGCACTCAAGGAGTTAATTGGTCACTCTGTCGCTGTAACCTTTCTTCGCGGTATCAATCGCCTGGTTGCGTTTCCCATTCCAACAACATTCGTTCTGTTAACCTCGATGGGATTGGAACCCCACTGTTTAAAAGCTCTATTTTTCGCCGCTGTAATTTGCTCGCATTTTTTATCAAACCAAGGCTTATCAGATTAACTTCGTTTGATGGAATGTGGAATGTAGATTTACATCCCGAGAAGAATAATATCTGTGACCGACTCCGCGCATGCGTTAACATCAGAGTCTCCAAAGCACACCTCAGACGACGGAAAGGATGCGAAGAAATCTCGCAAATCGTTGGCAGCCCCATGCCTCCTTACATGCCGGAGCTGCTTAGGTCAGTTATTCGGTTGAAATGCAAGTGGTTGCGCGACCGATACCAAGCAGTGATCTGAGTTTCCCAGTGATGCAGTAATCTCTACGGTATAAATGATCAGATCCAGAGTGTTTGCATAATCACATCGGGCATCCGACACTCGCGTAGATTCCACCACAAGTTGGGTAAAGTTGCGGCTAACAGCGAACATCTCCGCCAGCCCGTGGCGTCTCTAACAGATACACACACACTTCACAAGCAAAATAGTGAAGGACACCGAACGAAAATCGAATAAGAAAATACATCAGAGCCGTATAGCATAGCGATTACATAACAATTTACATCAGTGGAGTATAGTCGAGTTTAAAAAAGTCAAATTCTAAACACGGCCAGTAGCCTGATGGGTAACGCTTAGGTTCAATTTTTGTTGATTCAAACTGTCATAGCGTCAGTTCGAATCACACGTTCTTCTTCACTATTATTTCACACGCCATAAGCCTCCCAGCCTTCTCGGTGGTGTTAGAATGCATCAACCAACTGGAATTGTGTACTTTAAAATCGCCAAGGACGACAGTTTCAGAAGCCGGGTGGTTGATCTGTATCCAGTCGACGGTACGTGAAAGACGTTCGAGAAATGTCCCTAGTCGATCGTCTCGTGGGAGCGGTAAAGGCAACAAAGAAATTTAGTAGAATCCCTCAGCATGGCCGTCAACCATATGATGTCCATGTTATTGGGTTCCAACGCCTCCATTCTCTGGCAAGCCAGATAGGGCCTCGCAGACTCCAACCGGAAAACGGAATCTCGAAGGTAAGTCGTATCCCGAGCAACGAAGATATGCCGAATCAGTTGACGAATCGACCAGGGTCTCGGTTAGGTCAAGGTTATTAGGTTTAGGTGTTTGCAAATATTGGTGGACGGCGTTTACATTCGTATTGGTGAAACCAATGGCTCTGAGGTTCCAAAATGCCGTTATGAGTCGAACGTCGACAGAGCCGAACGTCGAACGTCGACTTTGTTAAAGTTTGGTTATTTATCATAATATTTGCATGATGTTACCCCTGACATAGTCCTCCTCGGAGATCCGAATGGGAAACTAGTTTACCTCCGGAATTCTTTATCTCAGAAGCTACCATCATGACTCCGTGTCAGTCCAGGCCATAAGCCATACATCCGAAATATAGCCGAAGATTCCTCCCGACGATATCGTGACAGGGTAGTATTTCACCTTAGGACCGACTACCATCTAAACCAACCTTTTCTTGAATCGGTCCATCAGCCAAGCTCCGAAAATTGGCCAGGGATTTCTCCCAACCATTTCACGGAGCCTATAGCTTGATGGAGTTGTATTTCACCGGACGGCAGGACGTTGCGACCCTACCTACCACTCGGCCTTTAGTCGCCTCTTACGACAAGCCGGTTTATCTGAGAGTATATTTTAATGCCCTACTCACAGGGCACAGTATATACTTTAATAAAATTCAGTTGATAATCATCCGTCGTTTGACTCTCACCAATCTCATATTACATGGTGTTAGTGTTGCGATTTTTCGAATAGAACTTAGTTCGCGAGAATGCCTAGTCCTAACGCATTCACAGGTATTGCGGTCAGCACCGTTACGAACATTAAACCCCCATAACCATTGGAACTGAAAAATATAAAATGTTGCTCTATCGTGGATAAAATGGTTGGGTCTCAATTAAAACGAAATTGCCTAAAATGCGTTTCTTCGTTCAGGTCTGTTTTAGGGTCTGATGGGGTAGACATATACAATTCCTTCACGCTTACGTCAGAAGACAGCAAGAGTTTATAGATCGTAGTGGATAAATTCGAGGATCATTTCGCCCCGAAAATAAATATAATATTTGAGAGAAACGTCTTTAATAAAATGACTCAAAACACGAATGAACCATCTGATGAGTTCTTTACAAAAATAAAAAATGCGAGTTTCGTACATTGGTAGACGGTTTAGTATGTGACAAAATTATAGTCAGCATTCTTAGTGACGCAATAAAGGAAAAATTATTGGAAAGAGCAAAGGTTTCATGAGACGATATGCAATAGTTGAAATTTGTAGGCGGAGTGAAACGGCGGCGAATCAACTCCAGGAAATACACAGAAACGAAGAAGCAGTACATGCAATCATTAAATACCGCTGAAAGGGCGACAAGGTAAGGTGTCCGATAAATAACCAAATCGACGGCAATGAGTGCTACTGCCGAAGGTGTGGAACTACTCGCACTGTGCTCTGACATTTATGGTTCTTCTTAGCTACCATGGGTTTCTTACGTTAATATTTTTTACTAGACCACGGTGCCAAAAATTTGGTATGTTTGTATATCTTAACGACATTGTTCTCCCGTGAATCTATTCATGGGCACCGTCTGTTGTCCCGTTTAGGAGATGTTTCCTTAAATAGGATTAAAAGAATAAATAGATTTTCGTTCTCAGAGGTACGTACTCTATAGTTTTATTCTTTAGCGATGCCCCCAAAGAATCTTTGGATAGTTATTATTATTATTTATTTATTATTATTATTTATTGGCCTGTAGGAACCCGGAAGTTTATGACCTCACCGACTCGGCTTCGCCATCGTTCTCTGTCCTGGGCACTCTCCTTCCACGCTTGACCATTCGATCCGATCTCCTCAAGGTCAAACCTAACATTGTCCTCCCATCGCCGCCGCGGCCGTCCTGCCGGTCTTTTTCCCGTTGGTCTACCGTCAAGAATTCTATGCCCCATTCGCGCCACGTGTCCAACCCATCTTAATCTTCGCGACTTGATTACTCTCACTATTGTAGGTTTGCGATATAGCTCCTCCAATTCGTGGTTATGGAGTTTCCTCCATTGTCCTGACTGCTCGTCATATTTACCGCCAAAGATGCCCCTCAAAACTTTATTCTCGAATATGCGGAATTTGTTTTCTTCCCGTTTTGTGAGAGCCCATGTTTCGCATCCATATAGAACAATCGGCATGATTATGGTTCTATAGACACGGAGCTTTATGTTACGTGATAGCAGTTTGGATTTTAGCAGTTTACTGACTGCGTGCCAACTAGCGTTGCCGGAGTGTAGTCTTTTGTTAATTTCCTTCGACATTTCGTTACTGGCCGTCAGTATCGTTCCCAGATATTTAAATTCTTTAACTTTTTCCAATATCTTACCTCTGACGTTTATATGTCTTCTCTGAGGTCCACCTGCTCTCGCCATAATCATGTATTTTGTTTGGTCTTCATTTATTTCTAGGCCCACCTCTTCTGCCGCTTGCATGATGATTTCACAGTTTTTACTAACAGTTTCTAGATTATCGCCCACAACGGCGATGTCATCCGCTTATGCGAGCACTTGTGTGACCCCGTTCAGGGATGATCCGGCCATGTTGTCGTCTTGTACCTTTCTGATGGCATACTCGAGCACAAGGTTAAAAAAAAAAAAAAAAAACACGGTGATAGACCATCTCCCTGATTTAGTCCGTCCCGGATTTCAAATGGTTCTGAGAGGTGGTTTTCTTTTCTGACTCGCTCTTTGTTTTCGTTCATGCAAATTTGAATGAGGGCGGCATATTTTTTCGGGACTCCCAGCTCAACTAGAATATGGTAGTCTCTGCCTTGCGACTGAGCCGTAGGCTTTTTTAAAGTCAACGAAAAGTTGGTGAACCGTCTCTCCATATTCCCACTTCTTTTCCAGCAGCTGTCTTATTGTGAATATTTGGTCGCTTGTTGACCGGTTCCTACGGAATCCACATTGGTAGTCTCCCAGTATCTCTTCTGCGTACGGTGTGATTCTCGCCAGAATGACATTTGTTAATATTTTGTAGGCGGTTGGGAGCAATGATATTCCTCTGTAGTTTTCGCAGTCAGATCTGTCGCCTTTTTTGAAAATGGGGTTGCCTATTGAGGTTTTCCATTATTCCGGAGTGACTTCGTTATCCCATATTGTTTGGATGAGCTGGTGGATCTTTCGAGCGGTTGCCTCTCCTCCATGCTTCACAAGCTCTGCCGGTATGCAGTCGACTCCGGGAGCCTTGTTGTTTTTCAATCGCTTTATTGCGTCTACAACTTCGTTGAGAGACGGCTCTGGGATCTGAGGCTCGGCTGTATGTACGCCTGGTGCATTTATCTCTAGTTGATGGGTGCGTACATTGAGCTGGTTTTCAAAGTACTGCTTCCATCTTGCCACGATATTGTTTGTTTCTGTGACCAGACAGCCGTTTGCGTCTCGAATATTTTTGACTCTCCCTCGGTAGCCATTTCTAATTGAATTTATGCCGACATACATACCTCTGATGTTCTTTGCCCTAGATTTTTTTAGGATTTTTTCGATCCGAGTCTTCCCATTCGCGTTTTTTGCTCATTGTCTCTCTCCAAATTGTCGCGTATCTTTCTGCGTTGACTTCATCATTATTTATTTATTTTCCCCCGCTTGGTAGAAACCTTGACGTGGTGCGGGGGCTTAAACTACGATGAATCACTCAGGCTATGCTGACGGAAGCATACGCTTCCAGTAGGGCCACCCATGTCAGACAGGCTAGCGGGGAGTAACACACAAAGATCTACCGCCCCTAATCCAGGGTGTTACGCATCACCGTGCCCATTGGATGGTTTGCAGCCAGGGGTATACCGGCTGTATTATAACGGCGCCTCTCTGACACCGGGTTGAATCAGAGCGGTAAGCAGACCTTACCATATCAATGAATCTTTGGATAGTGGATTGATTAATTTAACATTAATTCGGGTGGATGTTTCTGGTACGTAACAGTTGGGAAGAGTGTAGAATGAACGTATTTAACGATGTTAATCTTTTCCGGCTGGGTACTTTGAAATATTCATATTAAGTTTTGTTGTAGCAGGATATGAAATGAACGGGCGACTCCTCGTACGAAAGATATTATTTATTAAACGGGAACTTAATAATGATTAGTATAAAAACAATTCAAGTGTTATGTCATGTTGAAGCAAAAGGCGCGCTCGGTCTGCTGTAATTGTCAGAAGTGGAGCGAGCGCATTAAGGTGTGAATTCATTTGCCTTTTACTCGTAACGCCCGGTCCGGTGCTACAATCTCATAGAGCACGCAGCTTAGGGCGGATTCACAACACTCCCCCTCGATTATAGTGCTAGGTCGATCCTCCAAAGAACCCCCCGACGCCGATCAAATCCAGACACTTCCGATGTTTTTCTTTTGTCAATCCCTTCGTGAGAAAATCCGCGGGCGTCTTATCCGAAGGAAGGTGCTTAATATCCAGTCGACCTTCGCGCAAGACATCTCTGACGAAATGATGCCTGATGTCGATGTGTTTCGATCTCGCGTGAATCATGTGATTCTGGGTCAGTAGTTGTGCCCCTCGGCTGTCGTTTATCACCAGAACTCTTTCAGACTCGAACAGCTTGAGCTCCGACAAGAATCCCTTTATGTATAGGGCTTCTCTCGCGGCTTCAGTTAATCCCATGTACTCCGCCTCAGTGGACGAAAGCGCGACGGTGCGCTGTTTCCTCGACTCCCAGCTGATAACGGCACCGCTCAGGTTAAAGACGTATCCGGTATACGACCTTCTATCTATCGGGCACCCAGCCCGATCGGCGTCAACAAACCCTTCCAAGGTTTTCATGCTCTTCATGTACGTGATTCCGAAGTCGGCGGGCCCCCTCAGATATCTCAGGACGTGTTTCGCCGCCTTCCAGTGTGCCTCGCCATGACAAGTTGAATTGACTGAGACAACCGACAATATGCGAAATGTCCGGTCTTGTGGCAATCGCCAAGTAATTCAGAGCTCCGACAAGCTCGCGATAAGACCGATTTCCTCCTGGTGATCCTTCTTCTTCAACGTCCTTTTCGAGCCTCGAACCCGATTCAACAGGAGTACTGACGGTGTTACAGTCCTCCATTCGAAATCGAGAGAGTAGTTCCCGAACGTAATTTGGTTGAGAAATGGTGATCTGATTTCTGCTCCTGGCGATTTCTATCCCCAAACAATAGCGAGCTGTGCCCAGATCTCTCGCCTCGAATTCCTGCGACAAACCTTTTCGGACGAAATCAAGATCCTTCTGGTCTCGATAGGATATCAAAATGTCGTCAACGTAGACCTGTATTATCAACGGTTCTCCCCCTCGTTTGAGGCGATAAACGCACGGATCCGCGCTCGTCGGTGTCATATTTAATTCTTCGAGTTTCCCATTCACTCTCTTATGCCATTGCCGACCGGCCTGTTTAAGGCCGTACAAACCCTTTTTCAAACGACAAACCTTTTCGCTACCCTGAGGCTGTTTCGGCATTTCCTTGGCGCGGCTCTCGATATCGGATTTGCCTTGTGTCGCGACGATTTTCTTCAAACATCCTGCGAGTAAATCGGGCAATTCCATGTATGTTTCCTTTTCGATCGTACTGTTTAGGTAGGCGGTCGTGATGTCCATCCGAAGCACCTTTAAGGTCGTGCTTGACCGCCAGTGCAAGTAGCATACACATGGATCCCAGGCGAGCGACCGGAGCGTAGGTATCGTGAAAATCGATCCCAGGTCGCTGCGCGAACCCCTCGCCACGGGTCGTGGTTTTCTTCTCTCGACCTAGCCGCCCAAGTCGTACTTGTTCCTGAGAACCATTCGACATCCGACCACGTTGCGATTCATCGATTCACGATCAGCCATGTATCGTTCTTGATTAAGCATTTGACTTCTTCGACGATGGCGTCCAACCATTCTTCTTTGTTCGGTCCGTTCAATGCTTGGCGATACGGGACCTCCGAGTGAAGACTGGCTAAATTTGCTTCCAGGCCGTCCGAGATGCGCGACTCCTCGTCGTCGAGGGATCGGTCGATCTCATCCCCGCTCGATCCGCGAGGATCTTCGTCTTCTTGCGTGATTCGATACAATTTTCGCGGGCGACCGGGTCGTCCGGTGAGAATCTTTCTAGGTCTACCCGAAGCTCTTCTGATCGTTTCGGTGATCTCGTCCCTTTCTCCCGTCGGGTCGTCGTGTTCCTGTGATTCATTTCTCGATTCCTCGTCGTGGTCCCCACCTAGGTGAGGTTCAAAGAAATTCGGCAGTGATACTCCCTCGGGATTGTGATCCGAATCTCGATTCAGATTTGACGAGGACGATGACGATTCGTTATGGATTTCCGTTTTTGTATCGGTATCAGTAAATTTGATGTCTCGTGTCGTGGTTATCCTTCGTTTGTTTGATACCCATACTCGATAGCCTTGAGTCGATTCGTCGTATCCGAGGAAAATGCATTTCATACCTCGCGGTTCCAGCTTCCCTTTTCCGGGAGTTTTATCCAACATATATGCTGTCTCTCCGAAAGTTCGCATGTTCTTCACGTTCGGGCGTTTTCCGTGCCATAATTTGTAAGGAGTTTTACCTCCTAGCGTCTTCCTAATGCATCGATTTCTTACGAAGTTTGCCGTGGCGATCGCTTCTGTCCAAAACGAGGTTGAGTGCTTCGATTGCGCCAACATACAACGCGCCATTTCCAAGAGCGTGCGGTTTTGCCTTTCCGCTACTGCATTTAACTTGGGCGTGTATGACGTCGTGAGTTTTCACGCAATTCCCTCTCCCTTCAAGAATCTGTCGAATTCTTCGTTACAGGACTCTCGTCCGTTGTCGGATTGCATACATTTAATTTTTCGTCCTGATTGATTTTCGACGAGAGCCTTGAATTCCTTGAAAAACTTCAAGACGTCGCCTTTCTTTTGCAAAAACTTTACTTCTGTCCAAAGAGAGTAGTCGTCGGTTAGCGTGAGGAAGTACCTAGCTTTGCCCCTTGATTCGTCTCTCATTGGCCCGCATACGTCGGCATGGACGATGTCCAATAATTATCCGCTTCGGCGCGATTTCTTTCCGAAGGGCAGCGCGGAATCTTCGCTTCCGCGTTTAGAAAGAAAGAAATTAATACTATAAGGTTCTTCCATATGAACTAGCATTAAATCCGAAACTCAACTGTCACCAATTGGTTCATTAGAATCTAATGATTGACCAGAAGCGGCCTGCATAGATCAATAGAAAAGGTGTTGTATTCCTTCAGGATAATTCCACAAACGTTCACATCCAAGGAAGATTATATCACCGCCAGTTTCCCCCATAAATTATTTCAAACATGTTTTTCATAAAAAAAGTAAATCCAAATTGATCGCCATGTTATTTCAACATTATTACAAATTTCAACTTGTTCCCCAATTAAGCGCTTGCCATGTGTGTTTAAGATTTACTGCGACAACATTTCGTCATGATTTTTGGGACCACCCCGAGAGAGCAATGAAATTCTAGGAAAGTAAAAATTATACCCAATAACTAGCCGTACATATGTCACAGACATTCTAGTGGATTGTCCCCGCCTCCACTGGATACGAAAATAGGCACCGGAAAATGTTTGCACATTTGCCGCCCAGTCAAAGTACGTTCCTCCGCCCACCGACGAGAGTCTAGGCCGAACTAACAGAGGTCAACTAGTAGTTGCAGTTCTGAGAATTAGCTCATGATGAATTGACTTTTGTTTTCTTAATACAAAGATAAATATATCAACGGTATATGTCCCCGTGGATTGAGGTAAACATCTAGAACTCTGACTTGGAGCAACACGCCGCCACTAAGTAGCAAAATTGACGTCAATCTGGCCGCCGTAGCTGAATCTTGCTCATTAGGCAGACTGTTCTTAATTTTTTTTCTGCTCCTGGGAACTTGATGCCCCTGGACTGTTATTAGCGTAGCTGTGATTAAATTTCCTTCATGTACACAATTCAAATTATTTGGCAAGATACTTTGTTTTCAGGTATTCTGCTCTCTAGCGTTCTGTGTTGCTCTCCTTTGGATCTGTTTGTTTTACTTTCGGTGCCCTGCTACGCGATATTATTTTTAGATTTCCATTATAGCTACCTGGATATGAACAACTTTCAAGTGTAGTTTTTTTTTGTATATTTTTTTTTTAAAGCAATTTGAAAGCATTCTATTAATGGTGACTGGTGTATTGTCTGTCCCTTGGAGCCTTTGAGCAAAGTCATGACATCCGTTTGATTGACAGGACGAGTGTTTAGGGGCAGACCATCACAACATAAATTGTGCTTGAATTTACTTATCGCAGCAAAGGAGATTTTTTTTTTACAATGGATGCGGGTTGGACGCCAACAAAAAAAAAAATCTGTTGTATTCAAATGCAGCCAGTGTAACACGTTCGTGGTGTAGCAGATGCAATCTTTCAAGGAAGGAATCAAAATCCATTTGAATTGGCATTTTCCAATCGATTCTATGCTTATAATAGGTGTGCAAGTAGAAACTCGGATCTGAAATCGATGCACTAAAAACATACTTGAACGGGTTGCAATATTTTTTCCCATTGGTCGGGCTGCCGCACCTCCAGAACCAGATACTTTTCTAAACGAAGGGCGTTATTGTCTTGCCCAATACGGCACTTCCAGGGTCAAAAGTTTGTTGCACACAAAAAAAATAAATTAAAGCGTGGGTACTCACGGTTTTAGTGAATGGATTACTTTTTCTTTTACAGGAGAGGTGAACCCATAGAACCCCCCAAAATACCACCAAATAACTGTTGCAGTTCTTCTTGAACAGTTGCAGGTTATAACGCTCCGGACACACTCGCGCGGGCGGGAATTCCATAGTTTTCCCATTCTGTAACGAAATGAGTTCTGATACACAACAAACCAACACTAGCAACAACAACAACATCACCAAAAAAATGTATAACGCCTGACACGAACCCGCTGGTTCAATCGACGGCGTGTCATTCCTCTTCCAAAAATGACACGCATCTTCGGGAGAGGGTGGGTTTGTACGAAGTTACTCAGCCACCGCATTTGTTGCGCTGAGAAACCGGTTAAATAAATAAGTACTCATTATTATTATTATTATTTACTGGCCTGTAGGAACCCGGAAGTTCATGACCTCACCGACTCGGCTCCGCCATTGTTCCCTGTCCTGTGCGCTCTCCTTCCACGTTCGACCATCCGATCCCATCTCCTCGAGGTCCAATCTAACATTGTCCTCCCATCTCCGTCGCGGCCGTCCTGTCGGTCTCTTCCCCGTTGGTTTACCGTCAAGAATTCTATGCACGGTCCCATCATCGCCCATGTCCGGCCCATCTTAATCTTCGTGACTTGATCACTCTCACTATTGTAGGTTTGCGGTATACATCTTCCAATTCGTGGTTGTTGAGTTTCCTCCTGTGGAGTTGAAAATGTTGGATAAGACTTATGACGCGTCAGTTCTATCGAAAACACAAGTGTATGAATCGTACAAAGCATTCAAAAGTATTTGTTTTTATTTATTTTATTATTTATTGGCCTGTAGGAACCCGAAAGTTCATGAGCTCGCCGACTCGACTCGGCCATTGTTCCCTGTCCCGTGCACTCTCCTTCCACGCTTCACCAGCCGATCCAGTCTCCTCAAGGTAAAACCTTACATTGTCCTCCCATCTCCGTCGCGGCCGTCCTGTCGGGCTCCTTTCCGTTGGTCTACCGTCAAGAATTCTACACACGGTCCTATCGTTACCCATTCGCGCCACATGTCCGGCCCATCTTAATCTTCGCGACCTGATTACTCTCACTATTGCGGGTTTGCGGTATAGCTCTTCCAATTCGTGCTTGTGCAGTTTCCTCCATTGTCCCGCCTCTTGTCATATTTACAGCCAAGAATACCGTTAAAACTTTATTCTCGAATAGGCGGAATTTGTTTTCTCCCTGTTTTGTGAGAGCCCATGTTTCGCATCCGTATAGAACAATCGGCATGATTATGGTTCTATAGACACGGAGCTTTATATTACGTGATAGCAGTTTGGATTTTAATAGTTTACTAGATGCATGCCAACTAGCGTTGCCGGAATGTAGTCTTTTGTTAATTTCCTTTGACGTTTCGTTTCTGGTCGCCAGTATCGTTCCCAGATATTTAAATTCTTTGACATTTTCAAATATCTTGCCCCTGACGTTTTTATGTCTTCTCTGAGGTCCACCTGCTCTCGTCGTAATCATGTATTTCGTTTTGTCTTTATTTATTTCTAGGCCCACCTCTTCTGCTGCGTGCATGATGATTTCCCAGGTTTTATGTGTAGTTTCTAGATTATCGCCCAGAACGGCGATGACATATGCATACGCGGGCACTTGTGTGACCCCGTTCAGGGATGATCCGGCCGTGTTTTCGTCTTGTACCTTTCTGATAACATACTCGAGGACAAGGTTAAAGAGGCATGGTGAGAGGCCACCCCCTTGTTTTAGTGCGTCCCGGAATTAAAATGGTTCTGAGAGGTGGTTTTCTATTCTAACTCGCCCTTTGTTTTCGTTCATGCAGATTTGAATGAGGGTACCATTTTTTTTCGGGATCCCCAGCTCAACCACTATATGGTAGAGTCGTTGCCTTGCGACTGATTCGTAGGCTTTTTTGAAGTCCACGAACAGTTGGTGAACCGTCTCTGCGTATTCCCACTTCTTTTCCAGTAGTTGTCTAATTGTGAACATCTGATCGCCTGTTGACCGGTTCCGACGGAATCCGCATTGTAGTCTCCCAGTATTTCTTCTGCGTACGGTGTGATTCTCGCCAGTATGACATTTGTTAATATTTTGTATGTGGTTGGGAGCAATGATATTCCTCTGTAATTTCCGCAGTCAGATCTGTCGCCTTTTTTGAAAATGGGGATTACTATTGAGGTTTTCCATTTTTCCGGAATGACTTCCTTGTCCCGTATTGTTTTAACCAGTTGGCGGATCTTTCGAGCAGTTGCCCCTCCTCCATGCTTCACAAGCTCTGCCGGTATGCAATCCATTCCGGGAGCCTTGTTGTTTTTCAGACGATTTATCGCGTCTACAACTTCGTCGAAAGAAGGCTCTGGGATCTGAGGCTCGGCTGTATGTACGTCTGGTGCGTTTATTTGTGGTTGATGGGTGCGCACATTGAACAGGTTTTCAAAGTACTGCTTCCATGTTGTCACGATATTTTTTGTTTCTGTGACCAGACAGCCGTTTGTGTCTCGGATTATTTTGGCTCTCCGTCGGTAGCTCGTTCTTATTGAATTTATGCCGGCATACATACCTCTGCTGTTCTTTGCTCTGGCGTTTTCTATGATTTTTTCGATCCGAGTCTTCTCCCATTCGCGTTTTTTGCGTTGGAAAAGTCTAGTTGTTTCTTTCCAAATTGTCGCGTATCTTACTGCGTTGACTTCGTCATATGCTTCTAAGTGGATCATTCTGAGGCGTTTACGTTCTTAGATCTTTGCCCTGCACTCATCGTCAAACCAAGGTTTGGACTTAGTTGTTTTCTTAAATCCTAATACCACTTGGGCTGTTTGTTTGATTGTGTCTCTGATCGATGCCCATTTAGTGTCCACACTATTGACTTCGTCTTCCTCACTACTGTCATTCTCTAGGATGCTAAATCTATTCGTTAGTTCGTCTTGATATCCCGCCCTTTTACGTAGGTCTTTTAGTTAATCAAGCTCGATCTTTTTGCTCGTCTCCCGTGACTGTCCATGTGGGTTTGCTGCAAGCCGACTTCTAATTTTGCCCATCACTAGAAGGTGATCGGAGTCGCAATCTGCTCCTCTATATGATCTTACGTCAAGGATATTCGAGTGGTGTCTTTTGTCTATGAGGAAGTGGTCTATTTGGTTACGCGTTACGTCGTCGGGTGATATCCATGTAGCTTTATGGATTTGCTTGTACTTGAACATCGTGCTTTTCATTACCAGATCTTTTGACGCTGCGAACGTGATAATTCGAATACCATTATCATTCGCAACGTCATGTAGGATTGCTTTACCTATAGTTGGTTGGAAGATATTTTCCTTTCCAATTTTCGCATTGTGGTCGCCGAGGAGGATTTTAACATCGAATGATGAGGTCCCATCAAATACTTCCTCTAGGGTCTCGTAGAATGTGTCCTTCGTTTCTTCGTCGGTAGATTCTGTTGGAGCGTGTACGTTTATAAATACATAATTGTACTATGGGCCCTGTATTTTTAGCGCCGACATTCAATGAACAAAATTACCATGACAGTTTGATAACTTGACACCTTGATATGTCTAAAAATCGCCTCTAAAAAGAGCACCTCCAAATGAATGACCTAATATATTGATATGCTTGTCTTGTCCCTTTATCACGATCCTCAGTCCACCCCTCGCTACCCTATGACTACTTTTCCTACAACTTCCGCAAAGCTAACTATTCGCCTGGTAAATGAGTATGTTAATAAAATCCCATTTTGCTTCGACCATCTATTCCAAACAATACTGAACGAAAATACTAATAAAAAATAATAATAGTTTGATAATTTGACACCTTGATTTGTCGAAAAGCGCAACTAAAAAAGTATCGCCAAATGAATGACCTATTATATTGATATGCTTTACGTCAGCGGATAGCCAGTTTCTAAACAATATATCAAAGATTGATTTGATTTTCTCTATTAATTTTTTGAAACCTGGATCCAGTTTTGTAGTTTCCTTCAGTTGCCGCTTGATTTCCCTAAATTAAGATTCATGTTCTGGGCTAGGAGAGGGCTATGCTATCATCTTGGGCGCAATTTAAGTCACTCTCTCTTGATTTCAGATACTTGTCCTTTTCACTAGAATCTCTCATTATCGGCTTATATTTGTACCTCTTTGTTTTCGGTGGAAAGGTGGAAATCTTCAAAAGATACCTCTGGACCGATCCAGAGTCATGCTGGATTTTTACCGACTGAATCCGTCTCCCTCCGGGCACATATTTCCGCTGATCATCACAGAACCTTCGTTTAGATATTCAATCGCGGGGCGGGATGAAGTTAAGCTGTTACTCCGCTCATCATGTCGCAACTGCTTCATCATGTCACATAGAATATTATTTACTTCGGACCATGCTTGTTTGGAACTTAGTATATATTCTATTATTCCTGTCAGAGTGGCGTCCGTCTCATATGTCTCTCCAAAGCCGTTCGTGCGCTCTCGAATCTCACGCACTCTGTGAGTACGTGTTCGGCATTTTCTATTTTGCCTTCGCAATACAAGCAGTATGGGTGATTCAACATATTTATACTTGTGCAAGTATTGCCCAAAGCATCCATGTCCTGAATTCGCTGATTCAAGTGCTAATTCAGCATGCCTTGTTTTCTTTTCACCCAGGTTTCTACATCAGGTATCATGATGTAAGTCCATCTTCCTTGGGTGGAAGTGTAGCGGTTCTACGAACCATACAACTCCTTACAGGTTGAGGTATTGTGGGGTTTGATGTCGCCCGTACGCCTTCATGGGCGTGGGTTCAGCAACACCTACACTACACTTCCACTAAACGTTGCGAGAAAAAAATTGTCCAACACTAGAAAATGAAACGAATGAAAACAAACCAGATACGTTCCTTTTTATTTCACAGATTTTATTGTTTCGTTTTTACACCTTTACACTTTTTCCGTTTTTTTTTGCTGTTCCTTTATTGTTGATTACCGTTTCAGCACATACATCTAGATCACTATAACTTGTAATTAATCTTCACTGTTTGGCGGAATTCCTTCTACATTTGATATTGTTTAATAAAATACACTTGACACCTTTATAACATTTTGAAGTTTCAATAACGCTTAATCGAATGAGTAATTCCGTGTACAACGACTCGACGAACATTGACCAACGGAAGGACAAAAGAAGAAAACTATTCTCCAAAGAGCTTGTAAAATATGACTCGCGGCAATGACTCCTGACCGCACTAGACGGTGATGAATTTGAACTCTGGAGGACACGTGTGCACCTCTAAGAAGATGAAATCTGATTTGATTGATTGATTGATTGAATAACGCATTTATTGTACAATAATTTAACAAATGTTGACTTAGGACTAAAATGCTAAATCCTATTTTACAATCTTTTCTTATTCTTAAAATAATTTACTGGCTCTACACGAGCACTCTAAATAACACGATACAATTTTGTGTAATGCCTTTCGGGGTACAATAATATTTTTATATTTTTATATTTTTATATATTTTCTATTACCCGAATATTTTAGAAGACGAAGTTCTCTCTGTATTTTTTTTTTTTTTTTTTTTTTTTTTTTAAATAATATAAGGTAAAAAAGTTTACAAAAAAAAATTAATAACAAAAAAACAAAAAATGTTAACATAAAGAAATTTTAAAACGAAAAGGAATCTAAATGAAAAATGGAAATGAAAAGGAAGAATAAATAAATATGAAAAGGGAAGTAAGGAATGGGAAGGGAAGGCGTAGCGTCTGAAGATGTTACTATATTTGGGGATATTAAATCCTTTCTTCATTGTCAATCCACCATCAGTTGGGATGGGATCGGTCATTTATAGATTTATCTCGATCGCCTATTGCCATGCTAAATCGCAAGTGAACTGCAGCATTTGATATATCACTGTTATAAAGAATCCGTTTGTCCCTGGCACCACGAAAAGCGTGGTAAATAATAGGGACTCCGTGCTTCTTTTGGATAAGACCTTTTCTATCCAATAGAGGGAAAGCTTCTGGTGGGATAAACCCATTTTGGAATGTATTCTCCAGGTATATGTCATCGGGGTAGTATGCTCCCGAGATAAGATTATTTTCGCTGCACATTGCCCTTGCAGTGTGACCACGAATAATTTTGATAATGAAATTGTCTATCCTATTCAGTCCTGATTTGTCATACAGTGTCTTATTAGGATAGAATTTCCTGTATTGAGACTCAGGTGTTCTATGTAACCCGAGGCAGGAACGCAAGCACTGCCTCTCGAACATGCGAAACTTTTCCATGTAGGATGGGGAAACGTTGAACCATACCGGGCAACCATACACTAATATTGGACGAATAAATGCTGAGTAGGAAATTATTTTAACTTTGTGATCTAGGAGACTATTTCGAAACAGACTTCTTGTCATTGCATATGCACTTTTTGCTGCGGAGAGGGCAGCTGCTATGTGCTTATCAAAGTATAGGTATTGGTCCATCCAGATACCAAGGCACCTGACAACAGTTTTCATTTGCAGCGGAAGATTATTGCTTCCTACAATGGAAAAGTTTTTCCAATTATGCCTTGTATCTCTTGAAGCTGCAGGAGGTGTTCTGAAAAGGATGGTATCTGTTTTTTGGAAGTTAATTTTCAATTTCCAATCGTCACAAAAGCGTTTGATTTTATTGAAGTCTTCTTGAAGAAGTCTGTTAATGGCATCGAAATTTTTTTCTGATCTGTACACTACAATATCGTCGGCATATGCAATAGCATGATTAAGAGACCCAACTAGATCACTAGTATAAATATTGAAGAGAATGGGAGAATTCACGGCTCCCTGCTGTAAGCCATTTTTAATATGGAAAGTTTTATTGGAGATTTTGTCAACACATTTTACCACAAATTGCTTGTCCATTATCATATCGTAAATGATGTATAACAGATATTCGGGCAAACCTAGATTTGATAGCTTATATACAAGTCTTTCTAACCATACGGTATCGAAGGCCTTTTCAAAGTCAACCAAACATACGCCTATGCATTGTCGTTTTGCCTTGTTCCACTGTATATCGGAAACAAGTTTTGTGGCTGCATGAACTGTGTCGTGCCCCGCTCTAAAGCCAAACTGGTTGTTCGGAATGATGTCGTTTTCATCACACCAGTTTATCAATGCCCTATTTATGATTTTCTCGAATATTTTGCTAATATTTGGAAACAGACTAATCGAGCGAAGGTTAGCGGGATTGCTCCTGTCCTTGCCCTTTTTGGGGATGGGATGGACTACTGCTATTTTCCAACGTCTTGGAAAGTATGCATTATTTAGAGCGTTATTGAACAAGGTAGTGTAAATTTTCACCGCTTCCGGAGGCAGATGTTTAAGAACTGTATTCGGAATACCATCTGTTCCAGAGGATTTCTTGTTTTTAATGGATCTTAGGATGTCCATGAGTTCATTCTTATTCACAAATATATTTGTGTGCAAATTTCTAAGCGGCGCATCCGCTCTATTGTTTTCACTGAAGGTGGTGAAACTTTTGTTTTCGGAATGCCAACTTTGCCGTTCATTGTGCAGCGAAATATGGTTTTGGATAGCTCTGTTTTCGATATCGAGGTTAGAATGAATGGATTCATTCACTTTGTGTACGGCCTCGAAACAGACGCCAATGGAGTTCGCTTTCTCTTGCGGATCCTCGACTACTATTAGTTCTTCGTTGGAGTTGATGTGTTCCGGGGTGAGTCCTGCGTTCAGCAATATTTGACAATTCTCGGGAGTCCTCGGGACTCGAAGGCAGGTAATGCCATTATGATCTATTCTTCTAAATACTTTATTTATTTGCGGAAACATATTCCCACCACTGGTTTTAATGGAGAGAATTTTACGTTTCCATTCTCCATTAATTACTGATCTGTAGTTGTCACGGATCAGCTTTTGAACGTTTTTAATCAATGACTTAATTGTCTTTATTTCTTGGCTATAAGGATCGCTGAACTGTCTGTAGAGCAGTTTGAGCTGGGAGAGCAGAGCGCTTTTATGTCTATAGAGGGCATCAATAGTTGAGTTTCTATATCTATTAAAATTCTCCTCCATATGCGCCGCTTTTGGAATGGAACGGTGCATTGTTTTGATGACAATGTTGTCCATCGTTGAGAGATAATGATCTATTTCCTCATTTCGAAGGTTTCTATTAATTGGAGGGTCTATGCCATTAGAGCATAGTTCTCTTTTTATTACCCGATCAAAGCGCGACCAGTGTGCTTTTCGGAAAACGAACGAATGTATCTGGTCGTACTGCTCAAGTATTGCATGTTCGTTTGGAACATGTAAAACGGCGCCGAGGCCGTAATGGTCACTATCATACCCGATTGTGCGAAGGCAATTTCGAGTATTTAGGTCCGTGCCTAATAATTGTAGTCTGTCGTCAATCATAAGTAAGTCCAAAAAGGAATTTCCTCTTGGATAAGATGGTGTACTTGTAGCGTACAATTCTAGTTTATATTCTGTTGCATTTGTTTGCCACCAGTTGAACAGTGCATTACCTCTTGTGTTCGGCGTGATATCACCCCAAGCACCGTGTTTGGAGTTGAAATCTCCCGCCAGAACAAAATAATTGTTTTCCGAGTCTAACTTGAGATTACGAAAAAGGGTATCCAGTTCGCTGATAAATTGCGAACACTGAGGAGCTTCAGGTGCGTACACGGATACCACGTATATATGCCTTTGACTTTTCAAAGGTATATCTATAATGCAAGCTTCCAGCAGCTGAAATTTGTGTACAGCTGTGCTGTAAACGACCTTGTGGTGAAGGCCTTTCTTAATTAAGATAGCAACTCCACCCCCTTGTGTGGCGTGTGGACGATCTCGTCTAATGACTTTATAGTTTTTGTAGCCCAATTTGTGCCTCTGGCTTAGCTTGGTTTCGCAAGCTAGGAGCACATCGGGGCATTCGGCTTCAAGCAGGTTACCTAGATTATCCCTTCTTGCCACGTGGATTAGTGAATTTACATTCACAGCAATAATTTTTAGTGTTAAATTAGTTGGATAGTTCATTGTGGTATGTTGGGTTGTCTGAGAGTCAGTTTTTTTCAAATCCAGCAATCTGTCCTTGTATGGCTAACAGGATTGCTCTTATATCTGAATTTGCCTCTGGAGCGGGCGCTTTTATGACGTTGCGTGAAAGTTCCGCCGCCATTGTATTAATTGGATTACTAGCCATTTGAGAAAATGATATGCTAAGTGCGGAAGGTTTTGTGATATTACTTCCCTGTGCCGCGAAGTTTGAGTTTAATGGACTACCGGCAATTTGAGCGAATGATACACTAGGTGCAACGAAGTTATTATAAGAACGAACCTTCATTCGTTTCTCTTCTTCAAGTTGTTTTTTTTTAAATTCCAACTTGGCTTTTAGTTGTTGGAATTTCGGACAACCTCTAAAGTTGGCCGGGTGACCTGTATTTTTGCACAGGACGCAAGATAGTTTGCTTCTATCTTGAACCTGTTCTTTACCTAAGGGGCATTCTCCTACGGTATGATTGTTTTGGCACTTTACACATCTAAATTCCATACAACAGTTAGATGCAACGTGGCCGAATCGTTGGCACCGCATGCACTAAGATGAAATCTGACTCCAAGCACAAGTGCTCGCGACAAGGGATGCAATCTCACATCCATCAGTTCGATGGCCGCGAATTGCATAGATAAGAAAGGATTCTATATGTGTCCGTATAGGACAAGTACAATGCCATGCGATGAGGACGATGATCGGTGGACACCTGATCAAACAGAAGTGCCATCGTCGGGGGCGATGTACCCATACATCGTTGGTGATGTATGCCTGAGATCGAAATAGATTTTTGTTTCAAAGTAAACAAAAACGCTATTTCACAGACGATGTATATGATGTGCCTATGGTACAAAAGGGGTCGTCATGGTATTTGCCTAAGATTCCTTGGAAACACCGATGTAGGCGATATCCAATCTAGCCATATGGCTCCGGTGCACAAGGAGGCAAATTATTTTGTTGACATAAGTCAGCAGAAACCTTGTCGACGGCGGCAAAGGATCCGGCTGGATAGCTATATGTTTGATTAATATGCGGGTAAGAAAAACGCACAGTGAGATACTGTATGTTTACTTTAGATCTCAGGCGGGTCATCGTAGGCATGGCTGGGGTATGATTGTTTATGGTAAATCATATTAGTGCCCAAATCCCATCATCGGTAGATAACCGATAAAGAAAATTGATCGCAAGTGTTGCGAACCTTGGGATTGGGGCAATATTCACTCATGAACCGTAGCAAGAATACCGGCTACAGCTATGTCAACAATTACGCTGGCCAGCGAGTATTTATCTTTTATAATTGCTGACAAGCTGAGCCGATTGTCTGGCACGGTCCATGTATGAATGAATGAAATAATTTGTTTGATGTGCATGCTTGATAAGGTTTGACTTTCAGGTGTGATGCTGCAGAGGAGCTTACGCTGCCCCTAATTGCAGGTAACTACTATAGGTTTAATGGTTAATTTAAGAGGATGGGCGGTTCTTTAGGAATGTATTAAAGAACCGCCACAGTATCCTTTCCGCCAAGGAACTCTACTCACCTTTCGCAGCACACGTGCCCACAGACACGTGCCCCAATAGTCATTACCACTTACCATTACTAAATTGCAACAACGTTGAACCCGATATCAAAAACCAAGGAACTTAACGTTCAAAAGCTTCCAATATCGAGTTCAACGCATCCATACATCGTATTCAAGAACGATTTCAAAAGGGCAGCAAAGCATCGCATCTAAGCAATGCGCTAATGCAGGAAAGCGTCGCATGTAAATCGATCACCCATCCTAAGCATCAACGCGATGTTTCCCACGAAATACCATTGTCGGTAAATAAACCGAACAACGGATGCATACTCTGGTAGCTAAATGCAAGTAGCACCTAAATCCCTTGCATGACCTAATGCTAAGGCACACTTGCGCAAACAAAACGATTCGTTGCGCCACTGATTAGCAGTCGAACAATCATAAACTCTTAACACTATCTCTGATAGATGTTTATGAGTGGAAAGGCAAACAAAGCCTTACATCCCATAGTCCGTGTACCCATCCGAAGTGGATGCGATCCTTTGTCCGCATGCCAGATGTGCAGTACAAATAAACCACGGAAAAATCGGAGAATAAGCTGCGGCATCCGATTCTTAAACAAAAGAAACAAGATTCCGACCACCAGTAACGAACGATGATGATAATGATCATGAGGAAGATTTCTCCTTTTCAGATCCTATGGGAAATTCTCCTTGTGAGATGCAAAGGGAAATTTTATGCTGTTAACAGATACATTGGGAAGGTGTGTTAGCAGATGGGATGGGGAAATTTTCTTTCCAGATGCGGGGATAAGTAATTCGAATGGGATTTTTAAGGATAGAGACAGTTAGTCTAGAGAATACCGCCGAACCGGAGAGTCTACTTAGAACATCCGTCCAGAGAGTAGTACAGTTAGAGAACCTCATCGAGAAGGTATCGGCAATTCGAGAAACGAACAAATTCGAGTTGACGCGATGAGATTCGGTTAAATAGAAAAGAAATATAGTCGTTTCGATTAGGAAAGTCATTGTGTGAACAAACATTAAAAATTGGAATATTAAATCCGTAATAATTACAAGTAGTTCAAATAAAACCTAAATTAAAACAAAACATTTCCCAGTGTTTCATTTGTGTGATCGTCTCCGTATTCCGGTTAGTTTAATTCCTTTTACTGCGGACGTTGTTCGGCGGAACACCGCAGCCATCAATACCCGACCAAGGACAAATATAAAAACCGACAAAGTGGTAACATCAACGCCAAAGAAGTATCCCACCTTCGTTCCCTTTCTCTTAGGCTTGAGAGCTCTAATTGTGACTGCATTCCCGACGATTCTCTAGTGAGACCTCATGCAATGCAATGTTGTTTTTTAGCTGCAATGTCAGGTGGTGTCCTCCCGCCCAATTTATGGCATCTTCGGATGCCGTCGGGAAAGCGCAGTATACTCTTAATGATGCCAGCATGTGTGCTGAGTCACTCCCCTCATGTACGACTTATACTGTGCGGCTCCTGCCCATATGTGAACTGCATACATTGTAATGGAGGTATTGACACTGGTTATGAGTTTCCTTATGTGAGCCGGGATCCACCAACATCGGGTAGCAGTCTCGCCAAAACATTGCATACTCTTGCCGTTTTTTCACTCGTTTTCCTCAGGTGTTCCTTGAAGGTCAACCTGTAGTCGAGTACAACACCAAGATATTTAATATAGGAACTGGATCTGATTGTTTATCCTTCTATTTCCAAATCAAGGTGTTCAACTTTCTTGCGGTTGCTTATTAAAACTGTTTCCGTCTGATGTCCAACTAGTATCAGTCCGGCTATATCTAGCCAGCATTTAATGCTTTGGATTGCTTGGTACCAAATATTCTCCAGGTCATTTAGATGTTTAGCTACGGCCAATACGAATACCTCGGCATCATTCGGAGCTTGGCTGATGGACTAGTTCGAGAAAAGTTTGGAACGGCATTTTGTAACATCAGGGGCATCGGTTTCACCAATACGAATGTAAACCCCGTCTACCAATATTTGGAAGTAGCGAAACCTGATATCCTTACCCTGACAGACTCGATTCGTCAACTGATTTTTTTTTTCTAACTTGAAGAGTTACGTAATCCAATGATATATTATTTGTATACCATTCATTTCAATTGTATTTGCCAAAAAAATCATAAAAAAGGCCTTTTATTGGGCTCCAGACAGATATAACCCCCCTAATAAGGATCGAGAGGACTTAAAAATACTACATCTCATTCAGTTTTCATAAATGAATTTTTTGAAAATGGTGACCTCCTTAAGCATGAATCGATGTACATCCGCTAATTGACGGGTTTTGAAAGCGAAAATTTGTGAAAGACGGAGGCATCTTCATCTCATCGTTTGGAAGTCTTGCGGGGATTTCATCCTATAGAACGCACAAAGTCTCGGATGTGCTTTCTAAAGTATGCCGATGTCGTGGAAGTAGTTGGTATTTCTAAACTGTGAGATGGATAAGTTTTGCCGTGCTGGAGCATAATGGATGCCAATCAACTGACTACCAAACAAAATTCAGATTTTTCTGATTTTGACAGCTGTCAATGACTACCATTGCAAAATTTGATTAGTTTCGTTTTTAATGCACTTATTTTTCAAAACTATAGCACACTAAAAGCATCGATTCTCGTCTGATCAACGAATTTAAACAACGTCGGGTCTGGTCAGTACGTAAATGGCAGTCTGTTACAAAGATAATGGATCGTCAAATTTTGACACTTGTCTATTAACAGACAATAGTTGATGGAGCAATTTTTAAGCCTCAACGTTTTCGAAAGGTTTGAATTTTATCAAATGTTTTCAAATGTTTGGCAGCTTTACATTTTGAAGAAATTTACATATATAGCGAGGATTTCGGGAAGTAATTAAAACGAATGCGGTGCAGTTTGTAGAGAAATACCCTTCTCTTTACTGATTATGTTACTATCTCCCGTATTCTCTTTTTGTTAATGATGTCGCAATATGTTATAGAAGAACTTTCATGAAAAATTCTAATATTTTGTCTGTAACATTTTAAATTCAGAATATTAAGGCCTTATGCCACTGTGGAGACCCTAAAACCGACCTCTTCTTTGGTATTTTTTTTTTGACGGGAACAAATTTATTATTAATAAAACGAACTTTACCACATGTTTATATACGTATCAAGGTACAAATAAAAAAAAATGCAAAATGGCGTCACACGGCCGTTGTCCAAAAAACGTGTTTTAAAATTGTTGCTTGGGGGCCGGACCTTGAAGAGTTTTGATCCTGCAAAAATATAAAAAAACTAGATGCATATGTCTAGAGAAAACCGTACGAAATTTGGAAAATATTGATTTTTGAAAAAATGGCAAGCTTTTGAAAAAAAGTCAATTTTTTTTCGCGAAATATGACAGTTGTTTGTTAATAACTTTTATAAAATCTAATATTTGGCAAATCCCGTACGGATTTCTCTGCGGAATCTAATTAAGAAACTACAGTTAATGTTTGAATCCGATAAAATTTGAGAGAGTTATCGGTCACGCCAGTTGGAAAAACATATTATAGTTTAGAGACAATCTCGTTTAAAGTTCTGATTTCTATGGTTTAAACTTGAAAATTTATATGAAAAAATGTTTACTGTTGTATATTGCTATACGTCATTTATTTTTATTTATTTATATTTATTATTTACTTTGTTTTCCCAACTACCTTTGGTTCTTCGTCGGAGCTTTTTTTAGAAAGAGAGGCCTTTTATTTGTTTTCTGTTTATTTAATACTTTTAACTGCACACACTTAGGCTGTCTGCTTCTAATTCATTTCTGCCTATAAAGGAACTCCATATTTATGCCCAAAAACAAATCAGAATTTCACATTCCTTCCCACGATTCATTTCTCACCTTGAGATAGCCACTTGATGTCAGCCCAGTCGAAGGCCATGCCAACGACGATGGGAACTGCAACGTTGCAATTTTGCCGCCATTCACCCTGAGGTGGCAACCTTACGCCGACTCTGGCTGCAGCTCCACCCCAAGGCGATGGGAAAATTTCGATTCAAGGTGATGCGAATCTGATTTGTCCATAGCAAATAGCATGCATGTGCATAGGTGGAATTTCCTTGAAGATGATGGGGTGTTGGGTGATCATCAAGGTGATGAGAATTTTTTTTTCTTGTAGCAAATAGCATGCATGTGCATAGGTGGAATTTCCTTGAAGGTGATGGGGTGTTGGGTGATCATCAAGGTGATGAGAATTTTTTTTTTTCTTGTAGCAAATAGCATGCAGGTGCATGGGCATAGATGGAAAGTGGGAATTGAAGAATTGCAAGTTTAGTTGTAGGGACGGAACATTTATGATAGGGATTTGCGTTTAGATAGGTATGTGATAAAGTTTCACAGCTACACCAAATAAATTCCGTCGGTTGTAACAGGAAAATAATGTTAATGCTACACCATAAGGATTCCTTTGGTTTTAAAGTTGTTAAAACTTTAATGCAACATAAATTATGTTATATTGTAATTAATTTCTGACAGTCAATGTCACATATGTACGCAACATTACCATAACTCAGCAATGCCAGTACTATACAAATTGCCTTCCGAGTATATATTTTCTCCATCTTCCAATTTTTCAGCGATCTAGATGCCCAGCGCGCTGTTTTTTAACGCATCGGTCAACGAAAACTCGGCTTGACTGATTCTCGTTTCATCGTTTTCTATGCAATGATTGTATCAAGTATAGCCTACTGGCAACTGCAGGACTTCCATTATCTTCATATATCTTGTTACACCGAAAAATCCAGCTATCAAATCCAGTTTAAAGTTCTGTTTGATTTCATACGAGGCTGGGGTGAAAAGTTCCCGACTGACCTACAGATGGCGGCTGCAGGTCTAATCTTTGGCATGTATTCTTCAATACTATATCTCATTAGCTTATATATAAATGTTCAGGTCGATTGTATTGTTAATATACATTTGAGAGGTTATGTTGTGGTCCTTCTCTCAGTGAGCGTGTCTCCTTGTCCTGAAAATGACGAGGGATCTCTTTTGACCGCTCCTGAGGGGACCCGTTGCGGTCGCCACCGTGCTTCCGGGGCCTCTGGGAAGAGTGACAACCGATTGCTGTAAAAAGAGATCTAATATTTGACCGAATCCAATGAAAATACTTTTATTTTGGATTTTGTAGATTTATATTAATTGGTTAAACATCGACGCCAACCTAGAGACTGATCCTCGAATCCAAAAGCCATCGCCCTTTTATACAAAATCTTATTTGGATTTTGTATCGCGGATGCATTGAAATGCAAGCAGAATTACGAAATGTACTTCGACTGGAGTCGAGTACTGGAGAAAAGGAATGGGATATCTATTTTAGAATATATACATCTTTTAATATGTGTTTGTTTGCATATGAAGATATGCATTGTGGTGTTTAGTTTTTAGGAAGGATTTGATATTTTTGAACATTGGATTGTTAGTTTGGGGATATGGATGCATGATATAGTAGGTGAGTAGAAATGTATTTGGGAGGAAAATTGTAGGGCTTCTTGGAGCACTACAGTCAGGCCGGAAATCCTTCACCCGTACCTCCCATACGTCATACGGTCGTGACTATGATCAATCAAATGGTATAAAACTTTTTTTTTACATTTTAGAATAATTATCCCTCAATTAATAATATAATTGATTTTTTTAAAAAAATTTTAATAAAATTTAAGATTTAAAAAAAATGATTTTTTGATAAAATTAGTGTGGCATAACCCCTCAATATTGTAGTGGGTTTTCAGTTACACCGAGAAGGAATGCTCTAAAACTGTCTCGTATTAAACCAAGAAAGCAAAACAAGACAAGTGATGAGCCTATCTTTCCCGAAATTATGATCTTTAAATTAAGTCTCTAGATTCGCTTTTTAGTTGAGTAGAACAAATAATTAACACTCTGCCAGATCGGGGGTTTTTTTTTTTCATTTCCATGCAAATTCAATTTACTTACTTTACACTTCGACTCCCATCAGCTGCATCACTAATTGTGCACTTTGTGCAATCAACTTCGATATGAATTATCGGTCCGATGTTAAAAAAGGTTTTCCCTTTTGTTTTTCGTATTTTTTTTTTCTGAATTTAAATTAATTAAGCCTAACGACCGACTTGTGCACATTTTAATATGCGTATTTTCCAAGGCTTTTCGAGCTCACCTAAGCATTTGCTAGTGTTGTATTCTGCACATCGCACTTCTCTCTAGAATTTTTTGTGGTAATAATTTATTGTCAACTCAATGTATTGCGTGCTTAATTATCGGAAAGTATGACAATCAAGAAAAAATTAATTGGGTCTGTAAACTCGGACAAAATCCAAATCCGTCCTACCGCTTAAAACTAACCTCCATAGTTTAATCTCTGATCTTTGCCCGAATGTTTTTCATAATACTTAATTCGATTAATGGCTAATCGGTCTACGTTAGTATTCCAATCCGCACTTTTTATCGAAAGAAATTTTAATTAGCAGCTTGGCTATACATATTTCCAATTCGAACATTTGTGTAGCAAGTAGCTTGTTCTTCCACTTGGAGAGTGGAATCTTTTTTTTTAATTATTTTTTTTAATTTCACATTTATTTTCCGAAAAAAATACAGTTTTCACTTCAGACTAAATGCTGTCCTGTTTTCAGTCATTTTTCTGAAATAACTTACTGGCTCTTTACAAACTCTCTAAATTGTACAATATATTTTTGTTTTATTTTGCCTTACGGCGTACAATAATTTCTCAATTAATTTAATATTATCTATATATATATATATATATATGTATATGGGATGGGACCGAACATACAGGGCAAAGTTACTGATTGCTTTCAACCCGGCGAAGGCCAAGACGATCCTTGTCCCTGTCCAATCCAAGTTGGCATACAGTCTCCACGTGACACCCCTGGATAGCTACTTTGGCACCCGCCAAGTAGTGAACATCCTCAGAAAAGTTGGCGCAAGGCTAATAACCATGCCCGTAAAAATGAATTATTATGACAAATTTAACAAGCCTCTGATATGGACCGGATACACGACGACGACCACGGAAACGAAAATGGCTAAACGATTTAAGAATTTTTTCAAAGAACGTCCGCTCACTATACAGAGCTCGAGCTGCACAGCAGCTAGCCGATGCCCTGTCCGAATATAAGGCTGACATAACAGCATTACAAGAAATAAGATGGACGGGGAGTGGTGTTATTCAAAGAAACGAGTGTGACATTTATTACAGCTGTCATGCAAAACACCATGTGCTCGGGGTAGGCTTTCTAGTCAGCCAAAAACTGAAGCCTGCCATTATCGGCTTTAATGCAATAGACGAAAGGCTATGCACTTTTCGCGTCCGAGGTAAGTTTAAGAACATAAGCCTCATAAATGTTCACGGATCTACAGAGGAGTCCCCCGACGACGAAAAAGAAGAATACTACGAGAATGTCGATCGGGCTTTCAATGCTTAGCCAAGGTACGATGTGAAAATTGTTCTTGCTGATTTGAATACGAAAATAGGCCGGGAGCCGGTTTTCAGGCACTACGCAGGTTCCGATAGTTTGCATGAGAACACTAATGACAATGGAGTACGAGTCATCGAACTGGTAGCATCAAAAAACTCGGTCGTTGCGAGTACCAGGTTTCCACGTAAAGATATCCACAAAGCCACCTGGGTAACACCTGATGGAGCCACTCGCGTCCAAATTGACCACGTGTTGATAGATCGCCGCCACTCCTCGAGCCTGATGACGGTACGGATGTACCGAGGTGCCAACGTCGACTCGGATCACTATCTTGTTGGTACAGTTTACCGAGCGCGGATTACCTTACAGAGACGTATTGCATCCGTGGATCGGGTTTGAATCAACACGGCTACCTTACGCAATGAGAATACTAGTAACACCTTTGGTCATGCGCTAGGACTCGCCCTCGGAGAGCTCTTGGGTTCTCAGTCCGCTGCTCTAAATTGCATTAACGTATTAAGTTTAATATGAAACAATTGACCTACTGGGCCACTTGGACGAAGGACACAGCAGTCAGAACCAATTCCACCGAAGCTCCTTTCAGCTACTCAGATTGTCTGGCTCGTGATGTTTGGTTAATCACGATCTGTTGGTCGTATTCTGTTGTGGGGTTCTTCTATTGGAACAATCCATGGAACACGATAAGAGGATAGAAGTCAGAAAACTACACAATAACTGGGTATCAGTTAACCACCGGATCTTAAAGAAACAGTTCAATGTTCTTTGGAAGAATTTCACAAACAATCTTTATTTAATAGAAACGTAATAGGATGGTCTCGATTTATTTGGATTAAGAAAAGAAACGTGAAAAAGCAGCACAATTTAGTCAAAAATATTCAATCAAGTGTCAGCTCGACAAGTAATTCTTACCCTGTCAGCTGATTGCTGACAGTTGTCATTGTTTTGGTTGTGGGCTGCATTCAGTTGCGAATCCACAACACTGTGAAATAGAGAAAAGTAGAGAGCGAGGTCCGCAGCAGGCGTGGAAGTTCTACCAAGTAATGCGCAGTATGATGCGGTACACACCACGCTGCACTTACTGCAAGGATAAAGAGGATAATCTGATCACCGATCCGGAAGGCATTCTGGAACGATGGTAGGTGCACTTCAATGAATTGCTAAATGGTCAGCTCACAGAAGAATTGGAGGCTCCACCAATGCAAAATCAAGACCAAATGCTGCCGTCACCAAGCATTGAGGAAACATTAAAAGCCATAAGACAGCTCAAATCAAATAAAGCCCCCGGAGCTGATGGCATATTAGCTGAGCAGATCAAACAAGGAGGGACAGCGTTACATCACGCAATTCATGCGATCGTGGTGCACGTATGGGAGCAAGAGGAGATGCCGGAAGATTGGCGTCTTGGAATAATTTGCCCATACATAAGAAGGGAGATATCACACTGTGGAGCAACTATAGGGGTATAACATGGCTGAGTACCGCCTATAAGATACTCTCCTCTATCCTACAAGACCGGATAGCCCCATACGCTAAAGTATCATTGGTGAATATCAGTGTGGCTTCATCCCAGGCAAATCAGCGATTGATCAGATATTCACCCTTAGGCAGGCGATGGAAAAATGTCTGGAATTTAAGATCCCATTATATCATCTATTTATAGACTTTAAGGCCACCTACGACATCATAGCCAGGGTAGAACTATATACTGCCATGAGAGTTCGGCATTCCAAACAAATTGGTACGACAAATTGATACGATTGACCATGACCAACGTAACTAGTCAAGTAAAAGTAGCGGGATTACTGTCCAAACCAATAAACATCTTTAGTGGATTCCGACAAGGGGACGGTTGTCTCTTCTTCAACCTGGCGTTGGAGAAAGCAATCCCTGACTCTGTTGTTACAACTAGAGGGACTATTGTCACCAAGTCCAGCCAGATACTTGCCTTCCCAGATGACATCGACATAATCGGTAGATCCGATACGGTTGTACAAGACTCCTTCACTCAGATCGAGCTGGGACTGCACATTAATCAGGGTTAACCTAAGTACATAGTGTCAATTTCTGCGAAGAGAAGACGTAACGTTGGTCAAACTATCAGGGTAGTGGAGCATGAATTTGAAGTACTGCAATCCTTAAACTAACTTGGGTCAATAGTATCAGCCGATGACAATATGGAAGACGAAATACGCGAACGGCTGATCAAATCCAACAAAGCCTACTATGGTCTATCAAGGCTCTTTAAATCCCGAAATTTATCCAGAACATCTAAGCTACTACTGTACAAGACCGCGGCCTTACCAGTACTCATGTATGGATTCGGGACCTGGGTGCTCAATAAAAGGCACTCTGAAGGTGAGAGGAGGCTTTTAAGGAGAATTGTTGGCCCCGTATGTGAAGGAGGACGATTCCGGGGACTCTACAATCATGAGTTGTACGCGATCTACTTTGAAGCTTATATTGTAAGAAAAATCAAGCTCGGTAGATTCCGGTGGGCGGGACACCTAGCTCGAATGAGCGAAGAGGAGCCTGCCCGGAAAGTCCTTTGTGGCAGGATGCGTGGAAAGGGTATGTGGGGAGGAGAAGTATTATGCCGGACACGGGCACACGGTTCACTTCTTCCCCTGCAATCATTGTCACTAAAGTTCCGGGGAAAGAAAGTCGCCGAAGGAAAAGCACAGACACGGTCACACAAGTAAGAATAAGGAAAAACTCTCAGGAACAGCAGCATGGCAAATTAAAACACTGGTTTATTGATGAATTACTTAATGTTTTTTATTGTAATCTAATACATTTGTGGACGTTTTTTAACAGGCACCAGCAAGGACGATGGCGACCAGTGCAAAGAGTGCACCGATCTACAGCAATTTAGAGTTCATTGTTTTACAATAAAGTAACTTTTCTCACTTATAAACTCTTTTTCACTATCTCAAACGAACCGCGGCACAAACTCGCCAAACAATTGGAAACCGACACCTTCGAAACACCTCTCACGACTCCGGGTATTATCGCGGTTGATATTCGCGTATCCGCAGCGCTACGGATACCGGGAGTGATGTGACCCAGCGTGTTCAACGGATGGAAAACGACCCAACGATATTCAATCGTTGTCGAAAGAAATTCAGCCAGTGAAACTGGCTCTCTTAAATTAAGGATGCATTTCCTGTTCCAAGAGACACGTAAAGTCTCTCTTTGGGGTAACCAACAGATCTCATACAGAAGATCGCCACAGTACACATGTATGTGTGTACACTGGTTCTTTTTTGGATCAAAGCCATGGAAAGGAATCTAAACAAAGAAAGGGAAGATGTGCATTCATAGAATGCGAGTCTGGTAAAGCAAACAAAACCGAAACTCGTCGGATGCTAATTGTATCTTTGTTTGAGATGTGCGTCGCGGCTAAATAACTAGACGCGGCGCAACGAAGAAATGGTGTTAATGGGTTTTGGCTAGATTACCAGGAAATGGTGTTTATGGCATCACTGGTAAGGGCAAGTATTGAATTCCTATTTGCATTTGCTTATGCTGTAGGATTTAATTGGTGCCAAGAGATGCGTGTATTTGTTTTAGTCCCTTGGGTGTAGGTCGCCAGCCAATGTGTTTGTTGTATTCCAGAATACTACCCTTTAGTAAATTTAACACTGAATCTCCTTACACATCCTTAAAAAACTTCACTTAACATATATTACATTCTCACTTAATACATACCATTCATAAACATTCACAATATTGCCAGTTACAGCACATTTAATAACCTGCACCTTTTTATTCATTCAAAACATAGTAACTTTGATTTTCGTCCAAATTTGATTCATGTTAAAAGTCACAGAAAAAATCGAATAGAAAAAAATCAGTTGGAGTTAGAATCAGTTCCGATCCAGTTTAGTTTTGAGAGTCGAAAAAGTTTGATTTCACAGTTTTGTGAAATAGATTAAAAGGTTTGAAATTATATATAAATTAAAACAAAGCTGTAAATAGAATAAGAATAGAATAAACCGAAAGAAGAAATAAAGAAATTTACAAAGAAGAAGAAAGACGAATTATTATTTATTCGAAAAAGAAGACAGACAGAAGACGTCTTACCATCCTCTAGAAAAGAAAAGGTCCACGCTCTTCCCTCGAAAGAGGAAGCACGGCGCCGGACATACAACACTGGTGGCAGCGGTGGGATGCCGATGATGATGATAATGACCATGAAGACTTATTTTCTCTATTTGTGAATACGGATCTTATTTGCGTGGAACGGATAAATAAGACTGGTGATATCCTCGAAGACTGGTGGGATTATCCAACCAAAGGATCCCATGAAGAAATAAAAACAAAATAAGAAGAAAAAATAAAACAAAAACAAAAAAAAACAACACAAAAAAAGAAGAAAAAAAATTTTTGAAGAAAAAACAATTTTTTTGTTTCAAAAAAAAAAAAACAAAAAAGGAAGAAAAAAAAAAACACAAGGGAAACAACAAAGCTGAAGACAAGAATGAAAGAAACAAAAAACACAATGTGAAACTAAAACTGAATAAAACAACGAAAAACTAAAAACAGACATAAAACAACGAAAAAAAAAAAGACCAGGATAATCAAATCAACTATAGGGCGTGAAGTCTGCCTGGCGGTAATAAAATAAGAATAAAATAAAAGAAAAATAAAAGGAGACACTAATTCAAGATAAGAAATACTATCGGAATCCCGGAATCAAGACAGCAATCAACATTTAGTAGTAGTAAGAAATTTTTTTCAATATTTTGATTTTTCTCTCTTCCTTTTTTTTGTAGGAATATTTTTCTTGGAATTTTCCTTTTTTCAAAAAAAAAAAAAAAGAAGTGTTTTCTCGATAGAAATTTTGAAAATTCTCTTTTCAGTTTTTTCGACGACATTTCCGTTTCTTTTCTTTCGCGTCGAAAATTTTCTTTCTTTTCAGTTTTGGGTCCAATTTCTCATTATTTTCCTGCATATATATTGAATAACTAAATAAAGGCCTTTTCTTTTTTTCATAACCATATTTTAAGAATTGAATTTTCGCCATACAGTATTTTAAACTTTCACTATTACGAGTCCATATTACATGAGACAGGCGGCTAGGCAGGGGGAAGAACAAATCCACTATCAACCGATATACAATAAACCCCCTGAAATGGTTCTCTCTGTCGGAATTTCGGATGTTTTCAGAATCGTCCCTACCTTTGACGGGAAACCCTGCGACTTAGGTAAATTTATTTCCGGGGGAGACGTTTTATTTAGATCCATAAAGAAGGCAGACCCGGATATATACGAGACATTTTTAGAGCTAGTCAAAAATAGACTAGAGGGTCATGCTTACGATCTGATTAGGTATAGCCAAATCGCTAAGTGGGAGGATTTAAAAGAAAAATTAGAATCGGAATATAAAGAGCAGCAATCTCGGTCGACGGCACACAATGAGTTGATTTCTCTGAAACAACGCTACAGAGAAACCGTCCGGGAATACGGCGATAGAGTCGCGAATGCTCTAAGGACTCTAAACTCTGCCACGTGTGAAATAACAGCAGACGCGGTGGTTAGGGAATACTTAATAGAAGAAAACATAAAATTGGCCGTACAAACATTTGAGGATAGACTAAACAACGAACAGCTAAAGATACTAGCTAAAGTCCATGGGGGAAACAATTTAAAACAGTCGATTGCACATGTAGTGTCACATGCGGCTCGAATGGACAACTCTCCCAGGTCATATCAATATAACGAAAAACCTTCATTCAATCGTATAGTCTGCCAAACCTGTGGTAAGCCAGGGCATACACAGGACACATGTTATCGAAACATGCAGTCCACTTTTCCGAATAGACAACCCATAAAAAGGGAATATAACATTTTATGCAATTTCTGTGGTCGGAATAATCACACAGAGAATGAGTGTAGATACAAGATATCTAGGAATCGATCGTCTTCAACAAATTACCAACAAGATACAACAACGCGTAACCCATTCCGAAATAATCCTACAAACTCTGAAAATCGTTTTGGTGAAAATTCTAGGACCACCAATAGACAAAACGATCGGCAAAATGTTCACTTTTCTCGGGTGCAAGAGTCGGAAAACGAGGCCTGACGCCAACCAAAAATTATGGAAGACAAATAAAATTTTTCTATTTACAGCATTAGATCTTTGGAAATAGATAACGACAAATTTAATGAAACTCCTACCCAAATTTACCTTGAGCCAGCTTATGATTATCCTAACCATATGAATACAAATATAAAAGAAGTTAAACCAAACCCTAATATAATGACTCCGATTCAGACTGCAATTCTGAAAAATAACTCAGCAACTAAGACTGAAAATTCGAAATTTTCAGCAGTATTAAAGACTGATATCCTTAATATTTCAGCTATCCCAATTGATTACCCAGACACTTCAGCAACCAAGACTGAGAACTCAGCAGTAATAAAGACTGAAATCCCTAATATTTCGGCTATCACTATAGACAACCCCATTTCAGCAACAAAGACTGAAAACTCAGCAGTATTAAAGACTGAAAATTCGGAAATTTCAGAAAATATACAACCAAAAATCCCTTATATTTCGGCTATCCCAATAGACAACCCCGGCACTTCAGCAACAAAGACTGAACATTCAGCAATGTTATAGACTGAAGATCTAAAAGTTGCCATTAAAATCAAAACCCAAGTCAGTTCTGCAGCTAACACTGATGAAGAAATCTTTTCAGCAGCAAAGACTGACGGATTAAATGTTTCTACAGCAGATAGGACTGGGAACCAAGATGTTCTGACAGCTAATATTTTTTTTTTTTTTTACATTTCTGTATTTATTGACCATAAATGATTTGTTACAATAAGTAATACAGATAACTTATAATTAGCTTAGCTTTAATCGTTTACACATACTTGCTAGTACATTTTTCAAACATTATTATAAAGTTACATATTTCATGGGTGGACAAGATAGGAGTAGGTGGGGCTTCCTGGAAAAGGTCAGAAAACCAGGATATAATTATTTACTTAACCTATAACTAATTTGCTTAACTTTACTTAACTCAGCTTAGCCTAGCTTATCTAATTATTAAATCTATTATTATTACAATAAGTTAGAGTAGGGTGGGGCGGGAGGTATAGTGGTCGATGGGTAGGATTTGGGTTAGGGTGGGTACTATCAGTCGGGGATATGGGTTGGGGGAACACTTTCCGATTGGTCGTTGAAACGCAAGATATTAGAGAAGGGTTGTATATTACAATATTTAAACTGGTGAGGTGAGAGTTCAGTATTGTGGTATACAATCTCATTGGAGTTGTTGACCAACCTGCCAAAGGTGAAGAGGGTTCTGGTGTGGAGACAGTTCGGGTAGGCAGTTCGGTTGTCTGACGGAGTCGATGTGAGCGTATTTATTATCGGATTGGGATTATTGGGAAGATTTTCGATAAATTTGATGGACAGCTCGAGGAAGCGTCGATCTATACGTTCAATATTGGCGGCATAGTAGAGCGAACTACTGTTGTAATATTTGTGGGAGTTAGGATGTCGGTTGAGGCCAGTGATAAGTCTGAAGCATTTCCTTTCGAAAACGCGTAGCTTCTCCATTTGGGCGGGTGTAATATGGTACCATATCGGGCATGCATATGTGAGAGTAGGTCTGATTATCTGTTTGTAGATAAGTGATTTAACTTTGGGAGAGAGACCATTCGGTTTGTACATGACTTTTCTGCAGAGGTTCAGTTGGATTGTGGCTTTACGAATCGTATTTTTAATGTGGGCGGAGAATGACAGATTGTTGGTAAAGGTTATACCTAGATACTTTAAGGTTTTGGAGGGTTTAATTATATTGTTATTTATTTTAATTCTGATTTTATTATGGCAGCGAATAGTGTTGTTTGTACAACTCGCGTTTCTGCCTTTAAAAACTATGAGCTGAGTTTTGGTTGGATTTAGTTGAATTCTCCACTTGGTAAAGTAGGCTGACAGGATTGGGAGATATCTGTTAATACAGTTTCTTGCCTCCTTGACAAGCTTGTTGCTTGAATAAATTAAGGTGTCGTCGGCATAGTTGAGCATTGTTGTATTGTGTAACAGTGGCTGCGGTGCGTCTGATGTATAAAGAAGGTATAGTACTGGGCCGAGGATGGATCCTTGAGGAACTCCTGCGGTTATGCTATAAGGTGTCGATAGAGTTGAGTTTATTTTCACCATGAACTTTCTATCAGAGAGGTAAGAAGCGAGAAGTTTTGTGGAGTGGATGTTTAATCCATACATTGAATGAAGTTTGTATAACAGTCCTGCGATCCAGACACAGTCGAATGCTTTAGCTATGTCTAGGGAGACACATAGCGTTGGGGATTGGTTTTGGAGGTGGGTCGTCACATCATGTGTCAGTTTTAAGAGAGCATGACAAGTGGAGTGTTGTGAGCGGAAGCCAAATTGAGAGTTCGGAATGAGGGAGTTATCCCTGGCAAATGAGAGAAGATTTTTGTAGATTTTACATTCAAGAATCTTGCTAAGCGAGTTTAGCTGCGATATCGGACGGAAATTATCCGGGTACTTGGAGGGCCCAGATTTGCTAATAGGGACGATCACCGCTGTTTTCCAACTTTTAGGGAAATGTGAAGCGTTTATTATGTGGTTGAGAAGAACGAGAATCGGGGGCAAGTTGCCTGGGTGGAGTCTTTTGAATAGGAGGTTAGGGATTCCATCTAGGCCAGTCGATTTTTTATTGTTACGTGAAGTAATGACTTCGGATAGTTCTTCAAGGCTTAGGAATGTGTCGATTCCTACGAGGTGTGATGCTTTATTGGTTTCGGTGAATTCAGTAATAAACGGTGTGAGGGATGGCTCCAGTGAGCGTGGAATGTAATCGTTCACGGTATCGTGGAAATTTGTTACTGGGAGGGTATCGTTTTGCTTATGGACTTTGCAGAAATGTTCAGCGAGACAGTTTGCTATATCAGTGTCCGACTGGACGATGTTATTATTAGTTGGGTGAAAGAGACTCACATACAGCAAAAAGCCTCGATACTCACCAAAAAAAAAAACAATATCATCAAAAACCTAAACCCCATAACAAAAAGCCTATAGCAAGCAAACCCATTCACCACCTAAGCACAAATCCATTATCAAAAAGCCCCAATACTCCCCACCACCTACAAAAAGCCCAATAGCCAACAAAAGCATTCACCACCACCTACAAAAACCCCTATAACAAAAAGCCCAATAGCCAGCAAAAACATCCACCACCACCACCTGCAAAAACCTCGATATCATCACCTAAGCACAAAATCCAACAACTACATACCCATTCGATTACGACATCAACCAACAACCAGCGATAAGAATACTACAAACTATACCCAATTACTACCAATACTCATAAGAAATACACTAAATACTACTATTTCCACCTCACATAAGACACACCACCCATGAATCACATACCACTATCAACACTCACCACACAACACACACATCTCCACCTTGACGTAGAGCTTTGAGACAGAAAAGACCTTTTGGGGCAGAAAATTGTGCCAGAAACGCCATAACCCTACAGCGTTTTGCTGTATGACTGCTCCTCGATAGCATAGTGGTTAGTATACCCGCCTGTCTGACAGCTAATAAGTCTGAAGAACTATACGAATCAGTAATTGAGACTGAGAAACTAAACGATCCATCAGCAGTAAGTAAGAATGAAAAGGTAGACGTTCCGACAGCGGTTAAAGCTATGGACAATGACAACACTAAGCCGAAAACAATAAATATTTTAAACAACGAAAACAAACACAAACCCTTACTCATACACGAAATAATAAAAAATGAAAATAATAATTTAACTAAAATAGGTATTGTAAAGAATAACTATATAAATACATTACAAATTTTTTTTTCAACAATAAAAATTTATTCGAATACAAAATACAAAAAAATAAAAAGTTACGCCGTCATTTAAATTATTTAAGATCATTTTTCAAGAAGATTTTTGGTAATAATCATCTTTATTCAATCATCATAGTAATAGGCCCAAAAAGGTTTTGGAAAATTTTCCATAAATTTAAGGAAAAGATAAACACATAACAAATGGCCTTTGTTTTATTATTCAATATATATGAAATAATCTAACAATTGTAGGAAATGACGGAAATGAAAAAAAAAAAAAATAAAAAAAGTTAATGAGGGGGACGAAAGAAAAAAAAATTTCAGAGTTAATATGTATAATGGAAATTTTAGAATTTATATATATATATTCGAACGGAAATGAGAATTTTGAAACATAATATTAATATTATATAATTAATATAATAAGTAATAATAATTTTTGGATAAGAAAAGAAAAGGTTCCAAGGAGAAATATTTAAATTTAGTTAATATACAATGTAAATAGACATAGTGACAAGAACTTTTTGAAATTTAAATATTGTAACCTTTGATTTAAATTTAGTTAACACATAATGTAAATAGACAATAGTGTTAAGAACTTTCTGAAATTTAAATATTGTAACCTTTGATTAATTCTGAAAACCATTGTAATTGAACGAAAATCCAAGCCTTTAATTAATCTTAATCTAACCTATAGTTACTAGAAAATTATTCTCTTCAAGGATAATTTTCTTTCTCGAAGAAGGGTGGGATGTTGTATTCCAGAATACTACCCTTTAGTAAATTTAACACTGAATCTCCTTACACATCCTTAAAAAACTTCACTTAACATATATTACATTCTCACTTAATACATACCATCCATAAACATTCACAATATTGCCAGTTACAGCACATTTAATAACTTGCACCTTTTTATTCATTCAAAACATAGTAACTTTGATTTTCGTCCAAATTTGGTTCATGTTAAAAGTCACAGAAAAAATCGAATAGAAAAAAATCAGTTGGAGTTAGAATCAGTTCCGATCCAGTTTAGTTTTGAGAGTCGAGAAGAAAAAGTTTGATTTCACAGTTTTGTGAAATAGATTAAAAGGTTTGAAATTATATATAAATTAAAACAAAGCTGTAAATAGAATAAGAATAGAATAAACCGAAAGAAGAAATAAAGAAATTTACAAAGAAGAAGAAAGACGAATTATTATTTATTCGAAAAAGAAGACAGACAGAAGACGTCTTACCATCCTCTAGAAAAGAAAAGGTCCACGCTCTTCCCTCGAAAGAGGAAGCACGGCACCGGACATACAACATGTTTGTCTCGTGATTTATGATACACATGATGAAGCTGGGATAAGCCAACTCAAGGGTAAGGTTTCCTGATTATGCGGTTGTATTATATATGAACCGATGAATTTTCTTTCAGGTAATTTATGATAAGGTAAGAAAGAACTCTTACAGGAATTGTATGCGAAGAGATGCAAGACAAGGTTAGAATTCTTTTACTGAAGCTTTTTAGATTATACCTTAGATAATCCTAAATGCGTAAAGCATTTAAGGTTCTAATGCGATTGCATTAGCGAAATTATGTGATTGGGTAGAGTTATGGGTGTTTTTTAGGAGAGCGAACCGTGGGGTTTGGCGGAACCGCCACAGGGACAGCGCAGTAAACCTTGTCTATGATGGAGGGATGGCGTAGACCAGAATGCCCAGACCCTGGGAGTGCCAAACTGAATGATATCGGCTTGAAATCGGGACCGGTGGAGAGATTTTTTAAATAAGGCCAAGACCGGATCCCGGTTGTAGTGGCAATGATATTGATGATGATCGCCACTCTCCCTGTCCCACTTTTATGTCTGCACTGTATTTTGTGATAGCATTGTACTAACAACTTTTTTACGATGGGCACGCCCTGAAAAAAATTGGTTTTATACGCCTGTCTTGTCTTTCAGCCCTTACCTCGTACTCTTACATCTTTTTCTCTGGTTCCTGTTTGTACACAATATCTCTTCACTCTCTGTCTTATTCTGTGTGCGTTTTTTTCTCTCTTCCTCTTTCTTTCTTTCTCTATATTTTTTCTCCTTATTTTTGCTCCCTCTCGCTCTTTCTTTCTCCCTTATTGTGTTCTCCCTGTTCCCTTTTGTCTCTCGCCATCTCTCTCTCCCTCTTTCTCTCTCTCTTTCTTCTTTCCTCTCTTCTTTCTTTCCTTCCTTCCTTCCTTCCTTCCTTTCTCTCTCTCGCTCTGGCTCCTCTATTCACTCACCGTTCCCGCAGTAGTCCAATACAAAATAGTCTCCGCCATAGGATGCGATGAATATTGTGGCTGTCCGAATAAAGACAATATGTTTTTAATGATACGAATAATTACTCGTAAATAAAATATTTGAGATAAATGTGACACCGTGGTTTTTATATTAGAGTACAACTATTTTAAAGTTGAACAATAAAAAAAAACGCTTTCTAATTATGGCTGCCATGACATTTTTAAAACATATCTTCCCCGTTGAGAACCCGATTATTTAATTGTGAGAACATATTGTCCTTCTTAGGAATCCCTTTATTTAACACATTCTCCAGTTGAACTCTTAAATCATTTCAAAGTCGAAAGTTGATTTTTTTATTTGAGTTAAAATAATGTTAAGATAGAAATCCGAAATTAATTATAAGAGATAAGTCTGTATATAATATGCAAAGCCATTGGTTACTATTAGCTCGTGTTTACACACGAAATAAAAATTAAAAACAAAAAATGAAATATTTATTGTGTCCCGCTGTATAATATATACTATAACGACAGCAGGATATTAATAAGTTGTTGGACTAAATGAAGTAGTTGTTAACAAATCCAATGGCCATTCGTGTACAATCTGTTATTAAGTTGGCATCGCTCGGCACTTCAGTCTCCACAAAATCAGACGAACGTGTGACAGTGTTCCGTAAATTTTTACGAGTTCGTCAAAAACGCACATCCGCTTTCGCACAGATGTCAGACACAATTAATGAGCTTTGCACTCTTGGTGATTTCATTTGGTTCGCAGATAGGAGATAGTTATTTATATCTTTGCTAAAATGTTCATTCCATTAGTAGACGGTTTTGGGAACATGGTTGAACAAATATTCAAATATCAGATGCCTGTTATAATTCAGGTTAGGTTAGGGTAGGTCGCTTTGGCAAAGTTTATCTTGCTGACATTTAAAAAACTGTATGACAACATACATAACTAAAAATAGAGAATCATTTTATGGATATTAAAAAGCATATACTGTTCCGGCACTAAGGTGTTTTTTATATCGCAGACTCTAGTCGTAAAAGGAGTCTGTGGACGCACGTGTCTTCTGTTGGCATTGGTGAATGCTCATTGACCGGTTGCCCAGGCGATAATTTTTGAACAGACAAATAGGAAATTAAAATCGAGAAAAACTGCAATGTTTTTGCTTTGCTCAGACAAGTAAAAATATTCTCCCACGCTGATGTCAGTATTAAAAATCTCCAAATTTCCTAGAATTGACACCCAAGGATGTTGTGAAATTTAAGAAAATGAACATTGTTGAGATGATTAAATGCTTTATATTTTTACCTTGGTAATGTTCTTCCTTTGCGTAGAAATAATATTATTACCATTGCAAGACGATTTCGAAATATGTGGTTCCTTGGGTATCTAAGTTGCGGTCTTCGTTGTGACATAATTAATTCGCAGTGCATTAATTTCAAATCACTAGAAGCCACAATGGATCTGTCGACGTTGGATATGGTTTACTAAAACCTAATATTCATGTCATGCTTATTTCCATCCACTGTATTTAAACCTCAAATGTTTGTGTGGAATCACCAAATGTTTGAATTTATTTGGTTCGAATCAAGTGTAAAGGATTGTTGTCGGCAATACCTCAATACGGGTACTGCCGGCTTGGTCCTTTGGTATTTTCCTTCATCCGAGCATCAACTCAGAGAATATAATTGTTACGCCAGCGTGCATCAGGTATATATCACGGACATGCGGATATATGAGCAAAGGATTAACGTCCTTCTATGTGATTGATTCAGTATGTTATATTCACAAGATTAGCAGATGCCTGAACAAGGAGGGGAGATATAGCAGATAGGTTGGTTACCCGCTGTGATGGTATCTTCAAGAATTACAACAGCAATTAGCTTCCGCTTGCCTATATGGGAATTTAATATTTCTAATGTACAAAGGAGCTTGTGGTAATTATTAAGCTTTTGCTGCGTTAATTCTTCAGTGAAATTACAAATTATAATAGCATGGCTTAATTATAAACTTGACATGTAATACGGTTGGTAATTAGTTCTGAAAATAAAGCGGGAGAACGAGAAAAAAGAGAAGACTTGGAAGAGATTGATTTTTCTTGGAGATTGCTTATTTACTGATGTGTGTATATGCATTTACACCGTCTGTTCCAAAATAAAAATAAAACACATATAGTCAATAAATCTTTACAAAAATCATTTTATTTATCCAAATTTTTTTTTTTTTTTTTTTTTTCAATTCAATTTTTATTTAGTAGATAATTACATTTATGGTATATTTTACAACTAGTACTTAAGAGATTTAGGATAGCAATTCCTTTACAACTATAATCTTAAATCTATATAACGACAATAGCACAATTTTAATGAATAACAAATAATAAATTAAGGGAAAACTACAATAAAAAACCCTTATTTGAATCTTAAGACTAATATTGCACGAGCTTCCGGTTATTTTATGTAGTAATGACCTCGATATAATTTTCATAGACAGAGTACATATGTAGTGACTTAAGATAACGCAAGACGGGAAACGAGAACATTGTCAGAAAAAGAACAATTGACGAAGAAGTTTCGATTGATTTTGTCAATAAGGAACTCTACCGGTTTAACGTTGGCGTTTTCATGTAGTTCATGTGTCGAATAATGCCATGGCAAATTCAGCAACATTTTCAATATTTTATTTTGACACCTTTGCAATTTTATTTTGTGTGTGCGAGCACAATTACACCATACAGGCGCCCCGTACAGGAGTATAGCTTGAAAAATGGTTTTAAATATTATAATTTTATTTTCGATGCTAAGCTTTGATTTTCTACACACTAATGGATACATAACTCTTACGACTTTGTTTATTTTGTCAATTGTGGTAGTGATGTGTTTTTGAAAGATGAGTTTTTTATCTAGAATAATACCTAGATATCTACAGTCTTCGGACCAATCAATATCAACTGCACACATACTGAGTTTAGTGCCATTTGGTAGGTAACAGTGTTTCCTACATCTCGAAAACCAGACAGCTTGTGTTTTATTACCATTTATTTTTATTTTCCATTTCCTGTAATATACTGCTAGCTTGTCAAGGGCTGTTTGCAAAGAGTTGTAGACATTAGTGAATAAGGCACCCGAAGAGAAAATGGCCGTATCATCGGCAAACATAGCTACCTGAATGTTTTCACCTAAACATGGTAAATCTGCGACAAACAATGTAAATAATATGGGACCAAGGACCGAGCCCTGGGGTACACCATGGTGGATTTGGTGAGTAGAGGATATGTCGGTTCCTAAACTCACAACATATTTTCTCGAACGAAGAAAGCTCTGGATAATTTTGATAAGCGGTATTGGCAGCTTAAGTTTTAGTAGCTTATAAATCAAGGCATCGTGCCATACCGTATCAAAAGCTTTTTCGATGTCTAGAAGAACTAGTCCCGTTGACTCCTTGTCGATGAATTTACCAGCTATGTGGTTTTTAATGCGCAAGACTTGGTGGATTGTGCTGTGACCACTACGGAAACCGAACTGAAAGTTTGGTAAGATGTTATTGTCTTCCACAAAACGATCAATCCTTTCCTTAATGATTTTTTCTAAGAGCTTACTTAGACAGCTAAGTAGACTAATAGGTCTGTAGCTTTCGGGGCTGTTCTTCGGTTTGCCGGGTTTCGGGATAGGTATTACTTTTGCTGTTTTCCAACAGTCCGGAAAATAACAATTCTTAAGACAAGCGTTGAAAATGAATGTTAAATAGTTACTTGCAGCAGGTGGAAGTGCTTTGATTAATTTGTTGTTAATATTATCGAGACCCGCGGCCTTTTTTGATTTCGATTTTTTTATCAATTCTTTAACTTTGCTGATATTAGTTGCGTAAGTACTTTCAGCTGGTGTTTGAGAAAGTACATAGATAGTGTTAGCAACTTCAGCTTCAGTATACGCGTCGCTTAGATGCATAGATATGGAGTGGTTCTTACTAAACGTGTTAGCAAGTAGGTTCGATTTCTCCACTGAAGAAATAAACAACTTGTCGTGAACTTTAAACGGAGGAATACTGCACCCTCTCTTTTTCATAATTTTTGATATTTTCCAGAACGGTTTGCTTGCTTTGTCAAGAGAGGAAAGGTGTTTATTCCAACACTTGTTCCTATATGTTGAGATTTCGTTTTTAATGATATTATTTAAGACTTTAACATTAACTAGAAAACAATCGATTCTATAACGCAGCCATTTTCTTCTTTCAGAGTTTCGTAGCCTAATCAGATGTAAGATATTTTCAGGAAGCGGTGCCTTATCAACTGGAGCAGTGGAACATTTAGGTATCGCAAGATCGGCCGCTCTATTGATAATAGAAACAAAATTCTTGCATAGGATATCAATGTGCTCGCTGCAGGTTATAGAATTTAGGCTGGTATCACCTAGAACCAAGTTCGTGTTTATATATGATTTATAACAATTCCAGTTGGCGGCGGAATAGTTGTGGTATAAACTGGTACGATTTACAACTACTGTATGATTCACTGTGAGGCTGATCCGAAGGTGGTCTGAACTTAACGCATTTAGAGTTAATGGTACTGTGCAGTAATTTGGAATATTAGTGATATATAGATCAAGAGTTGAGGGGTTCTTGTTAGCACTCGCTGGGATATAGGTGGGAAGAAGTGGATAAAGTATGGAAAAACTTGGGCTGGATTCAGCAACATCTAGTAAAATGTTACCCCAGCAGTTTGCCCTAAGACAATTCCACGACTGATGTCTGCAGTTTAGATCACCACCAATAATTACCTTGTTTCGAGTGTTGACTCTATACAATTTTTGCAGATCCCGCTTAAAGTAAGTAGATTTCTCTAGGTTTCTATTTCCTCCAGGGAAATAGACCGAAAAAAGACTCACCTTGGAATTGTCACTTAATGTTACCTCTATACTAATTTCCTCAATTAACTTAAGGCGCAATGAAGGACGCAAGGAATGTTCTATACATTTTTTCACAATAATGGCGACACCTCCACCACTAGCATGTACCCTGTCTAGGCGATAACAAATGTAATTTTGATGTGAGAAAGAAATGTCTTGTTTGAGCCAGGTTTCTGAAACAAGTGCAATGTCAATATTAAAATTTATCAAGAAACTAAAAAATGCATGCTTTTTGTTTTTGATGCTTCTCGCATTCCAAGTTATGATGTTAAGAGAATTTCTTAACATGTTTTTTCCGAGTATATGTACTTAATAGCTAATGAAGTAATGACGTTAAATTGGTCAGCTTTGGTTTGACAAGCACTAAGCTTGGTTACAACTTCATTAAGAAGAGAGTTTATCTCGCTAAATGAGAACAGGTTATCATTAGTTAATGTTTCTGACGGATTTTTCTTCGTGTATGTCGTATCACTATTGGAAGGTTGCTGGGTTTGATGGAGGCCAGAAGCCCAGGTGGATGAAGGAAGTGAAGGTTGACGCACAGATCGGGGTAGTGGAGGAAAATTATCAATGGATAATCGGTCGGGCACTGTCTGCTGTTTGTCACTCGGAGGCTGTAGGAAGGTTGTATTTCCTGTACCACGTCCGCGTGGGGATAATTTGCGGCGAATGTCTATGTACTGCTTTCGGCTTATGCATTCTGGATCGGTGGATTTATGTGGCCCACTACAATTTGCACACTTGATGACCTCATTTGTTTTGCAGTCGGATGTTTTATGGTTTCCCGAACATATTGCACAGAAGCTATTTATATGACAATGCATCGAGCCGTGACCATAAAGCTGGCAATTGTGACATTGTGTGACCTTACCTGGATTATGTTTTTTAAAGTCCCAGCGAACGATGGTTTTGAACAAGGTGGAGTAGTTCCGTTTTAGTTCGTTTAATTTAACTGTACCGCGTTGAATGTAGACGATGTACAAGTAGTGTTTGTACAGGGCTTTTGTTGACGGATTTAATGTGATGGTTTTAACATCTAGGCACTTAATCCCGAGTGCAATTAACTCATTTTTCACTATATCGTTGCTTATTAAGTCTAGCCCGGATAACACTACCTTTAATGGACGATTTTCCTTACGTGAGTGGGTGAAAAACTCACATTTTAACCGTAAGAGTTCGGTTCTGATTTTATTATAAATGTCCATTGTTGGGGCACATATTTTTTGCCCAAGCGAAATGTTTTTGATTAAGTATTTGTCTATCTTAATGTTGCTCAAAATATCACGCACTTGAGCACTAGTTGTTTTTAATACCACAATTGGCGGAACGGTTTCTTTGGGAAGTTCTGCGCACTGTTCGTCATTGGTCGGATCCATTTCAGGAGAGTCTTCCATCAGACTTTGAAGTGGTTGAAAAAAGTTAGTGTTTGAACACATTTTAGATTTTTCTAGAACTTTATTGTTCACTTTTGAAAGTTTATCGGGAGGTGTTTGGCCTCCAATAACGGGGTCGTAACGCAACCGTTTGCGCTTGATTTTATTTAATACACGTGGCCCAGGGGCCATAACTTAACGGTTATAACACTTGTTCAAATTTTTGTATGCGGAAAACGAGGCAAAGAAAACAAGATAATGATAATTAAATTGTGAAAATTATTGTGAAAATAACGGTCGATTAAGATAACTAGCACGAGCAAAACTGTGAGACAAGTTGTCTGTTTGAAAGTCAGCCAGGTACTCAATTTATCCAAATAATTTCCCTCAACTGAAATACATTGATTTGCTCGATCGACAAACCGATAAAATGACTTTCGTATGTTGTTGATTGGAATGTTGGTGGGGTCATCGTCAGGCGAATGCCTCTAATTGATGCAATGCCTTCATAGTCAAATGGAGTTTACGAAATATGAAATAATCGAGTACGGCGAATGTTGAAGCAAAAAATTTGATTTTTAATTCAAAAATCGCTGATAATAGTTATAATACGAGATAGATAAGAGGCAGGATGATAATCAACTGAACTTTATTAAAGTATATCATCATCATCATCATCGGCACTACAACCGGGAACTGGTCTTGGCCTTATTTAGCAAGTCCTGAGGCTTGTTAAATTTTCCATAATGATTTGTTTTTTTTCGGGCAAGGTCATTAGTCTTGCGCCAGAGGCTCCCCGACGGGGAATCGAACCCCGGTCTCCCACGTGACAGGCGGGTTTACTAAAGTATATACTACTTACAATATAGTACATAGTAAGAGCTACTGTAGGGAGGAAGTATTGTGCATAACACGGACACTCCGTTTACTTCCATCCCCATCGTCTCTTGTTCACACGGACACTGCTCACAACGCAAGGAGGAAGAGAAAACAAAACTTCACAACACAGGAAACAAGTTAAATGAAACACAGTAGAATAAGATGAAACGCACGGAATTTATTTGTTCTTAGCCATTATTAAATATGTAGTTAATATGTATTTAATAGTTCACTTAGACTTATTCTTTAATATTAATTTGATTTTTTTACGAATTTCAAACACGATGAAACACTTCTTTCACGACCCGACTTCCGTATATATACGCTTCTCCGTCGTGAGACGGAGAGCGGGAGCGACAACGACCATGCCGGTCTGTGGATGTCATTTGACTCCCCGATATTAAATCGCTGTCCAAGGGAAATTTGGGTGCATTCGCTTTTACGGTGGTGATAACCGTGTTACGTCTCCAGCGCCGTGCTTCCTCTTTCGAGGGAAGAGCGTGGGGGTTATAAGAACTTTTCTTTATAAAAATAATTATCGTTTCTATTTATTAAAATAGTTATGGTTTTTAATTATTTTTATATTTTATTTGAACTCAGCTATCTCAAGCTGAGCTCTAAACTGTACTACTTTTACAATATAAATTTTCCTGTTTTTATAGAACATTTTGTTCCAACTAACTGTGTCGTATAAAATGAACAAAACAATCTAGAAGTCTCTGTGACTTAAAATTTTGAATAAACTTTGAACGAAAATCAAAGTGGCTATGTTTTGAAATGAAAAATGTGCTTGTTATGAAAAGGGGCATGTTTTTAAATGTGCTGTAAGTGACTGGATATAGAATATTGTGCCTGTTTATTTATGAATTGTATTAAATGAGAATGTAAGATATGTGAGGATGTAGTTTTAAAGGTTGTGTTAGAAAGGACATGAGATTAGTGTTAAAGCGAATAAGGGTAGTATTCTGGAATACAACAACCGGATCTCAGAGGAGATCGTCATGGTACACATGTATATGTGTACGTCGGTTCTTTTCATTGGTCGAAACCATGATAACGAATCTGAAACACCAAGAAGGGGCATAATGTGCATCCAGGAGATGTGTGTTCGTTGAAACAAACAAATTACATCTCGTGGGATGCTAATGGGTTTGTGTTTGATTATGCATCAAGATCATGACGAATGGATTCAGGGCAATTACAAGACAAAGGAAAAAGCGACTTATGCATCGTTCGGTAATGAGGGTCAGCTGAATAAATAGCAGCCACTCATTAAATGAAAGATGCGTTTAGGATACCACAAACGATATGGATTGTTTATGGTATCACCAGGAAGCCTATGGAGGCACGGCGTTCTTTGTTTGCACTTGGTGCGAGTTAGGGAAATTGGCTTGCGCTAATTGAATGCAGCTGCTTGGGTATTTTATTGCTGGGAGAAAAAGGTCGCCGGCCAATGCATACGTTAAGAGATTTATCATACACATGACGAAGCTGAAAAATAGACAGCGCAATATATATGGTCCCTGATGAAGGTTACATAGTATGTAATCCAAATCCTTTGTTATTAGGAATTCGTCTAGGGGAATCTGCCTGGCACCGAAGGTGCCAAATTGGTTTGGAATTCCTGATAAGTTGAGCAAGAAATCTTACGGGGAATTGTATGCGAAGGGATGCATGAAAGGTAAGTTTTCTTTTACAGGATCTTTTAGGTTAAAGATTTGAGATATTTAATGCGTGAAACATTTAAGATGCGAATGCGATTTCATTAGTGAAGAATATTTTTTTAAATATATTTTTATTAGACTTCTCTCGAGAGAGACGAACCTATAGCGCCGAGCGCTAGGGCATGAGTTTAGTGAAGATGTGTCAGTTCTTTGACTGACACGTTGGCCACTTGACTTTGGATTCCTTTTGAAGGTTTTAACATTTGACGTAAATGTGTTGCCTTTATCTTGTGTTTGCTTAGCAATTAGATCCCCTTCAGCGCCGGTGTCCACTACTAGAGTTGCGTTTCTTTCAACACCCTCGTCCATGGGTAGCTGGACAGTTGGGCCGCTGGTTTATGGTAAATGTGGAGTCCCAATGTGGTAGGCTCCTTCCACCACCGAGTGCCTTGAGCAATGTCTTGGTCCCAAAGGGGGGTAGTTCTTTATAAACTGGCATTGAATTTGCGACTGATGACCGGGCTCCAGGTTGTGTCCCTGTTGGCCAGAAGGGTCGAAAATCTGTCCTATGTGCAGAATCCTTTTTGTACCCAATGATAGTGATGTGTCCGATAGGAAGGCTCCATCGCCTGAATTCTGATTTAGACAAAGCAATTCTTCCCTCGGTTCCACTGAGACAGCTATGGTCCGTTGGGACCGTATGGGCACGCAAACAGTCTCCCCCAAAACTACCTCCACTGGTGGGTGGTGTATCCCCATCGCTGAGGTTTTGCAGCCAGCTTCTCGAGCAAGAGAACCCTTGGAGACGTCACATGCGGCATTTCTGGCCTCTTTGGGTCTCGCTGTGACTTGTCTTACTTCGACTGCCGATGTGCGATTGGGGCTTCCGGTTTTAAATTTCAGGGGAATACTAAATTCTTCTGAAATTTGTTTCGTGCGCGGAAAGGTTAACTGTTAGTTAGGGCCCACTACAGTACAATTTTTTGAAAGGAAGTCATTCCCTAGTAGTCCGTCCTCGGTCAAGCCGTGCATATTGCGTACGACTTGGAAGTTGCAGGGAATTTTGTTTTTTAGGTTGAAGTTTCCCTGGCAACTCCCTAGGGTTCTTTTGTTGATATTAATATCTTTGAGTGCTTGCTCAGCTATAATACTTACCTCAGCGCCGGTGTCCACCACTAGTTGAACATGGTCGTTTCGACTTATATCCAAGGGGAGGTCAACTGTGGGTACGCTAGTCTGTGGCGGCTGAGGGCACCCCATATTGTGAGTATTTCGGAATTTTGTGGGGCCGGATGAGTTTCTCTTGTTCCGGAATTCCCATCTAGCCTTTTGGTGGAATGCCAGCACGTCATGGCCTTGTCGACCACAAAAATCGCAGGTTTTTCTTATGCTGAAAACCCTAGGCGTGTTATTGATGCTGTTAGGGAAATTAATGGGGGCAACCCTGTTGGGGTTTCGTTCCGTGAAATGGTTTGAATTAGTGACATTGGTGTGGTTTTCCAATTTCCGACAGGCCCCAATGTCATGGCTATAAACTTTGCACGATGTGCAGAATGGGGCATTTTTCCTTGTGAGCCATTCACTGTAGGTATGTCGCTTTTTACGGCAGAATCTACAAACTACGCTATTAGGAATTGAGTGAAGATCAGAAGACCCCTTTTGCGGGTGTGGGAGATTTTCATTTTGGAAAGAAGAAATTTGTAAATGTGGACTAAGCAGCGTAATTTTTATTGTCGGATATCGACCCAGGAGTAAGAAAACTAGGGGTGTTAGGCAAATTGTTAGGGAGGTAAGTATACATTGGGATATGGCTGTACGGTTGCGTGTAGAAAGCTGCCTATTGTAGCTTCTCTATATCCAATGTTTTCTGTATGAGATCGTCTAACGTTCCATCCCCTAGGGTTAGCAAGTATTGGCAAAGGTGGGGATTGCTGACACCACCTTTAATGGGGATTTGGCAAAGTTCTCTAGTTTTGCGTTCACCGCTGAGGCCGAAATCGACAGACATGATATGCGTTTTAAATGACCCGCCTTCGATAGGCAGACAGTGGAGCGGTTAGGTGATTATATCTCGGCGACAGAGAAGGCAGTAATAGTGGGGGGGGGGGGGGGGTGTTGGGATTTAAGACGTTTGCTATCCCGTAAGAGTTTTTGTGTTACCGTTGTTATTTATTTAGGGGAGGAAATTCTTCCCTAGGATTGGTAAGTACACAATATGGACAACGACAGAGTTTTTCTTATAAAGTTTGGTCTTTTAATGGGAGGGGGCAGACTAAGATTATCATCATCATCATCGGCACTACAACCGGGAACCGGTCTTGGCCTTATTTAGCAAGTCCTGAGGCTTGTTAAATTTTCCATAATGATTTATTTTGTCTGGGCAAGGTCATTAGTCTTGCGCCAGGGGCTCCCCGACGGGGAATCGAACCCCGGTCTCCCGGGTGACAGGCGGGTATACTAACCACTATACTATCGAGGAGATTATAGGCAAATTCTTTTTTTTTTTAATTTGCATTCATAAAAGGGGGGGGGGGGGGGGGGGTGTTTGGCTTACTCAGGCCTGTGTTGATGTGTTGACTACTGCTGTTGCTTTCCCAGACTTAGCCGCTGGTGTTGTGCTATTGTGGTTGCTGCTGCCGAGGTATTAAAACCTCAGTTTGCTGATCTGGTGATTCACTACCTTGAGCTGTTACCGGTTCAATTGCGCTAACCGTCCCTACCACAGATGTGGTGCTCTTCCCACTCGATGATAGTACCACTAATGCTGATGATGCTGCTTAGACCGTTGCGCTTAGACTGGTGTCGTGCTGTGCTGCTGTTTCCTGCTGCTTATTCTGTTGCGATACTTGATTTTTGCCAGGTAGGCTCCGCGCTCTATAGTTGAGAGTTATCCCAGTCTTTAGCACTGCTCAAGGTTTCCCTCCGGCGTCCGCTTGCGCAGTTCGCCAGGCCTTACGGTTTTGAGACCTTTTTTTTTGTTATAGTTATCGTACCTCCGGAGCCGAACTCAGCTCCGGATGAGGGGTAAAGGTGTCTTGCCCAATACGTTTGTTGTTGTGTTTGTTTTTTTTTTAAGGCTTAAGCTTCCTTGATCCTATTGGGTAACCAGGGATTTTGGGCTTCCCCGGCCCCACGTTGGGCGCCAAAATGTTGTATTAACATTTAAAACACAACTTATGTTATATTAGTATTTATATAACACTTACCTACTCTTCTTTGGCTTCCGGCTTCTGTTGTTAAGCCCGTGAGTAGGCGGCTTCCGACTTTACATCCGTGGGGTGGGATGTCCCCGTTGGCGGAGCGAGAGAGGTTGTGGGAGGCTGCGTCCAACCCCTTGTTTGCCCCCCGGTACCTAGTGTCTCGTTTGGTACCTCGGTCCGGCGCCCTGGGTTCTCTCCAAAGCCTGGTGCCAATGTTATATTGGTTACTAACACTTACTTGAGACTTGCGGGGTCCGTGGCGCGGTGGTCCCCTCTAGGTTCCCAATAGATCTTCCGGCTTGGCGTTGGCCGGTGAGAGATCGCCCCCCTCGGTTGGGCGGATCTTCCGGCTTGGTGTTGGCTGGTGAGTGATCACCCCTCTGGGTTGGGCGGATCTTCCGGCTTGGTGTTCGCCTGTGAGAGATCGCCCCTCTGGGTTGGACGGATCTTCGGACTTGGTGTTGGCCTGTGAGTGATCGCCCCTCTGGGTTTGTATATTGGTCTGGGCCCCGATGAGCCGACGGTTTTAATAGAAGATCCTCCTTTTTCTTCGTGTCTAAGTCTTAATGTTTATTTTTATTCCTTTTAATTGATATAATTTAAAGTATATAAATGACGCCAACACTCTGTGGCTGTCGGATTCCGATTGCTCTAATTCTTAACGGAACTCTCCTTTTATACCCGAAAATCCAAATCATCAAAGTACATACTTCCCACGGTTGTGGCTGTCTTCTAGGCAACCACTTGATGCCAGTCGCAGTCGAAGGCCAAGCCAACGACGATGGGAACCGCAAATTTGCAACTCTGCAAATTCCCTACTTGAAGGCCATGAGAACATTTCGATTCACGGTGACGCGAATCTGATTTGTTCACAGCGAACGTGGTGCCGGCATTATTACCTGCGCGATGATGAGGTGTTGGGTTCATTTTTTCATCTAGGTGGTGAGACTGCGGGAATTGCAGAACTGCAATTCAGGTGTGGGCATGGAAATGAATGCATTCCAATGTTATTTGGTTGGAATAGCGGGGGGGGGGGGGGGGGGGGGGGGGCACGATTGCATTTTCAAGTATGGGGTATGGAATGCGTTTAGCAATGTGTAGACTGTGATAAGGTTTCACATGCTACACCGAAAGGATTTTATGGATTGTAGCAAGAAATTGTTTGATACTTAATATATTTATTAACCGAATTCATTTGGTATTAATATTGAATACTGTCTTTTTCAGCAAAAAAGTTACTTTGATTGATTGATTAATTGATTGGATAATACATGAATGTTTGGGGTTATTTACTAGCTTTGGAAGGCTATTAAGATTCTGCTTGTAACAGGCGTATCTGATAGATCCCATCAATTCGCGCCTCATTTATCAACCGCACAACTACTCAAGAACAACTCAAACAACTCCCTATGTGAAATAAGATGCTGATTAAACGCCACAGGCTCACGTTTTTAAAAAGAAGTATATAAAGACAAGTCCGATGGGGCGATTTAAACTTGGGAACCGGCCTAGACGTTATGCCATAGTCAATGCACCAGGCTGAGAATTTTAAGAGTACATTAACCCATTGGATAGGTTCTATCCTGATTGGGATTTACGCCACTTAGGTGCAAGGCTAATGACCTTGCCCGGAAAATCAAATTATTATGGAAAATTTAACATGCCTCGGGACTTGCTAAATAAGGCCAAGACGGGATCCCGGTTGTAGTGCCGATGATGATCATGATGATGATGAGGTGGCCGATCAATCGTGGAAGGATTGCCGAGAACATTAGTCTGTCGTAGATTGCTTCCTTCCCATTATGTATTCTGAGGGTATCCTTACTCATCCTATCGAGGTTTTTTGGGCCGTTTGTATAGTTCCCACACTATCGCAGTCGAAGCCCAACCGAATTTGGGGAATGCATTCCAGATCAGCGAAAACTTTCCAGGATATCAGTTGAGCAAAGAGTTCATATTGAAAAAACCCTGACACTTTTTCTCCTTGCGAACTACATAAATGGAGAATGCTCTGCCTGAGCATAACAGTCTTTATGCTTTTACGACCAATGTACGTCGCTACTCCCCTTTGCTTTCCTCTTCGTTTTCTCCCACCGAACTGTGCTTTGACATTTAGAGGCATCTGAAAATCCTTGCTTATGTTTTTCAAGGGATTCTCGTAGAATAAGATAGAAAACTCTTCCTAGACTTATATTAATCTATTTTTTTCTCTTTATTTTAGGTAAGTGTGCACAGCTTCCCCACAACCTTACGCCATCTAGTAGTTATGTAAGTTATATTTATAGTTATTATGTACTTTGCCATTTTTAAACACATCGTAGCATTTAAATTAGTTCTGACACTGTGAGCATTTAAATATTTGTGTCAAGTCATAAATAGTTCAAATATCTTTCAACGTTTCCAATTTGTTGTACACCAATAAACATTTGTTTATGTAAGCCATTGTGTTTACAGTGGTGCCTTGGTTCTTAAATTCACAGAACAAAAACCTACCGAGACAATAGTCGTATATATAGAACGAGTTAAAAATGACATACTAAAATATTACGCTTTACATTACATTCACCGTAGTACATCAAACACATCATGACAACGGGGGAGCCATCCATCACCGACATCTGAATTGACAGTTTTGAGTGCTTCGAAAATTCACGAATTGTTGTGGGAAAAAAATTAACAACATTGACACTTTCTTGAACATACTCTAATTGATTGTCTAAATTGAAGCACGTTGTGAAGGGTTTCTGGAAGTGCGCATTGGATAATTTAATGAAGTCTAGAAGTAATTTAGCCAGGTTCTCTTTGTTCTAATTTATTTCGTAGTGTAAATATATCGATGGTAGGTTTTTAATGTTCATCTTCAACCCGATCAATTTATTGTAATGCTTTGAGGCATTAGTGGTAGTGCAGGATGTTTGTTGCTATATGTTCGCATTTCTGTGAATAATTTCATTGCCATTGTCGCATTAATTGATTTCACCTGGCAATTACTAGACATACTGGCGAGTTCACGAGTAAGATTAAAGGATAAAGAACATTCTTTGAAACAAGTCAACCCAAAAATATTTAGTGTAGACTCTGAAATCTATTTTCGTCATCCACGTGATTTTAATGACACTATTTTTCGAATTCTAATAATACTAAAGACTTTGGTTACGAAAGACCAAATTTTTATTGCTATACATTAATAAACTCTACTTACTGGATTTGATTTTTTAATTTTACTGCCGCATTGTAATTGTTGTGTTATTGATTCAATTGGGTGTCGCAGGACTAACTTGGCATCATTCAACAAAATTTCTTTAATCAATTCAACTGGTTATCCAATCTTTTATAGAACATCCTCGAATTTTGAGCTATGCGGAATATTGTTTACCGTGTGATACTTTTATAAAACACCCTGAACGATTCCACATCGATTAAGTAAGTCCGTTTGGGGGCGAACATATTGCAGTTTCGTTCACCATGAACCTGTTTCACAGCACATCCTTAATTTTTATAAAACGTATGTATTGTTTTCCTTTATATTTAGAAGTACAAGTAGGCTAAATTTTAATTTATAAAAAAATTTATTTAATTGATTAGAAAAATAATTTATTTTTTTCTTTTTTGTTAACAACTGGTTTTCGCTATTTTATGTTTTTACTTAATTATTTTTTAAAAACTATATTTATAATTATTTATCTATTTTTCATCATCATCGGCACTACAACCGGGAACTGGCCTTGGCCTTATTTAGCAAGTCCTGAGGCTTGTTAAATTTTCCATAATGATTCGTTTTTTTCCGGGCAAGGTCATTAGTCTTGCGCGGGAGGCTCCCCGACGGGGAATCTAACCCCGGTCTCCCGTGTAACAAGCGGGTATACTAACCACTATACTTCCGAGGAGCCCTTATATCTATTTCTAGTGAGGGAAAAACACCATGTTATTAAACTTAATAAACATGCTATAAATCAATTTAGCAACCAATAAAAAACTAGAAAAATTCGGATATAGGAGGATTGTTAAAATGGAGTAGGAATGAAACTCATGGGTAAGGTGCTAAAAGTGGTTAGGAGAAGTTTTTCAGAAGACAGAGCTTGAGTTTAAGTGTAGAAGTGTCGAAGTTATAGTCGAAAGAGGTTGATTTTACTGAATTAGTTGTAACAACATCAATTATATCGCCATTCGGTAGGAAGGTGAAAATCTTTAAAAGATACATCGATCTAAACATCTAGATGCATGCCGGAAGAAGTTGGCAGCATCGAAGGCAATGATAGATGAGCCCTGTAAACAGCTGACGCCCTCGTAAAAGCGAAAATCGCAGCCTGAGATAATTAAGCGTTAGTTGAGTTCTACCATGAAGCCCCTTGGAATGGGCGTCATCAGCGAGTAGTAACGAGGGAAGCGATTTTGAAGGAAGAATAAAGGATTGCTTCTCGTCCGGAATGTCGCAATCTTCCTCCAACACACAGTAAACCGTGCTGATCAAAGAGTAGGTAGAGACGCAGAAGTACACTACCTTTGATAAGCGAAGAGTTCCGGGAAAGAGATGCTATTTCTCGTTGAAAGTGTGATCTTTGCACGAATTAAATAATAAAATTATTTTCATACAAGACTATAACTTAGTCTCGTATGGTTCTTTATTTTAATTTTAAAATGTATTATTTAATTTATTGCCCTGTAAGAGCCCGGAAGTTCATGACCTCTGCCAGTCGACGCCGCCATCGTTCCCAGTCCTGTGCACTCTCCTTCCACGCTTCCAGCCGATCCGGTCTCCTCAAGGTCAAACCTAACATTGTCGTCCCATCTCCGTCGCGGCCGTCCTGCCGGTCTCTTTCCCGTTGGTCAGTCTCATCCAGCCGAGATGGGTGGTTTCCTTGAGTTGATAGGCTTGCTGTATGGTCCTGGCATCGCTGATTCAGCTTGGGTTATAAATCACTCCAAACTCTACTTTTCAAGAACGAGAACATAAATGGTGTTTTTCTCGAAACACGTTTTTTCCGCAGCGTGCGGCGTAACTCACGAAGTTTTCAACCGATTGGCTTGAATTTTTACACAGATGTTCTCTAACTTATTGGCCTTTGCATGAAGTATCGTTTTTAACAATTTGTTTATGAAAAAATGTGTTTTTTTTTTTGTCCTCAAATTTTAATTTCCCCCTTTTTTTTTATTAATTTAGGTTCATGCAAAAAAATAAATTCCATATTTGTATTTCCAATGGATTTCTTGTGTGGAATCGTTGAAAATATTGTATTCAACTTATGATGGGTCAGTTCTATCGAAAACACAAGTGTATGAATCGTACAAAGCATTCAAAAGTATTTGTTTTTATTTATTTTATTATTTATTGGCCTGTAGGAACCCGAAAGTTCATGATCTCGCCGACTCGACTCGGCAATTGTTCCCTGTCCCGTGCACTCTCCTTCCACGCTTGACCAGCCGATCCGGTCTCCTCAAGGTAAAACCTAACATTGTCCTCCCATCTCCGTCGCGGCCGTCCTGCCGGTCTCTTTCCCGTTGGTCAGTCTCATCCAGCCGAGATGGGTGGTTTCCTTGAGTTGATAGGCTTGCTGTATGGTCCTGGCATCGCTGATTCAGCTTGGGTTATAAATCACTCCAAACTCTACTTTTCAAGAACGAGAACATAAATGGTGTTTTTCTCGAAACACGTTTTTTCCGCAGCGTGCGGCGTAACTCACGAAGTTTTCAACCGATTGGCTTGAATTTTTACACAGATGTTCTCTAACTTATTGGCCTTTGCATGAAGTATCGTTTTTAACAATTTGTTTATGAAAAAATGTGTTTTTTTTTTGTCCTCAAATTTTAATTTCCCCCTTTTTTTTTATTAATTTAGGTTCATGCAAAAAAATAAATTCCATATTTGTATTTCCAATGGATTTCTTGTGTGGAATCGTTGAAAATATTGTATTCAACTTATGATGGGTCAGTTCTATCGAAAACACAAGTGTATGAATCGTACAAAGCATTCAAAAGTATTTGTTTTTATTTATTTTATTATTTATTGGCCTGTAGGAACCCGAAAGTTCATGATCTCGCCGACTCGACTCGGCAATTGTTCCCTGTCCCGTGCACTCTCCTTCCACGCTTGACCAGCCGATCCGGTCTCCTCAAGGTAAAACCTAACATTGTCCTCCCATCTCCGTCGCGGCCGTCCTGCCGGTCTCTTTCCCGTTGGTCAGTCTCATCCAGCCGAGATGGGTGGTTTCCTTGAGTTGATAGGCTTGCTGTATGGTCCTGGCATCGCTGATTCAGCTTGGGTTATAAATCACTCCAAACTCTACTTTTCAAGAACGAGAACATAAATGGTGTTTTTCTCGAAACACGTTTTTTCCGCAGCGTGCGGCGTAACTCACGAAGTTTTCAACCGATTGGCTTGAATTTTTACACAGATGTTCTCTAACTTATTGGCCTTTGCATGAAGTATCGTTTTTAACAATTTGTTTATGAAAAAATGTGTTTTTTTTTTGTCCTCAAATTTTAATTTCCCCCTTTTTTTTTATTAATTTAGGTTCATGCAAAAAAATAAATTCCATATTTGTATTTCCAATGGATTTCTTGTGTGGAATCGTTGAAAATATTGTATTCAACTTATGATGGGTCAGTTCTATCGAAAACACAAGTGTATGAATCGTACAAAGCATTCAAAAGTATTTGTTTTTATTTATTTTATTATTTATTGGCCTGTAGGAACCCGAAAGTTCATGATCTCGCCGACTCGACTCGGCAATTGTTCCCTGTCCCGTGCACTCTCCTTCCACGCTTGACCAGCCGATCCGGTCTCCTCAAGGTAAAACCTAACATTGTCCTCCCATCTCCGTCGCGGCCGTCCTGCCGGTCTCTTTCCCGTTGGTCTGCCGTCAAGAATTGTACGCACGGCCCTATCGTTGCCCATTCGCGCTACTTGTACGACCCATCTTAATCATCGCGACATGATTACTCTCACTATTGTAGGTTTGGGGTATAGTTCCAGTTCGTGAGTGTGGAGTTTCCTCCACTGTCCCGCCTCGTCGTCCTATTTACCTCCAAAGATACTCCTTAAAACTTTATACTCGAATACGTGGAATTTGTTTTTTTTTTTTTCCTGTTTTGTGAGAGCCCATGTTTCGCATCCGTATAGAACAATCGGCATGATTATGGTTCTATAGACACGGAGCTTTATGTTACGTGACAGCCGTTTGGATTTCAACAGTTTACTGACTGCATTTCGTTACTGGCCGTCGGTATCGTTCCCAGATATTTAAATTCTTTAACTTTTTCAAATATGTTGCGTCTGACGTTTATATGTGTTCCCTGAGGTCCACCTGCTCTCGCCGTAATCAGGTATTTTGTTTTGTCTTCATTTATTTCTAGACCCACCTCTTCAGCCGCTTGCATGATGATTTCACAGTTTTTACTTACAGTTTCTAGAATATCGCCCAAAACTGCGATGTCATCCGCTTATGCGAGCACTTGTGTGACGCCTTCAGGGATGATCCGGTCATGTTGTCGCCTTATACTCTTCTGATAACATACTCGAGCACACAGTTAAAAAGACATGTTGAGAGGCCATCCCCCTGTTTTAGTCCGTCCCGGATTTGAAATGGTTCTGAGAGGTGGTTTTCTATTCTATTCTAACGTTCATGCAAAATTGAATAAGGGCGCCATATTTTTCGGGATTCCCATCTCAGCTACAATATGGTAGAGTCTTTGTATTGCGATTGAGTCGTAGCCTTTTTTGAAGTCAACAGTTGGTGAACCGTCTCTCCGTATTCCCACTTCTTTTCCAGCAGTTGCCTTATTGTGAACATCTGGTCGCTTGTTGACCGGTTCCGACGGAATCCGCATTGGTAATCTCCCAATATTTCTTCTGCGTACGGTGTGATTCTTGCCAGTATGACATTTTTTATGTGATTGGGAGCAATGATATTCCTCTGTAATTTTCGCAGTCAGATCTGTCGCCTTTTTTTTGAAAATGGGGATGACTATTGCGGTTTTCCATTCTTCCGGAATGACTTCCTTGTCCCATATTATTTTAACCAGTTGGTGGATCTTTCGAGCGGTTGCCCCTCCTCCATGTTTAACAAGCTCTGTCGGTATGCAATCGATTCCGGGAGCCTTGTTGTTTTTCAGTCGATTTATCGCGTCTATAACTTCGTCGAAAGAGGGCTCTGTGATCTGGGGCTCGGCTGTATGTACGTCTGGTGCGTTTATTTGTTGTTGGTGGGTGCGCACATTGAGCAGATTTTCAAAGTACTGCTTCCATCTTGTCACACGATATTGTTAGTTTCGGTGACCAGACAGCCGTTTGCCTCTCGAATTATTTTGGGTCTTTCTCGGTAGCCATTTCTAATTGAATTTATGCCGGCATACATACCTCTGATGTTCTTTGCTCTGGAATTTTCTATGATTTTTTCGATCCGAGTCTTCTCCTATTCGCGCTTTTAGCGTTTGAAGATTTTCATTGTCTCTTTCCGAATTGTCTCGTATCTTTCTGCGTTGACTTCATCATATCTTTGTAAGTGGATCACTCTGAGGCATTGACGTTCTTCGATCTTTGCCCGGCACTTATGGTCAAACCAAGGTTTGAACTTAATTGTTTTCTTAAATCCTAATACCTTTTGGGCTGTCTGTTTGATTGTGTCTTTGACCGATGTCCATTTAGTGTCCACACTATTGACTTCCTCTTTCTTACGGCTCCCATTCTCTAGGATGCTAAATCCATTCGTTAGTTCGTCTTGATATACGGCCCTTTTGCGCAGGTCCTTTAGTTTATCAATGTCGAACTTTTTGCTCGTCTCCCATGACTGCCCATTTGGGTTTGCTGCGACCCGACTTCTGATTTTGCCCATCACTACAAGATGATCGGAGTCGCAATCTGCTCCTCTATATGATCTTACATCAAGGATATTCGAGTGGTGTCTTTTGTCTATGAGGAAGTGGTCTATTTGGTTACGCGTTACGCCGTCGGGTTATATCCATGTGGCTTTATGAATTTCTTGTGCTTGAACATCGTGATTTTTACTACCAGGTTTTTTAAAGTTGCGAACGTGATAATTCGAATTTCAATATCATTTGGAACTTCCTTTACCTATAGTTGATTGGAAGATATCTTCCTTTCCAATTTTCGCATTGAGCTCCCCTAGGTGGATTTTAACAACGAATGATGAGATCTCATCAAATACTTCCTCTAGGGTCTCGTAGAACGTGTCCTTCATTTCGTAGATTCTGTTGCGGCGTCTACGTTTATAAATACATGATTGTACCATGGGCGCTGTATTTTAGCACTAACATTCGGTCATTAGTAAGTTTCACATCTTTTACATGGGGCGTAATCTTCTTGCTTATGATGAGGTCGGTTTTGAGGTTATCTCTACACGCCAGTGTATACCCGTTGGTTTCGATTACTTGATGTCGGAGTCGCACTTCCCGAAGCGCGACGATATCCATTTTATATTGTTTCACGTTTTCTACGACCGTCCGTGTCGCGCATGGTTTATGTAACATATGGTTTTGTATATTGATTATTCATTTCGTGAAAACAGTCTGGGGTTTCAAATAGTCCGCTATTATAATTATTCGACCCGGTTATAAGACAGCCGGTATAGCCCTGGCTGTAAACCATCCAATGGGCACGGTGACGCGTAACACACTGAATTAGGGGTGGTAGATCTTTGTGTGTTACTCCTCGTTAGCCTGTCTGATATGGGTGTCCCTACGGCGTATACTTCCGTCAGCATAGCCTGATTGATTCATTGCAGTTTAAGCCCCCTCACCACGTCAAGGTTTCTACCAAGCGGGGGTTAATTTTAAAACGACTTTATAAATTTAATTTATACTTCACGGTGACACTGGAGGAGTACTCATATGCAATATCTCTCTGGAGGAGTTCTCGTACACAACACAGCAGCGATGTAGGTTGTATGCTATATTTTTTTACTCGCTATGATGGTCATGTATCCCGTGTGTCTTCCATTGGTATTTTGGCGTCATAGTCATTCATGGACATGTTGAGGGATCCTAATGAGAAGGGATTCTTTATTTATAGATACGCTAAGAGTTTCTCTATTCATGGATATCCTAAGAGATTCTTTGTTTGGTGAATTCGATGATAGTGCATAGCGTTAACTCTCCCCCTGCGTTAAATTTGTTGTCCCAACAAAAGTCTTTGCGATCTTAATTCTGACATTTTATCACATCTTTTTTTGGGGCTCTAACTTGTCTGCATTCGTTGGCTCTTTTACAAATATTATTTATCAAAATTGTAAAGCAAACAAAACTAACAGTGAGTGATATAATTATAATAGTGCTCTTCACACGATTGAGATTATTATGTGTTAAAATGTTTATATTAGAGAAGGCTCTGCTACTGTCGGAGTAAAAAATGTTGCTTATTTCTAACTCGTCCTCCTTGTTATGAATTGCGTATTTTGAGATTATAATTCACATATGTAGTATCATCTATGGTTACATTATTGAATCGTCTGATATACGAATAATATCTGGATTTCTTTCCAGTTTAATATTGCATATTGGAATTTTATTATTTATTAAACTTAACGACAACTGTAGCGACTCTAACAGATACACACACAATTCACAAGCCAAATTGTGAAGAACACCGAACAAAAAATCGAATAAGAAAATAAACCAGAGCCGTATACCATAGCGATAACATAACAATTCACATCAGTGGAGTATAGTCGAGTTTAAAAATCAAATTCTAAAATCGGCCAGTAGCCTGATGGGTAACGCTTAGGTTCAATTTTTGGTGATTCAAACTGTCATAGCGTCAGTTCGAATCACACGTTCTTCTTCACTATTATTTCAAACGCTATACAACTAACTATTGGCACTCTTTTACATATTGTTACACTTAAAATGAAATTACAATTTTTCGCGCCATGCTTAACTTTATTACAATTAATGGTTTTCCTTGAAACTTGCACCAGACCATGCTTGGTGTCAAGAGTTATGTTCTCATATGCACGCCATTTTTTAGTTACAATGGAATATTTATAAATTATAAGAATATTTTCTTTAGTGTAGCATACTTGGATTTTGGAAAGGGTTAGTATGTTAATGGTGAGGATACCTGTCTCCCCTAGGGACTATCTCTTCTACTTCCTTTAAATTGAGTGACCCTATAGCGTTTGCCTCGGCAGTGAAGAACGTGTGATTCGAACTGACGCTATGACGGTTAGAATCACTAAAAATTAAACCAATGCTTAACACATCAGGCCACTTCCGCGTGTACGAATTCGATTTTTAAACTCAAGTACACTCAACTGATGTGGAATTGTTATGTTATACCTATGGCATACGGCTCTGATGCTTTTGCTTATTCAAATTTCTTTCGGTGTTCTTCACTAATGGATTTGTGTACTGTGTGTGTGCATCTGTTAGAAACGCCACACTACTCCCTCCTCAGTAACTTTGTTACGATCAAATTCGTGTGCGAATGACGGAGCGAGGAACGAGCGAACGAGAGGACGTCGGAGCAGGCGAGTGTGCCGGTGTTCTATGCGGAAGTCGGGATCGTAGTTTAAAGTCCTATTTACTATGGGAGAGTGTGTGCTGTGTGTAGAGTTCACACGTTGAGATTGTAGCGTTAAGCAAGGATAGTGGAGACGGTGATTTGAACATACGGTGAAACAGATGAAAAGCGAAGCATTGAAGCATCAGGCTACTGGCCGCGTGTACGAATTCGATTTCTAAATTCAAGTACACTCAACTGATGTGGACTTCCTATGTTATTATTGCTTGGTATAGGGCTGGTGGATTTTCTTATTCAATTTTCGTTCGGTGTTCTTGACTATTTGCTAGTATATTGGTTGTGTATCTGTTAGAAATGCCACATTACTCCCTTCTCAGTAACTTTGTTACGATCAACTTCGTGTTCGAACGACGGAACGAGGAGGGGATCAGTTATCAAACATCATTGGTCTCATAATTAGGGGCAGAATGAAACCGACAGTTGCCATTCTTTTGTATTAAACCGCCGAGGAACGAGCGACCAAGAGGATGTCGGAGCAAGCGAGCGTGGCGGTGCTCTCAAGTACTAAAGTTCTGTTTACCTTTGGAAGATTGTGTGTTGTGTATTTACAGATCACGTCCGATTTTTACATTAAGCAAGGATAGTGATGAAGACGGTGATTTGAACATACAATGAAACGGGTGAGAAGCGAATCAATAAAACATCAGGCTACTGAACGAACGCACCAGACGTACATACAGCCGAGCCTCAGATCCCATATTCCTCTTTCAACGAAGTTGTAGACTCAATAAATCGATTGAAAAACAACAACCCTTCCAGAGACGACTGTATACCGGCAGAGCTTGTGAAGCATGGATCGGAGGCATCCGCTCGAAAGATCTGTAGGTGTTGGTTATGTACCGTACCTGGGCACTAGTTCAACTCAACACCCATCACTTACCATTAGTGTCACTGTAAATTGTCCACGAATAAAATTCACTTCAAGCAAGCAGAAAAAAATAAAAATGCACACAAGTTATTTAGGTGATTGGTGTTCTCTATTTCTGTTTTTAATATGGCATCGACACATGCTCATACAACTGGGACTTCACAATCACTTAATCCTTTGCGATGACACCTGCACTCTTTCAGGATCGTTGGGAAGTTTTGACACAAAGTTTACTTAAAAAGAACAACGGAAAGTTCGCTTAAAAGGAACAAAACGAATTCTTTGACTTATTGACCGAAAGGAAAAACGGCACTCCAGCTCGAATATTTAAACGATGAAACAAAACAAAACTGGCTACTTAGTAGCGGGGCTGGTAAAATGCGGAACTCTAAGCGGATGCGACTGTCCGCTGCGGTAATAGGAATCTGACTCCAAGAGGGAATTCACATGTAATGAATAGCAGGCATTATGAGATACGCGACAGCGAAGTCGCCGAAGGGAGAAATAGGTTCCTGTGTCCTAAATAAACAGAAACGCTATTTCGAGGGTCATAAATCTTAGATGACCTGTGCCTGAGAACGAAGTAGGTTTTTGCTACGAGATACACAAAAACGCTATTTCAAGGGTCACGATGATATGCACATCGTGTTTACTTAGGCGTTCATGCTAATGCCAATGTAGGCTATAGATTTTTCGTGGTGATAAACAAACCGACCTATCGCCTAGGCTATGGTAGCTTTTGTTTACAGGCCGGAGCTGTAAGAATCCGGAAGTTCATGACCTCACCGACTCGGCTCCGCCATTGTTCCCTGTCCTGTGCGCTCTCCTTCCACGCTTCCAGCCGATCCAATCTCCTCGAGGTCCGATCTAACATTGTCCTCCCATCTCCGTCGCGGCCCTCCTGTCGGTCTCTTCCCCGTTAGTTTACCGTCAAGAATTCTATGCACGGTCCTATCATCGCCCATTCGCGCCACGTGTCCGGCCCATCTTAATCTTCGCGACTTGATCACTCTCACTATTGTATTGCGGTATAGCTCTTCCAATTCATGGTTGTGGAGTTTCCTCCATTGTCCTGACTCCTCGTCATATTTACCGCCAAATATACCTGTGGGGCTTTTCAGGGCCCGAAGAGCCATGCATCGCTCGTTCCCCACCATTACCAGCGATGCGACTTACCTTGAAGTCGGACCTTTAGCAAGGTTACGCAACCTTGCTACGGCATTAACCGCCAGCCAAATTGCTGGAATTAATTCAGTTACTCCGAAGGATAACTGACATAAATACTCTAGGCAGCTTACCCTTCTTTGGGGGGGTTTTCCAAACACCTTTTTTCCACGATCCATTCCTGAAAACATTAAGTCCACGGCAAGGATTATCACCTAGCCGTGGTATCGAGAATTTCACCCTCGGGCATGTATAGCACCCGGTGCATCACCTTCCCATTACTTTATGCCATGGAAACAAAATCAACACGGAGTTTCAATTTACTCTTTTTTTTTTGTTTGTTTGTCCATGGCACCCCTAAGCATGCGGCTACCAGGTCTCATCAGTTTGCCACCGTCGACAAGGTTTCGGCCGACGCAAAGCAAACATTCACCAATTACCAGCAATAGCTGGTTTTCTATTATCGGTCTCCACCGATCAGGGACCGCAAACAAGCAACGAATTGGATGTTGCCATCAAGTGTTTACTTTTAACATCTGGCAATGGCTGCACCCTATATTCGTTGCAATACCTAAACATCGCATTCACACCATGGATTGTTTATGGTATACCAATTCCCTATTAACGGCCGACAACCGTCGGCGGACCTGGGAAATTGCATGTCCATCAACCAAATGTTGATTTATGGCCTCTCCTAGGGTGACCAGATCTTCGGTTTGTTTTCCTTTTTCACCAGATGATTCGGTTGCCGACAAGTATTACACAATCAATTGTGTACACAGCCGCAGGCCCATGCATTGTTTGCATGCTCATTACCAGGAGATGCAATTACGACGCTCGCATCCATCCTCGTTCACCGGATGATCGTGTGCGACGCATACACATACATGCAAAATGTATGCCGTATTTCCCGGTCCAATCACGATTGACTGCTACCAGTTGATCGTGTAACTCCTCCCCTTTTACGGTTTTTCTTGGCGATGTCATTCTGATGGCTGCGAAGGGAAACCAGTCAGATTTTAACCTTGGTAGAGTGCGCTGTGGAGGACAACACCAGTGGAGTTTTCTTTGAAGCGCCGGATAGTTATCTCTCGCGAGTTCTATTAATATACAAATTTTAACTGAATGTTCCTGTAAAGTACAATTTTAATATTGTTTTCACTGCGGACGTATAATTAATATCGACAATTAAATGTTCCTGTAAAGTTCAAGTTTAACATTGTTTTCCTGTGAATGTATCATTGATAAAGACAATTAAATGTTCCTGTAGAGTTTCAAGTTTAATATTGTTTTCACTGCGGACGTATAATTAATATCGACAATTAAATGTTCCTGTAAAGTTCAAGTTTAACATTGTTTTCCTGTGAATGTATCATTGATAAAGACAATTAAATGTTCCTGTAGAGTTTCAAGTTTAAATAAGTTTTACCACGGATGTTCAATTATTATAGACAGTTTTAAGAGTTCTTGTAGAGGCACAATTTAATAAAGTTTTCTTGTGAAGGTTACGTTACCGATAGTTATCAATAAGGGAACAATAAATAATAAACAATTAAACGGAACAACACGCTCCTGCATTTTATTTTTTCTTGGTGGACGATTTGGTGAATCTTGGTGAAGAACAGTGTGCTGCGTAACGATTCTCGGGGATCAATCAGTGGTTTTTGCTTAACCTGCGTCCGTGTCGACGCCTCTAGCGAAAACGACCCACATACCCCTTAAAATTTTATTCTCGAATACGCGAATTTGTTCTCTTCCCGTTTTGTGAGAGCCCATGTTGCGCATCCGTATAGAGCAACCGGCATGATTATGGTTCTATAGACACGGAGCTTTATATTACGTGATAGCAGTTTGAATTTTAATAGTTTACTGGCTGCATAGCAACTAGCGTTGCCGGAATGTAGTCTTTTATTAATTTCCGTTGACGTTTCGTTTCTGGTCGTCAGTATCGTTTCCAGATATTTAAATTCTTTGACATTTTCAAATATCTTGCCCCTGACGTTTATTTGTGTTCTCTGAGGTCCACCTGCTCTCGCCGTAATCATGTATTTTGTTTTTTCTTCATTTATTTCTAGGCCCACCTCTTCTGCTGCGTGCATGATGATTTCACAGTTTTTACTTGTAGTTTCGAGATTATCGCCCAAAACAGCGATGTCATCTGCATACGCGAGCACTTGTGTGACCCCGTTCAGGGATGATCCGGCCGTGTTGTCGTCTTGTATCTTTCTGATAACATACTCGAGGACAAAGTTAAAGAGGCATGGTGAGAGGCGATCCCCTTGTTTTAGTCCGTCCCGGATTTCAATTGGTTCTGAGAGGTGGTTTTCTATTCTAACTCGCCCTTTGTTTTCGTTCATGCAGATTTGAATGAGGGCGGCATATTTTTTCGGGATTCCCAACTCAACCACAATATGGTAGAGTCTTTGCCTTGCGACTGAGTCGTAGGCTTTTTTGAAGTCAACGAACAGTTACTGAACCGTCTCTCCGTATTCCCACTTCTTTTCCAGCAGTTGCCTTATTGTGAACATCTGGTCGCTTGTTGACCGGTTCCGACGGAATCCGCATTGGTAATCTCCCAATATTTCTTCTGCGTACGGTGTGATTCTTGCCAGTATGACATTTTGTGTGTGATTGGGAGCAATGATATTCTTCTGTAATTTTCGCAGTCAGATCTGTCGCCTTTTTCTGAAAATGGGGCCGACTATTGCGGCTTTCCATTCTTCCGGAATGACTTCCTTGTCCCATATTATTTTAACCAGTTGGTGGATCTTTCGAGCGGTTGCCCCTCCTCCATGCTTCACAAGCTCTGCCGGTATGCAATCGATTCCGGGAGCCTTGTTGTTTTTCAGTCGATTTATCGCGTCTATAACTTCGTCGAAAGAGGGTTCTGAGATCTGGGGCTCGGCTGTATGTACGTCTGGTGCGTTTATTTGTGCTTGGTGGGTGCGCACATTGAGCAGGTTTTCAAAGTACTGCTTCCATCTTGTTACAATATTTTTTGTTTCTGTCACCAGACAGCCGCTTGTGTCTCGGATTATTTTTGCTCTCCCTCGGTAGCCATTTCTAATTGAATTTATGCCGGCATACATACCTCTGCTGTTCTTTGCTCTGGAATTTTCTAGGATTTTTTCGATCCGAGTCTTCTCCCATGCGCGTTTTTTGCGTTTGAAAAGTCTCGTTGTCTCTTTCCGAATTGTCTCGTATCTTTCTGCGTTGACTTCATCATATGCTTCTAAATGGATTATTCTGAGGCGTTTACGTTCTTCGGCCTTTGCCCTGCACTCATCGTCAAACCAAGGTTTGGCCTTAGTTGTTTTCTTAAATCCTAATACCTCTTGGGCTGTTTGTTTGGTTGTGTATCTGATCGATGTCCATTTAGTGTCCACACTATTGGCTTCCTCTTTCTCACTACTGTCATTCTCTAGGATGCTAAATCTATTCGTTTGTTCGTCTTGATATACGGCCCTTTTGTGTAGGTCTTTTAGTTTATCAATCTCGAACTTTTTGCTCGTCTCCTGTGACTGTCCATGTGGGTTTGCTGCAAGCCGACTTCTAATTTTGCCAATCACTAGAAGGTGATCGGAGTCGCAATCTGCTCCTCTATATGATCTTCATCATCATCATCATCATCATCGTCGGCACTACAACCGGGAACCGGTCTTGGCCTTATTTAGCAAGTCCTGAGGCTTGTTAAATTTTCCATAATGATTTATTTTTTCTGGGCAAAGTCATTAGTCTTGCGCCAGGGGCTCCCCGACGGGGAATCGAACCCCGGTCTCTATATGATCTTACGTCAAGGATATTCGAATGGTGTCTTTTGTCTATGAGGAAGTGGTCTATTTGGTTACGCGTTACCCCGTCGGGTGATATCCATGTGGCTTTATGGATTTGCTTCTGCTTGAACATCGTGCTTTTCACTACCAGATCTTTTGACGCTGCGAACATAATTCGAATTCCATTATCATTTGAAACGTCGTGTAGACTTTCTTTACCTATAGTTGGTTGAAAGATATCTTCCTTTCCAATTTTCGCATTGAGGTCGCCGAGGAGGATTTTAACATCGAATGATGAGATCCCATCAAATACTTCCTCTAGAGTCTCGTAGAATGTGTCCTTCGTTTCTTCGTCGGTAGATTCTGTTGGGGCGGTAACGTTTATAAATACATAATTGTACCATGGGCCCTGTATTTTTAGCACCGACATTCGGTCATTAATAAATTGCACATCTTTTACATTGGGCGTAATCTTCTTGCTTATGATGAACCCAGTTCCGATGTTATGTGTATCGGTACTGTAGCGATTATAACAGATACACACACAATTCACAAGCAAAAATAGTGAAGAACACCGAACGAAAAATCGAATAAGAAAAATACAAATACAAATACAAACCGTATACCAAGCGATAAATAAAAATAATTCACACCAGTGGAATATAGTCGAGTTTGGAAATCAAATTCTAAACACGGTCAGTAGCCTGGTGTGTAACGCTTAGGTAAAATTTTTTTCGTGATTCGAGCTGTCATAGCGTCAGGTCGAATCACACGATCTTCTTCACTATTATTTCAAACGCTATAGTACCTCCACACACTAGTGTAAATCCATTGGTTTCGATTACTCGATGTGGGAGTTGAACTTCCTGAAGCGCGACGATGTCCATTTTATATTGTTTCGCGTTTTCTACGACCGTCTGTATCGCGCCTGGTTTATATAACGTTCGAACATTCCGCGTGCCGACGCGTATATCCCGCTTTTTCAGTTTTTCGCCACGTCTTCTTTTTGGCGAGTCGGTGTTTTCTTGATGATTTGTTCCCTTATGGTAGTGTCGGCTCATCACACCTACGCCTACCGGGTTTTTCGTGAGATTGTTTTTTGTATATTGATTATTCATTTTTGATCCCACGAGTCTTGGAGTTTCAAATAGTCCGCCACATGAGAGCCCCGTTTTGATATGGTAAGGTCTGCTTACTGCTCTGATTCGACCCGGTGACAGAGAGGCGCCGTTATAATACAGTCGGTATACCCCCGTAACCATCCAATGGGCACGGTGACGCGTAACACTCTGGATTAGGGGTGGTACATCTTTGTGTGTTACTCCTCGCTAGCCTGTCTGACATGGGTGGCCCTACTGGAAGCATATGCTTCCGTCAGCATAGCCTGAGTGATTCATTGTAGTTTAAGCCCCCACACCACGTCAAGGTTTCTACCAAGCGGGGAATTTTTCATTATATAGATTCAAGATTATGGTTGTAAAGGAATTGCTGTCCTAAATCATTAAAATGCTAGTTGTAAAATCTTAAATTGTAAACGTGTTATCTACTTAATAAAAATTGAATTGAATTGAATTTTGAAGGGGACGAAACTAATGTATATAATAACTAAATTCCTTAAGGATAACGAAAATTTCCCTTATTTTTTGATCACACCTTCACTTCATTTGTGAAGTTAGTTATTACATACCCGCATAAAAATAGTTTTTTTTGTTGTCCGATGCGATGAAAGTGCTGAATGTAAATGTGCCATGTATTCAAAGCCCCTATAATTGAAATCATCACAATTAGCTTTGTCCACCCAATCCTTCGCTTCCTGAGTGCTGCAAAATGCCTTCCGCCACACAGCATTACACAGCCAATTAGTTCGGGCTATTCTGTCACTTGTCAAAACTTTGACATATGATCCGCCCAATTAGTACCAGTACCGACAAAGTCTACAATTGATGTGCTATAAAGTGTCATTTCAAATCCGTGAGCGACGCACATTTTCCATCACTAGGCTGCCTTGCGGCGAAAATCCCCAGTTCGTCATTGCGTCACATTTGTCACAAACATCGTCACGCGGTTCAGTTAATAAACTGCTTTTCTCGGCTTCCCCGTTTTAACAGCTGCAAAGTGTCCTGCCAGGCCCGTGTAAGGTGCTAAACGTTTCCATTTTGAATTTAATAACGGAAGTTGTTGGATCCTCGATCCAAGTCGAGCAGTTTGAAAACTTAACAATGGCGGCAAACTACACTTTAATTTCGCTTTCAAAGGTTCTCGCTGGCTGTAGGGTTGTGGGGTGTACGCTTCGCCTCTGTTTTTATTGTCCTCTTATCCCGACATCATCTCTCTAACTACAGCTCCTTGCCACAACTTTTACTTTGTGTTTGTTTTTTCCGTTTACATTCTTCAAAACTATCGAATAGAAATTGCGCCTTCAGCAAAGGATGTAAGAATTGTACGCCACATGAAAGGATTGCCAGAGCGACGGAAACGAAGAAGGATAACAGAAGCACAAGTGCAATGCATTGCAGCCCCAAGTGGAATCCAAACTGCAGACGAGAAGAAAGGAAATGAGCTGTTAGCGCGCCTTGTTGATGTGGAGTGCGTTCTACACAAGAGCTCAAAGCGGACAAACACACACGGAAAGGCTGGCCGGCCCCCACATGTACGCCCACGTGCACAAGAGTGTGCCCAACAGGAGACAGAAAGTGCTCACAAGAGCGCACATATAAGCCGGGCGATAGCCATTGAGTTGAGTGGAAGTTTACCACCGCAAAACTTTGAAGAACTCACGTTTCCAAAAGTGTTTTTCTTTCTCCTTGTTTTTGTTATTTCTCTTGTGTTTTGCCATTTGTGTTGTGTTGTCGATGTTTTTCGCTTTTGCTTTCTTTTCACCTCTCATTCGTCACACTGTTGGCCCTACTTGGGGGCGCTCGTCAAAGAGTAGTTGGAGTGTGGAAATGTCTTTTGTGCGGGTGGATGGTAGATGGTAGATGGTAGATGGTATCCATCGTTGGAGTTGTAGACGGCGAACTGGGGGCAGTGGGAAACGTCAAACAAACGTGCGAATGGATCAAACGATACTCGCCGGCAATGTTTTGTTTTGTGGAACGGAAGGAGCTTTTGCGCTTCTCGCATCGAAAGCTGTCGTGTTTGATTTTGTGGAAATTACAGCAACGGCCGACGACGATGTTCGGCTGTTTGAGTTGATGTCTAGGCGATGAGCTTCAGTTCACCGTGGTCTACCGCCTAGAGTGTGCGTGCTTTTCAAATTTGCTGTGCGGCGTCCGAGCGTCTCAGTTGCGTTGCGTTGTGTTGTGGTGAATTGTGTTTCGGCGTCTTATTTTGTTTTTGTTGCCTTTGTTGTTTTGTAGAGTATTTCGTTGAGATTTTATTAAAACGGTTTGGGGTATTATTTGTTTATACGTTGATTTACCTGCGTTGGAATACTGTGCGCCCACTTCGATTTGGCAACGGAATTATCCTTTTTATTGTCGCGTCCATACACGGCTAACGATTGTCTATGATTACCAGTAAGTGGACCAGAGCTCAAAGAACAAAAGGACACTAACTGTTGAGTGTGTGTGAAAGCGTTTGTGTGACCCAACACGGGATCCTTCAATGGAATCCTGTCGACTAACTTCAAGACGATCGTTTGTGCTACGTTTGTGGTTTTGAAAAGACACGCGGGGTAAAAGAGATTTTGACGGACTTTCGTGCTGAATGCCCCACGAAGAATTGCTCAGCATCCCACACACACTGCTGAGGAAGGACACGGTGCTTGATGTGATAACACATCTCAACGACGACTTGATGCATCTCGAACTACTTGTGGTCCGTGTTTAACTAACAAGTGGATTGTTTACATGCAGATGAACTCGATTCTGGTAATCTCGGTGTTTTGACACGTGTTGTGTGATAAGTGCAAAAAGTGAAAGGATCTCTCCTTGAGGAGTCGAAAAATAAGAAGAAGAAGAGAAAAAAAATAGAAAATAGAAAAAATTAAAACGAAAAGAAGAAGAAGTAGAAAACATCAAAAAGAGTGCGGTGAAAAGGAAACCAAAATTCTATGAATCCGAATGTGAATGTGATGACCACGTCCCCCTCACGGTATGTGTAGCAGGAGTTAATTGATGATGAGATGAGATGGTAACTGTTGAGGGAGAATTTACTAGTTGTTAAGAGGGTGGCTTACATAGAAGCGCCAGCATGGTAAATGGGAAAAAGTTACTCGTTACATGTTGCTTACCAAGCAGGCAGTTGTTGATTCAGGACGACAACGACAGTTTTGTTTTACTTCTTTTGACTTACGTCGTCCTTCGAATGCAATAAACACAAACAAATAAAAAAAATCAGAAGTGCAAAAAAAAAAAAGTTTTCACGAACCTCAAAATAGAAGAAATACCATGAGAATTAAATAAGGATCCTACCATTAGAGGAGTGAGGGTAGTGGGTGTTGCTTTAGTTTATTATAGTTTCCCAGGATACTCTACGTTTAGGTTGGTGTTTCGTCTTTTGTTCTTGTTCTTCTTACCGTTATGTTGCCACTTCAACCCTTAACAATCTACTAGGAAATTTATGTGTGCACCTTGGACAATATCAATGAAGGCGCAGCGCATACTAGGACAGAAATCCTTTGAATCTGTGGGATTTTATATTCGTTTTAACTTCTTTGTCCACATTGGAGGTTTTCAGGACGTTCTAGCCTCTAAAGTCTCTTTTGAAAATCCTCTTCCATACAGAATTTTGGTGTTGCTGTTTTCTATTCGTTCTGATTCTTTGTACCAAGGAATGTATGTAAAATGTCCTGTGATTAACGCAGCTTTTATTGAAATTTGTTGCTCTACCATAAGTTGGCACAGCCAGCGTTTGAGAGAGTCGTATGAATGTTTATGACAGGCAGGATATAAGAGACGATAACAACGATAGTGATATCAGTAATGACAAAAACGGTGACGACAAGATGAAAACCAGGGCAACGACGGCAAAGGGAACGGGAAGTGTAGGACGAGTGTTGATAACAAGGGTGGGCTCTTTATTTTGTGATAAGAGGATCAAATGACGAGACACATCAGTGGTAGTGAAGGCAGCAATGCTGTGAGATCTACGATGTTTGAAATCAGTTTTAAGAAGGACAATATGATCAGCAGAGGGTACGGAAATAACTCCGATGCTAACAAGTAGATGAGACAATAGTTATGAAAGGGAGACTGGAGCGTGGAGCTTGAATGGGAATTTAAAAAACACGTCTAAGTTGATGAGAAAGGATAAAGGCAGAAATAGTGATATTGGGTTGGAGGTGGGATTATGTGTGCGGGGGGATATGGAGGGAAAACAACGATAACCGGTGAGAATGATATTGAAGAATTTGGAAGATCTGGGGAGGTATGAAGACGATAGGTAAAACGACGGAGATATGAAGACCAGAATTTGGAATACTTGGGGAGGTATGAAGATGATAGGAAAAACGAGGCAGACAGTAAGGGCGACGAATGGGTTTTTCTAACAAGTAGACATGTTAAAAGCGGAGAGGACGGGTCCGTCAGAGACATATGAATGATGAGAAAGCCCAAAACGACGAGCATAAGCAGGATAATGGGGACAATCATCATCATCATCCGCACTACAACCGGGAACCGGTCTTGGCGTTATTTAGCAAGTCCTGAGGCTTGTTAAATTTTCCATAATCATTTGTTTTTTTCCGGGCAAGGTCATTAGTCTTGCGCCGGAGGCTCCCCGACGGGGAATAGAACCCCGGTCTCTCACGTGACAGGCGGGTATACTAACCACTATACTATCGAGGAGCCCAATGGGGACAATAATTGGGCGAAAAAATTAACTACAATAGTTAGGCATTCTGAGCACTGAAGACGATATGACTAGTGAAAATTGAGAAAACTTGAGAAGGTTGGGAAGAAAAGATGTAGAATGAAGATTGTAAGCGCGGCAGAGGCAATGGAGAGGACAAAAATATGTAAGATCGACGATGGCAAAAATTGAGAAGAACGACGTAAGCAGGGAAATCAAGGAAAGCGAGAATTACATGAATGATAAGATATAACGTCTCAGGCACGACGACGTGGACAATGAATAAACGAAAAAAGTGTATACGTGGTTAAGGCTGTGGTGCGCATCTAGAGGCGAAGGTTTGAGTGGGAATTGAGGAAACATCAAAGTTGTTGATGAAGAATGAACGCAAGGTCAGTGAGTGTTACTGCAACGAAAAAAAGAAAAACCGAATCGCGAATGGCGCTCTCTTCAGCGACGTCCCAACAGTTTTGCCCTAGCGGACTGCATTCTTCCGCCATTGGCCGGCCAACGATGATTTCCTTCCTAATCGGTAGGATTGCATCTCCAGAGCCGGACTTTTCTCTGGATTGGCGGGCGTTGGAGTCTTGCCCAGTACAATTCACTACGAGCTGCGAAACTAATAAGGAAGGTGGAAAACAACACGACCAAACACTCTTCTTCGACGAAGCAAACAATGACGAAACAGCACAGCGCGTCAGTACGATTAGAACGTGACGTTGCTGATTCTTTATTTATTCTAAATAATGCTGTATATTTATTGTTATTACAATTTCTGTGTCTCTTTAGAGCTGGTCTTGATCAAGACCGATTGGGTAGGAGTTCCTTCGACGACTCCTGCTGCTTCACCGATGTGCTCGCCTTATATAGGCCCGCAGCTGTCCCCTCCTTCGCTCGTTTCCTGGAGGCTGCTTTTCTTAGTGGCTTCCTGGAATCGGTGCGCCGCTGATCGTCGTTTCCTTGGAAATGGTGTGCTGGCGCTTGTCTTGCCTTTCCTGGGAATTCGTGATGCACCGCCAACAGTCTCCCCCGCAGTGCGAAGCACTTCCTCGTGTGGCGGCGATGTTGTCGCAGGAACCAGCACTACGATGCGGCGGGTTGGTCTTCGCAGTGTCCCTTATGTCGTCCTCAAGTCCAGGACTCTAATCCTTTCGTCGGGTCCGGGATATACAGCTTGTACTTCCCCGCGGGGCCAGGTACTGCGGGGCAGTGAAGGATCCACCACCGTGACTACATCTCCAACTTGTGGGCCGGTGGTATTGTGGTGTAGATGTAGGTGCCTGACATGGACACGGGTTTCCACCTATCAACCACGAACGATTTCCTCACTAAAATTGTCTTCAAAAACACAAGCACCAAGAACAAAGATAAATAAAAAAGCACTGTGGTGATTTATGCTGTATATTCGTTTATTACTATTATTTTTTTTTCGAAAAGTAATTCACAAAGAGTTCGTACTATACACATGGTTCGTTTTAAACATAAAATGTCTTTTCGCAAAGTCTTTTAATTAACACTGCGCACTTGTTATTTACTGCGTGGTACATGAACTCCGTGAATCAACGTCACACTCGTATTCGGCAACCGACCTTAAGTAACTTTATTACTATAAAAATATTTCTAATCGAACTTATGTTTCCCCGCTGAGGCGCGACAGAAGAGACTCGACTTCTCTCCCTGAAGAAGGTATTTTGGATGTCCGCACTTGACGGAGGATGAAATCTGACTCTCCCGTAACGTCCTCGACACGTGTGGTCTGGTGCGCGATTTAAATCTGACTCGAAGCACAAGTGCTCGCGACAAGGGACGCAATCTCTCGACGATGCAACTCACATCCATCAGTTCGATGGCCGCGAATTGCATAGATAAGGGAGGATTCTATATGTATCCGTATAGGACAAGTACGTTGCCCTTCAGCCTGCATATCGGCAACGACGAAAATGCACCTGTATAAACATGGGCTGGTGTAATGGATTGTAGATATTATAGAGATACGCGATAGCGAAGATCGCCGAAGGGAGAAATAGGTTTCTGTGTCTTAAATAAACAGAAACGCTATTTCGAGGGTCATAAATCTTTGATGATCTGCGCCTGAGAACGAAATAGGTTTTTGCTTTAAGATACACAAAAACGCTATTTCAAGGGCCACGATGTGCATATCATCGTTTGTTTATTTAACAGGCCGGAGCATCGTTAGGCATGATCTGGGGTATGATTGTCTAACTTCAATCATATTAGTGCCCAAATCCCATGATCGGTAGATAACCGATAAGGGAAATTGGTCGCAAGTGTTGCGAACCTCGGGACTGGGGCAATAAATAGTTATGAACCGTAGCAAAACCCATCGGCTACGACTGTGTCAACAATTACGCTGGCCAGCAAGTATTTATCTATTATAATTGCTGACAAGCCGAGCCGATGGAGATATGGCACGGTGCATATAATAATTCAATGTGATGCATGCCTTGATTTTAACTTTCAGGTGTGATGCTGCAGGGGAGCTAACACTGCTCGATTACAGGTAAGCAAAATGGGTTTGTTGATTTAAAGGGAAAGGGTGGTTCTTTGCGAATGTTTTAAAGAACCGCCACAGTATCTCGTCCGTCGATTGTTCTTATCATCAAGGTTGGCAGGTATTCCTTTACCCTTCTTCTCCGGAAGATGATCCGTCTGCCACTGCGCTGTTCACCAGCTTGCAAAGGACCAAAAATGTTGCTGAAACGAAAAGAAAAACTTGGTTTATTACCGTACTTCGTCTATTCGGAGGAAACTTCTCCGGTTATATAGTCAAATCTTGTAATATTTCAGTCCTCAGCTCTTGCACTTTATACATTGCAAAAATTTAGACTAAAGTTTTATTGACAAGCTGTGACGCTCGGTCTCTATTTTACTTTTCGTCATCACAGTTATTTGGGTGAACATTTAAATCAGGTCGGTACACATTTTCCATACTGGTCGTGTCCTTCGATCGCCGTGCAGGCATCGGGAAATTGTTCGGGACTTGGGGCCCACGTATCTGTGGATACGTTGGGTTGTTGACTTCGCTGTGTATGTCACCTTCGGTCAGATGAAAAGGTGGACTTAGGGGGCACGTGTCTGTGGCCACGTGAAGTTTACTCATAGGTGAGTACGTTCCTTGGTGGAACGAAGGTGTCTCTGCCTATGGTGATTTGTGCGGTTCGTGGAACTGTGGGGGTTCGAAGTATTATGCAGGGGCACGGATTCACTTGCACCCCCGACACTTGTTCCGCAGAACACACTTCGCAAAAATATCCAAGAGAAGAGGAGGAGAAATAAAATATCCTTGGTTTGATTTAGTGGTTCGTTTTTCTTTATTTGTTAATATGATCCGTTTCTTTTATTTCACTCAGAACTTATTATTAATATTATTCTTATTAACTGAACTTATTATTAATATATTATTGTTTTTTTATAAATGTCATACAAGTGAAACACTTCTTTCTCGACACTGTGACCGCAGTATTGAAAATTTAGACTCGACTTATTAAGCGACGGCGTGACCGACCGCGATGATATTTGAATAGCGACTGCCTTGAAATTAGGGATGATTGGGCAATTCTGGATTTTGCACAGCTATTAGCCAATCATCATCGCAATCTCTCATGAATACTTTTAGTTGCATGTCTCAGCGAGGTGAATAATATTTGCACATCATTCGACAGTCGCTGGACATGCGAAGAATGAAAAGAACAAAAGAGAGAGCGCAATGACTTCGGGGTTAGCTTGTGCGCTTGTATCAATGCAGTCTCTGAGGATGACCTACTGCCCTATTGCGATGACTGTGGTGATCTCAGAGTGTACTGAACTGTGGGAAGATAAAAATGTGAAGGAGATGAAAATGTTTTGTAGCTATTCACCTGCAAGAAGAGATCATTGATCTCCAGCGAATGGAGTGTCTGGGGAAGTGAATAGGACGCCGAATCGGCTAGGGAAATCTGATCGTGGGAACTAAATTAAATACTTTGATAATTTCCGCACCGATTGCATGATTATGCAACCGCGTCGTTTGATCAGACTATGCCGTTGCTAACCGACATGATGCGATTTTCGGTGGAAATCTCATGGGTTAGCGAAATGGTGTTGCCGTATGGCGAAAAGCTAGCTAAACTCAATTATGCATTATCTGCATAGGATAATGAGGACACATAATTTTGGGAAACATGTTTTGCAGGTGAATTAACTGAACGGTGGGATAGGGGTTGATATGACGCGCTGCAAGCGATTGAAATAAGGCGGTAATTGTGGGTTGGTTCTCCATGTAGTATAGAGAACCCCCACAGAACCGCCACAACATAATTACTTACAACTAAAGTATATGGTACATAAGTTACAAACTACAGAGCTAAAAAAACTGTATGACGAAAAAGTGACTGCTTGGAGCGGCGTTTGTGCCTATCTATCACTGACTATTCAGAGAAAGCCAAACGGTTGATAGGAATCGATATCCATGGATGTTGGCTCATTATGTCAGCTCACAAATGTGTGAACGAGGTTTGGACGGTTACTGGTTTCAACACGACGATGCGCAATGCTCCACTGGAAAAGAAACAATGCAGTTTTTTCAACGGGAATTCCCTGGGCGTGTGTTGTCAGAAAATGGCCCACCCAGATCTCCAGATCTCACAAATGTGTGAACGAGGTTCGGACGGTTACTGGTTTCAACACGACGATGCGCAATGCCCCACTGGAAAAGAAACAATGCAGTTTTTTCAACGGAAATTCCCTGGGCGTGTGTTGTCAGAAAATGGCCCACCCAGATCTCCAGATTGCAGCTCTTCGGACGTTTTTTTGGGGGGTTATTTAAAAGTGTACGCATGCAAGCCTAAAACCATTGACGAACTCAAGGCAAACATCGTGCCGAAATCATCACTACACTGCCTGAGATGCTCGAAAAAATGATGGAAAATGCAGAAATAAAGGCACATTTTGCGTTAGTCAACAGAGACAGCCACTGGATTGATGTATTCAAAAGCTAGTCCAAATAAATTGTAAAGGACCAAATTAAATGAAAATACCTCATATATAGAAATCGGGCGGTTTTTCCTAAGTTATTCAATATTCACATACCGACGTAAAAGATGGTGCACCCTGTTCACTGTCTTGGTGGATTTCGGAGCTGATTCCCATGGTCGTGCGTCTAGTTACACTGGCTAAATGTTCAAATTTGAATAGAGACCCCAAAAAGATATCTTATTCAATCAAACTTAACCATATTTTCGAACCGGTTATTTATTCTTCACCCACTGAAGAGATTATAGCAAATTTCTCCGATCAATATATTCCTAAGACTTTGATCCCGATATACCTGTTGTGAATTGAGGAAATAGTTTCATCTAGTTTCACACCTTGGCGTCAGTTCGCATCAACAAGACACCATTAGTTAGTTATTTATTTATGTAGACAACGCTGGCAGCAAAGGATTTCGCAATAACTATTTGCATATCTTTAGACATCGCTCTAGCTACTACGTGTTGGCAATGACTCACTGCACCACTTCGATCAATAACCTCCTGTATAATATTTTCAATAAATATCGGCACCTTGCGACTGCAAACGATTAGAGTAACTGTCAAGTAATCAGGTTGGGATTAAAGGTATCATTAATAATTCTCAACCGTTTTAAATATACCACCGTTTCGGCCTTGCCGTGTTTTACTGATTATAGGTTTCGTGACACCGTTTATTCTATGGGAATGAATACATAATCCATGGCCCGACCGTTGTGTTCATATAATAATTATAGACTCACTTGCTTAGTTATTCTGTTTGTTTACTAGACATCGATCCTGTTGTGTTGAAAATCATCATGTAACAATGGTGTTCAAGACTGAACTAACTGAAGGGGAATGCGTTGTAATTACATGTCAAGCAAACTTGAAATTTATGTCATTGGACTCATCTCCAACACTAACAGTAACCTTGCCATAAAAGCCTCCATCAGGTTCAGTGAGCTAGCAAGGAAGACGTATACCCAAGTGGTCACACTGTGGCATCTCGATTTGTCTTTCCTATGAGTATCTGTCACTCACTGTTGGTTCGATATCATCTCACCCGTCCACATGTCTCTTCTCTGATATCCTTTCCGTCCGATCGAATAAAGGATATCCCGAGAAAAATTTCTTCTTCATTGTTCTTGACTTGAATGTGATATTTTAGACAATTACTCTCACGCACAGCGTGCTGTGTCCGTTGTCGACTTCTTGTGCGAACGTGCCTTCACAAAATGGACCTGAAATAATATGTTTCGCTGTACGGTTTCCCCCCTCACAATAACAGGGGAGACGGTATGTGTTTGGAGATACTATTGTAAGCCTTACTTGTCATACTGAACATGATGTCATGTCTATGGGAATACTTGGATTGGCTCTTGTGGACAGTGCAACGCATTCGTTCTGGAACTTATGTCGCATCTGTTGTGAGGCCGTTTTCGACCTTTTTACGGTATTTGGGAGCATCAACTGGGGCAAGGAGCCACCCACGAATCAAGCGGACATTTTCGAACTATATTTGCAACCTGTACAAGTGTAAGTGCGTACAAGTATACTTTTAAAACACCAACGGCATGACGAGGGACCGAAGTTTTATCGAAGGGAATTTATGGGATGTCCATTTGGTCACGTATTTTTGACGCTTGCAACAGTTCTCTCTAACATGATGACTCAATGACAGCATGGATTCTTCTATGTCCTTTAAGAGTATTCTTTTGCTTTTTGTATTGATGTCCTCCACGTGCCATAAGACAGGATTTCTAATCGATGAGAAGGAGGAGGTGTTGAATTTTGAATTCTTTGGCCGCTTATGCCTGGTTTTTCATTCGGGTTTTGACTAGAATTGCTACCCACAACTTAGGCGTCGCTTTTTTGTACACTTATGGCTTTTCAGACTTTTTTGGCTTTCAGTTAATAAGAAGTGTTTTGTTTTGATTTTGTTTAAGGACTATATTCGCGGAAAGCTAAACCTCATACAAGAGGCAATTAAAAGTTTGGTGGAAATCGTCCGATAAACAGTGAACCGATAACCGACTCCTCGATAGTATAGTGGTTAGTATACCCGCCTGCCAGCTCCTCGATAGTATACTGGTTAGTATCCCCGCCTGTCACGCGGGAGACCGGGGTTCGATTCCCCGTCGGGGAGCCTCTGGCGCAAGACTAATGACCTTGCCCGGAAAAACAACATCATGGAAAATTAAACAAGCCTCACTTGCTAAATAAGGCCAATACCGGTTCCCGGTTGTAGTGCCGATGATGATGATACCCGCCTGCCACGCGGGAGACCGGGGTTCGATTCCCCGTCGGGGAGCCTCTGGCGCAAAACTAATGACCTTGCCCAGAAAAAACAAACCATTATGGAGAATTTGACAAGCCTCAGGACTTATTGGGTAAGGCCGAGACCGGTTCCCGGTTGTAGTGCCGATGATGATGATGATGATGATGATGATGATGATAAATGCATGGCGCATTTTTTTTTTTTTTTTTCATTTAACATGTTAGATTCGTCGCATGTGCGCTTGCAACGAATGAGCTCTGGTTTCTCTTTCCGTCCTCGGAGATGAATGCAAAAAATGGAGGAAAGGCGGATATGGGTGTACATTGGTATCCTTATAAATGACAATGATGACGAAACAAATGAATGAGCAAAGTATTAAATTGTTTTTATTTGTACGGATTTAATAGGAAGTTTTTTTAGTTTTAATGATCGTTCTCAATAGGTACTGATGATCATTCTTTGACTGTCAGGTTAATGGCAAAATATTTAAAATGCATTTACTACGTTCATCCTATTACGACAGCACTCACAGCTTTAGAAACAGTCAGGATATACTGTACCTAATGATAGATTTGAACGCCTTGCGCCTGACCCCCTAATCAATTTCATTGCTTATTTTTACATTTAATCAACCAGGAGCAGTGCTATTTTCAGGCTTTTTTTACATTTTAACACTTAGGTTTGGCGAGGGCAGAACCCTCATTTATTTGGCTTAATACAAGTAACATTTTTGGATGAATGTGTTACATAAGTAACTTCCCCATCGCCTTTGTTTTAACTTACGCTCGGCCATATGGGAGTTTAATATATTAAAACTATAAACATACTCTAAGCCATACTCAAGGCTGAGTTGTGGTTGGAATGGGTAATGCGGACGTGCAAACCCAGTTCCTTTTTGGCGGTGGAGACTTCGGCTAGTTTCGAAGTCGAACGCCCTCGAGGTCGAATTTTCGAAAGGCTGGGATGACAGACGCGGAGAGGTTTTCAACGTCTGTAGGTAACAAAGAAAAGAGGAGAAGAAGGAAATCGAAGAGGGAATAAGAAAAATAGTGCCGCATTAGCAGACAAAATTTTATTCGTTTTTTATTTTGATACGGATAGTAAAAAATCGGACTTTGTTGGTTGTTATCAGTCATATCCTGTGAATCGTCTAGATGTTCGGTGTTCCGAGGGAAAGGGAGAAAACCGGTGAAAATCAGGCACAGGTGACCGTATACTAACCGTGAAATAGAGCAAAAAATGAGATTAACGTTGGAACCTGGAGCCGATAGATCGTGGCTCAACAACGGGACTTCATGAGCAGCAACTAGCTAACCACCGGGAGTAACCGGCACCTACTGGAGATAGCTTCGTGAATGGCCGATATTTATAAGCCATATACGTGCTTGATTAGCAGGTAACAAAACTAATATTTACCTAATAGATCTCCGCAACAAAATTGCCCGTATCATATCCCAACTGCACTACACATCATATAACAAGCTGTCACTACCACAAACCGGCGCTGTGGACAGCGACGCCCCTAATATTATCATATCACAAATGTATACATTGTACATTGCGGTCATGTTAAATGGGGCGAGGTGAGATTCTCCCGTCACTGAAGAAATTTAATTCTAGACTGAGTTTTTAACGAGCATATACGTTGTAAAAACTTTAACTTGAAATGACCGATATCATAGTGATTTGAATGAAAAAAGATCACATATTATCAGAATATCACTTCGCAGGCATGCGGTTAGGCCACAATGTAAGGAGAACAAAAGGGGTTTTTTTTTTTTTTTTTTTTTTTTTTTTTTCAGAAGAGGCGAACCTATATCGCCGAGTCGGCGCTCCGAAATACCATTAAATTACTGTTGTAGTTTTTCTTGAACAGTGCTTGTCTTAATGCGTCTTCGCGTGGGGAGGGGCTCCATAGATCTCCCAATCTGTAGCGGACCGAGTTTTGGTACAGAGATATGCCTGCCGTCGGGAGATGATCCGCAAATTGGTGTGATCCCTCGCATTGTCTTGTGAAGCGCAAATAAACCGAACTTTGCGGAATAATACCACGAATCTCTGAGGAACAGTCTCCATGATAATATCTGTAAAACAGACAAAGGTCCGCTACGCGGATTCGTGGTGATACAGACTACAGTCCCGATGTTAGCGTTGGGTCCTCGATCAGGCGCCTGGCTGTCTCTGTATGCTCTCAAGTAGATTGCGGGTATGCTTAGGAGCAGAACCCCAAACATAGGAACAATATTCGAACGCAATTTTAATGGGGTTATAGTGTTTGGGATGATAGTGAAGAGCGTGTGATTCGAACTGACGCATTGACCATTAGAATCACAAAAAATTGAACCAAGGCGTAACACTACAGGCTTCTGGCCGTGTTTAGAATTCGATTTTTAAACTCAAATATATTCAACTGATGTGAATTGTTATGTTATCGCTATTTTATACGGCTCTGATGCATTTTTTTATTCGATTTTCGTTCGGTGTTCTTCATTATTTGCTTGTGTATTGTGTGTGTAACTGTTAGAAACGCCACAGGGTTTACACGGGAAATGGACCTGGGACGGAACAAAATATGTTTTGGCTCAAAAGAAGTAACTGCATTTTCTAGAAGTGGACCTGGTGATGTTCGATGCGGGTTGATACCACGACACATTCCCACAGAGACCGTGACCGAGAGCAAATTTATGATTTCCTTAAATTCAAGGGCCAATTCATCACCAGTTGTGGAACCGACGATCCATTTACCTTGTGAATGTTGTGTATTGTGTCTTCGCTGCATTGAAATCGAGTAGATTAGCCTTTCCCCATTGTAGCACTTTATCCATAACATGATAGAGAGTCGATCTGGCTACATCTCAGCTCGTGTGACGTTGATGCATTAATCGGCCGATCACTTGAAAATGAGGAAACCAGCCTACTATTGTCCACAAAACTGAATATTTTGTCACCTAAAACCGGCGATTGTTATGGAGCAAAGTTCTTCAGAACTACTGTTACGGAATATAGCCCGGCCCAGTTGTCTTCTTACACTCCAGTCCACGTAGAATGCGTTGAATAGTACGTAGGGCGATACCTCGCATCCCGCATCGAAGACCGTACCGTCGCGATCACAGGTGGTTCCAAAAATCGCAAACACATAGCTTTATCTTTTGAATTTGTAACTAGTGTCCCGCTATCGTAACGGAGGAGAAGTGGTGGTATTTTGTCCGGGCCGGTTGCCTTCCTACAGTCCAGTCTACGTAGAATGCCTTGAATGGGGAACCTGACATCACGCATCGAAGACCGTACCAGCGCGATCATAGGTGGTTCCAACAGACCGCAATCGAGATTTGAATTCGCGGAAAATAAATTCGCCAACAAATTGGCTTTATCTTTTGAATTTGTGACTAATGTGCCCCAGCCCATCACCAACGAAGGAAGAGAGGAGGAAACGAAGTTATTGTTTACTAAGAACCGCTGACTGTTCCGGAGAAAGGTTTCTAAGCCTGTGGTATTCCATCCGGACCGGTTGCACGGAGAACGCGCCAAATTGTACGTGGGCGGAACTTCACGCCCGGCATTGAAGAATGCACCGGCGCGATCAGAGGTTGCTCCAAAAGACCGGCATCGAGGGTTGAATTCTCGGAAAATAATTTCGTGAACACACTGGGGCGAAGTTATTGCTGGTATGATTTGCCATTGTCCAGAAGAGGTACGAAACGGTTGGGCACCCAAGCTGTAGGTGGTTTTTTTACATTAAATTCCGCACTTATTTTACAAAAAAAAAAATTACATGTTTCACTTAAGGGGGTGTATAAGGCCAAAAACAAAAAAAGCGGTGCAGAAAGGAAAAAAAGCCGTTTTTGTCGATTTTTTTTAGAAAAATATTGAATATATATATATTTTTGCAAATTTGAGCATTTATTGTGCATACATAGATGTGCTTAAATTACTTTTTTCATCAATTTTTAAGCATAAATAATCAAGTTATAAGTAAAAGATATCAGCGCAAAAAAAAATGTTTTGTGTTGTGGAGTGCAGAGCATCGTTGGATGATCCGTAATAAAAAGTAAAATGGTTTTGTTTAGTGTAGCCAACTGATAAGTATTTTAGGTATGTGTTTATGAAAAACCGTGATTGTCTTTTTTTTTTGTGAAAAATTACAACTTATTTTTGTTTATAACTTTTTATAAACAAAATTTGAACTTCTAAAAATACATTCGTCAAGTGGCAAATTTACTAACCTTTCATTTAAAAAAAAATCATATGAATTCATCTCCTAGTTGCGGCATTGAGAGCATAGTTGGGGCATTGAGAGCATATTCTGCAAGTGGTATACCATCGTTGAAGACAAAAAAAAATCGATTTTTTTAAGCCGCTACACCAGGATGCCCCCTCAAGACTAAATGCTATCCTATTTACAGTTGTTTTTTTTTAAATCATTTTACTGGCTCTTCACAACCAGTATAAATGGCACAATGACGTTTTGTTTTGTTTTGCCTTCGGCGTACTATATTTTCTGAATAAATATTTAATATATATATATATATATATGTATATATATATAAATATATATATATATATATATATATATATATATATATACCATATATATATATAATCATCATCATCATCGGCACTACAACCGGGGTCCGGTCTTGGCCTTATTTAGCAAGTCTCTCCATCGGTCCCGATTTCTACCCGATGTCATCCAGTTCGGTTCTCCCAGGGTTCGACGTCCTGGTCCACGTCATCCCCGCATCGCAGACAAGGTCTACCGCGCTGTCGCCTTCCATGCATCTTCCCACAATGGACTTTCCGGTGAGGCTCCTCTTCGCTTATTCGAGCTAAGTGTCCCGCCCACCGGAGTCGACCGAGCTTAATTTTTCTTACAACATTAGCTATAGAACAACGTATTTAAGATAGATCGCGTACAACTCATAGTTGTAGGGCCTCCGGAATCGTCCTCCCTCACATACGGGGCCAGTAATTCTCCTTAGGACCTTCCTCTCGAACGCGGCTAAGAGTTCAGAGTGCCTTTTATTGAGCACCCAAGTCTCGGATCCATACATGAGTACTGGTAAGACCATGGTCTTGTACAGTAGCGGCTTGGATGTTCTGGATAAATTTCGAGATTTAAAGAGCCTTGATAGACCATAGTAGGCATTGTTGGATTTAATCAGCCGTTCGCGTATTTCTTCGCCCATATTGTTATCGGCTGATACTATTGACCCAAGGTAGTTAAAGGATTGCACTACCTCAAATTCGTGCTCCACTACCCTGATAGCTTGACCAACGTTAGGTCTTCTCCTCGCAGAAGTTGCCACCATGTGCTTAGTTTTCCCGTCATTAATGTGCGTTCCCAGTTTTTGTGCCGCCTGCTCGATCTGGTTGAGGGAGTCTTATACAGCCGAATCGGATCAACCGATGATGTCGATGTCATCTACGTAGGCAAGAATCTGGCTGGACTTGGTGCAAATAGTCCCTCTAGTTGTAATTCCAGAGTCGAGGATTGCTTTCTCTCTCCCCAGGTTGAAGAGGAGGCAGGCCAGACCGTCCCCTTGTCGGAGTCCATTAAAAATGTTTATTGGTTTTGATAGCAATCCCGCTATTTTTACTTGGCTAGTTGCGTTGGTCATGGTCAACCTACAAAGTCGTATCAATTTGTTTGGAATGCCGAACTCTCTCATGGCATTATATAGTTCTACCCTGGCTATGCAGTCGCAGGCAGTCTTAAAGTCTCTAATTAGATGATATAATGGAATCTCAAATTCCAGATATTTTTCCATCGCCTGCCTAAGGGTGAATGTCTGAGTAATTGCTGATTTGCCTGGGATGAAGCCAAACTGATATTGACCGATGATACTTTAGCGGTCTTGTAGGATAGAGGAGAGTATCTTATAGGTGCTACTCAGCAATGTTATACTCGTACCCCTATAGTTGCTGCGCTGTGCGATATCTCCCTTCTTATGTATGGGGAACATTATTCCACGACGCCAATCTTCCGGCATCTCCTCTTGCTCCCATACGTGCACCACGATCTCATGAATTGCGTGACGTCACGCTGTCCCTCATTGTTTGATCAGCTCAGCTGGTATGCCATCAGGTCCAGGGGTTTTATCTGATTTGAGCTGTCTTATGGCTTTTAATGTTTCTTCAATGCTTGGTGGCGCCAGAATCTGGTACTGATTTTACATTGGTGGAGCCTCTAATTCTTCTGTAAGCTGATCATTTAGCATTTCATTGAAGTGCACCTACCATCGCTCCAGAATGCCTTCAGGATCGGTGATCAGATTACCCTCTTTATCCTTGCAGTAAGTGCAGCGTGGTGTGTACCGTGTCATACTGCGGAGTATTTGGTAGAACATCCGCGTCTGGTGCAGACCTCGCTCCCTACTTTTCTCTTTTTCACTGACAAGGTTTTTTTCTCATTCATTTTTCTTTTGTCTGTGAAGTCTTTTTTCAGATCTTCTGAGCTCTTTGTATTTCTTCTCGTGCACCCGCGTCCTATGAGACTGTTGCATTGCCCGGTATGCAGCATTCTCACGTTCAGTCGCTAGTTTGCACTCATCATCAAACCAGTCGCTCCGAAATGGAGTTGGCAATACTAATGACAGTATTCTTAAGGTGTGCCCATTTATCTTCTACGCCCTGCATTCTGGGCCCAGGACTTACTCTCCCTCCATCGAGCTCTTCGATGGCGAGTCTTAACCCATGACCAAAGGTGTTACTGGTGTTCTCATTGCGTAAGGCAGCCGATTTTATCCGAACCTGATCTGCGGATGCAATACGTCTCCGTACGGCAATCCACGATTGGAAAACTATACCAGCAGGATAGTGATCCGAGTCGACGCTGACACCTCGTTACGTTCATACCGTAAGCAGAGTCGAGGAGTGTCGGCGATCTATCAACATGTGGCCAATTTGGTTACGAGTTTTTTTGTTTTTTTTTTTACACTAACGCGCGCACAAAAGGGGATTTTAAAGTACCTTTAAATGTCAGAGCACAGTGCGAGCGGTTGGAGAGGAAGTGGATAAAGAAAGGAGGTGTCGATGTATATTGGTCTAGAATATCTGGACATCACAACGGCCAGGAAACGCATGATCAGGCAGAACATTCCACATTCGTGTGGTTCGGCTAGAGAATGACTCTCTATGTTTATTTGTGCTCCTAAAGTCCACTTTTAACGTGAACTGATGCGCAGTCACAGATTGACGGGTATCGCGGGAAAATGTCTGAAGGGGCGGAACACATTCAGCAAGTTCAGTTGAGCAACGACCGTGGTAATACCTATAGAAAAGAGATAGGCATGATATGTTGCGCCTGTGTTCTAACGACGGAATTGATCGACTTACGGCTGGGTCCCCAATAAGTTTCACTGCTCGTTTTTACAGAGTGGCTCCATCAGGTGATACCCAGGTGACTTGGTGAATATCTTTACACGGAAATTTGGTAATCGCAACCACCAAGTTCTTTAATATTGCCAGTTCGACGACTCGTACTCCATTGTTAATAGTGTTCTCATGCAAACTATGGGTAGTGCCTAAAAACCAACTCCCGAACTATTTTTGCATTAAAATCACCAAGAACAATTTTCACATCGTATCTTGGGCAGGCATTGAGAGCCCATTTGACGTTCTCGTAGAATTATTTTTTTTTCATCGTCTGGAGACTCCTCTGTAGCCACATGAACGTATATTAGGCTTATGCTCTTACGTTTGCCCGTGAAGAGTGCATACCCCTTCGTCTATTGTATTAAAGCTGATAATGGCAGGCTTCAGTTTTTGGCTGACTAAAAAGCCTACAATAATAAATATACTATTTTTTTTTCAATATCACCACTCTCCGTCCATCTTATTTCTTGTAATGCTGTTATATAAAAGCCTTATAGTCAGGGCATCGGCTAACTGCTGTGCAGCTCGAGCTCTGTATAATGAGCGACCGTTCCATGAGAAAATTCTCAAATCGTTTAGCAATTTTCGTTTCCGTGGTCGCCACGTGTATCCGGTCCATATCCGAGGCTTGGTAAATTGTCCATATTAATTCGTTTTTCCGGACAAGGTTGTTAGCCTTGTGCCAACCTTTCTCAGGATGTCGCTGAGGGGTGTGCCGCTCTCCAACTTACTAGCTCCAATCCTGCTGGGAATTAATTTGTACTAACAACTAGTTTCATCAATTGTTTTAGAAAGAAATTCAAGCGACCTGATAATTTAATACACTATTAAGTTATTGTGTAATTAATTACATCGTAATAAATAATAATAATAATAATAATAATAATAATAATACACTATTAGAAAAAACTCGTTTCACCACAGGAAAAATGTACTTGCGACAATCATCATCTACGGCACTACAACCGGGAGCCCGTCTTGGCCTTATTTAGAAAGTCCTGAGGCTTGTTAAATTTTCCATAATGATTTGTTTTTTCTGGGCAAGGTCATTAGTCTTGCGCCAGAGGCTCCCCGACGGGGAATCGAACCCCGGTCTCCCGCGTGACAGCCGGGTATACTAACCACTATACTATCGAGGAACTTGCGACAATACTGCTGAGAAATTCAAACATCAATGTACATGGTTGTACATGGTTGTGTGTGAAAAATATTCAAAGGTGCTCGTTAAGAGAATTTCGTAATTCGTTTTGATTTTAGAATTACGAAAAAGCGAGATAGGGGGTGAAAAGGGTGAAAAATGTTTTACAATCGAAAATGTTGACTATGAGAACTGTTTTTTTGAATAGGAGATGAGACCGGTCTCCCGGGTGACAGGCGGGTATACTTACCACTATACTATCGAGGAGCCTCTAATTCAAATTAGAATTATAAAAATTAAAATTATTCCCCAAAACAGAAAACACATCTCCTATTCAAAAAAACAGTTCTCATAGTCAACATTTTCGATTGTAAAACATTTTTCACCCTTTTCATCCTCTATCTCGCTTTTTCCTCTGGCGCAAGACTAATGACCTTGCCCAGAAAAAATAAATCATTATGGAAAATTTAACAAGCCTGAGGACTTGCTAAATAAGGCCAAGACCGGTTGCCGGTTGTAGTGCCGATGATGATGATGATGATTTGAATTAGAGAATGTGCTATTGGAGTGTAGACCAAAGTTGTTTTTTGATATGATATGTGTATTTTGATATGGATTTAGATGAAGGGGGGGATAAATAACAAATGTGACGGGGTGGTAACCGATTTACTATCTAAACCAAACTGTTCTCACACCGGTCCAGTAGCCGAGCTCCGAAAAATGGCCAGAGATTTCTCCTGGCCTATAGTTTGATGGGCGGTATTTCACCGAGCCACATGGAGTCAGGACCCTTTGGTGGATTCGTCCGATGTGTTCTACCGAACACAGTCCACAAATAAAATAAAAAGGAGGTTTTCACTAGCTCTTTATTTTTTTCCTTTTTTTTTTTTGGAGTTTAATTCGCACCGAAACCCTGGTTCGCACCGACACACTCGATCTCGTTTTCTTCTGGAGGATTTCTTCGCTTCTAACGTTGTTTAAATGTTCACCGTAATGTTTTAATCTGGCGCAAGGCTAATAACCTTGCCCGAAAAAACAAATTATTATGGAACATTTAACAAGCCTCATACTTGTTAAATAAGGCCAAGACCGGATTCCGGTTGTAGTGCCGATGTTGATGATGATGTAATGTTTTAGTGGGTTCGGTTGCCCCGTATTCCCTCGTACTAGATTTCTTCACTAATGTGCTTGGGGATTGGCGCGCAATTGCTTCACGACACGTTTTCACTCGGAACGGGGATATCTTACTTGCTTTCTTCGCGGTTGCTTGGAGTTGTATTACAAGGAAGAGGCGTCACTGATTTCTCACTTGGTCACAATCCAGATTTTTATGTAATTTGTTCGAGGACAACCGTCTGCTGGTTGTTAACTGATTCTTGTTATACCTCCGAAAGTTTAACTTGGCGGAATGTGTTGCACGGTTTTCACGTGTTTGCTTTAGTTTTTAGTTTCAGAAACTGTCGCGGGTCACCAATTATAGCGTTTGCGACGATAGTGACGTGTGATTCGAACCGACGCTATGATGGTTAGAAACACTAAAAATTGAACCAATATTCAACATATTAGGCCACTGCCGCGTGTACGAATGCGATTTTTCTAAACTCAACTGATGTGGAATTGCTATTATTGCTTCGTATATGGCTGATGCTTTTTGCTTATTCAATTTTCTTTCTGTGTTGTTCTTCACTATTTGCTTGTACACTGTGTGTGTATCTGTTAGTAACGCCAACCCCACTTACCATTCGGCTTTTAGTCGACTTTTAACACAAGCTGGCTTGGCCGTGAGTATATCCTACTGTCTTACTCGCAGGGCTAAGTTATTACCAGTCAGCGTGAACTTCGAAAAAACGGATTGCTGGTTAGAAATACCGATCATCATCATCATCGGCACTACAACCGGGAATCGGTCTTGGCCTTATTTAGTAAGTCCTGAGGCTTGTTAAATTTTCCATAATGATTTGTTTTTTTTTCCGGTCAAGGTCAGTAGTCTTGTGCCAGAGGCTCCCCGACGGTAATCGAACCCCGGTCTCCCACGTGACAGGCGAGTGTAGTAACCACTATACTATCGAGGAACCTAGAAATACGGATATCAGATATTATTTGGGTGCGGGGATTGCTGGTTAGAAATGTGGCCATCCACAGAGGGGAAATTACAGTTGATTCCCCGAATGTTACAATGATCGAGGCGTAACTCTCCTGTTTTGAACCGCTGGTACAGAAAAGCAATACTGCCTCAGAATTCCATGCAGGATTCGATCACCATCATTGAGTGTATGAGGGAGAAACGGGCGTTCTCCATCGAGTCCCACTTTTTCAGCGGCCGGTCAATTATCGCTACGCAGCGTGCATTCCATACCAATTCCAACCTGATATTACCCATTTTGGATTTTTTTTAAGAGGCTGTCTCAAATGAGTTGATCATTCCAGCACTTTTTTTTTATCTGCGAGGGAAGGCGGTCTTTCCATATAGCGTTGAGTTGGCAGTTTGATGCTATATTTTCTCGGCCGGGTCCTTCAGTAATTCTCTGAACCACAGCTTAATGGGGTGGTATTTCACCGAGCGGCTAGACATTAAGACCCGTTCACCACGCTGCCCGCAACATACCCATTGATATGATAAAAATACAAGGCTTATCCTTAAAAGAAATCCTCAAGTTTTTTTTTTTTTTTGCATATAGAAAAACACGCTTGTTGGCATTGAATCGTACATCGTTGGATTTGGAGATTTGCAGGCGCTGTGACATTTTTCATAGAACCTTGTCATTGGACTCATCTTTCAACTCCTTGATGAGATTGAAATTTGTTCCACCTAGGTGTTACTTCTGTTTGTATATAAAAATCTGTCTGTATATATCCTTTATCTCAATTGGGCTGGAAAATCGACAGGCGATATGGGACGAGTGTTGTGGTGATGAAAACTCACCCGTTTAGTCAGCATTTCCCTTCTTTTGTTTTGAACGGTGCGGCGAAGTTTTTTAAAGTCTTACAGTGGGCATTGTTGTGCCGGTAGGCACAAACTCGCCCCACAATACGCCTTTTCTAAATATTTTCTAAAGCGTTTTGTTTTATCCTTAGCTCTGTGTAAGCCTGGTAAATATTAGTTAATTTACAATTGCCTGGCAAGGACTCTTTTTGCCGAGAAAATGACACCCCTGGAGGAATGAACCCATTTTGAGGAGCTTTGTCCAAATACGTATGCTGATAAAAATTCGATACCAAATCCTGTTCACGTTCATTAATCTTGCAGCGTGGCTAATGGTAATTGTGGTCATTGGATCATCTATTAATCAGGTCTACTTTAGTGTGCGTTTCATTAGAATAATATTTCTTCTACTGCGGCTCGGAGGCAAGCACGCAAACAGTTTTTCGAAAACACGCAACTTGGCCATGTATTGTAGTAAAGTTATATATCGTATAATACTGGACATCTGTACACCAGGGTATGTCTGATGGATTTCATGTACGTTATAATTTTGGCTTTGGGATAAAGAATACCATTAGTAGATACATATGGTATGGTAAAGGGCTTTAGTAGGACAAAGTGCAGTTGTTATGTTTTTAAAAATATAAAAACTATTCGAACTTGATACGAAAAACCTCCAAATATTTGATTCTTTAAAAAAGTTAAAGATTCCTTTAATTTTGTCCGTTCAGGATGTAAAAAAATGGAAGCAAACATTTTATAACCTCGTATTGCATAGGACGGAATCTCAGTTGTCCATTTTTTAATTACCAACCACACTCTGCGCCTTTACACAAATAGAAGTATACCATGGAAACTTTGTTTTTAGCCTACTATTGGGACATCTTGTTACTTTATAATACATTTCGCGTTTTTGTTTTCCTTAAGTAAAATGTTGTCAACCTTAAAAACACTTCACAAGCAAAGAACGTGAGTGAAAGAAAATTGTGCAGTGAACAAGCTATCCGGTGTAAGTTAGCCCAGAGCGCCCATCCAAACTCCTAGTCCCTTTGACGAGGATTATCTATCCCTGAGGCATTACCCCCGATTTGAATACCCTTCGAGTAGCATTTTCATTTTACAGGGAGTTTCGATGGACACTTGCAATCTTTAAAGAACAATTCTGTGGTTCTTCAGAAGATGCTGCTTTTTGATTTCGAGTATTTCTGTATTTATAACTTTCCTTTGAAGTTGTGTACGCTTCTGAGTCTTTCTTATCGGGTGGGTTTTCTTTTCATGATTTAAAAATACCCGATACTACAATATCCGACAGTTTTTTATCTATATTGGCCCCCCTGCTGCTAACATTCGCCAATGTTATAGCTGCTTTTTTTAGTATAATATAAACCTTGGTATCTAATGGCAATGCAATAATTTACGAGAATTGCCTCCACCTAAAATAAGAAGTCCCATAATTTGATTTGTTAATTTGAATTTATTTGATAAGCAGGGCGGCACAACCGGATTTTATTTGGATGTCACTTTAGTTTGTTCGCTTTTAAGAGTGTTAGATTATGAATTGACGACAAGTCTCGTAGTGTGTGATTGACCATTTAAGGTTTTCGCTCCCATTGTCAAACCTCTAGCATAACCTAGTGCTTGCATTAATTTAATCCGTCTGATAGCAAGGCCATTAAAGACGTTTTTTTTTTTCGAAAGTGGAGTGAGTTTACAAATGATTGCACTGCAGAATATGGTAATTAAGGCTCATCAAGATGCGATAACAGATGTCCATTCTCTGCCCAAAAATGTCTGTCGTGGTAATTCTTTTTCTATAAGAGTAGTGTTTGTCGAACTCGTAGTATTCAAATACCACTGGATTAATACAAACGCCGCAAAAGAATGTTTAATGAAAGTGAAACGACCAGCACATCCGTTTATTTACTGAAAGATATATTGCTGGCTGATGGAAATGTATTAGTCGTACTCCGGTTTGATATCTGGTACCGGGAGTAGTTTGGATATCAATATCAATAGTAGTGACAGTAATAGTAGTATAGGGAGAAGTAGTATTAGGAATAGTGGGTTTTTCCATTGAATTTCACGCGGGCTTGGCAACATTGATGGAATGCCTATTCACTGACCCGAATGCTTGAACTTGTTCAGCCAAAGTATAGCACCAGTTCAATGTACTACGCTATCACGTCAATCTGCCTGCGGTATCTAGACCTTGCTAACCGTTCTTTAATACGGATGCTGGGAAGCGAGTTGGCTGATACCTGAATAGAGGAACTGAATCCTATTGAATTGTTCCTTGCCACTGGTGAGGGACACCAATTCGGCGATATCCGAAAATTAAGAAGTCAAAAGAAATAATCAGTTCACTCTTCGAAGATTCCTTCTTGAGTTCTTAGCAGTTAGCCGATATTATTAGAATTCGTCATCAAGTCGTCTACCTAAAAATCGACTATGCAGGGCTCTCTCTCTGCGGACTACTGTCTGCTGACACTCGGGGGCTAAGTAGGAAGCGCAAGTTGTTCTATATATAAGTACATCGATTCCTCCTTTCCTCATCTTCTACCTCTTCCTCCGCCCGCACTGTGCTCTGACAGTACTTAATTATGAACGATGGGTTGGACGACAAGGAGGAATTTTTAACATTTTTCAAAATTGACTAGAAATTTCTTCTACCCGTTGAACATTGTACAATTTTTTGTTTGATCTTCCATTTTTGAAAGAATTTTGAACGCAGCATACACATTTGCCTCCTTCTATTGCCTTATATTTTCGTCAATATTGTTTGACTTATATAACTCAGTGTTATTGTCCAGATAGATTTCGAACATTTGAAATGAAAGTGAAATGGAGATTCTCATCCCGAAACGAATGGTGTCCGTTATTGTGTCATCCGAAACGTTAACCTCATTATTGAATAAAAAATGAATGATCACTTTAGACTCGAAAGAAGCGCCTTCAGATCGTCCCTATAGTTTTCTCGTAGAATCATAGGATCGTACTCTTCGCTTCGGAACTTTTTCATTACCTTTATTAGTAGGAAGTGAACATTTATAATGGTATATACGAGGACAGGTCAATAAGTCCTTAGAAAATACAGGTAGCCCTCCCACAATTAGAATTCTAACAAGTAATAATTGATTTTAGAATCACAAACTGCAAAGAAACATTTTACAAAATATGGGTAGCCCTCCCATAACACAATAGGTAGGTTCTTAGGAAATGGTGTGTTGTGTGAAAACGTGTTATGTGAAACCCAAAGCCAGTACGAGAGATGGTCTTACGTTCCGATAACGTATTCGTTAGGTAGTAGAACATTATTTTATCGTTGGAATGACTCGAATCTTGTGGGTGACATGAAGCATTATCTAATAGTAATAACGCCTTAAAGCTCACACTTTTCCGCTTTAATTAAATATATAAAAACTCTGAATGTCTTCTACTTTTTTTTCTTATATATTAAGCCGATCATCATCATCGGCACTACAACAGGGATCCGGTCTTGGCCTTATTTAACAAGTCTGATTGTTAAATTTTCCATAATAATTTATTTTTCCGGGCAAGGTTATTAGCGTTAATAAGCCGATAGTAGCCGTCAAATTCAAAAGATAAAGCTAATGTGTTCTAATGGTAGGGTTTTTTTTTTTTTTTTTTAATAAATATTTCATTAATATTTTGAGGGCGGATATTTCGCGATGAAACTAGCAAAACCTTCTAGTGGACACCGAGCGATACCGCACAGAACAAAACAACCAACTTGAGGGTGATTAATTTACTTTATTTATCTCTTGTTTTAGAACAATATGATTTGTCGATCTTCAACGAGTCAATTGAATTGTCGGTCGTTTTTCTTCCATTCTTCTTTTTCCTTTTTCTGTGAAGGCAGTGGACCCCATGGCCTTGAAAATACGCCTCGTCCACTGACCTCAAAATCCACCAGATTATATAGGTCAACTAACCTCTGCAACAGAACCAACATCATTGCGGTTGATCTAGTCCGTCGTCTCGCAGATCATTCTCTTGTCATCACCTTCCCGGCTGATGTCTTGCCACCCATAATTAATGGGAGAAGTACCGGAGAGCAAATTACCTCTTTGCAATTTTCTTATACGTCGATCAGTGCAAGGCATGCTAGAACGTATATCGTAGGTTCTCTCTCCCTTGCTCTTTGATGGTGATGAGCAGTGGAACAATTTTCTTTTATTTTCGCTTATTATATGTCCAGTTATCGTCTGTCCCTTTTCCAAATAGGCAATGAAGATAATACTGCGTGCATCCCAAAACACAGTAGCCGTAACCTTTCCAGCTCATTTCACCTTCTTTGCCTTCTTTGGAGCCCGTTCGTCCTTAACAATCCTCTATTTTTATTGTTCTTCCTGCACGGGAGTGAAGTAGTGTATCCATGTTTCATCTATAGTTACTAATCTGCACAGAAACTCATCTGGGTTGCGACGAATGCGCTCCAAAAGTTCTCAGCTGAGAGCAAATGTGGCACCGATCTCGCAGATATTTGTTTCATACTCAATCTATCATGCAAAATGGAAACATGAAACAAATTGGAAATTGACATATACCTAGCAAGGAATGAAACTTACTAAAAACAGACCATTAGCGATGTCACTTGCGCCATTGTAGGCGTTTCTAAAGACTTATTGACCTACCCTTGTATATATACCATATACAGTGCGGCGAAAAATTATAGACTCAAACGTAAATTTTCAAATTTTCGAACTCAGTTTTCTTGGAATGAGTAATAAACTTGTATGACTAGTTGTGTGACAAAATATTGTCAACCGACACCAACTCAGGGAAACCCCTTTAATGGCTTCATTGCTTTTTTACCAGGAATGGTAATCAATTTTCTGAAAAAACTCAAATTTCGCATGTGAAAAAGTATAAACTCAAGGCATTCATATTTTAATATTTTGTATAATGATTTAGTTAATATGGAACGCTTTGTCCGTTATTTTTTATAATAGTTAACACTTTCCGTGGTAGACTGGAAATAAGTTTTCTCCGGTATATTAATCCATGCTTCAACAATCCTTTCTTTGAGTTGTTCTACGTTTTGAATTTCTGGTTGTTCCTGGTCGTAAACCGCCCTTGCCAGGATCCCCCGCAGGTCCTCGATGCGATTTATGTTTGGACTTAAAGCTGGCCACTGTCAAAGTTTAATTCCATGCCCTTGAAACCACACTGTTGTTGTTCGTGCTGTACGGATAGGAGCGTTGTCCTGTTGAAATATGACATCTTCATCCTCTGTTAGGGCTATTAAAGGAAAACGATGATGTTCCATATCTTGTCACAAAACTAGTCATAAAAGTTTATTACTCATTCCAAGAAAATTGGAAATGAACGTTTGAGTCTATAATTTTTCACAGAGCTGTAGGTCAATAAGTCCTTAGAAAAGCGTTAGATGCGGGTGAAAAAAAGAGATTGCTTTTGAATTAAAAGTTTCTTTATTCAACAACAGAAAAACAGATGTATATTTATCAGTAGGAAAAAGAAAAAGGAAGTGAAATAGATCCAAGAAGTGAAGTATATCTGACAACTGAATGGTAGTGCCATCTACTGTCGAGTGGATGGCAAAAGAAAGATTGGTGGAAATGAATCTGTCCAGACACGATAAAGGAGTGTAGACATTACACACCCAAAACCCCTTCTCAATTCCACAAAATGCTAATTTGATTCGGTCCAAAACACACAACACTAAACGTTTGAAACATATCATGTGAGTTGGTAATCCCATTGACTTTGTTAAAGCGTCCGCTGGCATTTCGTCTGAATCAATCAATTTTAACTTGATCGTCGCCTCTCCGACCGCCTTCTTGACGAAATGATACCTGATATCAAGATGTTTGGTTCGTCCTTGGATGCCCAAATCACTTGCAATCGACCGTACGCTGCGGTTGTCAGTCCTAATTGTCACTGTCCTTGATATAGTCCAAGTTATTTTTAACTTCCGTAAAAATGTAGTTTCTTTTTCCACATGAGCTGAAATGTACGTTTTTCGTCAAATATGACTGCGGTCACAATCCACTGTTTCTTCGATCCCCAGAGGACCGTTCCTTCCCCGTAGACAAAAGCATATCTGCTTTTGGACTTCCGGCAGTTGTAATCGTTTGCCCAACTGGCATCAGCAACTGCGTATAGATCCTGTGATGTGTTCTTATACATAATCCCAGCACTTTGGTTCCCCGTAGGTACCGGAGTACGTGCATTGCTGCATTACAATGCTGCTACCGACGATCACCGGAGATTTGAGATAATGCGTTAACTGTATAGGCTATATAGCAGCGGTCGGGGAACTTTTTTAACCATTACCCCAAAATATTTTTGCGTAAGTCGATATTACCCCCCCCCCCCCCCCCCCCCCTCGCAATTCTGAAAAGAAAACAATCAATGTAAATTTTAAATAAACATTATTTATTGAATTAATTTACATTTACATATTTATAAAAAAAGTTACATGAAAATAGTAAGTATGTAACAGACAAACAAAATAAAATTCTTAAATTGGAACAACCAAAAATTAACTCAAAACTTTCCCCCTTCAGGTTTTGGAAAAAATATGTTGCTTCATGTTTGATATAATTACTTCAAAATTGGGACTTTTTGATGTAAGAGCAATTTGAATACAGTCTTCGGCGTTTAATCGATTTCTGTTTTTCGTTTTTATGTTCATTAGAGTGGAAAAGCCTTGTTCACAAAGCTAGGTTGTTGCAAATGGCAGCAATTTTTTTACCGCCTCCTCATGTGCAATTTTGAAAGCCTTTGCACCCTTTGACAACCAAAAAGGCGAGAGATTTGCTTTGGTCTCAAATTGAATACGTATTTCATTATTGGATCGAAGTTCAAGAATTGTCTCTGCCAAACCTGGAGGTTCTTCTGGTATGTTAGTAATTTCACATTTAAAAGGATCTACAACCCACAGTATGTACATCAAGATCCTGAAAGTAGTCAGAGAACCGCTCTCTGAGTTTGGTAAGATGTTTTATAACTGTATCCTTGATGTCATCAAAAGTAATATTTTCACAGTCTTCCAAAAACAAAGCTAACTTTGAAAAAGAAGCTATCTTGTTCTATTCTGCTTTATATCTCCAATATTGAAGCTTTAATCCAAACGCTGATAGTACTTATCTGCGAGAATATTCTTTCGATCAAACATACAAGTTTCAAGTTCACTTTTGAGAGCCCACACTCGATTTAGAACATTTCTGCGAGAGAGCCACCTTATTTCTGTATAATAAAGTAGGTCCGTATATTCCGCTTCACCGTCCTGACATAATTCACGAAATAGCCGCGTGTTTAGTGCATGTCCTTTGATAATATTAACAATCTTGATGGCATCATGCATGACGGCTTCCAGTATAGGTTCCAAATATTTCACAAGAAGTGCCTGGCGTTGGATCATACAGTGAATAACTTCAATATTTGGATTATTTTTTTTTCACCAAAGCCGAAAAACCATTAATATGACCCAACATAGCTGGAGCTCCATCAACAGACACAGCAATACAGTTTTCCCACTTTAAATTAATGCTTTCAGTATTAAAGTATTCATTTACCTTATTATACACATCAATTCCACGAGATCTCAACTCGAGAGGAGAACAAAACAACAATTCCTTTTCAATTGCATGTGTACCTTTGTAGCGAACATATACCCTTAGCTGTGAATTGCTACTAATATCTGTAGTCTCATCAAGCTGAATAGCAAAATATTTAGCCTGTTTTAGTGAGGAAATAACATGTTCCTTTGCATTTTCTGCCAAGATAGAATTCCTTTATTTTACAATTCTTGCAGACAAGGGCGCTGAATTCAGTTTATTCGCCTCTTTCTGACCACACATGATCTCTGTCATTTTCACAGCTGCTGGTTTAATCACATAGTATATCGTTTCTTGTTTCGGGCAATCAACCAGGCTACTTCAAAGCTAGCCTTTGATACTGAACGCTGATCAAAAGTACCTAACAAGTTGCTGTCCAATCTTTGTCTTTTAACAGACATTTCTAAATTTACAAAGTATTCTCGCGGTTTGGAAGACAGATGTAATGCAAATTATCCAAATGTTTCTTCAATTGACTTTTTTTGAAAGATTCTGAAGTCAGTATTTTCAAACATACAACACATGGTTTCATCGTACCTTTGTCTTCTATTTGTGTAAATCCATAATTAAGGAATTCTTCCTGGTATGTTCTTTTCCTATTTGCTGCCATCTGAAGGGTGACAGAAACAGTGGTAAAAAAATTTACATTAAATTAAATTTTCAAATCGCGCTTACCTTGATAGTGGAAATTGCACGCAATCAAACGACGCGTCGGAAATCCGTGCATAACTGACCGTTGAGTGCTAAGTTTAAACATTAAAACATACGCAGCGCCTCTAGTGGTCGATGCAAGAAACAACGTAACGCAAGCACGCACACACACACAACGCGCGTCTCTTGCTTATCACGCACACACCAACCGAAAAACTCGACTTCAACCAGAATTAGCGTGTTAGAAGTGTTTAGTGTTTAGGTTTGTTAACATACTACAATGTTTATAAAATAGCAATAGAAAAATTAGAAAAATTTCCCTATTACCCATTTTTACCCCATTTGGGGTAATTTATCCCGGTTCCCCGACCGCTGCTATATAGGATCTACTAAACGTGGAGAGATGCAGTCGGTAAAGGGTTCTATCTCCCTCTTTTCATTCTCCTTCTATTGATGGCTCCCGTTCCAGCCTCAAGTTCGTCCCCATCGGTAATCGGTCTGGGTTGCAATAATTAAGTCCGTATTTATCTAGCAGGTTTTTGCTATATCCTTCATGACTAATATGTAGGCAGTTGGTAAAACGTTTAACTTCCAGTCCGGCCTTCGATTGATGGTTCTTCTTCCAACCTTAAGTTCGTCGCCATCGGTAATCGGTCTGGCTTGCAATCCTTAAGTCCGAATTTATCCAGTAGATTTTTGATATGTCCTCCTTGACTAATATGTAGGCAGTTGGCAATACGTTTAACTTCCAGTCCGACATACAATTCAGGTTGTCCAAGGTTTCTCATATCTATTGCAGAATATTAGCACACAAGTAATATATTTATAATAACTAATTTGAATCGTACTCACGGTTTGTCTGCTACTTGGCTATGCTTCCTTGTCCTGGAGAAGTTGGTGTTGATACGAGGGTTGCCTTTTATATTTCGGGATTAGAGAACAAAAACAAATATTGATCATCGAAAATCACTTTATTGTTTTTCAAAATATTCCCCATGAAGATCTATACACTTTTGCATGCGTTTGAACCAATTGTCGAAGCACTTTTGCCACTCTGATTGAGGTATCTCCAACACATGCATTCTGAATGCAGCAACCGCTTCTTCAGGTGTCGAAAAACGTTGACCTCTCAGTTTGTTTTTTACGTACGGGAATAAAAAGAAGTCATTCGGTGCCAAGTCAGGACTATACGGCGGATGACCCATCAAATCGATGTTTTGGGTGCTCAAAAATGCAGTTGTCGCAGCCGATATGTGAGAGCTCGCATTGTCGTGGTGAAGAGTGATCCGTCTTCAGCGGTTGGTTTTCCTGATTTCTTGGAAGACAACTGGCAAACAAATGGTTGTGTACCACTCAGAATTGACTGTTCTGTGTTGTTCTAGTGGTACGGTTGCGACATGTCCAGTTTTTCCGAAAAAACAGGCGACCATTTGCTTGGAAGTGCTTCGTGCGCGAACGTGCGTTGGATTTGGCTCATCTTGAAACACCCAGACAGTCGACTGCTGTTTACTTTCGGGCTCATACGCGTAAATCCACGATTCATCACCTGTCACGATGTCATAGACGTGTTTCGAAGCACCGCGACCGTATTTTTTGAGCATTTCTTTCGACCAATTGACACGGGCCTTTTTTTGGGCGATTGACAAATTCTGTGGGATCCGACGCGAACAAATTTTTTTGACAGTCAAATATTTATGCAATATTGAATGTATGCTGGTCCCACTAATGCCTAAGGTTGTCTCAATCTCACGATAGGTCACATGACGATCTTCCAATATCAGTTCGCGCACAGCATCAATGGTTTTCGGAACAACAACTGATTTTGGACGACCTTCACGAAATTCATCTTGGAGTGAACTACGACCACGATTGAATTCACCATACCATCGATAAACACTGGTCCTTGATGGAGCTTTATCGCCAAAAATAGAATTAAGTTCATCCATGCACTGTTGCTGAGTTAATCCACGCCGAAAGTTGTAAAAAATAATCGCACGAAAATGTTGACGATTTAATTCCATTCTTGGGCCGAGATGAATCTTTTAAGTTACTGTAAACAACACAAATAGCGCTCGTATGTCAAAACGTTCTGAATGCGTATAACCTCAAAAATGTCCAACCTTACGACAGAGCTGTCAATTGCCGGATTGCAACACTAGGGTTGCCAAATCCCGAAACATAAGAGGCAACCCTCGTATTCCGGAACTTCTGAAATAGTGACCTATTCACTGGAATGTAGTTGTATATAACTCTGTGGGACAATTCTCCACTCCGAAAAACGGCTGAAAACAGTTTTAGTCCAGTCTTTTTATTACAACACTTTTAGTTTTAGTCTAGGACACAAATTTGCCCCCACCTTACCATTTATTGATTCACTTGAAACACTCCTTCCAATGAATCGCCAGGTGCATAAATAAATAATGGTAATGTACTGGCAAATTTGCTGGGAAGGGTCAATGTACCTAAAAGTATGTGTGGAGATATTCAAAGTCCTCGTTAAGAGAATTTTTTGTCATCCCATTTAAGGCAAGAGTCACGACAATTGCGAAATTAGCGGTTGGTAGGGTGGAAAATGTTTGTATGTACATTTTCCTTTTAAATCGTGCATATTCAAAACTTAATACCTCTTATGTACAATCGAGAGTTTGGCCTTGAATTGGCTTTTTAGGATGAAATATTAGGAAACATATTTTGGATGGAATTTGAATCGAAAATTGAAAAATGTGATTATGAAGCGTGGGAAATGGTGTTTTTGTGTGTGATAGATGTTTGTAATTAGGGGATGAGGACGCGAATTTGCGTAATTAATTAGATGGGAAGGAGGGTGAAAATTAGCATTCTTAATTATGTAACATGGGCTCCTCGATAGTATAGTGGTTAGTACACCCGCCTGTCACCCGGGAGACCGGGGTTCGATTCCCCGTCGGGGAGCCCCTGGCGCAAGACTAATGACCTTGCCCAGACAAAATAAATCATTATGGAAAATTTAACAAGCCTCAGGACTTGCTAAATGAGGCCAAGACCGGTTCCCGGTTGTAGTGCCGATGATGATGATGATGATGAATTATGTAACATATCGAAACTGACAGTCAATCGCCGCTTCAGGGCACCGATCGTCTTTGGATCGTTCGTTGCCACCAATAGATCATCCACATAAACAGTAATCAATGTTACTTTGCCTTTCGCAAGTTTGTAATACATGCATTTGTTGTATTCGGAAGTAGTAAAATCGAGCATTTTGAGGGTCGCGTCTAACTTTAGGTTCCATTGGTGTCCGCTCTGCTTCAACTCATAAATCACTTTGCGCAGCTTGCATACTCAATGTCCATCTCCGAAACCTTCCGATTGTTCCATAAAAATCACGGTGTCAATTTCTCCATTAAGGAGGAAGTCCCTGTAAACGACTTATTTTTCGGTAATTTTTTACAAATAACTGAAAACATTTATTACAATTTCTGAAGTTACATATTACAATAGACGTTAAGATGTGTAAGAAAAAATGTTTTTATGAATAAAAAATACAAAATGGCGACACTACAGTTGCCCAAACTTGGGTCCTCGAATTTGCGCCGTACAACACCCAGGTCCTTGTGGTTATCTGAAATCAACAAACAAAAAGTTTTCCATTAAAATATGGAATTCTTCATTGCATGAATCTAAAATCAACAAAATAAAAGTGGAATATAAAAATTTGGGGACAAAAAAAAATACTTGCTATCACAATTTTTGTAAAATTTTAGATTTATGCAAAGGTCAATGAGTTACAGAATATCTGTGGAAAATTTGAAGTCAATTGGTTCAAAACTTCGTGAGTTACGCTGCTCGGCGCGAAAAAAAACAATGTTTCGAGAAAAACGCCAATTAAGTTTTCGTACTTGAGGTGTTTTCAGTGAACCTGCCAATCCAACGTTCCAGTAGATCGTCTCGTGATAAATCTTCGTGTATCGGAAGAATATTCTTTTGTATTTCTGGGTGTAGAGGGGCTGGATGTTCCCCAACTTTTCAAAAAAGAAACTAGCAAACTTGTTTGGCTTAGCAATGAAACGGCAGAGGTCGTAAAGAACGTTCGTTCGTCAACCTGCTATTTTGCGCATCAGTTTCGTGACTTTCTAGGGACAATAAGGACTTTCTGTTGAGCCTCAAACCTTGAGAATACATTCTTCAGATGCTAAATTAATTTTTAAAGCAAAAACAAAAAAATTACAGTGACCTCCCTCTTTAAGGCACGCCGTCGAAACATCCAGCTGATGTAGGTCAAAATCCTTTTCAATTGCGATTGTCATGGTTAATCGGATTGTACTGGTATTTGCCACTGGTGAGTAGGTATCTTGGTAGACGACACCTTGATCGAATCCCTTAGCAACGAGGCGCGCCTTCCTCTTTTCAATACTTCCCACCGGTCTATACTTGGTCTTAAAGACCCATTTGGATTTGATCGCTTTCCGATTCAGTGGTTAGTCAACCAAGGTCCATGAATTCTTCTTCAGTACCGAATCGTACTCAGTTCGCATCTCCTCTCACCATTCCTCCGCGTCCTCCAAACAATCAATTTTTTTAATTGTTTCGGGTTCAGTGCGGACCTAGTTCAAATTGTCTTCAAGAGTGATTATTGCACTCACTTCATCCAACGACTCATTCGAATCTGAGTCCACTGTTAAGGTTTGTTTATCAGAACTATTTCGTTCAATCTGAGTCTATAGCGCTTGAAATCATAGCGAAGAAGATCGTGTGATTCGAACTGGAGCTATGACAGCTCGAATCACGAAAAAAATTTTACCTAAGCGTTACACCCCAGGCTACTGACCGTGTTTAGAATTTGATTTCCAAACTCGACTATATTCCACTGATGTGAATTATTTTTATTATTTATCGCTTGGTATACGGTTCTGATGTATTTTTCTTATTCGATTTTTCGTTCGGTGTTCTTCACTATTTTTTGCCTGTGAATTGTGTGTATCTGTTGTTAGAGTTGCCACAAGTCCACTGTTGCCGTTTCTGGCCATCTCGGTCAAAGCTCGGTTTGCCCCTGCTGCGAGACCATTCTATTCGGTTGTTCTGGTGCAGGACCGTCGTTTTCTTGCACGCATTTTTTTAAATCCTTGCTGACCATACTATTCGGGCGTACCCGATTTTTTTTTGTTTTTGTTTTTACGCAAATGCACGCACAAAAGGGGATTGCAGTCTTCTGGTGCAGGATGCCACTTTCTTGGACGTATTTTTGGAAATCCTTGCTGCAGTACTCCAGCCCATTGTCAGTCTTTAGTGTCTTGTTTTGTATCGCTAGTCTGCGTTTCAGAAAATCCTTTAAGGGTTTCATTTCAGGAAGTAAACAATATTCTTCGCGAGAAATCATATATAAAGGTGATGAAATATTTCGCCTTTCGTAGTAGAGACTGTGGGGGTACGAAGTATTGCACCTGACACGGGCACTTGGTTCACTTTCTTCCCCACAACGTCACTGGATAAATAATATCAAAAATCCAAACACAAAGGAAAGAGCAGGAGAAATTAGAAGGCACTGATTTAATTTTGTTGTTCGTTGTTTTTTTCTTTATTTGTTAATATAATGGTTTCTTTTATTTTACATTAAAATAAATTATCACTAGATTTAAATGGAAGGACTTATATTTGTATTTACACAAGAAGGGATCACGACACAATGTAACTATTGTAAAAGTACGATTTGGCCAATAATACACAAGGAACTAAAAAGATTTTGAGAGTACTGCGGCGAGTATGTTGGGTGGCGTTTCAGATACTTGTGGGCGGCGTGACCTAGCATGATAGTGATCGAGTAACGACCGACTCAATTAGGGATGAAAAATCAATTTTGAATTCGCGCAGCTTTTAGCCAATCATCATTGCGCTCTTTTCACGAATCTTCTCATTTGCATGTCTCAGTGAGGTGAATAATACTCGCGCATCATTCGACAGTCGCTGGACATGTGAAGGATGAAAAGAACAAAAGAAAGAGCGCAATAACTTCAGGGTGGCTTAGCTTGTGCGCTTGTATCAAATGCAGTCCCTGAAAATGACCTACTGCCCCAGTGCTATGGCTGTAGTGATCTCAGAGTGCATTGAACTGGTGAGGGACAGTATTATGGAGGAGAGGAAATGTGGCCGGTGCTATTCACCTGCGAAAAGAGATCATTGATACCAAGCGAATGGATGATCTGCGAAAAAGCCGAAGTGACGCCAAATTGGCTAGGGTAATCTATCGTGAGAACTAATTAAATATTTTGATAAATTCCCAAGCGGTTACATGAATATACAACAGTGTCGTCTGCTTCGACTTGTTGTTGCTAACCGACATGATGTGATTTCCGATGGAAAGCTCATGGGCTAGCAAAAATGGAGTTACCGCATGGCAAAAACGTAGCTGAATTATGCATTATCTGCATAGAAGAATGAATTCAGCTATGCTTCCATTTGGTAAACATGATATTTCAGGTGAATAGCATGAACGGTGGAATAGGCGTTGGTGTGACGCGCTGTTAGCGGTCGAAATTAGGTTGGGATTGTGGGCTGGTTCTCCATGTGATATAGAGAACCCCCACAAGACTCTGTCCGCATGGGACCGCAAATATTCGAGTGAACAAGTTGCAGCCGCTGCGATGTTTTCTTCTCGTTGCTGATTGGGTTTGCTTCGATCGTATAACGGCTGTGCAGGTTGTAACGTTTTCATTGAATTTGTCCGGCAGTCCACTGACCTTCTTCTTTACCAAAAGCAGCTTCAAAGAGTTAAAATTGACGTGCCCCAACTGTTACAGCCAGAAATCCAATACTCCGATAGTTACATACATGCAACACCCAATACTCCAATAATATAACATATATTTACATATAACATGTATATCATACTTTACTGTACGCAAATTCCCAATACATTACATATAACATGTATACTATACTAATAAGTACATAAATCTATTACCCGCAGAATTCCTATACTCTACATGTATGCTACAAGCAAACTTCTGCAATACAATAATGTTGCATGCATATAGGACAAGTTTTGTTTCTTTCGTTTAAATCCTGCCCTCTGGCCAACAATTGTCGATGTACACCAAGAAGTAAGTAATACTTATAACAAAATAATAATAAATGTTGTATAGAAATATACAACATTTTGGCGCAACCGGTAGGTGCAAAAGCCCACCTGTTTATAGTCCATCTTATTTTTTGAGAATTATTCCTCTTCTAAGAATAATTCTCTTATCAGGAGGAGACAGGAATATGTTAGACGCAGAATTCCAATACTCTAACATTCCAATACTTCCATACTGTAATATTCGCGTACACATAACATGTATATGCAAGTGTGCTTTGCGTAAAATTCCAAAACTCTACATGTATGCTATAAGCATAATAGCACTGTTCAATGCATATAGCATTCCATGCGAAATGCTATACGCAAAATTCTGCAATATTGTTCCTAACGCATCTAATGTTGCATTCATATAGGACAAGTTTTAATAACTTTAAACCAAAAGAATTCTTTCGGTGTAGTATAAAAAATAATTTCCTGCTGTAACCGACGGAATCCTTTCAGTGTAGCTGTGAAACTTTATCATATCCCTACCTGTTGCTAAACGCAAATTCCTATCATGCATTTCCAATTCTCACAACCAGAATTGCAATTCTCCAATTCCTACCTTCCATCTATACCCATGCCCATACACGTGCTCTAATACTGCACGCTATTTGCTATAAGCAAACAAAAATTTTCATCACCTTGATGATCAACTGACACCCCATCACCTTCAAAGAAATTCCACCCATGCCCATGCACATTCGCATCATATTGAATCGAAATTTTCCCATGGCCTTGGGGTGGAGCTGCAGCCAGAGTAGGCGTAATGTTCCCACCTCAGGGTGAATGGCGACAAAATTGCAAAGTGGCAGTTCCCATCGTTGTTGGCATGGCCTTCGACTGGAGCTAGCTCCAGGTGGCTGTCTCAAGGTAAGCGATGAATCGTGGGAAGGAGTGTGAATGTCGACTTCGATTTTGGGTATAAATGAGGAGTTCCGTTGTAGGCAAGAATTAATTAGTAACCGGCAGCACCAGTGGTGCATTTGATTTGATTAAAATAAAGACTACTAGGAAAAGAAAGCCTTTCGTTCAAATTCGGCCCCCTGGCCAACAATTGTGGAGGTACACCACGAAGTAAAAAATACATATAACAAAATAATAATAAATGTTGCATAGAAATATACAACACAACCTTTTATGCCCAAACATAAGTTTTTAGTTTTATTTATTTTTTAGTTTAGTGAGGGCAGAACCCTCATATATTCAGCTTAGTAAAAGCGATAAAACTTAACAACTATCTTAAAACTATTCTTATATATATAAACTATGATTAAAAAAAAAGGAGGGGGGGGGGGGGGGGGGTATGTTTGGCGAGTTGATTACTGAGTTTATCCATCAACCATCACTTATTCATTCACCTCACTTAGTACAGGATGTAAGAGTGTAGACGGGGAGTGGGCGTGGTCAGGAGGGGAAAGAGAGGAGATGAAGTTTGAGAGCAGTAGAGGTAAAGTTGAAATCGAAGAAGGTTGGGTAGGGGTTTGCCCGCCGCAGCATTCGCGAAATGGGTTCATTAGAGCCGTAAGAAGGGTGGCGGGTGGGCTGATAGAAGAGATGAGGGTTTCGCAGGTTACGGGGGTTAGTGTGAAGTGGAATGATGGAGAGCAAACCTGGGCAGTTGATTGTGCCTGAAAAGAGACGGTGGACGAAAAGGATATCGGCATGAGTTCTGCGCTCCTCAGGTGTGTTGAAGTTGATCAGATGGAGCCGGCTTGTATATGGGGGGAGAATCCGAGGATTCGGCCAGTTCAGTCCGCGGGGGGCAAAACGCAGAAAACGACGTTGCACGATTCGATTCTGCGTACATGAGACGAGTAGTGTGGAGACCAAACCCGCCTGGCGTATTCAAGAAGGGGGCGGACGAAGGCTATGCAGAGAGAACGGGAAACGTAAGGATTAGAGAATTCTTTAGACCAGCGTTTCACAAACCCAAGGACAGAGTTGGCCTTAAGAATAATATCATCAATATGCGGGATGAAGCTAAACTCCCTGTCAAATAAGATCCCAATGTCGCGTATTGAGGGTACAGATGATATCTGCTGGTTTAGCAGGAAGTAGGAGCGGGGGGACAGGGGGGCGTTTGCGGGAGAAAGTGATGGAGTGACATATGACAACGTTGAGTTCAAGGCAGTTATTACGGCGCCAAGTTGAGAAGCTGTCGAGGTCCGTTTGGAAAAGTGAGGAGTCGACAGGAGAGATGATCGTTTTGTAGAGTTTGTCGTTGTCGGCGTAGAGGGAGATGGATGAGTATTTAATAATGGAGTCAACATCATTGATGGTAAGGATAAATAGGAGGGGACCTCTGTCGCTGCCGTGCAGAGCCCCTGACGTGGGAAGAAAAGGATTCGAAAGGGAGGGTCTGAATTTGACATAGTAGGATCGATCTTTCAGATAAAAAGATAACCACTTGATCAGTATGGGTTCGAAACCTAAGGAGGACAGCTTAAAAAGGATGAGATTATGGGAGGTTTTGTTAAAGGCCTTGCTGAAATCGGTGATGATTACATCGACTTCGTTGTCATTCTCTAAGGCACGGAGAGTATGGGATGAGAACTCGATCAAATTCGTTGTGGTCGACCTGCCCGAAAGGAAACCATGCTTTTTAGATGAGATGATGGATTTATAACGGAAATATAACGCGTTGTAAAGAATTCCTTCGAACAGTTTGGAGATATGAGACATTTCAACTGGGACGGTAGTTGCTTATGTCGTTTTTAGATCCCTTTTTATGTATGGGGGTGACATAGGAGGATTTCCAAATACTAGGGAAGATCCCTTGTGAAAGGGATAGATTGAATATCTTTAATATCGGGGGGGAAAGAGCAGAGGAACATTTCTTTAAAAATACAGCCGGGAGACGATCAGGCCCAGGGCTGAACTCGTCTTTAAGTAAGTTTAATTTCTCCTCAACTTCGTGACGCTGAATAATTTGAGGGGTGAAGGGGCCGAAGGAGAATTCGGGCAAGTCTTTGAAGTGAGTCGGATTAGGTTCGAAGGTAATGTCTGTGAAGGATTTATTGAAGATAAGAGATCAATAGTGAACCCTTGATGTTCCCGTTGTACCGCTGCTGACCTGCGCCCTTTCATCCATGATTAAGTAGTACAACCCATTTATTTTGTCACCTCTGATTGTTAGGTGATCCGCTCTATCCAAGATTTTAGCTCCGGCACCTTCAAAAAACACCTTGTAGCCTTGATCTGTTGCCTTACTCATCGAAATGAGGCTGTCTGTCAATTTTGGAACTGGTAAGGTATTGTACAGGCGAAATTTATTCCGAACCCGAATGTCAGATGCAACGATTCTAGTTCCCTTCAAGTCTACGATGTGGTTTCTACCGAACTTTACATGATTTGGCTCCTCAATTTTGTTGAGAATGACAAATCTCAACAACTCAGTACACATGTGTGAAGTCGCTCCGCTGTCCAGGCACCATAATCGTTGGTTTGACTCACACGTAAGTGTTGCTGATTGTGGTGTACATTCCTGTACAATGAAGCCACATTCATTTCCACTTTGGGTTTGCCTGATTTGATCCGTTTTGCTCCAGCAGTCTTTGGTCATTTCTATGCTGCATTTTCTGTAGTTATAAGGAAACATTGTTATTGGCTCTCACCTTAGACTGATTTTGCTTCTTTTGGCATCTTTGGGGTTTGAAATGCTTGGCACAGAGCAAGTTGTTGTTTGAGACGTCCTTTTTTCTGTCGCCAGCTTCTAATAATCTGATGCAAACGGTTGGAACTTCAGGGCATTTGCTTTGTGCATCAAAAGCAGATCTCATATCCTTGTAGTCTTCTGACAATCCATCGAGAAACACTACAACCAGCAAATCATCATCCAACGTAGCTTCCAACTCCTCTAGTCTGTTGGTTATGGTTTTGAATTCGCGAACTTATCCGGTGATTGATTCTCCTGAGGACATTTCGAGGCTGCTCAGCTTCCGATACTCTTCAGCCTTTTGGTGTGGACCTTTCTTGTCGTAGCACGCTAACGTGCCTGCGTTATCGACAGGGTAGAGAGGATGTTAAGAACTGAGAGCTGATAGATGAAATGCGACATCCTTTAAAATAGAATAATAGAAATATACCATATAAGAGAAAATGTCGTTTTTCTGTTCGAAGTAAAACGCAGTAGAGGTTTTATTATATTGAAAAAATCATATATATATATATATATATATATATATATATATATATATATATATATATATATATATATATATATATATATATATATATAACAATGCTGATTTTGCGACTGAATGTTACTTGAAAGTTGAAGCTGAGCAACATTTTCAATGTGTTAACGGAATGGCTGCCAATGTCGGGTGTCCATATTGACACTTTGTGAAATGAGTTACGCACCCCAGTAAAGCCCACAATTCCAATCTATCTCTCTAAAAGTAATGGATCTGTATATATTTAATTATTTCAAGATTTTCAAGTCCTGTTCTAAGAATTGGTATGCCAGACACACTAACAACCCAACTCAATTAGTCCCCTACCTATACATATTTTATCGATTCCATTACATATAATCACTCACAAAGTATACAAACCTATTACTGAAGTCTCTTGAACTATGTGGAACTGCCCTAATCGAATCAAATGTACACTTTGCGACCCGTTCAGATTAAGTTCTATCCCCCAACTTGCAAATTAGTCATATCGTATATCAAACAAACGCACAACGTTTCACACAAACTTCAGAGTGAAAAGGAAAAAGTATATTGAATGATCAAAAATAACATCATCGTTGGTTCACCGAAAGTCGGCCTTTCATACCTGTACTCACTATTTGCACAACGCTGGAGTTTTGATAAGATTACATATGTGTTAAGAGTGTCGTTGAATCAAAACACTGACACAGGTAGAAGCCGACGATTAACACTTATCTGCGATGTCAGTTGCACATTTGCGTTTTTGATTGAAAAAAATGTTAATCTTCAGATGAATCATTCGCGTATAGTAACGAGTAGAGGAAAAAAATATATGTTTGGCACGTAGATGTACTTTAGTTGTAGTCCACTAGGGGAATTCATCCCCGCGGTGTTGAGCGACAGATTAACTAATTAAATCTTTCATGACTATTTATTCTTATAAAACTAGTTGTGAGACCAGAAATTGATTTCAGGCGTCATGGGCTTAAATGAGTTGCTTATTAGTTGATTGTAAATTAACGATTGATTCCTTTGTATTTGTAAAACAAAAAGCTCAAGTTTAAAGAAGATGCACTTTTTTTGTAATCTGTGTTGAAAACAAGTTTGTTAGGTTTTTTGTTTTGCACACAACAAAACTATCTGTAAAATGTGAAAATTAGAGGAAATTAATCTTAGTGGTTTTGTTACATATAATCTCCTCGCAAAAGCAATTGACTGTGCGATCTCGATTTTGCTCATCGTACTGAGTAAATATTCAACACTGAACCGATTGATGACAAGGTTTTCCCAACGTTCGTTCTCCTTGGCAAATGTTCTCTCACACCTTGATCATGATATACGGTGTGATCCAATCCTTGCTTCCGGATTTTGTTTTTTAATCTGAACGGATGTTTTTAAGGAAATTCGGTGTTTTAAAGCGATTAATAGAGGGGTATTATTACAAATATAGTGTACTATATTATTACAGATATTAATGTAGTATTAATATTTGTAAAGTATTTATAGCGTTTGAAATAATAGTGAAGAAAATCGTGTGATTCGAACTGACGCTATGACAGCTCGAATCACGAAAAAAATTTTACCTTAAGCGTTACACACCAGGCTACTGACCGAGTTTTGAATTTTATTTCCAAACTCGGGTATATTCCACTGGTGTGAATAATTTTTATTTTATCGCTTGGTATACGGTTCTGATGTATTTTTCTTATTCGATTTTTTTCGTTCGGTGTTCTTCACTATTTTTGCTTGCTTGTGAATTGTGTGTATCTGTTAGGATCGCTACACACTCCCGCCGCAGTAACTTCGTTACGATCAGATTCGTATGCGGACGACGGACGAACGAGAGAGAAACGAGAAAACGTCGGAGGCTGGGCTCTATGCGGAAGTCGTGACCGTGTGTGAAGTTCTGCTTTACTATGGGAAGTGAATGCTGCGTGTACAAGATCACGTCGGGGTCACCAATTATAGCGTTTGAAATAATAGTGAAGAAAATCGTGTGATTCGAACTGACGCTATGACAGCTCGAATCACGAAAAAAATTTTACCTTAAGCGTTACACACCAGGCTACTGACCGAGTTTTGAATTTTATTTCCAAACTCGGGTATATTCCACTGGTGTGAATAATTTTTATTTTATCGCTTGGTATACGGTTCTGATGTATTTTTCTTATTCGATTTTTTTCGTTCGGTGTTCTTCACTATTTTTGCTTGCTTGTGAATTGTGTGTATCTGTTAGGATCGCTACATATTAAATATCAGTTAAATTACCCCTTTTGGTATTCTTATCTTTTTTGATTTTTTGAGATAAGCTTTGACTACTTTTTGGCAAATTCCGGATCATTCCTTGATTAGAACTCGACGGATATTGATTTTCAAGCGTTTCCACATCTGGAGATAATCGAACTAGCCGAGACCAGTGATAAGTAATGAGAGTCAATCTAATATAGGTCGAATCAAACATTAACAAAACTGATTTCGGACTATATCTGTTGCGCCCACAGGAAATGTTCGGGAACTTTCACATAAATATGCGCCACTAGTAAATTTGTTGATACATGGGTGGATAATTATGAGAAACACTTTAATTGTTATATACAAGCTATTGTTTATAGTTTGCAGGACTTACCAACCTTTTTGAAAGCAAGACCACCATTAAAAATTTTAATGAACATTGCGGCGCAATAATATGTAATGACATTGTGGGGGTTCTTAAAGCTCACCCGAAGAACCCCGCATATTCGCAACCCATATTTGCATCCCAATCACCAGCATATCTGAAACATTTCCTTTCCCAAGGACATTTAACGCATCCAACCCATTATCTGAAAATCCCTAAAGAGAATTCTCACAGCATTCACGCATTTAATGCGTTATTCAAATTTCCTGTAAAGAATTCTTCACATCATACGGCATCATAAATCCCAAACCATTCGGCACCCCTGTCATCGTAAAATGCTATGTCGGACAGCTTGTTTATACAGCTGCAATAAACCGACCCGCGATTGGTTTGACCAATCGACAAACAATTACCGCATCCTAAGCATTATCATCGGAATCGAATCCTCTAGCAATTCCTAGTGCACACAAGAACTCGGTTCCTACTGCAGTCTGAGAGGCCATAAATATTAAAACCCATTACAACCAGTTCCTAATGGCGACGCATCTATTAACGCATCCGCACCACTCATCCACGACTGTAATGATGCCCTTATTTGTTTTCAGCACCATTTCTCCGATGAATTGCTGTCTATGATAGCCACAATACACAGCGTCAACAATGATCTATTCGATCCCTTTGTTCTTTTTTTCCTCGTTTCGGGTTTCGTTTCATCATCATCGGCACTACAACCGGGAACGGGTCTTGGCCTTATTTAGCAAGTCCTGAGGCTTGTTAAATTTTCCATAATGATTTGTTTTTTTTTTTCCGGTCAAGGTCGTTAGTCTTGGGCCGGAGGCTCCCCGATGGGTTTCGTTTATCCATTGCTAAATGCAAGGATAAAGACGGTGATGGGTACGATCACACACTCACACCACTGCGTGCTAGAGATCGCCTTCTATTGGTCACTGGTCAAAGGAAATTTCATTTCCTTTTTCACCACACCACCAAACTCACCCAATTAGCGAGTCGGCTCTGCACGAGCCAAATCCGCTAAGTCGTATTCCAACCACCGATCCGGTCGGTGCGTCTTCCGCTCCCCGTGGCGTCCGGGGACGCGTACACCCAGAAGTCGGGATTAATTAAATACCAAATATATTTAGTTAATAGTAATAGTCGGATTTATAGTGCGAAGTGTTTAGATAGTTTGTGTTGTGTACGTTTGAACAATGGCAATGAGAATGCTGAAATTAATATATTCGAAAGGTTTTAGGTGACTTTTAATTCATGTTTTTTCATTTAGTTAATCAAAAAAGTAACTATCGGTACCAATGAAATAAAAAAACATTCGAACATTAAAACGGTGCGTTTCATTAACCTTCGCTGTGGTGTGGGGTGTTTATGCTTTTCCTTTGGCGTTAGGAGGTGGAACTTTCAGTGAAGAGTTGTGGGACGGAGTAGAACCCTGTGCCGTACGCCGGCACCACGACTTCGCCCTCCACAACATCATATGTATTTATTGTTATTTGTCGCTTATAGGTACAACTGCGCCAATCGGCCACCCCTGCTGTAGAATATCTTTAACAACACCTAAAATGTACAAACGTGAATTTGAATTTGTTGAGGGCGCATATATTAAGCTTAATACAAGCGATAAATACATTAAACAATTAATTTAAAACAAAAGTATAATAAATAAAAAAGTACAAGAAAGATAAAAAGTTAATTTAAACTTAATTGTGTCGCGTGATGGGGGGGGGGGGGGGGGGGGTGTTAGGAAGGGAAAAGAGAGGAGACAAAGTTTGAGAGCAGGAGAGGTGAGATTGAAATCGAAGGAGGTAGGGTAAGAGTTTGCCTATCTCAGCATTCGTGAAAGGGGTTCATTTGAGCCGTAAGTAGTGTGATGGACGGACAGATAGACATAGACGAGGGTTCCGCAGGTTACGGGGATTAGTGTTGAGTGTGATGGAGGAGAGCATGGGCAGTTGAGAGGATGTCAGCGGTCGGTCTTCAAGGGTGTTGAGGTTTATAAGATGGAGACGTCTTGTGAGTGGAGGGACAGTCCGAGGATTTTTCCAGTTCAATCCACGAAAGGCAAAACGCAAAAAACGTTCAATCCAGTGAACCAGACCTGAGTGGCAGGAGGTGGACAAAATCTGTGTAGAGAGATCGTGAGTTAGAGAATTCTTTTAACCAGCTTTTTATAAATCCAAGGGCAAGTTGGCCTTAAGGATAATGTCATCAATATGTGGGATGAAGTTAAGCTCCCTATCACATAAGATCCCAAGATCACGAATCGAAGGTACAGGTGATATCTGTTGGTTGAGTAGGAAATAGGAGCGTGGTGGGGAAGAGGGGCGCTTACGGGACAAGGCGATAGAGTGACATTTGACAACATTAAGTTTGAGGCAGTTGTTATGGCACCAAGTTGATGTTGTGGTTGCAATTTTATGTTATATATTTCATTATTACTATCAATTAAGGTATGTACAAAAATGGGTACTCACAGTTGTCCATATCGTGATCTACCTGGTCTTCCTGGTGGTGGTGGTGCAGATGTGGAGTTGTCGTTGTCGTGGTCTTCATGTAGCAATTCATAAACTATGTCAATTTCTGCCTCTTCAGAGTGATGACCTGGTGGTAGTTGGGCCAGTGGCGCCCGCTTTTGTCGTACAAAATCTCGCTCAATACGTCCGCATCACTGATGTACCCGACCTTATGGTACGAAACTAGATCACGTATAAAATGTTCGACTGCTTCACGTGCATTCTGCCCTCAAAATCGAACCGGACAATTTAAAATGCTGGACTTCTGTTTTAGTAAACGGTGGTCATTCAGGTTATTTTTATTTTTATTTTATTTATTATACTAACGCGCGCACAAAACGGGATTTTGAAGTACCCTTAAATGTCAGAGCATAGTGCGAGCGGTATTCCAACAACTTGACAAATGCCGTCTCAAGCCATCGGGGTAGATGGTCTTCGTAGGGTCTCTCGAAGTTGGCCTATGGACCTACAGCAGGATCCCTAATAAAGTCCTATAGCGCTCTTACCCCAGAAGTATTATATATTGATTTCTTGGTCCGTTTGACCTACTGCTGCAAGGATCTCTATTGAATTGATTAAACCACCTTCCCGTCCATTTTCTTAATAATCTTACTTTATTTCACATATATATGTTTTGTATTTAAAATTAGTTTGTAAATGTGGTTTGAAATTGTTTAACGTTTTACAATATATATCTACGGTTTTTCATTTTAATTATCTTATCTTCTCTCGAACATGAAAAAGCTCTGGCCAGACATTCCACACAAAACCGACAAAAAAGACAAAAAAAAAGTCACTACTGTTCCTGTTGAAACCACAACTGTGTCTACGGTAATATCCTTCCCTGCTATCTCCCTGATCCCTGGCGCCATTGTCCCGACGAAGAAACTTTGCTACGACCAACTTCATAACTAATCGAAGATGTCATCGCCGAACAAAGCTGGGTTTATGCACCAGCTATTTTTGTTTTTTTAATATTTTTTATACCAAATGTAATATGTATTTTATGCGTGTTTAAAAAGAGAAATGTACATTGTTTAAATGAATATGTTTAATTTATGTTGTAAATGAATGAGAGGTAGTTTATGTTTTATTTATTATATGTGTAAATCAGAAAGAACATTGTGTTTTGTATTTAAAATTAGTTTGTAAATGTGGTTTGAAATTGTTTAACGTTTTACATGTTATGTGTGTCTGTTCATGCTTAATGTTATTTCTCTGGGACAGGGGAGCGGGGGGGGGGGTTACTACGTAACATTGACAAGCTGTCGCGATCCAGTGGGAGGAGTGACGGGTGGAGGGGAGAGCAGACCGTTTTGTAAGAGTTAAGTGTCGTCCGCGTAGAGAGAGATGGATGAGTACTTGATATTGGAGTCATTGTCATTAATGGTAGGGATAAATAAGAGGGGTCCCATATGACTGCCCCGGGGAACCCCTGACGTGGAAAGAAAAGAATTGGAAAGCCTTTATTAAATTTACTGCCTCTATCGCATTTGCGACGATAGTGAAGATTATGTGATTCCAATCGACGGAATGCGGTTAGAATCACTAAAAATTGAGCCAATGCTCAACACATCATACCACTGCCGCGTGTACGAATTCTCTTTTTAAACTCAAGTACACTCAACTGATGTGGAATTGGATTTTATTGCTTCGTATACGGCTGATGCTTTTGTTTATTCGATTTTCTTTTTGTGTTGTTCTTCACTATTTGCTTGTGTACTGTGTATGTATCTGTTAGAAACGCTACAACTCCATTTGTCTATTCATACAAAACGCACAGAGAAAAGCGACATTGTGCTACCATTAAATGTCAATCTACAGCGGCTGTAGAATAAGAAAGAGAGGATAAGAATGTACATTAGGTTTAAATGCCTAAAAGTTGTAATGACGAGAAAACATATTATCATACAAATCAATCCACACGTGTGTGTTTCGGCTTAAGAATGTTTCGCTGTGTTTAATTATACGCCAGACATTATTTTTTTTACGTAAACTAAATCGCTCTCTCTGAGACCCCCTATATTCGGCAGCGTTGGTTATTACTATCTGGATTTAAAGAGATGCACCTTGTTTTTCTTTCTAGTTTATTATTTGAATACAACTCCTCAAACTTTGTTCTGAACAACTTTCCACAAATTTATCTATTCTATTTCTTCCGGCCCACAAAGAAGTCTGTAATCTTAAACGGACTTCGTATGGACCGCCGTTGAGACAGTTGTCACGCACTGTCTATCAATCAACTTTGAATTGTAAAACAAGTAAAAAATTGTCACAGAGCACATCCTCAAGGGTGTTTACCTTGGATAACATTCTTTATTAAATAATTAAATTATCATCGCAATTGTTTTGCCCGTAAATTGTTTTTGGCAACATGACTTATCGTGGATGTCATTGCAGCTCAAATTTGGCTCTAATTGGTGTTCAGTGGGAACTGTAATTGGCATATTGTTGTTGAGGAGAATCGAACAACTAAATACATAAGGGACGTGTTTAGAATTTAAAAAGTAGCTTTCCAATTCATCAGAAATGAAGTCCAAAGACAAAAGAACAAAGGATCCAATTAGGGGGAATTTCTATTGATTAATTGGAGTTCTGTTTAGAAGTTTAAAATTTAAGACAAAATTATTAAACACGAAATACCAAGGAGAAAAAGAATTTTAAGACGGCAGATCGCAAGTGGCACACGTCCACTGCTTGAATATGCTAGCCAGTATGGTCTCTTCATCACAGGATCCATATCTGTAGAATCGAAAGTATTCAACGTCAATTCCTTGGGTTGGCTCTCCGAGGTCTAAGGTGGGAAAACTCCTTTATCCTTCCCCCGTACATTAAACGTCTCAAATTATTCAACCTCAGAACCCTTGAGGAGGGTAGGATCCTGACTGACATAGTGTTCATTCACCGGTTCCTCTCCGGATCGGTCGCCTGCCCCTACCTCCTTAACGTAATTCCTCTGAAATCAAACCCTAAACGTAAACTTAAGAGCTGTTTCTACTTGGGCACCAATTGAAAGTACGATGCCAATATATGAAACTTAATTCCTCTGAACACAAACCCCCCGGAATACGCATAATCTCCGCCTTCTCTACATTCCCCCTCACCGTACCTCTTATAGTCTCAACGAACCCCTTTCGCGGATGCTGATAAATGTCAACTCCAACTCCACATTGTTCCGCTTCCACCTCTCTACCCATACTCTCGCGTATCGCCTCCTAAACCATTCTCATCACCAATCTTAAGCCGCGCTTCCACACTTTACTATAACCCCCCGCACCTCTCGCCACTACTCCTGGCTTCTCAATTATTAGGTTAATGCTCTTTAGTTTCTAAGTTATATTTACTTTAGTTGTAGATACTTATGTTGCTTGAATTAAGCCAATAAATGGGGTGGTTAAACTAAACTAAACTAAACTAAAATTCTACATCAGTCGAGTGTAGTTGAGAATCACGATCGAATTCGTACACGCGGCCGTTGTTCTGAGGATTCAATGCGTTGCTTCTCACCCGTCTCTCCGTGTGTTCAATTCACCCTCTACACTATTCTTTCTAAGCACAACAATCCTAACGTGTGATCTGACACACTACACATATTCTCCCATAGGTAAACTACTACAATCACGACTTCCGCACCGAGCACCGGCTCACTTACCTTCTCCGACCCCCTCTCGCTCGTTCACTCCCCGCTCGGTCATTTGCGCAGGAAGTTGATCGTAACAAAAGTTACTGGGGCGGGAGTAGGGTGGCGTTTCTAACAGGTACACACACAATACACTAGCAAATAGTGAAGAACAACACCGAAAGAAAATCCAATAAGCAAAGCATCAGAGCCGTATACCAATGTAATTAAGATATTAATTCCACATCAATCGTATTCGCACACGTGGTAGTGGCCGCATGTGTTGAGCATTGGTTCAATCTTATACTGATTCTAACCGTCATAGCGTCGGTTTGAATGACACGTTCTTCACTATCATCGCAAACGCTATAAGTTCACAGGGGAAGAAGCTCTCTACTATATTATAATAATATTACACCTCTGGCGTAAGACTAATGACCTTGCCCGGAAAAAACAAATTATTACGGAAAATTTAACAAGCCTCGAGACTTGCTAAATAAGGCCAAGACCGGATCCCGGTTGTAGGGCCGATGATGATGATGATGATGACTATGTTGATTATGATACTTACCACGATTTCCTTTTTCTCATCACCTCGCCGGGTCAACTTGACGACCAACCGTTGATCCAAAAATATACTCGAAGTTCACAATCTTGACTCGAGCAACATTAAATACCAGATTATAGAAGTGGTTTCGAAATACGATTCCAGTACTTGATGGTCACCGCCTCGCGGAATCGAACCCACAAAGAAAGAATTGAAAAGCGAAGTACTAACCCATCAGATGAACAACCGCGTGTTGGAGATAAATTGTTATTTTCAACTACTCTTCACTGATGTTGATTTCTATGTTAATCGGCATGGCATACGGTTGTGACGTTGTTCAATATCCTTTTTTGATGCTGTACGTAACTACGGTTTGTGTATCATGTCTATTTGCTGGAAACGCAACCATGGCATCTTACGATATTAAACAATGTGATCGCTCAAATTAAGCGTAGAGTTAGTTCGAGTACCATCAACTCAATCCTATTGGCTTCGACGATATAAATATCATTAATCGAAAATGAGTCTTCTTCTACAACTAGATACAACACTTGGTTTCAAAAGCCTTGAATTGTATACGCTTCCAGCAGCGGCACTCATACCAGACATGCTAGGGAGGAGTAACACACAAAGATCTACGACCCCCAATCCAGGGTGTAACGTGTCACCGTGCCAATTTGATGATTTGCACCCAGGGGTATACCGGCTGTATTACAATGGCGCTTCTCTGACACCGGGTTGACACAGAGCAGTGATATGGCGGACTATTTGAAACGCCAAGCCTCATGGGATCAAACAAAAATAAATGAAAACTATAAACACAACCGACATACAAAAAAATGCGGTAGGCGTAGGTGTGATGAGCCGACACTACCATAAGGAAGGATTTCATCAAGAAAACACCGACTCGACAAAAAGAAGACGTAGTAGAGCCAGTGAGGGCATGAACTATCGGCTTCCTATAGGCCAATAAGTAGTAGTAGTACAAGCCTGTAATTCTACCATAGTAGACGGATATAATTGGTGTCACCGATGTTAACTGTACACGCAGCAACACTGCCATAATAAAAAAGGACTTTACGTCTTGTTGTTACTTAGTACGCTCGCCTAACTTTGCTTGCTATATCGGTCTGTCTGCACCATACAATACACCATACAATGGTCATGGGGGAGAAAGTACTGCAATGGTTCCATCAAAACACATATGACCACACATCCATAGTGAAGAACACAACACACTAGAAAATCTAAAAAATTCATCGGTGCCAATACATCGATTCACACCAATTATGGAATATCCTTGGGTTCATGCTGCCGTTGTCTGTTGGGTAGGTGCTTCGTTTCTAATCTTTCTCTAACGTGGGTTCTAATCATGTTCGTCATTACTGTGCAAAATATTATTGGAGAATCCAATGTGATCTGTAAAAGGTTCTCGAGAATAATAAGTTATTTCCTGCTCGTGGCCGCTAGTCTGGTGAGTTAGCGCCTCGCTTCTCATCAGTTTCTTCGTGTTTTCGATTCACCGATTCTTACGAATCACACTCTCGAATAGTAAACCAAGACTCTGCGTCACCAATTCCTCACTGAGCAGTGATGTGGCACTTCGAACCGATTCCCACGAATCAGTGACGAATCGCACCAAACAGCAAAAACGTAAAAAAAAACAGAAATCAGAGGCGCATAGCGTCTTAATTCGCAACAATAAATTGTTCTCAAGAAAAATAAGTTATCTGCTACACGGGGCATCGGTCTAATGTGGAGAGCCTTCAGTCCTATCTCTTGTTGTGATTTTAACCCTTTTGGCGTTGGTGCGACTTGAATTCTCTTCACTCTCGTCGCCAAACACTATAGATTTTTACTTTCTCACTGAGGATCCTTGCTCTATCGGCCCACACAAATGTTATAACGCCGCTCGCCGTGCTTCCTCAATAGCGAGGAAGAGCGAGTAAGCGCAAAGTTAAAATAAATTTTTAGATTTTAGTTTTATTATAAATATTTATAGGTGACCTTTACTCTTTTATTAATTCAATACAATTTGACTCTTTATCAAGACGACCTTTCGTCTTCAGGTCTCTGTTTAACTCTGACCCCTTGATTAATTTAATACGAATCGACTCTTTATCAAGACGACCTTTCGTGTTCAGGTCTCTGTTTAACTCTTTGATAGAATACAAATTGACTTTCTTAATTCTCAAGCAAAAGCCCCGCTATTCCGTCGCAAGGCTGTGACCTTTTGCTTGATTACTTAACTCTAATTATCATCATGCATCCAATTCTTCTCCATTCAGCGTGACCTCAAACTCAAGCCATTTACCCTGCCACAGATTTACTTATTCGGGTTTGCCCCATACCAAGTGCAACTGCCCGGCACGAATCGTTCGCATTACTCAATTACTATCACCACTTAATTGGCCCACTTAAAGTGCAGCGGCCTTGGCTCAAGCATATTGTATGGCCACTAGCACTTCGTTGTTATGCATATGCTTGTCTTTCGTAGGCCTCAGGATTTTGGCAGAGAATCCGTTAAACGGTATTATGACACCTGTCGTGCGACAATTGTCTTTGAACACGCCGGCAGTGTCCCATGCCAGGTGTGTAGCTTGTATTTAAATACGAGGCAAAAATGTACTTACAATTCGATAGCGTGTAGCTTAGGTAATGAATATTCACCATAGGTGGACAATTAATGAAGAATCGTGTCATGTGCGATATGAATATTATAAGCGTTGTATTACGTTATTTGGATAATGCTAAATGCGGTTATGTAGTGGGATACATATCATCATCATCATCGCCATTACAACCGGGATCCGGTCTTGGCCTTATTTAACAAGTCTGAGGCTTGTTAAATTTTCCATAATAATTTGTTTTTCCGGGAAAGGTTATTAGCCTTGCGCCAACCTGTCTTAGGATGAGTGGGACACACAAAGTGATCATAAAGTAATTACTGTTAAGGGCTTTGTGTGGAAATCCCAGCAAAAACACACGAACACTCAACCATAGTAAAGAACCTAATGAGAAACTAAAAAACAAAAACGAAAATCAGAGCATTAAGCATAGTAATTCACAGATTCAGTAGTGAATTGAAATATCCTCGTCTATGCACTGTTGCTCTGGTTCTAATCTTCTATCTCCGAATTGGTTCATTAGATGCGCTTTGCAGAAATCGCAAACAGGAACCTCAGCCCTGACAATGAAAATAGTGCTGTCGGTCCAACTTATCATCTACAATCTGATGTTTTGGTCGTAAACTTCTGATAGCGTGGAGCTAAAAGCTCGCTTTCACCAAAGTATCGAGCGACACCGTTTGTCTGCAAGGTATGTTGTGACGATTCCAACATATTACCGTGAAGAACATCATCAAATGTCAATCGAAAAAATCATGAGCACCGTATTACTAACGTAGCAAACGCAACTTATGCCGTGAGTTAAGACATCCTTATGTACACGCGGGCGTGGTCTCAATGGATCGGTGTTTTGACTCTAACATAATCTTCCAAGATATTATGAATAAGGAACCATAGTGAAGAACATAATCAAAAGTGAATCGAAAAAATCATCAGAACACTATACCAGAGCGTTAACGTAGCAATCGCAGCTCTTTCCATGAGTTAAGACATCCTTGTTTACACGCAGCTGTGATCTCAATGGATGGGTGTTTTGATTCTAACATAATCTTCCGAGATATTATGCATAAGCAACCATGGTGAAGAACATCATCAAAAGTCAATCGGAAATCTCATCAGCACTGTATACCAGAGCATTAACGTAGCAATCGCAACTTATGCCATGAGTTAAGACATCCTTGTTTACACGCAGCCAACCCATTCCATGAGGTAAGATCCTTGTGCACACGTGCCCGTGCTCTCAATGGATCAGTGTGTTGAGCAACCGTGAAGAACATCATCAAATGTCAATCGAAAAAATCATGAGCACCGTATTACTAACGTAGCAAACGCAACTTATGCCGTGAGTTAAGTCATACTTGTTTACACGCGGCCGTGGTCTCAAGGTATCGGTGTTTTGACTCTAATCTTTTTTAACATGGGAATAACGTTCTTCACTATCAGTATTATAATGTCATTAAATGTTATGGGGACGTGCTGTGTACCCTTATGGGCAGTCATTAAGGAGCTCGTTCGTTTCCAGATATTTTTAAAGTTGGCAGTTATTAGTGTACCCCATTACCTTCCATGGAATAGGAGTTGATGCTATGGATCGATACAAATAGCGTAACGGTGGGTTGGCATTTTTGAGAATTGATTGGACATTTGGTGACTTCCATCTATTTGGTACTTGACCGGTTCAATAGGACAGCTGAAAACCCGTCGCAGTCGTATAGCTTTCGTAGTGATTTAATGAATAATCACTTTTCCTCAAAAGCACGGGGGGGGGGGGGGGGGTAAATCATACCCGGAGATGAATTTCTTAAGGATAAGGTTCAGTGATCGGGTGACAGTACCAGTTCGAAAGCGAATTCGAATCATGGCATGTTGCTTACACCCAACTGGAGGCGGAATTGACGTGGTGTCGAAAACAGTTGGCTGTGAAAGGTGTAGCAAGTAAATTCGCTTCCTTAGTTGCATGGATGGCTGGTCTACCAGAGTCGGGATAGATGTCGAGATTGAGTTATTGATGTTCACAAATGCCCAGGAAATTCTAGTAACTGGGGAGCAGTGTAGTATTTATTCTTTCAATTACTGAAAGTAAAGCTCCGTTTCTATAGTGACATAATCATACCGATTGTTTTATACGGATGCGAAACATGGGCTCTCACAAAACGGGAAGAAAACACATTCCGCGTATTCGAGAATAAAGTTTTAAGGGGTATCTTTGGAGGTAAATATGACGAGGAGGCACGACAATGGAGGAAACTCCACAACAACGAATTGGAAGAGCTATATCGCAAACCTACAACAGTGAGAGTAATCAGATCGCGAAGATTAAGATGGGCCGGACATGTGTCGCGAATGGGTAACGATAGGACCGTGTGTGGAATTCTTTAAGGTAGACCAACGGGAAAGAGACCGACAGGACGGCCGCGGAGGAGATCGGATCGGCTGGTCAGACGTGGAAGGAGAGTGCACAGGATAGAGTACGATGGCGGAGTCGAGTCGGTGAACTTCCGGGTTCCTACAGGTCAATAAATAGTAATAGTACTTTCTGATAGTATACGAACCTTACATGTTGCATTTGCACGTCGCAGTCCATTTGTTGCACTTTTGAGTGCCCGCCGGTTTGATACATACGCGTGCAATTGTTGTTACCCCTTTATTCGTTTCACGATAACTACGAGGAATGTATATAAACGGTAATTTTTTTTTATACATTTATTGAACAATGTTACACACTAACTATACTATCAATATTTTTCAATATAGTCTCCTGCGTGATCTACATACTTTTGACACCGATTTGGAAGCTTTAATATCTCTTGTTCGTAGAAAGATTTAGGGCGAGTTGTTAGCCAATCGCGCACGTGCTCCTCGAGTTCGTCATTACTTTCGAATTTTTTTTTCCTCCAAGTGATTCTTTCAGGGGTGTGACCAAAAAATAGTCACAGGGGGACAAGTCTGGGCTATATGGAGGGTGTCCGATGGTTTCCCACCACATTTCTTCCAATGTATTCCTTATCTAGGCCGCGGTGTGAGGCCTGGCGTTGTCATGAAGAAGGATGACATCTCAAATGGATATACCTCGTCTTTTGTTTCAATATGCGGTTTTTGGATTGAACACTTCCGTAGCTGATACTCACTTCTCTAAGAGTTGAACGGCGAACACTTTTAATAAGCTCTCGAACGGCACGGATGTTGTCATCTGTACGGCTTGTCGTTGCGCCTCGATCATGACTTTCGTTTTCGATACGTTCTCGACCACTTTCAAATTCTCTCGCCCACGTATACACACGATTCCGAGACAGTGTATCATCACCAAACTGTTCGTTCAATCGAGACAAAATGCCCCAGGGTTTACCCCTTCATTTGTTAAAAATTTTATAATAATCCGTTGCGCAAGAGACTACTTCTTGCGCGCTCATGGCTGTACTGACTACAAAGTCGAGCGCGACCACTGGCCAAGCCGGTTCCCATACTCTTCATAAACCAAACAAGAACCACGCACAAGATTATCTGGCTTGCAACTTGTTGTTAAGCAAAAAAGTAAAATTACAGTTTATATTTGATTCACCCTCGTATTTCAAGTTTTTTTTTAAACTTTTTTTTTTCATAAATTCTAGGCTAGAAAAACATGCTTCTCAGTCCTACGCAGACGCTCTAAGCTAAACATTATCTGACTATTGTGCAGTTTACCTATCGACGACAGAACTTTGTTTGTGGCTTTAGTTATGTTGATTTGTATGACTAACTATTTCAAGTGTGTTGCAGCTTATGTTCAAACACTGCAGACAATACATGACCACGAACATAAATTCGTTATAGTGACCTCACTGATTCGAAGTATAGAAATAGTATCCCGTATTGGAGACATGGTGAAATGGTATGGTAACTCTAAGTTGTAAATATTTAAGCGGAAAGTCTTGGGCGTAAATGGCATTGTTAATACTTTACGACTTCTTTGAATTTTGATAGTTGACCATATTTTGGGGGAGCATCTGGTGTGGCGAATCCCTGATTGTCTGTCATCGTTGTTATCACGGTTGAAGGCATCAATTGGTTCGTTGAGATTGCCCAGTTAATGGTAAGTCGAAAGATAGTCACGACAAATATTTCTTTTCCGTATATATACTCGTAAGTGAAATGAAATCGCTCTATATACCCGCTGTAACTATCGCTGTCTCGATACAACAACATATACCATACAACATTTTTCGATATGACCTGCCATCCAAGAGATGTTAAGTCTTATTTTTTTTAGTAGTACGTATATGTTTCAATCAATCGTAAATCAAGGATATATGTTGTAATCTTCAGCTACATTTCCTAAAATCCGTTTCCACCCTACTACAATTTTTCCGCACGTACTGCTGATTTAACATTTAGGTGGATCACAAAATCCTCTTCATATGTACAATTTGCTGCCAGTTGATGGTGTGGAAGACGTGAATAGGAGAACGACGTGCGCCTAATATAATTGCTTTACTTACCCATCTAGAAGATGGGAGGTGTAGATTTTAAAGAGAGTGAGATTTAAAATGACGGCTTACGATATGCGACGTATTGCAAACAAAAGGCGGAGAATCAAATCCTTTAAAGTCTGTGGCACATCAAAGAGATTTTACAACCACTGACCTTTTTTAAATCTTGATTCTTTGTCGATATTAAAAGAATTCTTAGTACTAAATGAAGATAGTTAACCAAGAAGCTCCAATTGTAGAATTTTGCGTATCGAAGTAAAATCATCTTTGAACTTAAACCCCCAATCCAGAAATACGGCCACTCTCTGCTACGAAAATCAGGGCCAGAAGTGAAAGTCCTAAGTAAATAGACCGACTAACCCTCAATCTGGTGAAAAGGACAAATATAAAATAATAAAAAATGTCTAAAGCCCAAATAGACAAACGAAAGCACTCATTTGAATTGTCATTAAATTTAAAATCAACATATAAAGCAAACAAGCATCCTTAGCAAACAGTATAGGAAACCGATTTGCGCTAGAAGAATGTTTGCGATGTGATAGAAACATTTCGTCAATTTTCGTTTCACCGTCCTTCAATATGTAATGCTGCTACATACTTAATTGAATTCTTCTCTCCCCAAAAACTAATCAGGTTGATTATCCTGTAGAAACCCTTGCCTACTAATACGAAAGTATAAAAAAAAAACGCCAGGACGAAACCTCCCGCCTCCTTTGGTAGTGAAATCGCTAAAGTATCTATAACTTGCAGGTCTGAAAAACCATTGTGAAGTTTCTTTTCGCACCCTCTTAGAGTCAACGTTCGCTTTTCTTTTCGGGAGTCTGTAACTCGCAAAGAGTTCTGTGTGAAGTGTTCGCACCCCCAGATTTAATTTCCGTCGCGTATATACATAAGCTAGTAAAACCATTCTGGAGCTCTATGAAACGCAGGTGCGTGACAGTACTGATATAAGCAGATATATCCATCAAATTAAATTGATTTCAGATTTGGTTGAGGGAATTTGTTTTCTGTAAATTGAACCATAGGTGATTGGTGGAGTGGAAAATGTGAGTGTTAAGGATATGCTTTCACTTCGGTTATAGATACCATCACCCTTTGGATGGATGGAGTAACAATTTATGCTGGAATTCAAATTTAGACCAAACTCCCTGATAAGAATACGTTATGTTTATTTTTTAATGCTTATTGTTATTGGCTTAGTTATTAGCCTGGGTGAATAAATAAACATTGGAACATTTTAAAAATTAATAATACTGCAGAATTATGGTGAATCTATATGAAATAACGAAATTGTAAAATAATTTATTAAATTGGGTGTTTTTTAAGAGATATAGAACTTTACATATAAAGCATGGCATGACTTTATTGGAAAAATAATTTTAAGTCATTAATGTTTAAATATATCTGGCGTTGGGTACCAGGGATGGTAGTTAACCTATAACTGCAGTGCACTAGTGAATTTGTTATAAAGTATACTCAACCCACATTCAGTGACATAAATAATTTACTTATTTACACACAGGATCCACACTTTACCCTTTAATTTCATGAAAACACAACACACTTTCTTATTTTAATGTTTTATTATACTGCAGAAGTTTTGATACTACAAATTCACGGAATGAAAATAATGTCCTTGTTTTCTTAATGGGAAAACGTTACAAATTTTGAACATGAACTTATTAAGTTATCTTCTCCGCCCTCGTTTACTGTATAACGCCACGACGTTGCTAAATGTCCTTTCATTGACTCCCCCTGCCGTGGGGTGCTCATAGCCATCCTAACCTTGACTCAATCCTCGTCGCTATCTCCTCCTCGTCCAAGTTCGATTATGTCTCTGTCAAAATAAAATTACACCGCAAATCACTATATGTCATCTGCTTCTACATTTTGCCATCCCGGCCCACGGAAGCGTACGAACTAGCAATTAAAGCTATCGACCACATAATCGCGATAAGCGACTCTCAGGATGACGTCACTGTTTTTGGTGATTTTAATCTCCCACGGCGTGACGTCATTGTTTTTGGTGACTTTAGTCTCCCACACCTACAATGAACTCTGTCAGAGAACCATTCCTTCTACATCACCACCCCATCCAGTGCCAAGGAATGCCTCTTCATCGACCACCTAACTGATTCAAGCTTATATCAAGTTAGTAATGTCGTAAACCACCTAGGCAGACAACTAGACCTTATTTTCACGGCGAACCCTACTAATTCCTCCTCCGTCCCCCCTTGTCCTGTCTACCTTCGACAATCCCCGCCGGTCCCTTATCCTGTCTTTTTCCATAATTCTGCAGTGCAACCCACTCCATTTCGTGACATTTACTCACATAACTTTCACAAAGCGAATTTTCGCCTTATTAACGACTATCCCAACAAATTCAATTTTGTCATTTTATGGTAGTGTGGCGGTTGCGCCAAACCCCACGGCCCACTTACCTGAAAACCCCCCCTTATCCGCCACCCAACTCCCATTGTCCCCCGCTAATGCAATCGCATAGGCACCTGGAAATATTACCTTTTCCAAGCACAATTAATGCATACAAGCATTACCTAAAGTTCCTAAAAAGAATTTTTTTTCTACAGGGGCATTCATACATGTATCAATGCGTTTTTGCATAAGCGACCAAACCCCGAATTTCCAATTAGTGTAGATTTTCACACTAATATTCGACACTTGCGTCGCCATAGATACCATGTTCCATTGACACAGATGGTATATACAAACCGTCATTGTATAACCATCTAATCTGCCTTGCAATGACTTGCAACTATCGATACAGCTGCAAGCACTTTACCCAGAATTGCTTTTTTTGTTTGAATCTACAAACAAGCATCGACTTCGCGCATAGCACCGGATTGAATTCAAAGCATAAACAATGCAAATATAGAATCCGTTTCCCACAAACGAATTTCCCTGCATATACAAATGTTAGCAAGGGATTAGTTTCGTCCACCAACCCATTAGCACCTTTCCCAATGTCTATTCATATTTTTACACAAGTGCATCATTCATCTAAGACTTTTATGATGCCCTCGTCTCATCTTTTCTTTTACCACATTTCTTCGCTGTATCGTCGTCTATTTATTTAGCCGCAATGCACTCCATAGACGACGATCTTTTCGATTCTTTTGTCTTTACCGCATGTCTGCTTCGTTTACCCATTGCCCTCGAGCACGTGTAAACCACACAGATCTGAACGATCGCACACATACCACCATGTCCTTCATTACAAGATCTGGTTTCCTATTTCACCAAGAGAGACTTTACGTTTCTCTGGTGGTAGGTAAAAGCGATATCCTTATTGGAGAGGATATCTACCACGACACCATAAACTCACCCCAATAAGCGAATCATCTCTGCACGAGATGATTATCGCTGAGTCAAATTCCATCCGCTGATTACCATGCGTCGCGAGCTCCCGCTCTCCGCCGGCTGCGGAGACGCGTAAAAATACCGGAGTCGTGAGGAGTATTTTTGAACGTGTCGGTTTTCAATTGTTTGTCGAGTTTGTGCCATAGTTAGTTCTAGTTAGTAAAAAAGAATTTATAAGTGAGTAAAGTAATGTTATTTTAAAACAACAAAATCTTTAAATCGCGTTGACGCTCAAAAACAGTGTAACTAAGTTCAACAAAATAAAATTAAAACAATAAACCAATGTTTATTTCCGCTCTCATCTGGTGGACATTGTGTTGCGTAGGTTTTGTTTTGTTTCGCTCCTACGGTTTGTGTTCCTGTAAATCAGCGGTGGAACATTCGTGTCGGTTGAGGACGACGTAGAACTCGCACCCCTGCCTGGTGCCTACACGCGTCCCCCACAGTAGAAGATGCTACCTATCTTTACACCGAAATCTTTAAATCTATTTCCCTTTACGTTCCCTATTCCAGGCGAAAAAGTCCTACCCCCTCACCTCCTTGGTTTAATCCCTAACTTCGTTCGTTACGTAATAAACGAAACAAGCTGTGGTCTACCTTTTCCGTAATCGCTCCGTCTGCGACTATTCCAACTACCTTGGCACTTATTTTCAATTCAACACACTCTACGATGATCTTTACCAAAAATACCTAATAAAAACTTATTTTCAATTCAACACACTCGACGATGATCTTTACCAAAAATACCTAATAAAAACTCAGGCTAACCTAATAAATGATCCAAAAACGTTTTTTCAATTTATCAATCATAAACGTAAATCCGATGATTATCACTTCTCCCTAACTTAGAAACCTCAACAGTTTCACATGTGACCGCGAACCGCTTCGCCTCATTTTTCAGACAATCTCGCCTATTTCAATTACTTACCAAATTCCTCCCATGGCCCATTTTGTTCTCAATTTATAGATCCGCCCACAATTGAAAACAAACTAACTCAGCTAAAGGACGAATTCACCTCCGGGCCCGATCGTCTCCCCGCTAGATTCCTTAAAAAATGCTCCTCCGTTCTCTCTTCCCCTCTTTCGACTATTTTCAATCTGTCGCTCTCTCGAGATGAGTTTCTTAATATTTGGAAAACATCGTTCATCACCCCGTACATAAGAAGGGGCCCAAAGGTGATATCTGAAACTATCGTCCCATCACCAACCTCTTCCACATCCCCAAAGTCTTTGAAAGCATTCTCTACCAAAGGTTATGCTTCTACTGCGAATCCCTAATTTCACCCAGGCAACACGGTTTTCTTGGTGGGAGATCTACCACCACTAACTTAGTCGAATTTACTTCTCTCCTAGCCCTAGAGAATGGCAACGAGGTCGACGTTGTAGCTACGGAATTTACTAAAGACGCCGATAAAATTTCGCACAGACTGATACTTTTCAAATTATCCACCTTGGGCTTCAAACCCGTATTAAAAGGGTGGATTTCGTCATAGTTGAGTAACTGGCTCTACAGAGTGCGTTTCAGATCCGTTCTCTCAAATCCTTTTCGTGCTACTTCTGGAGTCCCCAAGGCAGACATTTGCCCCCCCTTTTGTTCATATTAACAATAAACGACATCGATATGTGTTACTGATCTAGGGACAACGCCTTCTCCGACGCCTTCTCCGACGCCTTCTCCGGCGGCGTCTCAGCTTCCTCACCTCCTTTGTGGACTGTATTTCGGCCAAACGATTTATTCGATTAGCGTATTATACTTCCACAGCCGGACTCTGCTCTGGACGAAAGGCGTTATTGTCTTGCCCAATACGATTCTCTGCAATTTGCAAATAAAAAACACGCTGCTACTGATTACTCAATCTTTACTGATTCTTTTATTGTCTTTTTATAATTGTGGTCTCGTTAAGACTGTGTGGCGAGGAGTTCCTGAGGCGACTCCAACGGCTCTGTCGACCTGCTCGCCTTATGTAGGCCCGGAGCCCTCCTATCGTTCGGTCGTTTCTTGGGTGTTGTTCTACTTCATGGCTTCCTGGATTCGACCCACCGCTGATCGTTGTTTCCCGGGAGCTTGTGTGCTGGCGCTTGCCTTGCCTTTCTTGGGAATTCGTGTCGACGTGATGCGCATCGCCAACAATATGATTATCAAGCATTCCTGCATCTCTCTCTATGCCAACGATACCAAGTTCTTCAAAACTATTTGTTCTCCGCTTGATTCTTTCCTTGTCCAGACTGACCTTGACAACTTTTCGTAATGGTGCCAGAAGAATTGTCTGGAGATGAATGTCAACAAATGTCACTCAATTACGTTTTCACGGAAGCGCACCTCCACCCCTCCGCGCTCATACTTCTTATTCAACCAACTTTTATCCTCTGTTAACTCGATCCGAGACGTCAGCTAAACTTTCTCACACATATTGACGGCATGATTCTCAAGGCCAATTCAGCCCGCGGCTTTGTGAAACGCTGGTCTAAGGAATTTGTTTAACCTTACGTGACCCGATCGTTCTACATTACATTCGTTCGCCTTCTTCTTGAATATGTTAGCCAGGTTTGGTCCGCATATCAAGTATCCCATATCCACAGAATTGAAGGCATTCAACGACGGTTCTTACGTTTTGCCCTCCAAGGACTGTGTTGGGAAAACCCCCTGTCCTTGCCCCCTTACACAAGTCGTCTCAAACTAATTAACCTAACCACTCCAGAAGAGCCAGGAATTCACGCTGACATCCTTTTCATGCGCCTTCTTCTGTCAAGACGAATCGACTGTCCAAGATTCTCTCCTCCATCCCGTTCTATACCAATCCCCGTAACCTACGAAACCCTTGTGTGTTTTACCTACCATTCCACCACACCTCCCATGGCCTTAACGAACCGATATCACGTATGCTACGCAACGCCAACTCTTATCCCACCTCCTTTAATATCAACGTCACCTCTTTTGTTCCCAAACCCCGTCTCCTTAATTTCTTCTCTTAGCCCCCACCCTAACTCACACAGACAGACAAGTGCATATATATACCCTTGTCATATAATACCCTAATACCTTAGTATCATCGTTTTTGAGTTAGGTGAAGGAAATTTTTGTCCTGAAGACGCTCCATGTCCAGTTGCAGTGAAAAAATTTGACGACGAAGAACTTTAGGTGTTACTGGATGAGTCATCATCATCATCGGCACCACAACCGGGATCCGGTCTTGGCCTTATTTAACAAGTCTGAGGCTTGTTAAACTTTCCTTTGTTTTTCCGGGCAAGCTTATTAGCCTTGCGCCAACCTTTCTCAGGATGTCGCTGCATGGATTGGTTCACTACTTGGCGGGTGTCAAAGTAGCTAGCCAGGGGTGTTACGTGGAGACTGCATGTCAACTTGGATTGAACAGGGACACGGGTCGTCCTGGTCTTCGCCGGGTTGAAAGCAATCAGAGACATTGCCCTGAATGTTCATTCCCACCCCCCTCTTTTGAGTTAGTAGTTAAGTTTGTATGAACAACGTTTGTATCGGACTGAATGAATGAGGATTTATATGAACCCTAAACCCATCGTCACTCCCACGTCCAAGCGTCCGTCCGCCCTATTGTCACCCTACCCTGTTTTGCCACTTACACTGTCGTCTCCCCACCATTGTAAGTTCCCCTCTTTAAAGTAATTTTTGTTAATCCCTAGTTTAAGTTAGTTCGTAAGTTTATTTTTGTATTTTTATACCGCTTGTACTAAGCGTAATAAATGAGGATTCTACCCCCAGCAAATTACCAAAAATTAACATACCCATAAAACGCTCGGTTATATTTACTGGCGGTTAAAAAAAAAATGTTTTGTATTAATAATATGTTCGGGTTTCTTTTTTTAATAATTAATAATATGATCGACTTTTAAAGTGTGTCCGGCTTGGATGGCTATTTGTATTGAATTTAAAGTATTAAAAGTGCGACCGGCGTTTTAAAATGACCGCCTTCGTCGACAATTTATGATTGTGTAGACCAATAGGTGGATTCTCAATTTCTTCTTACCCTTTGTTTTTGATTCATTCAATCAGGACACACTATTTATGGATGTAATCTATGTATCCTTTGTGGCGATAAACCACTGCAGAATTAAAAAAAAAAGAAAAAAGCGTTTTGTTTTGCTTGGCAGATGTTTTGGTATCTTAAAAAGTAATTATAAACATATTGTGGGCGAGAAAAATGCCTAAGTGTCCAAATGCTGACATCGTGTATTATATAAGAATATTGTATGTGAGGGATAAAACACGTACTCGTTGGAAGGAAGAGAATATCTGTGCCACACACCATTTGGGACTAAACGTTCCGTGGCGAGTATCAAATGTAGTTAAATGTATCTCATTTGAAAATACGGCAAAACACTTACCCATTCGTTTAAGACCCAATTTGTCTATCCTAACGATTAAACAGTCACTGAGTTACCAAAGAAATACTGTTTCTCCACTGTGTTGTCGTATGCTGTTCGTGGACGATATTATTTTGTTTAAGAAACTCACTTTTCCTTAAATGTATTCGTTTATAATTCATTTCTTATATTGAAGAGTGTTTGTACTTATCCTGTCTTCATTTGTTGTACTTCTGTATCGTATCAATTTTATTTTTCATTTATACCTTGTGTTGTGTCTAGTCAAGTAATCTTTTATAATTTATCCTCCATAGCACAAGTAGATGGTTTTGTTTCTCCTTTCCAATGAAGATTCTGATCAGCAATCCACTTCAGGTAATGAAACCCATGGCATCAACTTAGTATCCTTCTTCCTTCCACTTTGATATCATTTGCTTGTGTTGTGGAGAAGTTAACAAACAGCGATTCTTGTTTTCCGTCATTTTTCCGTCATGAAGCAATCTTCGTTTCTTTCTTTTTTGCGTTGTGCACACTAAACAATCTCCAGTTCGTTCTTCAGTTGTATACTCGTTCTTTTTCTTATTTTGTTTGTTCGGTGGTCAACGTCATTTCGCTCTTCTTCTTTCCAGGGCTTATTTCTGTTTACGATCAAGACCAGTACTGTTGTACTGTTCTCTTGAATTCGCCCCATTATTCCTTGTGTCACAGCTCAACGTAATCGAAACTGAGCTAATTGGTTGTGACACAGGCTAACACCCTAAGTGTAGAGGTTGGAGAGTTATTTAAAAACACATTATGTGGAGCACCCGCATCATGATAAGTGTCATTGTGTGCAACTAATACTTTTTTGAACTTCGAAATTTTTCGATAAAATTCTCACCGCTTCTAGTTGTTAAATTGTTTCAATTTGCAGGGAAAAGTAAACAATTCAAAAACTTGTTCCCTTAGCAGCTGACTGACCGATTAACTGACCATTAAAAATCGGCCCGGGCTCCTCGATAGTACAGTGGTTAGTATACCCGCCTGTCACCCGGGAGACCGGGGTTCGATTCCCCGTCGGGAAGCCTCTGGCGCAAGACTAATGACCTTGCCCAGAAAAAATAAATCATTATGGAAAATGTAACAAGCCTCAGGACTTGCTAAATAAGGCCAAGACCGGTTCCCGGTTGTAGTGCCGATGATGATGATGAAAAATCGGCCCTAACTAAGAAAAACGAAATGATTCAACAAAAATTTAAACTCATCCTTTGAAAATGTAAAATGGTAGTGTTTTGAAAATATTTAGCGATTCTAGTCTGTTTTTGAGGAAAAAGTGTAATGAAAATGCTACAAAAGTAGCAGGGCACAACGCTAGTCTCAATTCGATACAAGGTAATACGTTAATGCTCCGGTATACAGCGCTGATGATTTTTCGATTCTCTTTTGGCACTGTGTTCTACATTACGTTCGATTTATTATAATTGCCTCAGTATCTCCAAATAGCGGCTCAGTGTTGTTACCTGTTCCGGAATGGAAAGGAAGAATGCACTGCATTTCACGAAATAGCACCTGCCACTTGTCGTAATAGTGATTCAATTGTTATTTATAAAATGCGGTAGACGATAATCGATTCAAAATACCTGACTGATTAGCCGACATAATTTCCTTTTACGGTAAAACATTCGTTATATATGAAGAAGGTAGATTACTCACATCAACAACTGCTGCTTGCCACCTGTGTAAATTTGCCAATTATAAAACAACACAGTCTACAGCAACACCTTTACTGTTCATTCTTCCTGGATGTCATCAGTGAAGTGTGTGTATGAAGTTGTCCCGATGTACATCTACACCCGGTATTGTCTTCTCCTTCGTTAAATTCTAATGGGTAGTGACATCCGCTCAGGTGCATTGAGGATAGACACTCATTCGAAAGCTGTCTTCATTTCCTAAGTATCAACAAATTCCAGGTGGATTCGATACGATTACTTTGGATTATGTCACCGTACGCTGTACAGCCGTAAAATCGACAAGAACCGACAAAACGGTTATATGAGATTATAATCTTTACGATATTACCGATCTATTTCATATTCATGGTCACACACTTGTGGTATCTGATTTAGGAAATCTCTTAGGAGAGGAGGACCTCTCCACCCCCACGCCGAGAGTGAGGCGACGATGGATTAGGAATTCAAAGGGTTCTGTTATTTGTGACGAATATTCGTTCGATGCAGTAGCAACTACAATTATTATGAGTTTTCACCTTTATTAAATCCCTCAGGTGAGATATTAAATTTTTTATTGTCCTCTGTGCACAACGGTCACATCACAGAGGGATACATTGGACATTTTTGGGGCTATTCCTGCTGTCGCCATCTTCCTGGAATATAATCGCAAGTAATGATTCCGATATCTTTTTATGTTCCAAAGAACACAATAATGAGTAATTCATGTGGAAAAGATGAGTCTTCTTGCGAGTTGTGATGTCACTTGACGACCTGCCAGAGAAGCAAAAGATTGACCGTATCTTTTGGAAATCTCATTGCAATCACACTTCAGCGGCGCTTAACTTCCAAATTCCCCCTTGATGATTTATAGATGAACTTCATTTCTCCACCTTGGCAGACATTTCAATTATTGTTCTTTTCAAATCCGTCTGAGAGAGCTGCCGGGTCATGTATGATGCATAAAATCGCAGCATACATTCCATTCCCAGTTGCTTGAAAAAGCATCTGTCAATCTGCTCTCAGAGCAAACACTTAATTTAGATGAAAGCTTGGCGCCCTAAGTTTGTGTTGTTTCTCCCACGTTACGCTCCCCCGCGCTTGATGTACATTCAACAAGCCATCGCAATTCGTTGCCATCTAAAAGTAGTCAACTGTGTTTACTTAATTATTCCGAAATCCCGTGAATTCATTAAAAATTTAATAATGAACCGTTAGAAGTGCCTATACTCCCCCTCATTGCACAGTATAACAATTAGAAAGCGTATGCACGTCGCTAGGTTTAATAAGGACTCGAGTCCAGATGGGGCGGTACGATCTGTGCCAGCACCAGGAGGCCACAATTCATACTTGACTGGATACCGACGCTACGCTCGTAGTTTATGGTTCTTGAACAGAAACTATTAGATTTCATGCTACTTTCCAAATTTTGTACTGGTAATTGATTCGAATCGGTGTGGAGGTCGATTTAACTTGGAGCTAGTTTAACCCATTTGGTCTAGCATCATGTTCAGACACTTGTGCCACGCTCTATGGACGATTGAGTTTAGTTACGGAATTGTTTTACCAAATTCTTGACCTTGGTGATTTAGTGAAATTTACCATTTATAGCTTGGGATTTGTTTTTTTGATTGGCAAGGTTTAGTAGCTTGTAGTACTTTCGGAAAAGTTCTAAAACGTATCTGGGGACACTGATAGATTTGATTTTTGAATTCATTATTTAGAATGCTTGAAAATAAATATGCAGTGTTCATTTTTTATAACATGGGGCGTAAAAAGAGATCTTTGTTCTAGGGGTGTAAATGCGTGCTCCTTCGTCGATCTGTTCGTAACAATGATTCCTACGAACGCACATTCAAACTATAGGTGTTTTAAAACTTTTAGATAATTAAGGTAATAAAATTCTTAATCATTATTTACTAACATTTATTTGTAAAACAGATTGATACTATGAGCGAAAAGCCAAGGAAAATGTTGCGAACATAATTGTCGATGGACTTTGGTCTTGAGGACCTGCGAGCGAGCGAACACATTATGTGCTGGTTTAGTTCAACTGAAGAACGATTCCCTGTGATTATCTGTCTGCCGAAAATCGATATTTAGTGGGAACCGATTTGCACGCTCATTGTGATGGCTTTGACCGATTGAAAGAAAGAATCAATGGATATAAAGTTTGGCATGGAGGTCTGAATTATACACTTTAGTAGATTTCCCTTGCCCAATATTCGGAACTCTTTAAGTTTCATATATTCGCATCAAACTTTTAATTGGTGTACAAGTAGAAACGGCTCTCAAGTTTACGTTTAGGGTGTGTGTTCAGAGGAATTAAGTTAAGGAGGTAGGGGCATCCGACCGATCCGGAGAGAACCTGATGAATGACCCTGTGCTACCTAAGGGTTCTGAGGTTGATTAATTTGAGACGGTTAATATACGGGGAAAGGCTTAACTGGTTTTTCGGTCCTAGCCCTCGGAAAGCGAGTTTCTTCGCCCTTGGGAACTTCAGACCACTGTGTCGTGTCAGCTAAATTTGCTCTAACCAACAGTAACGTTAATGAGAAAGCTGCCAAAAGAAGAGTATGGTTCTATGAGAGGTCAAACTGGAAAGGTCTGAAGGACTTTTTTGGGAGGTTAAATTGGCCGTTATTTTTCCTCAACAACAATGTTGACTCTATAGCGGACACATTGACAGACACGATTCTACTTGGAATGAGGACCTTTATTCCACACAAAGTAAAGAGTATCAAACCCAAGAGAAATATGTGATTTGATTCCGGGTTCAGAGAACCCATTAAGGCTAAAGAGTTAAGCTTCCGGTTGTATAAATCAAACAATACTGGGGAAAACCGAAAAAGATTTAAGAGAGCTAGAAATGACTGCAATACGTATATTCACCGCGCCAAATTCTTGCATGACCAGAGAGTGAGACAAAAAATACTACACTCTCCCACAGGTAGTAGAAGCTTCTGAGCATTTGTGAAAAACATTCAAATTTCAGTCTCTTCATCCATTCCATCGCTTATAGTCGATGACAGACCAGCAATAGAGAAGGCGAATCTACTTGCTACACATTTTGCAGCCAACTCAACGCTGCCGGATACCACATCAGTTCCACCTCAACTTGAGCAGAACCAGCACACCATGAGCCAGATTCGCTTCCGAATGCGTACCGTTGCCCGCGCACTCAAAGAGCTAAACGCACACAAATCCGCTGGTCCGGATGGTATTCCCCCAGTCCTCTTGAAGAGATGTTCCTCTTCACTCGCCAAATCTCTGCGGAAACTCTTCCATTTGTCTTATTCTACTGGCCGTTTCCCAAATAGATGAAAGACAGCGAACATTCATCATCATCATCATCGGCACTATAACCGGGATCCGGTCTTGGCCTTATTTAGCAAGGGTCGAGGCTTGTTAAATATTCCATAATAATTTATTTTGACGGGCAAGGTTATTAGATTTGCGCCGACAGCGAACATTCAGCCTATCCCCAACAAGGGTGACAAATCATCCCTTTCTTCTTATTGACCCATAGCACTAACTTCTATTCTCTCCAAGGTAATAGAATCACTTATCAACCGTCAACTTTCGAAATATCTTTAATCAAATGACCTCCTCAATGACCGCCTATATGACTTTCGTAGCAACAGGTCCACAGGAGATTTGATGGCGTATCTTACCGAAAAGTGTAGCCATTCCATCCACCATCTCGGTGAAAGTAAGGTAGTCGCATTGGATGTTTCAAAAGTCTTCGACAGAGTTTGTCATCCAGCCCATTTGTCAAAATTGCATTCATATGGGGTGGACAATTCCCTGATCCAATGGATAAGAGACTATCTTTCTGGCCGTTCAATTCAAGTGGTTCTTGATGCTGTCAAATCTGTCTCCCATCAAATTAATGCAGGTGTTCCACAGGGTTTGGTACTCCCACCTCCTCTTTTGCTGATCTCTATAAATGATCTCTTGTCATTACTCACAACCCAATTCACTAATTTGCTGATGATAGCACGTTAAGTTTCCCATACTCATACGAACACTCCCGCCCAAACTCTTCGAACGTCACTACCAACAAGCAATTTATGGTTGATACATTAAATTCAGACCTCAACAAGATATATCAGTGGGGATTATCTAACCGAGTAGAATTCAGTGCCTTAAAACCTCAGTGCGGCTTCTTGTCGTGAAAGGCAAACCCCAAAGTAAATATACTGTCTATGAAGGGCACTTGCATCGAGGAAGCCAAGGAACTATCAATAGTCGGCAGTCGAACTAATTCGACTCTTAATTTAAATGACCACATGTTTGAAGCTGCGGAAAGTGCGGGAAATCTATGGGGTTCCCTAGGAGATGCAAAAGATACTTCACTCCATCCAACCTGGCGACTATTTACAAGGCGTATATTCGTCCAAAAATGGTGTTCAATTCCCATATTTGGTCAGGCGCATCCAAAACTGTACTGCATGTGCTCGACAGTATGCAAAAACGAGCAGTGAAACTTATTGGGCACCCAGCTGTGAGTCGAGCAATTCCGTCGTTAGAACATAGGTGCAACGTATCATGCCTATCCCTTTTCTATAGGTATTATCACGGTCGTTGCTCAACTGAACTTGCTGGATGTGTTTCGCCTCCTCAGACATTTTCCCGCGATACCCTTCACGTTGAAAATAGACTTCAGGCGCATGAATAAACATAGAAGGTCATTCTTTAGCCGAACCGCACGAATGTGGAATGTTCTGCCTGATCATGTGCTTCCTGGCCTTTGTGATGTCCAGACATTCAAGATTAATATACATCGACACCCCCTTTCCTTATCCACTTCCTCTTCATCCGCTCGCACTGTACTCTGACATTTAAGGGTACTTCAAAATCCCCGTTTGTGCGCGTGTAAGCGTTTAAAAAAAAACACCGGGCGGACGAAGGTAAGGTAAAGGCATCCAGTAACGTAAGGGTCGCAGAATTCCTTAGACCATCGTTTCACAATTCCGAAGGCAGAGTTAGCCTTCCGGATCGTGTTATCAACGTGAGGGAAGAATTTAAGCTCCCTGTCGCAAAGGACGTTGGTTGCATTAAAAACATGCTTGAATGCATCCAATTCACTCGCTATTTGGGATATGTGCTTAGTTATTGCCGTTCTTGTGACTAAGCTTTAGTCATTTAAATGACATGTATTAGAGATGGATGTGATAAGTAACATTTTCGCCACTGCATTCTATTCTGGTTTTGAATGAAGAAAAAAATGTTTGCTCAATCTATGGGGTTTATTAATTCGACTTTGGGTAGACACATAGCGTTTAGAATGATAGTGAAGAACGTGTGATTCGAACTGACACTATGACAGTTTGAATCACCAAAAATTAAACCTAAGCGTAACACATCAGGCTACTGGCCGTGTTTTGAATTCGATTCTTAAACTCAACTATATTCCACTGATGTGAATTGTTTTGGGAAGGAGACCGACAGGACGGCCGCAACGGAGATGGGAGAAGAATGTTAGGTTTGACCTTGAGGAGATCGGATTGGGTGGTCAAGCGTGGAAGGAGAGTGCACAGGACAGGGAACGATGGTGGAGTTGAGTCGATGAGGCCATGAACTTTCGGGTTCCTACGGGCTAATAAATAGTAGTATAGTAGCAGTGTGGCGTCTCTAACAGATACACACACAATCACAAGCAAATAGTGAAGAACACTAAACGAAAATCTAATAAGAAAATACATCAGAGCCGTATACCATAGCGCTAACATAACAATTCACATCAGTTGAATATATTTGTGTTTAAAAATCGAATTTTAAGCACGGCCAGTAGCCTGATGTGTTACGCATTGGTTCAATTTTTGGTGATTCTAACTGTCATAGCGTCAGTTCGCATCACACGTTCTTCACTATCATCCCAAACGCTATAGTAGTATATAGAATCATCATCATCATCGGAACTACAACCGGGATCCGGTCTTGACCTTGTTTAGCAAGTCTTTCCACTTGTCCCGATTTCGAGCCGATGTCCATCCAGTTCGGCACTCCCAGGCTCTGGGCGTCCTGGTCCACGCTATCCCTCCATCGCAACAAAGGTCTGTTGCGCTGTCTCCTTCCATACATCCTGACACAAAGCAATTCCCGGGCAGACTCCTCTTCACTTAATCTAGCTAGGTGTCCCGTCCACCGGAGTCTACTAAGCTTGGTCACAACGTTAGCTTCAAGGTAGATCGCGTACAACTCGTGGTTGTAGCGTCTCCGGAATCTTCCTCCCTCACGCGAACGCGGCTTAGTGTTCAAAGGGCATTTTATTGATCACTCATGTCTCGTATCCATACATGAGTACCGGTAAGACCATGGTCTTGTACAGTAGTAGCTTGGATGTTCTGGAAAAATTTCGGGATTTAAAGAGCCTTGATAGACCATAGCAGGCTTTGTTGGAGGTGATCAGTCGTCCGCGTATTTCTTCTTCCATATTGTTATCGGCTGCTACTATTGACCCAAGGTAGTTAAAGGATTGCAGTACTTCAAATTCGTGGTCGCCTACCCTGATAGTTTGACCAACATTAGGTCTTCTCTTCGCAGAAGTATGAATGGATGAATATCCATGTCAAATGCGAGAAAAGCTTGCAGAGCAATTAGATGTTTCTCACCAAGCAATATCAATCAATCTTTGTATAAATATCTTTTCCAATAAACTTGAATTTGACAAAAAAAGCCGAGTTTCTACTGGCACACCTATTAAATCGAGCGCATTGAGGAAAATACAAATAGGATGCGTCTACGTCTCGACCAGGGAGAGTATATCACTGTTGTGAGGTTCGGGTGAAGAACGATTAGCTGTGTTTCTGCGTATGCCCGACATTAACCCTGAATGTGAACTGATATCTACTTGTGGTAGTTTCAACAAACACAATACGCACAAACCGCTGGTGAAGAATCACTATACTAAAAAAAAAATCAGTAAATAAATCACAGAACTGTTGAACAGAAATGTTCAAGAACTGAAATCAGCTGGTGTTCGACAGCGGAAAGGAGCTGATGTTCGATAAGGGAAAAATGCATGCCCACTGGGGTGAGAACGTGTCCAACTTTAAATTTTATATGGATTAGCCGCTTTTTTTTTTTTTTTTTTTTTTTACACTAACGCGCGCACAAAAGGGGATTTTGAAGTACCCTTAAATGTCAGAACACAGTTCTAATATAATATGCATTAGCTAATATAATATGCATTAGGTAACATAAGTAGCTAACTCTCTACGCCCGATCACTAAGGTGGATAAGTAGCTAATGGTGGGTATGGGGCTAATTTTCAATTCTATGCGCCCGACAATTGAACTGAAATTATCTAGTGTTCGATAGCGGAAAGAAAATGGTGTTCGATATGTGAAAAATACACTGGGGTGGATACGTAGGCAACTTAAACTCTGTATGCGCTACCATTGAGGTGGGTACACCCTTAACTTTCTATCCGATTACCAAGATGAATAAGTGGCTAAATTTGAATCCTATATGCAGGACCATTGACGTAGGCACGTCGCTAAAGTTGAATTCTATATGCACGAGTATCGAGGTGGGTAAGCATCTCACTTCTGGTGCACGACGACTGAGACCCACCACGTAGCTGAAACAAATTCTGTAAGCGCGACCATTGAGATGGTTGCGTGGCTAACTTTCTATGCCCTATGACTGAGGTGAATAAGTGGCTATCTTTGAATCCTATATGCGTGACCATTGAGGTGGGCACGCGACTAAATTTGAATCTATATACACGAGTATCGAGGTGGGTAAGCGTCCCAATTCTGGTGCACAACAACTGAGGTGGGTACGCGGCTAAAACAAATTCTGTAAGCGCGAGCATTGAGGTGGATATGTGGTTAACATTGAATCCTATATGTACCCACACGTGGCTAACTATTAATTCTATATGCAAGAACATTGCGGTAGGTGGGCAGATAACTCTTGGTGCACGACCACTGAGCTGAGTACGTAGCTAACTTTGAATTGTATATACATGACCACTGCGGTGAATATGTGACTGACTCTTCGATGCACAATCACTGAGGTGGGTACGTATCTAATTTTATATGAACGAGGACTTAGTTGGGTGCGGAGATAAACTTTGGGCCACTGAATACGGATACGTCGCTAACGTTGAATCCTGTATACTTTGGCATTGGTGTGGGTATGTGGTAAACTATTAGTTCTATATGCAAGAACATTGCGGTAGATGGGGAGATAACTCTTGGGGCACGACCACTGAGGTGGATACGTATCTAATTTTATATGAACGAGGACTTAGTTGGGTACGTGGCTAAAACAAATTCTGTAAGCGCGAGCGTTGAGATGGATACGTCGCTAACGTTGAATCTTATATGCTTTGGCATTGGTGTGGGTACGTGGCTAACTTTGAATTGTATATACATGACCACTGCGGTGAATATGTGACTGACTCTTGATGCACGACCACTGAGGTGGATACGTATCTAATTTTATATGAACGAGGACTTAGTTGGGTACGGGGATAAACTTTGAACCACTGAAGTGAGTATGTGGCTAACTTTAATACAACAGGACTTACCTAGGTAATCGAAGACGATCAATGTTGTCTGTTTTTTTATTGTTCATTTATTTATTATTTATTAATTTCTTCTTATAGTTTAACTTATGGCGGACCCAATGTACTTTCTTCTTGTGAATGAGGATAACAATTGTGAGTTTCCACGCGGTAGGGAAGTAGCCGTTGTTGGTGCAATGATTGATTATAGCGGTCTACGTATAGTTCGGAAATTCCTTAATCATGTGGTTTGTAAGACCCGTTTGGTCAGGTGATGTCTGAGGTTTTCGTCTTTTAATAATATCTTGCACTTCTTCTTTGTTGTAAAGTACTGGTGGAATATCAAATGTGTGACGGTTCCAAAAATCGCACACAAACACGCGATCATAGTGAAGACCGGCACACACAACAAAATCGAAAACAGCTTGTCAGTGCCAATTAACGTAGCAATCATTCAGGTTAAGTAGGGAGTTGACATATCTTCCTCGTTTTCTGATATGTTGACGCTTTGGATCTAACTTTTGCATAGCGTATTATAGGGAAGGCGCAAGACTAATGACCTCGCCCGGAAAAATCAAAATCATTATGGAAAATTTAACAAGCCTCAGGACTTGCTAAATAAGGCCAAGACCGGTCCCCGGTTGTAGTGCCCATGATAATGATGATGATGATGATTATAGGGAAGGACATGGTTTAGTTTTCGACTTAATTGGCCACAGATATCACTTCTGGTGTCTCGAGGGTGATTTTTGACTCGAAGTGTCGGTTGAATACAATCAATATGGTCTCCGGATAGCTTAATCTTCTCCTCCCACGTTGGTTTTGGCGTGCGTACAATCTACGATCTTGTTGCATGCTTGTGAATTAAGTTTAATAGATGAGAAACAGGTTTTCTAGTTTTCTACGAGGGTTGACCGGCTCAGGCCGGAGATGGCGGTGTTACTATTTAAACGTGATGTTTTTCTAACGACAATACTGCTAAGATAAGGCGTTGTTTAGTTTCTGAATTTTTTTTTTTACACTGACGTGCGCACAAAAGGAGGTTTTAAAGTACCCTTAAACGTCATAGCACAGTGTGAACGGATGGAGATCAGGTAGAGTATTCCACATTCGTGTGGTTCGGCTAAAGAATCTGCCATTATGTGATGCCTAGGCTAGGTTCTTGTCTCACAGACCTCTTGTTTATTCACTTTCTTATTATACGAATGTGGGGTGAAAATTTCAGGTTTTTCGATTTTTTTCCGCTGTATTTCTGAACATAATCGCCTCCAAAACTACATAGGTGGGCTGAAAAGTTTCCCACCTCAACGTGAAGATAGCAGCACTCGTCAATAATAACCACTGTATGTAGTTGTGCATCTTTTGACAATTACTCACCAAAATTTCAGCCATTTTAAACCCGTAGTTTTTATTTGACAGTCGTTTGAGTGAGTCGATGTTTTTTGCTTTTTTTTTGGATCCGATTCCACCTTTGCAGTCCACTGTTTTGACGGTATTTTTGTTTCGGGCGTATAATGGTGTATCCAAGTTTCATCGACAGTAATTAAACGGCGCCAAAACTCGGATTTATTGGGCCTTAGCAACAGAGTGCGTCGGAAATACTCACTCGAACACGTATTTGGTCTAACGTGCGCTAACGCGGCACCCAATGCGCGGAAGTTTTCCTCATGCCTAAATCTTGATTTAATATGTGACAAACACATTCTTTGGATATTTTCATAGCCTCTGCTATCTTTCTCACTTATTCGGCGGTCGTCTAGCACCATTTGGTGAACTTTAGCGTTGTTATCGTCAGTTGTTGCAGTTTTTGGACGTCCCGAACGTTCATCATCTCCCAAGCTCTCACGGCCACGTTTAAATTCAGCTGCCCAAAATTTCACAGTGGTAAATGATGGTGCAGAGTCCTCATCCATAGAGTCCAACTTATCTTTGATTTGCGTAGGTGTATTGCCTTTCAAAAACAAAAATTTAATGGCAGCTCGATACTTAATTTTGTCCATTTTCACAAGAACATTCACACCGACTCAATCAAACGACAGTCAAATAAAAGCTACCTATCCAAAATGGCTGAAATTTTGGTGAGTAACTGTCAAAAGATGCACAACTTCATTCATTAGCGTTTATTGACGACTGCTGCTATCTTCACGTTGAGGTCGGAATCTTTTCAGTCCATCCTCATAATACATTTTTCGTAACAGTGCTCTAGTGCAGTGTTACCATTTTTATACTGCGGTTCATAAAGTTCTTCAAAATACTCGTTGACAGCACCGATGACCTCCTCGCTGCTTCAAATTCGAGCCATTTTTTAAGGTTGGGAAGTAGATGATAGTCATTAGGGGCCAAATCTGGTGAATATGGTGGCTGGGGAACAACTTAAACTTCAATTCGTTGATTTTAGCCATCGGTAGGACCGGGTGAAAGGGCAGGTGCGTTGTCATTGTAAAACAAGCTTTTTTTAGCAAGCGCGGCACCCACCTAGCACAGAGCGTCACCATACTCAAATGTTCATGTAAAATATTACGTATACGTTCAGTTGACATCCCAGTACTCTCAACTATCTCTGTCACTTTTAATCTGCGGTCCTCTACCACCATTTACTGAATTTTTCAAACATTTCCGGAGTTGTGATTTCAACGGGGCGTCCTGAACGTGGCTCGTCAGAAGTTGTCGTGCGACCTTTCTTAAATTCAGAAACCCACTGTTTAACCATTGAATATGATGGAGAAGATTCTTTTGGTGTGGAGTCCAGTTCTTTTTTAATTTCAGGCCTTTGAAATAAAAGTGTTAATGACCGCATGCTTCTTTGATTTTTCCATTTTCACGTAAACAGTCGAGGCGTCTTGTTCAGTAGGCTTTCAAATATATACTAACACAGCAATCGACCTGAAATTTTATATACAAGCTAATGAGACATAGTACTATAGAATCATCATCATCATCGGCACTACAACCGGGATCCGGACTTGGCCTTGTGGGAGGCGAAGTCGTGGTGCTGGCGTACGGCACAGGGTTCTACTCCGTCCCCACAAACAATTCACTTTCCACTCGTCGATTGTTCCGCCGCGACAAACTGTTCACCAAGGAGATCCAAAGGATTGGTAGAATTAAAACACAGATTTAATTGGTGATCACCGCCTTTTTAATTTAATTTATTTTTATGTGAAAATACTTGCTATTTACTTAATCTACTGCAGTTAGACTTTTTACAATTAAAAACACTAGGCGACACGAAACTCGACTCGCGTAAGGGACACGTCCCGCAGGGGTGCAGATTCCGGTGCACACCCTACGGGGGATGATAAAAATAATCAATGCGCGCGCGCTGAAGGATGGAAGACGACTCAACGATATTCAATCGTTTGCGGTGAGTTTTTGGTGGTGCGGTGGAAAGGAAATGAAATTTCCTTTGACCAGTGACCAATGGAAGGCGATCTCTGGGACGCGGTGGTGTATGTGTGTGTTCGAACACATCACCGTGTTTATCGATGCGTTTAGCCAAGGATAAACGGAACCTAAAACGAGGAAAAAAAGCACAAAGGGGAAACGACATAAGGCATCGTTCGGTAATGAGGGTCAGCTGTCTAAATAGCAGCCACTCATTAGATGCTACAAGGGATTGAAATAATAGCGATCGTATATCGTATCTCTGCCGACTGGAAGAATTGGATTCTTTTGTTTGCATATGTTTATGCTATTGAATCCAATCCGACGGCTAAGCGCGACGTCGGTGATTGTTTGAAGATTCAAACAAAGAAATATTCCAGCGAGAAGTACTTGTAGCTGTATCGATAGTTGCAAGTCTTCGGAAGGTAATTTAGATGGGTACACAATGACGGTTGTGTATACCATCTATGTTAATTATGCATGGCATCTATGGCGACGCCAGGATCGAACTATAGTGTGAATATCTACACTAATTCGAAATTCCGTTTTTGGGTCGCTAATGCAGAGATTCATTGATAATGTGTAAATGCCCATGTAGGAAAAATTCGTTTTAGGGGTTTTAGGTAATGCTTGTATGCATTAATTGTCCTTGGAAAAGGAAATATTTTCAGATGCCCATGCGATTGCATTGGCGGGGGACAATGGGAGTTGCGTTGCGGATATCGGGGTTTTTTTTAGGTAAGTGGGCCGTGGGGTTTGGCGAAACCGCCACGGCCTTATTTAGCAAGTCCCGAGGTTTGTTAAATTTTCCATAATAATTTATTTTTCCGGGCAAGGTCATTAGCCTTGCGCGAAATAAGCCGAAAATTAGACCTGTTGGGTCCATCTGTAGGTCCGCCGAAAACTTTTCACCTCACCCTCGTATTTTTAAGTAACAAAATGCATCAAGAGCCAGTATTTGTCGGTTTGTCCTCGAGTTATCAGAGATTTTTGGAATAACAGCGGCAAAATGGTTAAAAGATTGTGCTTTGTCATTTCAAAAGCATTGTCGATCGGTGATTTTGAAAGACCATAACATCTTTGGCTCGGTGAACAGTATGCCGTTTTGACGAGAATACATTTCTGGATGGGTCTGATGTTTTGAAAACAAGTATAATTGCATTTTTTTTGTCAATTTCCCATAGACCTTTCAACGCAGTTGTTTTTGATCATCTAATCAGTATTGCCACTACAATATTTTCAAGTTGTGACTCGCTAACTGATAAAACTTAAACAATCCATTAATACTCGCATAGGTGAGTTTGCTAATGAGTTTCTACAATATAAAAACTGCACCCTTCACCCAGCACATCTCGTATACGAGGGTTGTCTTTTATATTTCGCGATTAGAGAACAAAAACAAATATTGATCATCGAAAATCACTTTATTGTTTTTCAAAATATTCCCCATGAAGATCTATACACTTTTGCATGCGTTTGAACCAATTGTCGAAGCACTTTTGCCACTCTGATTGAGGTATCTCCAACACATGCATTCTGAATGCAGCAACCGCTTCTTCAGGTGTCGAAAAACGTTGACCTCTCAGTTTGTTTTTTACGTACGGGAATAAAAAGAAGTCATTCGGTGCCAAGTCGGGACTATACGGCGGATGACCCATCAAATCGATGTTTTGGGTGCTCAAAAATGCAGTTGTCGCAGCCGATGTGTGAGAGCTCGCATTGTCGTGGTGAAGAGTGATCCGTCTTCGGCGGTTGGTTTTCCTGATTTCTTGGAAGACAACTGGCAAACAAATGGTTGTGTACCACTCAGAATTGACTGTTCTGCGTTGTTCTAGTGGTGCGGTTGCGACATGTCCAGTTTTTCCGAAAAAACAGGCGACCATTTGCTTGGAAGTGCTTCGTGCGCGAACAACTTTTGTTGGATTTGGCTCATCTTGAAACACCCAGACAGTCGACTGCTGTTTACTTTCGGGCTCATACGCGTAAATCCACGATTCATCACCTGTCACGATGTCATAGACGTGTTTCGAAGCACCGTGACCGTATTTTATGAGCATTTCTTTCCACCAATTGACACGAACCTTTTTTTGGGCGATTGACAAATTGTGTGGGATTCAACGCGAACAAATTTTTTTTACAGTCAAATGTTTATGCAATATTGAATGTATGCTGGTCCCACTAACGCCTAAGGTTGTCTCAATCTCACGATAGGTCACATGACGATCTTCCAATATCAGTTCGCGCACAGCATCAATGGTTTTCGGAACAACAACTGATTTTGGACGACCTTCACGAAATTCATCTTGGAGTGAACTACGACCACGATTGAATTCACCATACCATCGATAAACACTGGTCCTTGATGGAGCTTCATCGCCAAAAATTGAATTAAGTTCATCCATGCACTGTTGCTGAGTTAATCCACGCCGAAAGTTGTAAAAAATAATCGCACGAAAATGTTGACGATGTAATTCCATTTTTGGGCCGAGATGAATCTTTTAAGTTACTGTAAACAACACAAATAGCGCTCGTATGTCAAAACGTTCTGAGTGTGTATAACCTCAAAAATGTCCAACTTTACGACAGAGCTGTCAATTGCCGGATTGCAACGCTAGGGTTGCCAAATCCCGACACATAAGAGGCAACCCTCGTAAATCCTTTACCAGATCAGTGGTTGAATGCCATGTTAAAGTAATGTGGGGATTGATACAGATAAACCCTTGTTTTTGTGTAAATTAAATTGCATGGAAGCCTTTGAGATATATTATTATTTGTGCAAATGAAGTAAATCGATTTAGTGTACTAAAAACTTGCAATCCCCTCACATTACATATATACGATGGATCCCTTTTTTACCCTGACAAAAATTGCTGGATCCCCTCCTTTTTCTCGACATATTTTCTTATGCAATTCTCCTATAAATTGACTTCAATTACACTGCCAATAGAATCTAGCAACAGATGTTTGGAAAAATATTCGAGGAATAAAAATTACACTCAAGAAATATCCCTTAACTTGAATACTCCAAAACAAATCCTCCGCATTTATCTCTACCAACTTGGGTAAGAATGTTATTCTTCACAACACGCAAAATACCAAAGAGACGCAAACGTTTCTAGATTCAGCCTTTAAAGCCCGGTTAAGCCTCCAGGCAAATTGTGAATCATATCCATTCTCTCTAACAAATGCGATACGAAGGCGGAGTGAAATATATATGGGGCGGTTTATTTTGCCAAAAAAAAAAGAGGACGATATCATTGATTTTTGCGTTTCTCTTCTGCCCTCGCCGTTCTTCGTTACTCGTCACCTCAGGAAACGAGTATTAGAACTTAGTCAAACGAACCGTCACAATTTATGCCAACTTCCGTATGTCCTACAAATATATGTAATACGAATAATTTTCTAAATTGCTCGACGAATTTATTTTCATCGTCTTAATTCCCTGATCGTCGCACGTTCAGTGGGAGGCAAAGTAATATAGATTCGAGTATCCTTGTAATAACCCTGTTTTGGTTTTTGCTCTTCTTTTATAAATAAGTTAATTGCCGGTCGCCTGGTCGGAAGAACGGACGATTGCGGCCACACTCGTAAATATACAGAACAATCGGTCGAATCAGATAGGACGTTTTCGAAGGGAGGAGGATATGCAAGAGAAAACAACTTCAACATGGCCCACTAAGTACACTAAAGGTGTTAGCAGACATTTAGATTAGGTTAAGGTTGGAATGGTAATTGTGTCTGATTTCTTCGTTTACGGCAAAGGCCTATATTTGGTGGTGGTCCCTTTGGGACGAGGCAGAATGTGGGTGAGTCTGTCAAGGATATAAAAGTCCTTTGTCCAATGCATAAGGCTTCAGAGAAATAACGATAAATACCGCATGAACAATTTTATCATAATGTCATGACGTGGGTTTGCTGCAATTTTATGGATGAATTTTTGAGTTTGCTATAAAAACTATTTTGTATTAACATTTATAATGTCACTTATCGGATACAATTTAACAGATTTTTATTCTATGAGACTTGCTATGCCTTTCAAATTTGATCTTCTCAGTTGGGTGATTCTATTGTGCAAAATGTTTTTTGGTGAAAAAAAGGAGCAACAATAGTGTCAACGTTAAATTTCCATTCGATAGTATCGAAGTGAAGGTTTTATTCAGGAAAGGAAGACATAGACAATATTACAATCGGTCTGGAGAGTTGCAACTTAGCCAATGGTAGATGAAAATGTATTCATCTGAGCTTAAGGGCTTTTGCGATTTTATTGTGTTCAAAAAATGTTGTGTGTAGGTTTGGATGACATTGATTTGGTGTTCAGTTTTTTAGCTAATATTAGATATTCGTATTAAGGCAATACAATGGAACTTAAATATCGCTTGGGACCAAGAAAGTATTAAGTCCTTTCGTATTACTAATAGATTGGATAACAGTGATGTGGATTTCATCTAATATTATATATTCGTCCTCGTTATCAATCACAATGGGCGAGAAATATCGCCCGGGACGAAAGAAGTACTTGCGAATTTGGTATTCTGCTTATATTAGATATTCTTACCCCTAATACTCTAAGGGCGAAAAAAACTGCTCGGGACCAAGAAAGTATTGGATTCATGCATTTTACTAACAACCTCCATGGCAGTGATTTGGATTTCAGCTAATATTAAATATTCGTCGTCCTTATCCATCACAATGACTCAGAAATATGGCCCAGATTAAAACAGCGCTTGCGAATCTAGTGTTCAAGTAATGTTATACGAGGATCGCCTCTTATGTTTCGGGATTTGGCAACCCTAGTGTTGCAATCCGGCAATTGACAGCTCTGTCGTAAAGTTGGACATTTTTGAGGTTATACGCACTCAGAACGTTTTGACATACGAGCGCTATTTGTGTTGTTTACAGTAACTTAAGATTCATCTCGGCCCAAAAATGGAATTAAATCGTCAACATTTTCGTGCGATTATTTTTTACAACTTTCGGCGTGGATTAACTCAGCAACAGTGCATGGATGAACTTAATTCAATTTTTGGCGATGAAGCTCCATCAAGGACCAGTTTTAATCGATGGTATGGTGAATTCAATCGTGGTCGTAGTTCACTCCAAGATGAATTTCGTGAAGGTTGTCCAAAATCAGTTGTTGTTCCGAAAACCATTGATGCTGTGCGCGAACTGATATTGGAAGATCGTCATGTGACCTATCGTGAGATTGAGACAACCTTAGGCGTTAGTGGGACCAGCATACATTCAATATTGCATAAACATTTGACTGTAAAAAAAATTTGTTCGCGTTGAATCCCACACAATTTGTCAATCGCCCAAAAAAAGGCTCGTGTCAATTTGTCGAAAGAAATGCTGATAAAATACGGTCGCGGTGCTTCGAAACACGTCTATGACATCGTGACAGGTGATGAATAGTGGATTTACGGGTATGAGCCCGAAAGTAAACAGCAGTCGACTGTCTGGGTGTTTCAAGATGAGCCAAATCCAACAAAAGTTGTTCGCGCACGAAGCACTTCCAAGCAAATGGTCGCCTGTTTTTTCGGAAAAACTGGACATGTCGCAACCGTATCACTAGAACAACGCAGAACAGTCAATTCTGAGTGGTACACAACCATTTGTTTGCCAGTTGTCTTCCAAGAAATCAGGAAAACCAACCGCCGAAGACGGATCACTCTTCACCACGACAATGCGAGCTCTCACACATCGGTTGCGACAACTGCATTTTTGAGCACCCAAAACATCGATTTGATGGGTCATCCGCCGTATAGTCCTGACTTGGCACCGAATGACTTCTTTTTATTCCCGTACGTAAAAAACAAACTGAGAGGTCAACGTTTTTCGACACCTGAAGAAGCGGTTGCTGCATTCAGAATGCATGTGTTGGAGATACCTCAATCAGAGTGGCAAAAGTGGTTCGACAATTGGTTCAAACGCATGCAAAAGTGTATAGATCTTAATGGGGAATATTTTGAAAAACAATAAAATGATTTTCGATGATCAATATTTGTTTATGTTCTCTAATCCCGAAATATAAAAGGCAACCCTCGTATATTAGAGTACTAAGCCAATACAATGGAACAGAAATGTCATCGAGATGAAAACAGTTCTTGCGAATTTGATGTTCAGCTAATGTTAGATATTAGAGTGCTAAGCCAATACAATGGACCTGTAATATCGCCCGGGACCAAAAAAAAGCGCTGCGTAAATGTTAGTTACTAATTACAAAAAACCTAAATTTCAAATTCAGGACTTGCAGTCCATCTAAAACTGCGCTCATGGAATTTCATCCGCTCAGATCTGATATGCTGCTGCTGAAGAATCCACAGAGGTAGAAGTGAGCTTCATCGCTGAAGAAGATTTTGTTCGAAAAGCGACCATTCACCATGACCGTCTCATGTATACATTGAGCCTATTGGCGACGGTGAAGGTGCTTCAGATTCTAAGTAAACTGGATATTGTAAACGTGCAGGTTTAAATCCTTCGTCAGAATCTTGAACAATATTTTCGGTAAAAGCTTCAGTTCCTAAATACTGAGAAATACATATGCCCAGCTCGTCTGCCAAACAATCGCTCATATTATCGATATTTTCGAGAGTACAGGTCGGACGAAGGCCTGTTTTCGGAATTACATTTACCACAGATCCAGGGTTATTGAATTTTTGCATATGAAATTATTAGCTGGATGGGACTATAATGCTGACAGAAAGTAAAACGTAATGCGGGAAAGGTTTTCTTTAACGTCCATTTTCATAACACATTTGCAGTATTTTAACTCGTTGCTCGAGAGTACATTAAGAATGTGAAACTCGGTGTTTTCTTGATGATTTGTACCCTTATGGTAGTGTCGGCTCATCACACCTACGCCTACCGGGTTATTACGAATGTGAAAAGTGAACATAATTTGATGTTTCGACGTCGTTCCTTTAGTGTGAACTTACTATAAACCTTGGGGTATCTGATACTTCAGCTAAGTTGCAGCTATCAGAGGATAGGAAGAGAAGTAAACTTTTTATGCTCAAGTGAAGGCGGAGCTGATGTTGTATCAAAGTATCTACACGGTATGTATTGCATCCCTTAGGTATGTTCCCCAAGGTAAGTGTTTCGTGGTACTAGATCGTGTTGAATTGTTGCTTTTGCTAATATTCCAGCTCTTCTTTCAATTTGCCCTTGATTTTAATGTCGGTTGATTTCAATTTGAGCTTCTACCGAGTGTTGGAATTCTTCCTTATATCGCCAGTACGACTGAATACCTTCTTTGAGTCGTAATCCTTCCTGTCTCCAGATTATTTCCTTTTACTATGTTGGTTTCTCTTCACCTTGATCGTTTTACCAAAGTCAGCTTACTACTCGTAGTTCTTAACTCCCCTTCCGGTGAACTCATGACCCTTGAACTTATCAGGTACCAACGCTCCATAGACTTCCAGCCGCATATGGGTCGGTGTGAGATTTTCCTTGTCGTTCGGCAGCTGGACTGTTTTTGTGTATTAGCCGGCGATGTGTCCTCTTGTGCTTTCTCCTTTCAATCAAATACTTAGTTCTCTTCTTGTTTCATCCGCTAGTCACTGACTTCTTCCTGTTTTCCGGCGATTGTTTTTCCAACTTTCCTAATTTTGCATTGGCACGAATCTAACATATCTTATCAGTTTAATCTTGTGCTTGCCTGGAACGATTGACGACACGCATCGGAAGACTGTCTCTGGCTTTGCATCGATAGAGGACCCATACCTAAGTGAGTGTAGTGACTAATTCAGGGCTCCTTTTCTTTAGCTTCTTGTGTTGATAAGATTTAGTTCCACTACTTCGGACATTAATACATGTTTAATGGTTCACGGGTGTTTCCACCATCTGATCGATTATTTTTTCATGTTCTGTCTGGCAAGCTTCAAATTATCGACCGTCTTTATTTCGACCGCTTTTCCCTTTAATTTTTATATGTATCCTCTGTAGATCGCCCTTCTTGGTGAATCGACTCTTGCACCAAACTTCGATCGCTGAATCCAGTATAATGGATCCTCCTTCTAGAAAGCTAAAATTAAAGCTTTCGGTCCGTAAAGATTGACTAACACAATTTTCAAATTGGTCTTGCCGCTAGTGATGGTTTGAATCGAAGTAACATCTTGTCCTCACGGCTTGTTTGGCTCATCATCGGATTCAATGCTCAAGCAGAAAATGGCGCTGCACCCTTTTCCTTGCGCCGTCATTAATGCAGGTTTATATTCATACCTAAGACTGACCGATCTTGAAGATGTCACCCCTAGCATCCCTCCATCCATGTAATTAGAGGCATCTTTGGCGCCAACTCATAAAAAAAAATAGTCTAACTAACCATGTAGAGACTGTCAGTAGACCCCACCCGCCTCATTCTCGTGCATATGGGGGAACCCGGTTGTCGCAAGACAGCCAAAAGCCAAAGGTACGGTAAAGGACATACTTGTCCTTGTTTCACTCAAATTTTCAATTCGACTTTCTTTCCATACTTTTCTTTTTTTGGGAGTTTCATGGAGGTTTATCTTATATAGCAGCCCCTTGCAGTTTGAAGTACTATGTTGGTGTCGAAGACGCTTAAAACAAAACCTGGCGCTCTTGGCCAGCTTCCATTACTCAATTGAACTGAAATCGCTAGAAACTGTCAGTAGACCCTACCCCCCACATTCTCGTGGATATGGGTGAACCCGGTTGTTGCAAGCCAACCAAAAGCCAGAGGCATGGTGAAGGAGATACTTGTGCTTGTTTCACTCAAATTTTCAAATCGGCTTTCCTTCCATACTTTTCTTTTTTTGGGAATTTCATGGAGGTTTATCTTATATAGCAGCCCCTTGCAGTTTGAAGTACTATGTTGGTGTCGAAGACGCTTAAAACAAAACCTGGCGCTCTTGGCCAGCTTCCATTACTCAATTGAACTGAAATCGCTAGAAACTGTCAGTAGACCCTACCCCCCACATTCTCGTGGATATGGGTGAACCCGGTTGTCGCAAGCCAACCAAAAGCCAGAGGCATGGTGAAGGAGATACTTGTGCTTGTTTCACTCAAATTTTCAAATCGGCTTTCCTTCCATACTTTTCTTTTTTTGGGAGTTTCATGGAGGTTTATCTTATATAGCAGTTTGATGTATTATGTTGGTGTCGAAAATTCTTAAAACAAAACCTGACTCTCTTGGTCAACTCTCATTTCCCAATAGAACTGACCTTCGTGAATGTGTAGCGTTTAAAGATTGTATGTACTTTATGTAATACTGCATACTGTATTCTGTCTTCGTTCTGAGACGTCTTGCTTTTTTGTGTGGCGTGGACTAATTTGCTTAAGAAACCAGGTTTGTTTTCATATGGTACAGATTTCCGGTGGTTCCTTGATGTGTCCCAAGGTACTTTGGTTGTGGCACAGCCGCCGTATGTGTTTGCTTCCACCTCCATGAAGTCGCTGAAAAGTGAGAACCACTCGGTGACTGTGATGGTATGTGAGTAAAGTGAATTTCAGGACTGATGGAATTTTTTGGTCGTATCATTTATTGTTTCGGGCAAGTTCAGATATTACATATTAAACATCCACCTGGTTTTCTGCAAGGCGAGGCATACTCTTGAGCTTGGTCAATTCTGCCAAGACCAAAGTTGCTGGTCTCCCGAAACGCTGCTTTAATCACATCATCACCTCCTTTGGGTCTTCAGCAACAATAGAGGGCTGCTCTTCCCTGGAATGTTCTTCGTAAACGTGCCACTTCCATAAAGTCCCTGAGAAGTGTGAGCTCTTGTTGCTCTCCCCCTCTATGACCGTGATGTTACGTGAACCTCTACCTGTACCTCATGGCTGGCTGCATCTCATTAGTCGTTTCATTTTCTTTGCTTTAGGCGAGTTCAAATATCGTGCCTTTAATAATGCCTTGATAGTGGCGATGGAGTTCCTCGCATGTCTGAAGAACATCTCCCTTCAGTCCAGGCCGATTCTTGAGATTGGTCAATTCTGCCAAGACCAAAGTTCCTAGTCTTGCGAAGCGCTGCTTTAATCACATCATCACCTCCTTTGGGTCTTCAGCAACAATAGAGGGCTGCTCTTCCCTGGAATGTTCTTCGTAAACGTGCCACTTCCATAAAGTCCCTGAGAAGTGTGAGCTCTTGTTGCTCTCCCCCTCTGTGACCGTGATGTTACGTGAACCTCTACCTGTACCTCATGGCTGGCTGCATCTCATTAGTCGTTTCATTTTCTTTGCTTTAGGCGAGTTCAAATATCGTGCCTTTAATAATGCCTTGATAGTGGCGATGGAGTTCCTCGCATGTCTGAAGAACATCTCCCTTCAGTCCAGGCCGATTCTTGAGATTGGTCAATTCTGCCAAGACCAAAGTTCCTAGTCTCCCGAAACGCTGCTTTAATCACATCATCGCCTCCTTTGGGTCTTCAGCAACAATAGAGGGCTGCTCTTCCCCGGAATGTTCTTCGTAAACGTGCCACTTCCGTAAAGTCGCTGAGAAGTGTGAGCTCTTGTTGCTCTCCCCCTCTGTGACAGTGATGTTACGTGAACCTCTACCTGTACCCCATGGCTGGCTGCATCTCATTAGTCGTTTCTTTTTTTGCTTTAGGCAAGTTCAAATATCGTGCCTTTAATAATGCCTCGATAGTGGCGATGGAGTTCCTTCCATGTGTGAAAAACGTTCCCCCTCAGTCGAGGTATATTCATGAGCTTGATCAATTCTGCCAAAGCTAAAGCTCTTGGTCTTCTGAAGCATGCCTCCGATAATTTCAACACCTATTCTGGGTCGTTGACGATAAATAAATGCTCCTTATGATCTATCTTGCTCTTCCCAGTAGTACTCTTCATAAACAACTGCTCATGAGTGAAGTCGGAAGCTGTGACGCCAAACGTCCTCTGGTATGCCACACATCCTTTACTGGTCGTTGAAATATGGGAACTCAATTACATACCTTAAGGTAGGTTGTTCTGATGGGAAACCATAGTCATCTCTTGAGCCAATTCCTAGATGCCGCTCTTCCTTTTACCTTCATAATTCGGTATCGCTTCCTTCTCCTCAACCGGCTTCGACCTTTTGAGCCGTGATTCAACCAATCTACGGTGGAATTCTTCTTCGTTGGTCTTGTTGTTGCTCACCGTCTGGTCCAGGAGGTTTCTTATTGCGTATTCCTTTGCATGTTTACTGCATCTCTTCTTTAATAGTACTGGGATGACCTCCGTATTGGGTTTATTACAACGTTTCACTCCGTATTGGGTTTGCGAGGAAAGAGATGCTCTACTATTGAGTGCAACATATTGGGTCAAGTTATGTGTGGGATTGTCCCTTTAGTGTCTCTATGACCACTTTGTAGGCAGTGCCCCAATGCTTTAAGCATCTTGTCTTGCTATTTTTTGCGGTTGTCCTTAAGTCGTAATTTTTGAGATTATCGGGGTGTTCATGGAAGTCGGGTTTTCTTCTTGATCTTTGCATCTTACGTCGGAATTGTAAACACTGTGCTCATAATACTTTAATTTCTTTCGTCCACCAGCTGCCTGGTTTTCTAGGTATTGCTACATTGAAAGCTGTGTTTATCTCTATCAATTGGTAGACTGCCGCACACTGTGGTGGGTGTGATCTCTCAACAACTTCAAATAAACTCTGGTCAAGACCAACTACTCCACTGCCCCGATAACAAAGTTTCCATCCAAGACCAACTACTCGACTCCCCCGATAACGAAGTTTCCATCCAAGACCGACTACTCGACTGCCACTTCTATCACCAACCACCAACGGCTGCTAACTTGTTCCTAATCAAAACTCGTCACCTCGGGGTCAACACCTCCCGATGACGATAATGCAATTACATTTCGCAGTGATCTAATTTTGGCATTTTAACTTTAATTCGCAATTGCTTTGTACTACGGCGTCAGCCCATATTTCTTCATCAATTTGAGCCACACTTCGACATCCGCAATTGCGAATCGACCCAATTAATTCTTTAGTGTTTCGTATGCAATTAATTGCTTCTCCGTGATTTGTTAATCGTTCCGGAATATGCAATTAATTGCTTTTGCATTATCTGGCAATCGTTTTGGCACATGCAATTAATTGCTTTATGTGGTTCAATGGTTATGCCGAAATGTGCAATTAATTGCATTATCGTTCTGGGGGTTATTTGAGTAAATAAATGGATAGCGTTTTTTGATTTGAGTGCATCAATGACCTCCTGTACCTCATCTTTGTCTATGACGTCACTGATGCACTTAACACGCGCTGTCGTTCCATTTAAGACCTGTTTGTAGATGGAGGGGGCAATCGTTCTTTCCGCCAAGTTCTTGATGGTCACTGTGTATTTTTCACTAAACTGACGTACGTTTCGGGCTCCTCGATAGTATAGTGGTTAGTATACCCGCCTGTCACCCGGGAGACCGGGGTTTGATTCCCCGTCGGGGAGCCCCTGGCGCAAGACTAATGACCTTGCCCAGAAAAAAATAAATCATTATGGAAAATGTAACAAGCCCCAGGACTTGCTAAATAACGCCAAGACCGGTTCCCGGTTGTAGTGCCGATGATGATGATGACGTACGTTTCACTAGCTGTTCTTATGAGTCGGTTGCAGGTGGGAGTGATGTCTGTTACTGACCCTCATCCTGCTTTGCGATATGTGTTCTCCTTGCCAGTGTTTGCGATGGTATCTCCCAATGGTGCAAAAGTTTCCAAAAGCTGGTGTCCCATCGTACTGATACATTTGCTACCCATTGGGGTCGCCCATGGATTAAAGTCATCGGCTATGACAACGGAATTTCTGCTTCTCGTACCTACCGTAGGGTTTCTGGCATCGTTTTGTATTCATTTGTCCTTCACTTAGACCGTGCATAACAGCTGTAGAAGTTGACTTCATTTATGTGAGGTCTTATGAAGCCTCTCTCTTTGATTGACTTTCAACTTAGTGAATGGTTCTAATAGTCTGGGCGCCACTGTCTGAGTTTCTAATGGTTTTCGTTTAATGAGATTAGGATTCGCTGTCAGACTTGTCACGTGTAAAGGCGCCTTCATATTCTGGAACAGAACGTAATACATTTATCAAAGATTATTTCACCTGAACTGAAACGTATCCTTTCTTTGTCGCCTAATGAAGCTCATTTTTCCTGGCGACAAATCTTATTCCACCGAAACAAATCGGTCATAATCGACATCAGAATTGCTGAAAGGATAGAATAAAATGTCGTAAATAGAACTGTAGTGCCTATGATGTTCTTTTCATAAAACACTCACCACCCCCACACTTATGTTAACTGGTAAAACGTTTGAAGGACTTTTGCGATAGTTAACAGATATGAAAAGAACGAGCAAAAGCAATCACCGCCTGACACAATCCATATGGGATGACCTGATATGTGTGTGCCCTTATTTTTCTTCCCACCGCTGCTGTGTACACACGTACAAATAAGTGGGTTGACCCTTTTTTCCATGTTATCCCTCTACAGGCTGCTTTCATCCTAATGATGACCAAAACACAATACAAAGAGCTATCGTGCTGACTGATGTGTGGCTGTATTAATCATGTAACTTCCAGTTCATTTAATCTCTACTTTTTTCCTACTCATTCTGCTTTTCACTCTAGGACCTTGTATCTATAACACTAGAGGGTGTTGCATTCCCTTGAAAGGACGAGCGATGATGAGGACGATGACGACGATGGCGATGACGATGACTCTGTCGACCACATCGAGTGTGTCTTTGGCCGTGTTTGTATGGTGGGTGGACGGCGTGCTGTGCACTCTCTGATGTTTAAATATTCATCATGCAGTTAATTAAGCAGCGGAAAAGATGTTTCCTTTTTGATTTCGAGGATCGAAAAGTAGAGGAATTCTCTTAATATTGATAAAAGGACCTTTTTATCCGAGAAATGGAATTTACCATAATTTCCCTTGGTGGTCGACGGTCGGCGGCCGCTGTATCGCTTCTTTCGCTCAATTATAGAAAGTATATCGAAGCACAACGAAGGAAAAAGGAAATATCTCCCGGTAAATGCCGCAGAATTGGGTTTAAACTTTTAAAATGGGGACCAAGGCTAGACGGTGGAGCAGAGTTTTATTGTTGAGTTTTCGTTCTCGTGCCAAGGATGAGATAAAGAACTAAATCAAGAAAGTAACTGCTGCTGCAGGTAAATCATTCACACCTGTTTCGATTCGAATCACCAGATAGCGTCAAAGCTTTTAGAGTCGGGTGAATGGGTGGTAGTTTGGGGCTCGAAGTCGTGAGAGGTTTTCTTTTTCTGACAGGTTCATGGTGATCGGTTTACAAGATTCAGGAATTGTACATTCTACTTTTATAGAACCTAAAAATGGTTTTGTTTTGTTTTTTTCTTCTTTTGTTTAATTTTTGTTTTTTTTTTTTATTTCGTTTCGGTTTTAAAGTAAGTTGTTCAGGTACAATGGTTGTGCGGTGGACGTGGACAAATGCGCTTTATTGCCGCAAAACTGCCAGTGACTGGGTTTTCTGCAAACGACATGAAACACCAGTACATTGTTACTCGTTCATGATTTTAGGTGGATTTTACTTGCAAGTCATAAAGTAGCGAAAGTAACTCCATTAGGTTCGGATACCACCTGCGGATAGCGGCCGGTAGGATGCAATTAAATCTGCAACCAAGAAACAGGAAATTACAGCAAAAGTTATCGATTGTGGTTGGAACCGAGAAACGTTCGTTGTTTTGGGTGGCACACTTAATGAATAGGAAAACAAGAGCGTTAGATTGTGGTTTTATTGGTTTAATGTACGGATTTATCTCACCACTGTAATCAATGATATATGAAGGGCCCGTAAAGGTGGAATTGTGCGCAGGTTTCCATTGTGTAAGCGAATTAATTTATTGTTCACGTTTACTGTAACTTCTTACTAAAATTTCCCCGTTCTCCTATGAGGATAGATTAGTTTTGAAAAAGCTTACAAAGGAGTAAACAACTTGCGCGTTCGTGGGAAACTATGTTGTATCTAATAAACCCATCTTTCTGCTGTGTCATTTTGCGCGTTTGGGGGAAATAATGCCCGTTTTGCTTTCATTTATTGAATGACTTTATTAAAGACAATGGCTATATGTGTCAGCCCCATTTAAGATAAATTGCCTGTTTGTGAGCGGTGACTTTTCCAAATGACTAACTTCCCCTATCAGGGAACTATTATTAGTTTTTGTAGCACATTCAATTCAAGGATACTTATGAACACCCTTAAACTGTTGCGACAGTCTGCGTGGTATGTAAAGTAGGACACATGAGGGAATTGTGTGTGGTCATTAGTTATGAATGTTTATCGATTCAAAAAGTTGGAAGACACATGACCGATTGTTTGTCGTCGCTTCTGGGGTTCAATAAATTGCACATCAAAAGGTGATTAAAGACACCAGTAAATGTTATAGTAGTCGGAAGTGTATTTAAGATACGTGGAGGGTACACGTTAGTAATTTAGTGTTTTAATAAGTTTTTGTTTTTTTGCTCTTTATTTTTCTAAAGCCGTAAAGAATTTTTTTTTCTAAATCCACACAAGAAGTTTAAGTTTGGATTTTTTACCGGTATCATGTAAAAGATTCCAATGTAGGTTCGGTTACCATCATCATCATCATCATCATCGGCACTACAACCGGGAACCGGTCTTGGCCTTATTTAGCAAGTCCTGAGGCTTGTTAAATTTTCCATAATGATTTGTTTTTTCCGGGCAAGGTCATTAGTCTTGCGCCAGTCGGTTACCATAATCCGCACAAATTGTATCTTTTTTCAACATTTTTTAATGCAAAACCGAAATCGTTGTGTTTTTAACCACATTGTATGAAAGAATGAAGTGAGGGTAGGACCCTCATTTTATTTTGCTTAGTACGAGTGGTGTAACAATCATCATCATCATCATCATCACTACAACCGGGATCCGGTCTTGGCCTTATTTAGCAAGTCCCGATGCTTGTTAAATTTTCCATAATAATTTGTTTTTCCGGGCAAGGTTATTAGTCTTTCGCCAGCGGTATGACCATATAAACATATAAATAGACTCATGAACTAACTTAAAAACTAAGGCAAGACATTAGGGGGGGGATAACTTTAAAGAAACTTAAAAACTGAGGAATGGGCCAATCCGTGCAGAGCTAACGCTAAAATATACTCACACGTAGGCCAGCTTGTCGTATGAGGCGACTGTAGGTGGGGTCCCAACGCCCTGTCGCATGGTGAAATAGCACCGTATCAAGCTATAGTTTCCGTGAAATCGTCGGGACAAATCCCTGTCCATCTTTCGGAACTTTGCTGATGGACCAATTTGAGAAAATGGTTTGTTTAGGTGGTAGTCGATCCCAAGGTGAGATACCACCCCGTCACGCTAAGCGTTCTGCAATATCGTCGGGAGAAATCTTCGACTATGTTTCCGCTCTATGGCTGATGGGCGGGACTGAGACGAAGAAAAATCGTGATGGTACCTAGTGAGGTAAAGAATTCCGGAGGTGAACCGGTTTCCCATTCGGATCTCCGGAGAGTACTATGTCGGGAGGAACATCATGTAAATATTCTGATAAATGACTGAACTTTAAGAAAGTTATCATCGCGAAATCGGGTTCGTTCCCGAAACACGGTTAACGTTTGACTGATACCTATTTTTGTGTTCGTGATGTCTTTTTTATTGAAAATTTTAGCGGAACAACAGCATAGGCTCTGTCGACGTTCGACTGATAACATTTAACATTTTGTAACATCAGGTGCATCGGTTTCACCAATATGAATGTAAACGTCGACCACCAATATTTGCAAACAACGAAACCTTATATTCTTGCCCTAATTGAGACCCAGGTCGATTCGTTAACTGATTCGATATATGTTCGTTGCTCAGGATATGACTTACATTTGAGATTCCGTTTTAAGGGTGAAGTCTGTGTCTTCACCCGGTCCGATCTGGCTACCCAAAGTATGGAGGCATTGGAACCCGATAACATGTACATCATGCGGTTGAGGATCGTGCCGAGGAATTTTGTTAAATTTTTGTTTGTCTTTACCGTTCCCCGAATGACGATCGACCTGCGACATTTTTCGAACGTCTATCACATACCCTCGACTGGATACAGATCAACCACCCGGCTTCTGAAATTCTCGTCCTTGGCGATTTTAATGTACACAATTTCGGCTGATTGGTGCATTCTAACAGAACCGACGAGGATGGGAGGCTGGCGGAGTTGGTCGGTGTTAGACGCAATTTGGCTCAACTTGTGGAGGCACCTACGCGAGTGCCAGAGGCCCTGGTTGTCTATGCGCACTTCGTGGATCTATTTTTGACATCCGAGCCGAACATTTATACCATTGAGGTTTCTGTCCCACTGGGAAACTCAGATCATTGCTTGGTATCTGTCGCGCAACCAAGCAAATAACTCACCTAAACAGCTTCGCCAACTATATGGGTAGGGGCTGCTAACTGGGACGATTTGCGAGATTTCTTCCGTGGTCGGGGGTGTGGTTTGGAGACTTCGATGTTAACGCATGTGCGAAGTCGGTCACGGAGTTTATTCTTGTCGGGATGGAGATTTATGTTACGCATTTCATCATACGAAATTCATCTGATAACCTTTGGATTGTTAAAAAATGCGAGCAGATTACAGCGGCGAAAAATATAGCTTTTAAACAATGGCACTCCAATCCCACCGAGGTTAACAGAACGAATTTTGTTAGAATCAGAAACGTGCCCCACCAGACGATTGATACCGCGAAGAAGACTTTCAACAACAGAGTGACCAATAAACTTTTTTGAGTTCCCAACTAGCTCGCGTCCCTTCTGGTCAATGCAAGATCTGTCAGTAACAACGTCGCTTTCTCCCCTTATTCTCCGTTAGTGACGGACAGCGGGACACTAATTACAAATTCAAAAGTTAAAGCTAATGTGTTCGCGAATTTATTTTCCGAGAATTCAAACCTCGAGGCTGGTCTTTTGGAGCCACCTGCGATCGAGCCGGTGCAATCTTCGATGCGGGATGTGATGTTCCGCCCGCGTACTATTCAATGCATTCTACCTGGACTGGGCTGTAGGAGAGCAACTGCCCCAGACGGAATACCAGCAGTAGTCCTTAAGAACTGTGCATTACTGTCTACGTTATCCAAGATGATGGAAAGGATCATCAATGACAAGCTGATTAATTATTTGGAAGGCGATGGGCTTCTGAATGATCGTCAATACAGATTCCGAGGCAGGTGGTCCAGGGTAGACTCTTTGACCCGTATAACCGATATATGGACATCTGCGATTGAGGCGCATGGTGAGTAAAGAGGGATCGCAGTTGTTATCTCCAAAGCTTTTGACTGCGTTTGGTACGGGACATTTCTGGGCAAAGTTCGTTCATACGGACTTTTCTAGCGGCTTTGCGACTGGACGAAGAGCTTCCTTGAAAATCGATCGATCCGGATCGTTGTAGTATGCGAGACTTCGGATCTGTATCCTAATAATTTCGGGGTGCCTCAAGGTTCTATTTTGGCTCCAACCTTGTTTTTGCGTCACATAAATGATTTGTTGGAGTCAAGGGATAACAGAGTGGTCAGTTTTGTGGATGTTCGTTTTGTTGTTTGTTTCCACTTTTTTGAGTGATCGGCCGATTAGAGCATCAACCAGCTGAGATGTAGCCAGATCGACTCTCTGAACCGGGATCTGGGTAAGGTCCTGCAATGGGGAAAGGTCAATCTCGTCCGACTTCAATGCAACAGTAACAAAATTTCCAAAGAAAGGTGGATCATTGGTTCCACAGCTGTTGATGAACGGTCAGGCCGTCCAATCGGGGGAAAGCTTGAAATTGGTTAGTGCCACGGTCCTTGGGAATGTATCGTGAGATAAACACGTGTCGAAGATCGCCAAGTGCTTCTCTGAAAAACGGAGTTATCTCTTTATAGCCAGGAAATATTTTACTCCACCCCAACTGTTTTTTCTTTATTAATCCCAAATTAGACTGTCGCTCGAATATTGCTCTAATGTTTGGACAACCGCAACGTACTTGAGAGCATAGAAAGATGGGTATTCCCCCTGATCGGTGACGCGGCACTGACGTCGGGACTACAGTCGCTATCACATCGAAGGCGCTTAGCTGACCTATGTCTGGTTTTAGATATTATCACGGGTACTGTCCTTCGGAGATTCATGGTATTGTTCCACGAAATTCGGTTTATATGCGGTCCACAAGACAATCCGACGGATCGCATCACTTCGCGGTTCATCTCCCCACGCGAACATCTCAAGTTACAGAGTGGGAAAGCATCGTCACTATAAACAGCCTTTAAACGGTGATGAATTTTCACTTTTTCGCTGTTTAAGTCGCGTAGCCTTAGAATATGTCGCCTTAGAATACGTCGCCTTACTTCGCGCTCTCAAAAGATAATGGCTGAACGCTCGACGTCGGGCCTGCGCATGTATATTAAGACGGAATGTGATTTCTATTTGTCATCGGGCGCGCTTCTTGAACCGATTTCATTCGCGTTCTGCAAGAATTTGTGCGTTTCCTTTCAGCCCACCCTCGTACACTGTTCCTAGTCAGTTTTCCTAAAAGCTTCCTCGAAGTATTGATTGAATTGTTTTTGTTATGTAGACCATCCGGTGTTCAGAGAATGAATCAATCGATTTTACAGTTTCCTCTTGACTGAGTAAGTGAGGTGAAATGAGGAGAAAAAATGATTCATGTGTTCGGCAGTTGGCTCTCGGAAGCGCGCGTATGTTTTATTGTGTATAAAGCATAGTTAGTCGCTACAAGCTGTGTTATATATAGGTGGAAAATCTTAATTGAGTTCACATTTATTCTAACTCACGGGTAGTTCTAATATATATCATGATGATCTCTGAATGCGTTGCATAAGCATATTGTCGCCCGGACGGATTTTTCGGATCTCCGGGCGGAATGCAAAGTATATTGTCATCCGGAGGAGTTTTTTTATCTCGAGGCACAACAAGGAGTTGTTAATGCCTGGAGAAATATTTTTTACGGGACAGACAACTAAAAAAAGCTATTAATAATATTGAATAAAAGCAACATTTACGAGGGTGGTCAATAAGTCTTTAGAAAAAGATAGGAAAATATATTGTTTTTTTTTGTGATTTGTTTTCTAATTTTTAACATAATTTCCTTCTAGTTCAATACACTTTGGCAGACGTCCCTCCAACCTCTTTATGCCTTCAGAAAAGTATGATTATTGTAGCTCCTCAAAATAAGCATTTGTGTGGGCGATAACCTCCTCATTTGATGTAAACCGTTGTCCGCTGAGGCATTTGTTTAAATTTGAAAATAAAAAGAAATCACTCGGGGCTAGATCTGGTGAATACGGTGGATAGTCTTGTGGGTAGGTTTTGCTATGGGCGTCGGCACGGACGCAGGTTGAGCAAAACACCACTGATTGTTCACTGAGAATTGTTCGGAATTGTAACGGCGCACACGGTTCTTCACCAAAGTTCACCCAAGCCGTACACAACAGGAGTAAAATAAAACACAGGAGCTTTGTTTTTATTATTTAACCTTCCATTATTTAATTACTCGTATTTACCCGTTTTGCACTTAAGTCTAATACAACTTATAATTTTAAGGCGCGAGTCAATCGACATAAGTTTAACGAACACTTCCAAGTTAATGGGTGATAATTAATTGAACTTAATTATATAACAACATTCAATGGTGGTGAATTGCCTCGATGGAGGAGGATCGAAACGATCAACTTGGCGGCGGCCAATCCTGATCGAGCATGGGAGAAATTTCACATACCGTATAGGCAAGTTCGATGCCCTGCAATGCCGACAATGATCAGCGGACACCTGATCAAACAATTCACGATCATCAGGGGCCGGGGCGATGTGGCCATAGATCGTTGATGATGTACGCCTGGGAACGAAAATAGGTTTTGCTTCAAAGTAAACAAAAACGCTATTTCACAGGTCCAATGATGGGATGTACGATGTTCATGATGTGCCTATGTTGCAAAGGGTCGTCATTGTATTTACTTAAGACTCCAGGGAAATGCCGTTGTAGGCGATATCTGCTGGTACGATAGTTCAATCAGAGATTGGGAACCTATTTGCTTTAGCCGAATGGCTCTATAGCAGAATAGGGAAAATTGTTCATGGACGATAAGTCCACAGAAAACTCAGCGACGGTGGCTATGGGTTATTTGTTTGGGTTAGATGATGGGTCTTCATGGGGCATGAACGTGGGTAAACAAATGATTATGTTCATGCCCAAATCATATGCTCGGTTGTATAATGATTAGGAAATTGGTCGCAACTCTGCGAACCTTAGGGGATAGATAAGATATACAATTATGTACGGTAGAAGGGAATATCGGTTGCAACTGTGTCCGCAATACGCTGGCCATTGTTTGCTTATCATTGATTGATGACGAGCTGAGCCGATAGGAGATGTAAACTGGTTTATGGAGTATGAACCAGAAAAGTTCAAAATTATGTATGCCGTCGGAGAGATTTCCTTTCAGGTATGAAAAATGCTGCTGGGAGCTTATGCTGCCCAAAATTGCAGGTAGATATTGTGTCTTGTGTGTGAGGGAAAAGACATTAAGTTGAGGAAGTGGGTGATTCTTGAAGAAGTCTTTGAAGAACCCCCACAGTCTATCAATACAAACTTCAATTTTAGCCAGTGAAACTCCGCACGTATGCACTCTTGCATTATCCTGGAGAAAGAGGACTTTTTTTTTCAAATGAGGACGATTTTCTGTTATTTTCTCATTCAGCTGACCTAATAATGACGCATAATACTGTTCAGTTATCGTCTGTCCCTTTACAAATAGTGAGTGAAGATAATGCCACGTTCATCCCAAAATACATTAGCCATAACCTTTCCAGCTGATTTCACCGTCTTTGCCTTCTTTGGACCCCATTCGCCTTTTTCAATCCACTGTTTTGACTGTTCTTTCGTCACGGGAGTGTAGTGGTGTATCCATGTTTCATCTACAGTTACTACTCTGTGCAGAAACTCATCTAGGTTGCGATGCATGAGCTCCAAAAGAGCTTTAGAAGATACCACGCGGTTGCGTTTGTTCTCAGCTGAGAGCAATGCGTAAGCCATCTCGCAAATATTTTTTCCATACCCAATTTATCAGATAGTTTAGTTTAGTTCAGTGGGCTTATCACCACATTTATTGGCTTAATCCAAGCAACATAATTACATACAACTAAAGTATAAATAACTTATAAACTAATGAGCTTAAGAACCAACTTAACTAACCTTAACCAAAGGTAACCAGGGTAAATTAAGAAGGCACGAGTAGGTGCGGGAGGCTATAGTAGAGTGTAGAAGCGCCGCTTAAGATTGGTGGTGAGAATGGTTTAGGGAGCGGTGCCTGAGAGTATGGGTAGAGAAGTCGAAGTGGAACAAGGTGGAATTGGAGTTAACATTTCTCAGGACCCGCGAAAGGGGTTCATTGAGACCATAAGAGGTTCGGTGAGGGGAATGTAGAGAAGGCGAGGATTACGCGTATTTCGAGGGTTTATGTTGTGTAATTATATACCTACAAGTATATGTTGTGTTTTTCGGCGCAAGGCTAATAACCTTGCCCGTAAAAATAAATTATTATGGAAAATTTAACAAGCCTCGACACTTGCTAAATAAGGCCAAGACCGGATCCCGGTTGTAGTGCCGATGATGATGATATGTTGTATTTATGGCGCAAGGCTAATAACCTTGCACGGAAAAACAAATTGTTATGGAAAATGTAACAAACCTCGGGACTTGGTAAATAAGGCCAAGACCGGATCCCGGTTGTAGTGCCGATGATGATGATGATGATGATGATGATATGTTGTATTTGACGGAAACATATATACAGATATATTGTATTTGACAGACACGTGGTGAGGAATCATCATCATCGGCACTACAACCGGAAACCGGTCTTGGCCTTATTTAGCAAGTCCTGAGGCTTGTTTAATTTTCCATGATAATTTGTTTTTCCGGGCAAGGTCATTAGTCTTGCGCCAGCCTGGTGAGGAATGATGCTTACTAAAAACAGGACATTAGAGATCCCATGCGCCATCTCTTAGATTTTCTAACGACTTATTGACCTGCCCACCGTATTTATTTTATAAAAAACATTAATTTTTCCTTCTGCCACTATTTCAAGCATGTCATGTTTATTCTAATTTTTCGAATACCACTGACCAATGTCATTCAAATTTTGATAACAAATGAATAATTTTTCTTTATTTTAATTTTCCCTTCTCATTTTTTATTTCGCCGCCAATTTAAATATAATTGGCGCAGTAGTTTATTCTTCGTTATTCGCGAAATATTTATTCAACCATGGATTGCTTCTTATTCGGGGGTAACAGGTCCGTTAGTGGTTAAATAAAACTACTGTAAGGGTTGTTTACTCTCTCCGATGTGGGGGAAAATGTAGTGGCCTTCTATGATGAGCAGGCCCATTTGGGTATACCAAAGTCACTGTCACAAAAGTAAACCACTCTTTTGTATTTTTCAGTTACTGCAAGTTGCTTCTTTCGCCACTGTTTTATATACGGTACACACTTGTTAACATATCCACATAGAAGAAAGTTGCTGGATGTTTAATTCCCTAGTGATGTGTTATCCATTGCTCATCGTAGTGTTGAGCACTCGCATATTTTATTTTTATTATTTTTTTATGGTCTTTCGTATTTCAGAGCTTTTTCATTTTCATGGGGAGAAATTGGCTGCATCGTTCTGATGTACCCTATGCTCAACATCAATATTCGCTATCCACCACACCTCTGTTGGGTTTTAGTAATCTGATCCTGAAGGACACTTATTAACTCAAACTTTCGTCTAACTAATGAAGTAAACCAACACTTTGTACTGATACATGTAGAACGCATTAAGCGAATTGTCATTAGATCGTGCAATCTTTCACATGCAAATCTGGCAGTTTATTTATCTTACGTTGCATTTAGTCTATTTTTAGATGAAGCAGGTGCAATTGGGATAACACAGCTGCGGTGACAAAGTTTGCATGGGGATAAAAGTCTCACAATCTCGGCGTGGTTTATTTCATATTCAATGGTTGCCTTGCCCACCATATGTAAACGTGTCAACAGTAAACACAGTCTACACGTAGATAGCTTATACGGTTGATTTATATTCACTCCATTTAATTGAAGTCTCGAATGGATGGAGTTTGCGTGAGAAATGCCTCAGGGTCTGCTAATTTTCCAGTCAGAATATGTCTACATGGAGAACTGTTCAACAACGAAGTAGATTTAGAAAAGCTATACTCTCTAGTATAAGCACAGATTCAACCGCTAAATTAGATTTATATAGATAGAGCTCCATCGAAGGTGGCCTTTTATCTAATGAATGGCAATTTAAGGATATTTTCGTATTGATGAGGTTTTAATGTCGACATATTTGTTACCTCCATTTATTTCGACCCTCCGTTTAAGGTACGACCAACTTTCTATCAATTTACATGTTTTAGAGCAGAAGTAGTCCGGTCTACTCGTATTGTCTTCCTCCATTGCTGTGGTTATTAGTATGATACAATGGATGTGAATTTTCGTTGCTTAATTTTATGTAGAGACAATTTTGAAAGCTCTCGTCTATTTTTATTCTTGGATGGATAAAGGACTGTCTTGGAAAATGCTGGATTGATGAATACCCCAACTCGGGCAAATGTTCTTTAGGGGTTTTAACTCGTGGGATAAGTGCATCAATTTTCATATTCAGCGAACTTTCTTTAAAATATCCTTAGGCCAAGAGCAGAGATGGTGGTTTTGATGTCTGTGTTAAATTTCATCGCGCGGGCTAAAAATATAATAAAAGCAAATCAGGGTAAGAAGAGCGATCAGCTTAATGAATAATTGTAGTATTTTCTCCTTTTTCCTCTATCTCAAGTTTTATGCTAATCAACATATCTTATATTTGTGGTTTTAATAGACAGTCAAAGCATATGTGTTAAGGTCAAGGAACGTTAATTCTTAAAGAAGAAGAAGATTGGAGGATTTCAGTCAAAGTAACATCGGGATTTATAATATGAAAGGTAACGAAATTCCTTTTTATGATCATAAACCATTAAAATATTCATTGCGATGTCATGCAAGATTATTCATAATCCTCTTTGCTCTGGTGTAACCAAGTGAAAAAAGAAACGCGCAAATTCTGTGCACACATAACCTTAGGCTTTGTCCAAGAAATACCTCATTTTATAGCTTGTCACATCCAAACAGGATTACGAAGTGCCTTACAATCGTCTGGAAAAATGCAAAGGTCAACGTGACCCAGACCAAGTGGCCTTAAATTTTGAAGTCCTATATAGGGCAGAAACTGATTACAATTTACCGACCAATAAAATCAGCGACGCAACGTTCCAAGAATGTACATGAAAAAGAGGAAGAAGAACTATACTTCTGTTAGTTAAGTCCAAAATTCCACTAAATTGGCAATTTACTTAAATTTCAAGTCATTTATATGCTTTTTCCCTCGTGAAGATACAACATCACAAGAAGGCGACGTCTGACCAAGAGGATTTAGAAACGTTGCAGATGTTCCACAAGACTTAATGGTGGGATCATATTTACGCTTCAGTGTATACAACAAAAGTTTGCAACCAAAGATGCCATAACTTGGTCAATTAATGAGTTTCGCTACCGCAATAGCTTCGCAGTTACATCATAAAGCGTTGAAATAATTAAGTTCGATCAGCAAATGTGTTCGACTAACAAATTAATTCGTGGCAAATCTCGTAGATATGGTTCAGCCGTTCGAAAGACACACCTGTTGTTATCAAACCAAATCACTGTCCGTTGCCTTGCTGAAATCACCTGAATACACAATTGAGACAGTTTCAATAAGCCGCAAATAAATTATAGGTTGTGCAAATTCGATCGGCGGCATATTGAAAGCACGTTATCAAAAATATTCTGTACAAATTGAAACTCTTTCTTAAGTGATTTCAATTGTCAATATTGCTGCAGCGCTTTTTAGAATATCGAATATGTTCTGCTTCAAATATCTGTTGTGTTTTGGATGGCAACTGATAAGAACGCAACATGACTCACCCAATCGTTAACTTCCGTAACTTCCTTATGGAAAATATGCTAAATAGGATTAGAGTGTTTTACGTCGCTCATTTATTCATACTGACAAAGGAACGAAATGGGAGATTACCTTCAGCTTATTAAAACGATCTTCTAATTCTCATGTAATAATACTGTCAGTTTTGCATCGTTTCTATAAATTCCTGCTGGTTAAAGGTAGGTCTATTAAAATTGGTTGTTAGGTAGGTTCATGGGCAGACGACGTTTCTATTACCCTCGATCGTTTTCTTCCTGGACTGTATAAACGTAGTGCAATCTGGCTCGTGACCAACTTCTTTTTTATTACACTTCTCTCAGGAGAGGAGAACCTATAGCGCCGAGTCGGCGCCCGGAGATACCACCAAATAACTGCTACAGCTTTTTTTGAACAGTTGCAGATTCTGACGCTCCGGAAACTCACACGCGGGGAGGGAATTCCACAGCTTTCCCGCTCTGTAACGGATCGGGTTTTGATGTAGGGATGCTCGCGCCGTCGGGAGATGAACCGCAAATTGGTGCGATCTGTCGGATTGTGGACTGCATATAAACCGAGGAGCAATACCACGAATCTCTGAAGAACTATCTGGAAAGCTCAAGATCTATAACTGTAAGAAATCAGAAACGATACGTAGGACTGCCTTGCTCCAGCCCTGCTTATATCATCCGTATGGCATCTAATCTATTCCATCCGTAGCCCTTGACTCTTAGAAAGCACCCTTTGGTAGTAAGTGTTCTTGCCAGAATGGGGGTGGGCGACCGGAGTGCCTTTCCTGTAAGACCTTACCGCACGTGGCTGCAGCCCTTACCTCACGTGGAGGAATTTCTCTCGAAATACCTGAAATATGGACCAAACCCTAAGCACCCCTAATCTCTGGTGGAGGTAAAATACTCTTCAAGAACAGAAATAACGACTCGGAATACCTTCCCTCTAGAGTTTCGAGCAGCCTTTATCGCTGGCAGAGCGGAGTGCTCTGGAGTACTTGAAAATCAAGAACCAAAGTGGAAAGTCTTCCTTCTAAGAAATGACATCGATATTTAAATTTAAAACATGCCAGCTAAATTTGCTCAAACCAACAGCAACGCTAACGAGAAAACTCCCAAAAGATGGTTCTACGTAAACGCCAACTGGGAAGGTCTAAACGACCTTTTAGGGAAGCTAAAATTGTTGTTATTTTTCGTGTATTGTAAAGTTAATATCGTCTGCTATTATACCTTTAGAACGGAGAATTCATTGTATTTTCAATATTGTTGTGAAATTAATTTATATTATAATTTTCCCGGTCCCATTTTGTTGTTGACCTGATGACGATCAAATCCCATGATCGAAACGTCGTTAATGTAATGTGAAGAAAAAAAAAATTACATTAAAAACAAAATTAGTCTGTATTGGCGATTTTAACTTCTCCGTTCTAAAGTTGTTATTTTTCCCTAATAACGATGTTGACTCTGTAGCGTACTCATTGGGTAAGGGTAAAGAGTATAAACTGAAGAGAAATATGTGGTTCGCGTCCGGGTGCAGAGAAGCCATTAAGGCTAAAGGGTTGAGCTTCCGGTTGTATAAATCAAACAATACTGAGGAAAACCGGAAAAGATTTAAGAGAGATGACTGCAATGCGCATATTCAACGCGCCAAGTTCTTGCATGACCAGAGAGTGAGACAAAAATACTACACTCTCCCACAGGTAGTAGAAACTTTTGGGCTTTCGTGAAAAACATTCAAAACTCTGTCTCTTCATCCATTCCATCGCCTATAGTCGATGACAAACGTGACTGGTACAATAGAGAAAGCGAATCTGCTTGCTGCACATTTTGCAGCCAACTCAACGCTGCCTGATACCACATCAGTTCCACCGCAACTTGAGCATAAGCAGCACACCATAAGTCAGATTCGCTTCCGAACGCGTACTGTTGCCCTACATTCAAGAAGTTGAACGTAAACAAATCCGCTGGGCCGGCTAGCATTCCCACAATTTTCTTGAAGAGATGTTCCTCTTCACCTGCTAAATCCCTGCAGAAACTCTTCCATTGGTCTTATTCTACTGACCGTTTCCCAAATAGATGAAAGTCAGCGAACATTCACCCAATTCCCAAAAAGGGTGAGAAATCATCCATTTCTTCTTATCGACCCATAGCACTAAATTCTATTCTCTCCAAGATAATGGAATCTCTTATCAACCGTCAACTTTCGAAATACCTGGAATCAAATGACCTCCTCAATGACAGCCAATACGGCTTTCGTAGCAACCGGTCCACAGTAGATTTGAGGGCCTACCTTCACGAAAAGTGGAGTCATTCCACCCACTACCTTGGCGAAACCAATGTTGTCGCATTGGGTATCTCAAAAGCCTTTTTCATCTTTATAAATGACCTCCTGTCCATTAGCCACAACCCAATTCACAATGTTGGCAAGTTGAGTTTCTCATACTCATACGAACGAACATTCCCGACCAAACTCTTCGAACGTCATTACCAATCAACATGTTTTGCTTAACACATTGAATTCCGACCTCAACAACACATATCATTGGGGTTTATCTTACCGAGTAGAATTGAATGCCTTAAAAGTTCGGTACTGCTTCTTGTCGTCAAAGTCGAACTATTTCTATCTATTCTATTTATTGGCCTGTAGGAGCCCGGAAGTTCATGATCTCACCGACTCGGCTGGGCCACCGTTCCTTGCCCCGTGCACTATCCTTCCGCATTTGACCCACTGATCCGATTTCCTCTTGGCCAAACCTAACATTGTCCTCCCATCTCCGTCGCGATCGTCTTGTCGGTCCCGTTGGTCCGCCGTCAAGAATTCTACGCGCGGTTCTATCGTTGCCCATTCGCGCCACATATCCGGCCCATCTTAATCTTCGCGACCAGATTACTCTCTCTATTGTAGGTTTGCTATTTTGTTTGTCGTCAAATGCGAAACCCTAAATAAATATCCTGCCGATTAATGGTACTTAGAACAACGAAGCCAAGGAAATATCAATCCTCAGCACTCGAATTAATTCAACTATCAATTGGAGCAACCGCATATTTGAAGCTGCGAAAAGTGCAGCCAAATGTATGAGGTAGGTAGTTCACTCCACCCAACGTCTCCACTACTTACAATACGTATATTCGTCCAAAAATGGCTTTCAACTTACATAATTGGTCAGGCGCATCCAAAACTGCACGACACGTGCTCGACGAAAAACGAGCAGTGAAACTTATTGGGGACCCAGTTGCAGGTCGATCAATTCCCTCATTAGAACATATGCGCAACGTATCATGCCTATCTCTTTTCTATAGGTATTACCACTGTCGTTGGTCAACTGAACTTGCTGAATGTGTTCCGCCCTTCACACAATTTCACGCGCTACCCTTCATCTGACAATACGCATCAGTCCACGTTGAAGGTCAACTTCAGGCGCACAAATAAACATAGAGGGTCATTCTTGAGCCGAACCACACGAATGTGGAATGCTCTACCCGATCATGTGTTTCCTCGTCGTTGTAATGTCCAGCCATTTAAGACGAATATATATTGATACCACCTTTCGTTACCCACTTCCTCTCTGTCCGCTCGCACTGTGCTCTGACATTTAAGGATACTTCAAAATCCCCTTATGTGCCCGCGTTAGTGTAAAAAAAAAAGATTTTACTTACGAAGAAAAGTTAGTCCTAAACTAAAACCCTATCCACGTAACACTCCAAACAGAACTCCTAATGCTGCTTGTGAAGACTCGTCTTTTATAGACAACATTAACAGTTTCAGTTTGTTATTTTCGTCATCACGGCGACGCGTCGAAGGAAATAACAACATGGATGTTTTTTCCGTGCGTTGCCATGGTGCTGTGTCTTTAACAGTCACCTTCGGAGTGGGCAGCCATCCATTCTGCTATAGCGACGTCATCGATATCAACCTTACCTGCTGTTCCTATGTATGTTGGTTGTTTTTTTTTTCAGGCAAAGAGGCAACGACTTTTTCCGGGTATATCTACAGTTGTTCTTTACCAGGGCAATTGTTTCGTGGTACTAGATCGTCTTGAATTATTGCCTTCTGCTAATATTCCAGTTCCTCTTTCACTTTGTCCTTAATTTTAATTTCGGTTCATTTCAATTGTAGCTTCTACCATGTATTGGAATTCGTTCCCTTTATATCGCTAGTACGATTGAATACCTTCCTAGTCTCGTCATACCTCCTGTCTCCAGATTATTTCCTTTTACTATGCGGGTTTCTCTTCGCCTTGAACGTTTTCCCAAAGTCAGCTTACTACTCGTAGTTCTCAACTCCTCTTCCGGTGAACTCATGACACTTAAACATGTCAGGCACGAACGCTCTATAGGCTCCATAGACACGCTCTAGCCGGACATGGGTCGGTGTGAGATTTTCCTTGTCGTTCGGCAGCTGGACTGTTTTTGCATTGTCCGATGATGTGTCCTCTTCTGCTTTCTCCTTTCAATCAAATTTTAGTTCTCTTCTTTTTTCATCTGCTAGTCAATGACTTCTTTCTGTTTTCGGGCAATGAGGTTGTTGTTCCAATTTTCCTAATTTGGCATTGGCACGAATCTAACATATCTTATCAGTTTAATCTTGTGCTTGCCTGGAAGGATTGACGACACTCATCGGAAGACTGTCTCTGGCTTTGCATCGATAGAGGACCCATCCTTAAGTGAATGTAGTGACTAATTCGGGGCTCCTTTTATTTGGCTTCCTTGTGATGATAAGATCTTTAGTTCCACATCCTTATATATTAATACATTTTTAATGGTTCACAGGTGTTTCCACCATCGGATCTATTATTTTTTCATGTTCTGTCTGGCAAGCTTCAAATTTTCGACCGTCTTTATTTCGACCCCTTTTCCTGTCGGTCCTTTTAATTTTTATATGTATCCTCTGTAGATCGCCCTTCTTGATGAATCGACTTCTGCACCAAACTTCGATAGCTGAATCCAGTATAATGGATCTGTGGCAACTCTAACAACAGATACACAATTCACAGGCAAAAATAGTGAAGATCACGAACGAAAAGAATCGAATAAGAAAAATCCATCAGAACCGTTACCAAGCGATAAATAATAAAAATAATTCACATCAGTGGATAATAATCGAGTTTGGAAATCAAATTCTAAACACGGTCAGTAGCCTGGTGTGTAACGCTTAGGTAAATTTTTTTTCGTGATTCGAGCTGTCATAGCGTCAGTTCGAATCACACGATCTTCTTCACTATTATTTCAAACGCTATAGATCCTCCTTCCAGAAAGCTAAAATTAAAGTTGTCGGTCCGTAAAGATTGACTAATACAATTTTCAAATTGGTTTTGCCGCTAGGGATGGTGTGAATCGAAGTAACATCTTGTCCTCACGGCTCGGTTGGCATGTCACCGGATTCAATGCTCAAGTAGAAAGTGGCGCTGCGTCCTTTTTCCTTGCGCCGTCATTTATGCGGGTTTATGTTCATACCTAAGACTGACCGATCTTGATGATATCACGCCTACCATCCCTCTATCCATGTAATTAGAGATATCTGTGGCGCCAACTTATAAAAAAAAACTGTCTAACCAACCATGTGGAGACTGTCAGTAGACCCCACCTCCCTCATTCTAGTCGATATAGGTGAACCGGTTGTCGCAAGACAGCCAAAAGCCAAAGGCACGGTAAAGGACATACTTGTCCTTGTTTCACTCAAATTTTCAAATTGGCTTTCTTTCCATACTTTTCTTTTTTTGGGAGTTTCATGGAGGCTTATCTTACATAGTGGCGCCTTCCAGTTTGATGCACTATGTTGGTGTCGAAAATGCTTAAAACAAAACCTGACTTTCTTGGCCAACTTCCATTATTCAATGGAACTGACCTTCGTGAATGTGGAGCACACTCTATTCTGTCTTCGTTTTGGGGCGTTTTGTTTCTTGTGCGGCGTGAACCACTCTGTTGAATGAACCGGGTTTGTTTTATATGGGCCACTTCACAGGTGGTTCCTTGGTGTGTCCCAGGGTACTTTGATGGTACACGTGAACAAAGTGAACTTTTTTGGTCGTATCATTTATTGTTTCTGGCGAGTTCAGATATTACATATTATACATCCACCTGGCTTTCTGTAAGGCGAGCCAGATTCTTAAGCTTGGTCAATGGTCTTCCGAAACGCTCCTTTAATCTTATTTTGGGGTATTTTACGGTTGATTACTTTGACGGGTATTGTTCACTTTGGTGGATTTGGTATGTTGTTCGATTGTCAAAACGTTCGTAACAGTGTTCCGTCGAACACTGTCCACACACAAAAGAACAACCTGGGACAACGGGCGAATGCACAAAACACAAAACACAGGAATAGTTTCTTACAATTTTACTTTTATATACACTTTTCCTTTCTTTTTTTTTTTGCCTTACAGTCACGACACAAGATTTGTTATTGGTTTCACATGTAGTTGCGTATATATATATTTCAAAATGTCATATGTATCTACAATAGTTATTAAACGAAGACACGTAGCACTAACGACGCACACTCATCACGCGAATATCTCCCCGTTGGGGTTCCTTGGTTGACTTTTCTTCTGCGACCCTTCGATATGTCGTCTACCCGATTAGACTGATCGATATAGAATATTCTAGAAACTGGCTTCTTAATCCCGACTGTTAACGACTCGATAGACTTTCGATTGACTTAACTGTCTGCCCAAAAAGAAATCCCGATTCAGATCTCCGATCTGTATCTGCAGAGAAGGAAATTTCCCATTCAATCTGCTAACAGAATTTTCCACAGTATCTATTAGCAGCATACCATCTTCCTTTTCATCTCACAAGGAGAATTTCCCAATGGACCTGGAAGGAGAATCTTGCTCATGATCATTACATCATTACCACCATCCGTGGTGGTGATTGAAATTCGGTTCGACGGCTGTCGATTATGTGCCGCCTTTATTTGCCCAGCACATCTGGCGCGCAGGTCGAAGGATATCGTGCAATTTGAATGGACGTACGGTCCATGGGTTTTGTTTAACTTCTTTCAGTTAAAACTAACAATCCATTAGGTCTTTCTAATAGGTGTGAAATACAAAAAGAAACCGTGGGACTGGAGTAGTTCCTTTTGTTGGTTTTACTCTGATAAATATTCACGAACTATCTCGTTGAGATATTTATGGTTGCCTAGAATTTGGCAGCGGATAAGCGATATGCATTATTGTATGAGGTTGCCGCTGCCTTTGTTTGCGCGACGGATTTGGGTGGTCTTTATGGTAGACTACCCGCACGTGCATCCGTTGGTCGGCTAATTTACCGACGATAGTAATTCCTTGTAACATCGTGTACATATTCAGGATTGCCGATTGTGCAGTGCTGGAATGCGGCGCATTTCAGTCTTTGGGATTGTTTTTGGGCATAGGATGAGTGAATGTTTTACCTTTGTTTCAGGTATGCTATACTCAAATTGTTGAGCTTGACATTGAAAGCTTTGGGACGCTCAGTTCCTTGCTTTTTGGTGTCGGGCTCAACGTTGGCTACATGTTTCCGGCCCCTAGCAGGACTTAGTGGCACGCGTCTGTGGGCGCGTGCAATGCTTTCCGGTGAGTATCCTCCTTGAAGGGTAGGAACCTTACCTTTGGTGAATTGTACGGTTCGTAGAACGCTACAATAACATTTCCTCCTTTCCTCCTCAACTACACTAGAAAGCTGCTCTTTCCTGGAATGTTCTTCGTAAACGTACCACCTCCATGAAGTCGCTGAGAAGTGTGAGCTCTTGTTGCTCTCCCCCTCTGTGACCATGATGTTAGGTGAACCTCTACCTGTACCTCATGGCTGACTGCATCTCATTAGTCGTTTCTTTTTTTTGCTTCAGGCGAGTTCAAATATCGTGCCTTTAATAATGCCTTGATAGTGGCGATTGAGTTCTGAAGAACATCTCCCTTCAGTCGAGACAGATTCTTGAGCTTGGTCAATTCTGCCCAAGCTAAAGTTCTTGGTCTTCTGAAGCATGCCTCCAATAATTCTGGGTCTTTGGCGATAAATAAATGCTCCTCACGATCTATCTTGCTCTTCCCAGTAATGCTCTTTATAAACAACTGTTCGTGAGTGCAGTCGGAAGTTGTGCCGCCAAACGCCCTATGGAATGCCACCCATTCTTTACTGGCCGTTGAACATTGGGTGCTCAATTACATACTTTAAGTAGGTTGTTCTGTTGGGAAACTTTAGTCATCTTTTGACCCAACTCCTAGATGTCGCTCTTCCTTTTAGCTTCATAATTCGGTATCGCTTTCTCCTCCGCTTCCGGTTTTGACTCTTTGAGCCGTGATTCAACCAATCTACTGTGAAATTCTTCTTCGTTCATCTTGTTCGTGTCCGATGGAAAAAATACTTTACCGTCAGGTCCAAGAGCTTTCTTATTGCGTATTCCTTTGGATGTTTTCTGCATCTCTTCTTTAATAGTGCTGGGATGACCTCGGTATTGGGTTTATTACAATGTTCCACTCCGTATAGGCTTTCCGAGGAAAGAAATGCTCTACTATTGAATGCAACATATTGGGTTAAGTTATGTGTGGGATTGTCTCTCTATGACCACTTTGTAGGCAGTGCCCCAGTGGTTTATGTTCTCTCGTCTGCAGATGTTTTTGAAGCATCTTGTCTTGCTACTTTTTGCGGTTGTCCTTAAGTTGTGCCCGAATTTTTTAAGTTAACGGGGTGTTCTTGGAAGTCTGGTTTTCTTCTTGATTTTTTCTTTATAGTTCGGTATCGTTTCCTCCTCCTCAATCGGCTTCGACTTTTTGAACCATGACTCAACCAATCTGCTATGAAATTCTTCGTCGTTGGTTTTGTTGTCCGTCTCTGAACCCTTGTCTCGGGCGATTTTCAGCTCTCATCGTGCGACCATCACTATTGCTTCGAACTATGCTTTTGTCTTCGATGACCGGTGTGATCGAGCGTTTATTTTTTCCGGTGTTGCATCTATAGCTTTTCTCTTATCATGGAGAATAATCGGCTGTATATTCGCTGCTTGCAACCAATTTGGCAGTCGAGTGAGATGGCTGACAGTCCTTTCGCAAAGCGTTTTTATGTACATGGTAACAATTTGGATTTGAAAGCTACAGAACTTTTGGTATATACATACCCAAAAATGTGTATTGTCTGAGAAAAGTGCTTCTATTTTGTCTTAGATTCTGCTCAGGAGTTGAATGTACTTATTGTCGGGTTATCGCATTTAATAAATATCTAAAATATCATCATCATCATCATCGGCACTACAACCGGGAACCGGTCTTGGCCTTATTTCGCAAGTCCTGAGGCTTGTTAAATTTTCCATAATGATTTGTTTTTTCCGGGCAAAGTCATTAGTCTTGCGCCAGAGGCTTCCCGACGGTGGATCGAACCCCGGTCTCCCGCGTGACAGGCGAGTATACTAACCACTACACTATCGAGGAGCCCTATCTAAAATATGTATTGTGTATATCCACAAGCCTGTGTCTTAGTCAAGACGTAATTCAAGCCAACGCTCTGAAAAATTAGAACCAAAAACGACGCATAAGTAGCACATACATCAAAATGTTTCAACAGGCTACTTAAGTTTTGTGATTACTACTTGACTGTTCTAGTATATAGCACTGGGTGATTTTTTTCGACCCTCTTGGGTGCCGTGTTCTTCACTCGGTTGGGTGTATGTGATCTGTTGGAGTCGCTTCACGTTCACTGGCGTTTTTGAATGGCCTCAGGTGGCACGTCAGTGTTAGTAAATTTATGCACTTGGATGTTCTATACATACACCTAGAGTCGAATACAATGTTCGGCTTTCGTTTTGAGGATCTTCACTGTGTGTGGAATGTAACTGCTTCAAGAGCCCACACCATTACTGAGAAAACAAAATCTTTGGGTGACCACCGTTGTCACTCTCACACTGCATCTACCTTTGCTTTTTTTCCATTTTCGACTTGGTTCAATGTATGCAGACTACTGTGTACAAACATAAACCGAAATACGTTTATTTCATTTAAAATCTTTTCATATTTCCAAACCAATTCGATCGCCTTCAAAGTATTCCCTACCCAATACGATGGATTGTTACCAACTTCTATGACCCTTAAAGCCCGCAGCGATTCAGATTTTATTTCCTCACTTGTGCCGAAACGGTATTTTTGGAGTAGTGCTTTGTGTTTAAGGTATAGGCAGAAGCCATCGACTCCTAAATCAGAGGAATACGGTGGTGGTGGAATGATATTGACAACATTTTTAGCGAAAAACTTTCGAAGAACCGATGTTTTGTTCAATCAAATAAAAATTCAATGCTATTGCATCCGATCGAGATTTGGCTCTTTTCAGCCGCAGAACATCTTTAAAAATTGGGTTTGTAGATCCAACTGAAACGCTAATACTGTCAGCAACGTCTCTTAAGGTTATTCGACGATCTTTAAGCACCGTATTTTTGATTGTCTCTATGTATTGTGTATTAGATGATATTCGGTGGTCTTCTTAGATGCAGTTCGTCTTCAACACATTGTCGTCCCTCTTTGAAGATTTTATGACAATCATGTGTTTCTATTCCGACTTAGTCAGATCACCAAAAGGCTTTTGGAATATTTTCAATGTTTTTATCCCGCGGACATTTCATTATGCACAAAATGTTTTTTGAAATCATCTTTGTTCGGCCCATTATCGAAGAAATCCTTTCATTCACCCACTTCTTTAGCAGCACCTCCAATTGCTAGGAGGGCCTTGTGTTCGTTTCATCTGACTGTCTCCCTAGTTACTTCGTATCTCTTGTTATAAACCCGTTTTCAATGGGACCTGTGGCGGTTCTTTTGAACGCCACTACTTACTTTCCCATTAATTATCCAAGAGACTGCTCCCTGAAACACATAAACACAGGGAAAACATGTACTTACCTTCCTATAGTTGTACCAACTATCTTCTTAAAAGCTGTAAATCTATGATTTTCACTGATGCAAAATCCATCAGCAACAAATAGGTATTTTTCCACAAGGGCATGGTCGCATAAAACGCATCATGTGCCTTAAAAGCAAATTGGTTGCACCATCAAGCAATTAACATTACCCGAACCACATCGATGAAATATCTCCTGATGACTCTGCTACACACGTGCAGGAGATATTTCTTCTTTTCCTTTCTTTTATCTATGCCCACATCGGTCGGTCATCCGATCGAAAAATACATTATGGCATGCGGCTGACTGCCAAAGGAAGTCGAGTTCTCAAAAATGGAAAATTACCAGCGAGAATTCGACTACTTGGAGATGCCGCCAAGATGTGCACGATCAGCATAAATGCTGTACGCAGTTGCTGATCGTGTAAACACTAAATATCTACTTTAAGATAATTGCACCAGCTGCAACCATGCCAGCTAGTGTTCCTCTTATGGATTCGGTCGATCCACGGTCCGCATACTTGTGGACACACACACCATGAGCAACAGAGGCAATCGTCGTGTATGTTTCGCGCCTTTGTGCTGATGCAAAGTAAATCATCCCTTGTGGGCACCGAGGCGATGGATGATTTTAGCTATGCTGTCTTCTTCGATGACCTAACCAATCTTAAAACTGATTCCATGGAGTGAAGTCGGCACACCAAGTTAAGCAAAAAAAAAAAAACAAGGAGTCTTGTTTCAACAGCCACCGAGTCAACTCGAGCTTGAACACTAGGAGTCGGTTTTTCTGTCATAGAATCTTGTGTGAGTCACCCGGTCGGGCTAGTAGTCGCGAAACACAACCAATTTAGTAAAATGGATTCCCGTATACGTGTGCTTAAGTTAAAATGAATTACAGCCTAATAATCCTTATGTGTTGAATGACAGTGTGCTGAATAAAGTGAATGTATCCTTACGTATGACTGGACAATATTTGGAAGTTAAATTAATTTAAGATGAATTACAGCCTAATAATCCTTATGTGTTAAATGACAGTGTGCTGAATAAAGTGAATGTATCCTTACGTATGACTGGACAATATTTGGAAGTTAAATTAAGTTAAGATGAATTACAGCCTAATAATCCTTATGTGTTAAATGACTGTATTATTCGTTATGTGTTAAATGACAGTGGGCTGAATAAATTAAATGTATATCCTTACGTATGACTGAACAACACTTCGAGGTGGAATTAAGTTCAAATGAATTAAAGTCTATTAATCCTTATGTGTTAAACGACACTGTGCTGAATAAAATAAATGCATATACAAAATGTTGTATGTTTTAGTTGAATCAGAAAAATAAAATAAGAACAAAGGAAGTGGTTGTTTTATTAACTATCTAGTGAACAGGTCAAACCGTTTCGACGACACAGATTTAGGGCAGAAGTGAAGTTGGGGAGGAATGCGAACCAGTTCCCATGTAGGTACCACGGCATATAAAACCCCCACAGACCTGGAGAAGTTACTTTCTGATCTGGCGACGTTGGTGGACACTGATTGCCAGCTTCCGTCTGGTATAGCAACATAATATCTGTCGCTCTATTGTTTGGGTATAAGACGCCCCTCCAGCGGATCAGGGAAATTTGTGAGATCTAAATGAATTATTTTGATGGCAGAACAGTGTCAGGCGAGTGGGAAAATCGATAAGGTGTTGAGTTAATATGAAGCAGTTCTGATAACCCATAAGCCTAAATTGTTATGCGTTAAAAACGGTTGTCACAAAAAAAAATCATAAACACTATCTGAAAATCGCTAAGTAAAGCGAAAAGTGAGAATCTAGTACAATTTTCCAGGCAGTTCTTTCTTGTTCCAAAGCAAGCACTTTTTAATACGACTACTTACGTGATACAAAGTACATAAGCCTGCAACTGGCATGTATATCGCCCACATTAGATATCCTTACAATCCACATATTATTCGGAATCTGTTTTTAATATTCCGGGACTAATGATTATACGAGGGTTGCCTTTTATATTTCGGGATTAGAGAACAAAAACAAATATTGATCATCGAAAATCACTTTATTGTTTTTCAAAATATTCCCCATGAAGATCTATACACTTTGGCATGCGTTTGAACCAATTGTCGAAGCACTTTTGCCACTCTGATTGAGGTATCTCCAACACATGCATTCTGAATGCAGCAACCGCTTCTTCAGGTGTCGAAAAACGTTGACCTCTCAGTTGGTTTTTTACGTACGGGAATAAAAAGAAGTCATTCGGTGCCAAGTCAGGACTATACGGCGGATGACCCATCAAATCGATGTTTTGGGTGCTCAAAAATGCAGTTGTCGCAGCCGATGTGTGAGAGCTCGCATTGTCGTGGTGAAGAGTGATCCGTCTTCGGCGGTTGGTTTTCCTGATTTCTTGGAAGACAACTGGCAAACAAATGGTTGTGTACCACTCAGAATTGACTGTTCTGCGTTGTTCTAGTGGTACGGTTGCGACATGTCCAGTTTTTCCGAAAAAACAGGCGACCATTTGCTTGGAAGTGCTTCGTGCGCGAACGACTTTTGTTGGATTTGGCTCATCTTGAAACACCCAGACAGTCGACTGCTGTTTACTTTCGGGCTCATACGCGTAAATCCGCGATTCATCACCTGTCACGATGTCATAGACGTGTTTCGAAGCACCGCGACCGTATTTTTTGAGCATTTCTTTCGACCAATTGACACGAGCCTTTTTTTGGCCGATTGACAAATTGTGTGGGATCCGACGCGAACAAATTTTTTTGACAGTCAAATGTTTATGCAATATTGAATGTATGCTGGTCCCACTAACGCCTAAGGTTGTCTCAATCTCACGATAGGTTACATGACGATCTTCCAATATCAGTTCGCGCACAGCATCAATGGTTTTCGGAACAACAACTGATTTTGGACGACCTTCACGAAATTCATCTTGGAGTGAACTACGACCACGATTGAATTCACTATACCATCGATAAACACTGGTCCTTGATGGAGCTTTATCGCCAAAAATAGAATTAAGTTCATCCATGCACTGTTGCTGAGTTAATCCACGCCGAAAGTTGTAAAAAATAATCGCACGAAAATGTTGACGATTTAATTCCATTTTTGGGCCGAGATGAATCTTTTAAGTTACTGTAAACAACACAAATAGCGCTCATATGTCAAAACGTTCTGAGTGTGTATAACCTCAAAAATGTCCAACTTTACGACAGAGCTATCAATTGCCGGATTGCAAGACTAGGGTTGCCAAATCCCGAAACATAAGAGGCAACCCTCGTATATTTAGACTAAATATTTTACAGTTTTCAAGATCGAAGTTATCTCTTTTAACTTTTTAGATTTTTAACTTAAGAAAAGTCATTTAATCTTTTATATAAGTAACTTAAACCTGAACTTTCACTTAAGTACTTCGATATTTTTTAACTGAAGAAAAGTTATGTATCACTGAAAGTTGATACCAGGTTTGCTGAAAATGTGTACAAAGTATTATAAATAAACTAAAGCTAAAATCATATAAAAATATATAATCGAATTATCAAATTCGTTTATCAAAAACACGGACAATCGTTGCGAATTACTAAATTTAAGTGAACCTATTATTTTTCTTTTTTGGTTCAAATTAAATTGTTTACTCAGGTGTGACAAGTTTTTCCATTAGAATCTCTTCTACAGCCGAAAGTGATTAACAAGCAAACATTTTAAGAAGGTGCTTTCAGCTTTGGTCATAGCAGTCCGCAGTAGTGACATGTGTCCTGCTGACATTCTAATTTCATTTGCAGGCCACTAATTGTTTGGTTTTAATACTTATAAAATATCGAAACCAAGGTCAAAAATAATTTGATCAGCACATGTAGCACGTACCTGGTACCGCGCTTTATTAACTGATTCAAATTAGGAGACGGCTTATCTCAGGTTTACGTATAATTAAAAACAAAAAAACAAAAAAAAAACTTCCTCTCGGATAACGTCCAATCAGATACCAATAATAATCAAAATTGGCCTCCAGTGAACGCGGTTTCATTTTTTTGACGGCTTTTGGGTTTTATTTTTCTTTCCTTAGCATTATTTACTTTTTGTTTACTTTACCATTTGATTTTTATTGGGTGTTAGATGTGTTTGGTATGCGTAGGCTTTTTCATGTAGAATCGTGGTTACCATACATATAAGGGAATTAACAGATTCGGTCATGTGACCTGCGAACTGATGATAACGTAATTAAGGTATCTAAAGTTATAACGCACCCTGATTAGAGGTTTCCAATTGAACCGATTACACGCTAAGGGGATTGCGAAATAAGTATGGAGTTGACGTTTTATCTAATTAGCTTGTAGACTGAATTTGTTCGGTAGGTGGGGCTTTACATTGTTTATTTGTACGTGGTACATAAAGCGGAAAACGAATTATCGCATACCTACGCATACTCCAATTGAACCTGTATAAATTGTGTAGTACTAAATTGCCGCAAGCCCGTACGGCTTTTTATTTGAACAATTTCTTATTGAAATAACATTTAGCGTGACTGGCGCTGACTTGCTAAAACGATATCAGGTACGCATGAAGTAGTGTGTACGCTGAGCAGTTCTGGAAACTATAGTTTCATAGGTTGATAGGTTGTATACATAATAAATTTAATGTTCTGCTTCCTTTAAATCATAAAAGGTGTGTTTAGTAATCTAAGAAAAGGCAGTTGGGAATGATTTTGCTATTGCCATTATTAGTCCTCTTCAACAAGAGATATGTTGGAAAGCAATTTGCAGATTGATCTATGTCCATCTAGGACTGCTAGTGCAAAGGGTGACTCCGCGACTGGACAAGTTTGAGGATTTTTTTATGTTGAACTTACGCAATAGTTACGAGATACCTTTGGCAGACTAATTAATGTTATCAGGCACTGATGATAATAATACACCAATAAATAGATATATTCATTTGATATCCCTTTGAAACTCCATTATTTATTGAAAGTTTAGCAGTAACCTGAAGTTCATTCAGTCACTACAGTTTCACATGTGGCAATTACAGTAGACATACACGAACACGCAAACACAGTGAAGGACACCAAAGGGGAATCGAAAAATAAATCATCGGAGCCGTATACCAGAGAAATTACCATCGCTATCTACAGCTTAAGTAGTGAGAAAATGCATCGTCGTGTACACGCGGCCGCGGTTTGAAGTGTTCATGGTTTGGGGCTTTTTTTCATAGCCTTTTTCATGTTGCACAATTCATCGCAAACTCTTTTATTTATTTGAATAGGATATTGATAGGACTTATCTTTTTTTTTTGGTATGAAGGTGGAAATCTTCAAAAGATACCTCGGACCGATTCAGAGGCATGTGGTCTTTTACCGACTAAAACCACCTCCCACCAGGTGCATGTTCCCGTTGATCCCCGCGGAACTTTCTTCTAGATATTCCATCACGGGGCGGGACGGAGTTTACCTGATATAAAAAATAATAATAGTTTGATTTGACAGCATAATTTGTCGAAAAATCGCCACTGGAAAAAATACCTCCAATTGAATGACCTATTATATTGATATATCGGCTCCTCGATAGTATAGTGGTTAGTATACCCGCCTGTCACGCGGGGGACCGGTGTTCAATTCCCCGTCGGGGAGCCTCTGGCGCAAGACTAATAACGTTGCCCAAAAAAAAAAATCATGATGAAAAATTTAACAAGCCTCAGGACTTGCTAAATAAGGCCAAGACCGGCTCCCGGTTGTAGTGCCGATGATGATGATGATGATGATTATATTGATATGCCTTACGTCAGCGGTTAACCAGTTTCTAAACTATACCAAAGATTGTTTTGATTTTCTCTATTAATTTTTTGAAACCGTGGATCTCTTTTTTGTGGTTTCCTTCAGTTGCCGCCTTATTTCCCTGAATTTAGATTCATGTTCTGGGTTAAGAGAGGGCTATGCTATAACGCAATTTCAATCATTCTCTCTTGATTTCAGATGCTTAACCCTTTCACTAGAATCTCTCATTATCGGCTCATATTTGTACCTCTTTTTTTTTTTGTTCTGTAGGAAGGTGGAAATCTTCAAAAGATACCTCTGGATCAACCCAGAAGCATGTCGGATTTTTACCAACTAAAGCCACAATACTCCATCGCGGGACGGGACGGCGGTTAGCTGTTACTCCGCTCGTCGCGTCGCAATTGCTGCATCATGTCAGATAGAATATCATTTGCTACGGATCACGCTTGTTTGGAACTTAGAACGTATTCTATTACTCTTAACGGAGTATCTGTCCGTCTCATATATCTCTCCAAAGGCGTCCGTGTAATCTCGAATCTCACCCACGTGTTCCGTATTTTCTATTTTGCCTTCGCAATACAAGCAGTATGGGTGCTTCACGTGCATATACTTGTGCAAGTATTCCCGAAAGCATTCATGTCCTGATATTAGCGTAGTCAAGCGGTAATTCAGCTCGCCATGTTTTCTTTTCATCCATGTTTCTACATCAGGTATCACGGTGTGGGTCCATCTTCCTTTTGTGGAAGAATCCCACCCTCGTTGCCATTCTCTTAGGCTTGAGAGCTCTAATTGTGACAGCATTCTCCCACGATTCTCTTGGAAGACCTCATGCAACGCAACGGTTTCTTTAGCTGCAAAGTCAAGTGGTTTCACCCGGCTAAGACATTTACGGGCACGGTTTCCTTTAAATCCCCAGCGATTGTTCTTGGTGCAAGAAAAATAAAACACTATTTGGCTGGTGTGCACCACTTTTTATTTAATTTCTTCCTTTTATTTCAATGAATAATGTATACATTGTTGACTTGGATTTGTTTTAATATTTTTTGTTGCACAATGCGGGACAGCCGCATTCAGGTACACAATGGTTTATTGTTTGTCTTTAATTTTGATATACCTCACTGTTAATCCTGATACCTCCACGACACTGACTGTTGTTTATTAAAAGCTTTGATTTGAGACACGTTCAACAGGGGACTTACACATAAGTCAACACACAAGGAGAATCTTTACGGTGGTTAAAGCACGGTTACTTGACCACAACACTCTGTAAATTCGAACACAAAAATTCGCGTATGTATGTGTCGGCACACTTCGGAGGATGATAATTGACTCGTTCCAATCAGGGATGAACATTTGCTTTAGCCACACGATCAACCAATCATAATCGTGCTCTCTTCTGCATTCTTTAAATTTCCCAGCCCATCGAGGTGAATAAACACTTGTGCATTCATTCGACAGTCGGTGGACGAATTGGGAGAAACCAAAAGGGAGACCACAATGACCTGGTTGATTTGGCTTTAGCGCTGCATGCACGAACGCAAAATCTGAGGATTACCGAGTGACGTAGTTAGGATCTCGGTTTGATCTCAGAGTGCAATGCGCTCAGAGAAGGGGAAATGAAATGGGATGAAAATTGTTTGCTGCTATTCACCTGACGTGGCGCAAGACTAATGACCTTGCCCGGAAAAAACAAATCATTATGGAAAATTTAACAAGCCTCAGGACTTGCTAGATAAAGCCAAGATCGGTTCCCGGTTGCAGTGACGATGATGATGATGATTCACCTGACTAAAGAGATCATTGATACCCAGCGAATAGCGTGTCCGGGGGAATTCAAAGGGACGCTGCAACGGCTTAGGAATTATGACCGTGAGAACCAGCATCGCTTGCCCAGACTTTTATGTTGCTAACCGACATGAAATTGTGATTTCCGGTGGAAATCTCATTGGGTTAGTGAAATGGAGTTACCCTATGGTAAAGGGAGCTGAATTCAATTATGCAGTATCTGCATAGAATAATGAATTCAGCTATGCGTCCTTTTGGGAAATATGATTTTCAGGTGAATAGATTGTCAACTGGGATTGGGGTACACGGTTAGCGGGCGAAATAGGGTTAAAATTGTGGGTTGGTTCTCCGTGTAACTGTAGAGAACCCCCACACATCCTGAAGCATGCCCTAGTTGCATACATTGGTGCCATCTGGATATATTGCATATTTTGCTGGATCAGAACATATTTTTGTTTTTTTTACCCCAAACCTTTGGCACGTTTCCGTTCGGTCGATTTCGCTTATGGCCCGCTTTGTCAGATGACCGAAATCAGTACTCCTCAAGCATCGTGTTGGGTTTATCTACGACCCTAACTACCATCCCACTCAGACACTCTCTGCTGGAGCACAGGCGCATCTTTTAAAAGAAAAATGGCATTTTTTCTCGACCATGTGTATGCCGTCAATTTCCTCATCTGTTTTACCGTCTTTTCTGTCACTTTTGGAAATTGTTCGTCGAGGGTGTTCACGAGCTCTTTTTTTGTAATGTCTTTATCAGTGCCTCTGCCTTCGTTGGAAATTCGTGACAATAGGGCTTTCTTTAGCTATGCTCTTAAGTACGTCGGGTTCCGGATTCCTAGACGCAATGTATGCGCTTCGGATGGGGGCGGAAGTCTCCTTTAGCTATTCTTAGTAGAATATCGTAAGAAACTCGGAAGATCGTTAAACTTGGCTAACTTAACCTAAAATTTAACGCTTGTATTAAGTTAAAAAAATAAATGAATAAATATAATAAGTTAAGCGGATGAAATGAGGACAACGATGACCATACAAACTTTTTTTTAGGTAACTACAATTACCGTGAAAAGTTTGAAGGCTGATTTACTAAAAGATCTATATACTGACATTTTTTGAAGGTAATTATTTTGACAAATTTAATTGCTTCGAGATTATGATCGCACTCTAATCAGTCTGGAATATTTATGATAAGATATTTATGATATTGACCAATCGCATCAATGTCACAGACATAAATCGAATCCACTTACCCATGCTCATATCATATCGTACCACATCCCCAGGTAATGGAAGTAAAATGGGACAAATTACTATTTCTTTAAGATTGTCCAAAGCTCCAATTCCTGTAATTGCTTAAAACTAGAATTTAATTCAATGCATTGTAAATAAAATCGCTCAGCTGTTTGATATGAAAAGAGCAACACTTCTATTCGTCAGACCTAAAGTTCGGTATCAGGTGGTTTACTTGAAAATGGTGTCAACCTTCGTGCTCTTTCCACGAGGAAACGGGCGATTCGTTGTCGACAGTCTCTTAATGGATTGCTCGCATCGGTGATCTCTACGCGAGCTCTGTCGCCAGGGTAATTCGATTAGTGTCAGCAGCGATAGTAGTATCATAAACCTATCACTGTAAGTTGTTCCTTGACCAGTTTCTCTACAACTCCACATAGAGAGAGGGGCGGCGTATCAATTCCGATTTACCCCCAAGGTCGGTAATTTTTACGAAGTTTTTATCGAAGACTAATTTGATTGATTGTCCTGGCAGTGTCATGGCTGGCAGCGCACAAACATCTCCTTGTCTTGCCCCAACACGTGTTTAGTTGAAACATTTGAAATCAGGTTGTCGAAATCCCGACATAATTGTGACGGGCCTTTGTCCACAATTTGTAGCGCATGTGTTTTCTTGTTCGGGTACCGGCGATCTAATTGGATTTCGGATAAAGGATTAGCATTGGAGCTATAAATCACTTTGGGTGTTTTTTCCTCCATTCATTGGGGTGTACATATATTTATTTTGTTGTTGTTCCTGTTTTTTGGTTACAAATCCCTAAGCTGTTGCTAATCAGTGGGGCTGGTTATTCTGGTGGATTCGCTAAAGCACATAAATATACTGACTTTGGTTTCTGTTGTTGTTTTTGGTATCACTTCCTTTATTTTTATTTATTTTTGTTTTTTTTTTTTTTTTAGTAGTCGGACAGTTGAATGGAAAACTCGGAAAGTTGAAGTATTTTCCTTTTGAATTTGTGCCAGGTTTAAGATACATTGTATCATCAGTCTTTTGTTGTAGAAGCTTTACAAATTAGAACAAATCATTGTTTGATTGTGTAACTCGTCATGTAACAACTGTTTAACTTTTTGGAATGACATGTTTTTGTATTGTAAGTCCGTTTTTCGTTTTTGTTTATTTGTTTTTTGTTTTGTGTTGATTGAATCAGACATTGTGGTTACATTTCAACTTTCGAAACGAGTCTGAAGGCGATATAGGCGATATCAGTATTCATGCATGATACTGTAACAGAGAACACTTTGATTGTGTTGTATGCTGGCGATAATGGTTGCTGGACAGATGAACAAAATACTAGCACAGATGCTGCAGAGGAAACCATATTCGTGCCACGCACTTATTTTGGCCTCCGAACCCACGGAAAGAGTGATTTTTGTGACTCATTTTAGTTTGCAACTACGTGGGTACAGTGACTTTTGTGCGATTTGCTTGGTGATGCTTAAATCATACAACTGGAGCTTGGTATGGCTGTAAGACTATAAATGCATTACGCGAATGATTAGGTATCCGGATGCTTGCGTAACGCTTCTAGATGATAATACGCTAAATACTCCGTTCGAGATGTATACCTCGGTGGGGATGTGATTGTTTGCAAAACGCCGTATGGAATGCATTTGAATTACCTGTTGTGTTTGTTACTGAATAGAATTAGGAATTCGCATCGGATGTGAACGTACTTCCAAAGCCTAAGCAGGTGATTTGCGTAATTCATTGGGTGGGTGTGTGAAGTGTGTCTAACACGTGTTACAATGACTTATATGTGGGGACTGGTTAGTTGTAGAAATAGTGACATGACTACATAACACGTCTGTGGGAGGTATGTGTAGCATTTTAATTGATCACAATTTAAATGATAAAAAAATGTTGTTTTTGACATGAATTATCTATCAATGTCCTTCCTCTATAATTACGTAATAATGAAAGAACGGCATCAGTTGTTGTTAACATAAGGAGATTCTAACGGGGGTGGTTTTGTGACAATTTTGCCAGGAGGGTTTGTATTGATGGGGCTAGTAGGCTACTAAGGAGATAGAGTTTCAGAACAAAAGTGGTGAGGATACAATCAAAAGGAGATGAAATGCTATAAGTAGTACGTACGGTAGAACTTGTAGGTTAGGTATAATGCTTATTTAATATAACAGATCGTACGAAAAGTCCCGGAACAAACATATAAAAAGATTGTTATTTTATATCAAAGTTCCATTATTCACCAACATATTCACCTTCTAGAGTTATACAATCAGTGCAGTCACGATCTATAAAATTGCCATCTCGACAATCACCTCTTTATTGGAGCCATATCTCTTTCCATGGTGTCCTTGTGGTTTTAAAATTGGACACCAAATTGAGAGAATACAGGGTGTGCAAAGCCACCTTGACTTAAAACCATTCCAGTTTTTTTCTTTATTGCAATTGACTTGAAAAACGGAACTTTCATGATAAAAGTTCTCTCTTCGTAATTTGGGGGTATTGCAATTGACTTGAAAAACGGAACTGTCTTGATAAAACTTCCCTCTTCGTCATTTGGGCCTTTTTTTCAAAATTTATCTTTAAACGCACCAATAACCCATTAAAATATTCACTATTGACGGCTTCTTACGTTTTCAAAACAGTTGTTGAATACTATATGTGCGAACCACAAAATATGGACCCCAAACCTTGTTAGTCTAATTTTACGATTTTGGTTTTTGTAGCTGGGTTCCATCCTTCGGTGTCTACTCAGATGACTGCCCATTTGATTTCGGAGTGCAAAAGTGAATCCGTTGTCACATACCGTAAGAAATATATTTTGCTTAAACAGCCCACAACACCTCTCTGAGTAATCAACACTTTTTTTCCGGATCGACTGTAAGCAAACGCGATTCCCATTTTGAACTTTCACATACATACCTCAATATCAGTGCAAAATATGATGTAAAATATCTTTACGATGTCAGCTATTTCACGCACTTTCACTTTACGATTGTTTAAAATGATTTTATGGTTTTTATTTTTATTTTCCGCTGTAACAGACTAATGTGGACGCCCAGATTGTTCACGATTATTTGTGTGTGTACGACCACATTTGAATTCAGCGAGCCAGTGACAAATAGTTGCCTCACATTCCTTCTATTACGTTTTAAATCATTTTTGAATTTGAATGATATTTTTTAACCATCAAGCAATAGTGTGTTTTCATCGTACGCAATTCGTTTTTTATTTTTGTTTCATTGTTTTGAGAATATTGAAAGTTGTGTCATTAAAACTACTATATTTCGAGTGATGGATGGTCAAAATATGATCAACCTCTGACACTTTATTGTTTGACTGGTAGAACTAAGTAAAATTCATCTGGATCTGTTACTAGTGTCGCCATCTATGTACCAGTCTTGGGATTTTTCGATTGATCATATTTTTCTATTACATAACATTTACATTACATTTCCCGCGATAACCGTCAATCTGTGAATGCGCATCAGTTCACGTTGAAAGTGAACTTCAGGCGCACAAATAAATATAGAGAGTCATTCTTTAGCCGAACCACACGAATGTGGAATGTTCTGCCTGGTCATGTGTTTCCTGGTCGTTGTGATGTCCAGACATTCAATATACATCGACACATCCTTTCCATATCCACTTCCTCTCCATCCGCTCGCACTGTGCTCTGACATTTAAGGGTTCTTCAAAATCCCCTTTTGTGCGCAGGTTAGTTAAAAAAAACAGAAAAAAAAGAAACTAGCGAATTTACAAGTCCACCAACTATACATTGCGGTAATTCCACTTATGCCTTCACATAAATTGCTAGTTGCAAACACATTTTTTGCTTGGCACTAAAGGAGGATTAGCTGCTTATACGCTACGACATGCCAACTCTTTCCTCAACCTCTCCACTCCTGCCCTCAAACGACGTCTCAGAAGAAACCCGTCCTCACCCCACCCCACCCCAATTCAAACGTCTCCAACCCCGCCCCATACTAGTACATAGACGTGCCCCTCATTGTCATTGTCTCACAAAAGCCGTATTTGCCTCCCCCACATACACTTGGCCTTCCCTAGCCTCCTACCCCCCGTATCGCCAAGTCTTTTTCACCTCCTGGTTTTTCTTTTTTCTTTTTTATTCTCCTTCTCACTCTAAATTTAAGATAGTCTTTAAGGTTATTTTTTATATTAATTAATTTTAAGTTTAATCTTGGAGCTTGCATTAAGCAAAATAAATGAGGGTTCTGCCCTCACTAAACATTATAGCAGAGAAGCTTAACTTTGGTGTCAACTTTGTTGCTCCACTTCAAGATGTTGTGCAGTTGCTTAGACCGACCGAAGGCCTTTGAAGAATGTGGGTCACATGTTTGGTGAAATTCATTTTTGGGGTATAGATGACGAGATATTTCATCCTGTCCTGTGGTCTACTCGTAGTACCTCCTATTTGTATTCGAATATTCTGTGAATATCGAGAAGTAGGTTGGGAGTATTTATTATTCAGAATTATAGCTATTGCTTTGGATGGCTTAAGTCGGATTTTCCATCGACTGTAATACTGATACAGTTCGGCTAGGTGGCGGTTGAGTCGATTTGTTGCGAGTTTAGGGCTTTGGATGGTGTGTATACTAGGACATCATCCGCATAGCATATCTGGTATACTCTCCCTTCCACAGGGCGAGGAATATCTGAGGTGTAGATATTAAATAAGATGGGGCCGAGATTGGAGCCCTGTGGTACGCCTGCAGCGCCGTTGAAAGTTCGGGAGAGCTTTCCATTCACTCGAACTTGGAAGGTTCTGTTTAGAACGAACTGGGAGATGATACTACACAGCGTTCTACTGAGGCCAGTATTCAGTAATTCAAAAATGAGACCTTCTATCCACGTCGTGTCAAGAGCTTTTTCGATGTCGAAGCTCGCCGCAATGGTGGGTTCCTTATTAAAGAGATACACGCAGACGTGGTTTTAAAATATGTTGAGAGCCATAATGGTGCTGTGCGCTCTTCTGAATCCAAACTGGAAATCAGGTATTAGATTCCTGGCACTAATAAAGTTATTTAGCTTCTCGTATATGAATTTTTCATATATTTTGCTGATGCAAGTGAGAAGCGAAATAGGGCGAAAACTTGAGGGGTGATACGTTGGTTTTCCAACCTTTGTTATTAGACAAACAATAGCATGCTTCCAAGTTTGGGGAAAGTACCCCATCTTGTAGGCATGGTTGAGCAGGATGGAGAGCTTTACAAAGAATATAGCAGAAAGCCTTCGCAAGGAGTGAACTGTTAACTGAGTTGAAGATAACTATTGGCTCGTTAAAGTTGTCGAATTTATTGTGAACCTCTGAAGTGATTATTGCATTGGTGTCCGGGTCGCCATCCTCGGGACTGAGCTTGTGATTATTTTCAAAAATCTCTCCGATGATGTTTGCTTTATTGGCATCATTATTGACAACAAGACCGTTGTGAGTGATTGGCCCAGTGATATGAGAAGTGCCACATATCTTTTTAACATTTTTATAAATGTTCTGGTCCATCTGAATACCCTTCAGTTTGTCTGACAATTGACGGCTGTGATTGTTTTGGATTCTTTGTTTTATCAGTGTGCCAATATCGGGAATAATGGATCGCAATAGTGTCTCCCTTTGCGTGAAGCGGTGACGGTATCTCATTCTCCAGAGCTTTTCACGCTCCCGAAGGAGATGAAGAGTGAAGTCGTCATGGCGCATCTGATAAGTCTTTTAGAGTTTGTACTTCGGGACATGAGTCTCCGAAGTTTCAACTATAGTCTCGTGAAGTTTAGCTGCAGCGTTATTTATCTCAACTGTAGCTAGGTTCCAGTCAGTGGCAAGAGAGAGTTGGAGGAGTTTTTCATTCAATGTGACATTGAAGTTGTCCCAAATTGTGTGCTTTTAATCGGGTATGCATCTGATATGAGCCCGCGATGTTGGATAGCTGCGAATGAACCTGGTCGAAGCGTTGTGGTCAGATAGATCCGCCGATACTTGGGGAGGAGAGATTTGGGGAAGTTAGTCTTTGGACACAATAAAGATGTCCAGGGTGGAGTTACCTCGGGTACCACCCGTAGGTGCGACTATTTCGAAGTTGAGGGCATGACAGTTTTCGGTGTATACTGATCACAAATCTAAAATGAGCCGCCCTTTTATACTCGGTGGCGACAGAGATTTGTCTAAAAAGTTTACTTAAAAATTCCAAGAAGCACAAACAAGATTTTGTGTGCTTCAATTGGAATGGGATTCTGGGAAGTGGGTAGGAATTTGGTTGAACAAATTCTTGGAAGGAGAAATTATGAAATGCATTTAGAATTACTTAATTAGTTAATAGTTATTGGGAATTGAAACAATGCACGACAAATGGATTTTCGGTTAAATTTGTCGTGAATATGATTCAATTGGGGAACATGATTGGGATTATGGATAAATGTTATGGTAATTGGGAATTGAATCAATGTGCGACAAATTAACTTTAGGTTTAATTTGTCGCTCGTATGATTCACTATGGGAACAAGATTGGGATTATAGGTAATGATGGGATTGGCTGGGAGTAGTGATTTAGGATCACTACAAGGCGCTCACTGGCGCAAGGCTAATAACCTTGCCCGGAAAAACAAATTATTATGGAAAATTTAAGAAGCCTCAGGATTTGCTAAATAAGGCCATGGCCGGATCCCGGTTGTAGTGTCGATGATGATGATGATGACAAGGCGCTCACTGTCCTCTTCCATTTGCTGGTCTTGCTCTATCATTATTGACATTATCCAACTTCAATGTTGCGGCTTTGTTATGCGTCATGATAATGTTGTTTACCTATTTGTTAGTTTTTTTTTTGTTTTGGGTGACCTTAATTTTGTTGTTGCAGTTGCCGATCATTTTATTATAGTTGGTTTACTCATTAGAGTTTTTCTTTGTTTTTCTCTGTTTTGTCTAATTGCGTCTAATCGCTGTTGTCCTCATTCGTCATGCTAGGTGCATTCACTACCCCCATTTTAAGCAAAAACGAATCCTTGTACTAATTGCGGTTTACACTTATCGTGACTAATATCCAATGTAGATGTTTCTTAAACACATTTGTTTGCAATTTTATACAATACCCTTGTGGATTTTTAGTTTTAGTTTTTGCTTTTTTCTGCCTTGAAGCACTTATTAAGTATCAGGTTACCAAGGCAAGATAGCATGGCCTAGTGAGATTTGTAACAAGGGTGGTATATGTCTAGTGTGCCGGACTTGTTGCAATAGATTAATTATTTTCGATTCCCCGTCGGGGAGCCTCTGGCGCAAGACTAATGACCTTGCCTCAGGGCTTGTTAAATAAGGCCAAGACCGGTTCCCAGTTGTAGTGCCGATGATGATGATGATGATGATATGTTTGTTTTTATGTCTTTTATGGTGAGTCTCTTGGTTGGGTTTGTTATTTTTGAACTCTCTCACAATTTTTTTTAATTTAATTTTTTAATATACGAACAGCATTATTTTATCCTCAATGGTTTTTCGATGCTGTTCATCTTGGCAAAATTCCCATGAAGGAAAACCCAGTCGGCGATAGCTCAAATAGGTAAAAGTCGATTAATAATATTAAACTGATTTACAGTCAGTTGTTGCATGTATATGTATAGAAACAATTTCCCGCAGTTTGATTTATAAATTATTGAGTTGTCCTAATTTATAAATCACACTATGGGAAATTGTGTCTAAAAGAAACAACGCCACAATAGGAAAATCAAACGCCTTATAGCCCATGATAACTCTCGGGATTGTGATTGTTATCTTCGGCCACTGCAGTTTTTTTTTTTTTTATTTAAGGGGGTATTCTGGTCTAGCTCCTCAATAGTATACTGGTTAGTATACCCGCCTGTCACGCGGGAGACCGGGGTTCGATTCCCCGTCGGGGAGCTTCTGGCGCAAGACTAATGACCTTGCCCGGAAAAAACAAATCATTATGGAAAATTTAACAAGCCTCAGGACTTGCTAAATAAGGCCAAGACCGATTCCAGGTTGTAGTGCCGATGATGATGATGATGATGATGATGATGATGATGATGATGATGATGATGATGATGATAATGATGATGATGATGATGATGATGATGATGATGATGATGATTCTGGTCTAGACGCACGAATTTAACGCAATTTTTGAAGTGCTGTAAAAAAAAGCAGTCAATATTTTTACTATTCATTTTTTCTAAAGGATGTTTATTAATATTTCAAGAATACATTTAAAAAAAATTGAAAGTAAAAAATTCAAAATTCAAAAAGTTAGCAGCTGACGAAGTGGGGTTCTCAAAAAGTTGGCACGCGATCATACCCACGATTCAACCGTCCTAGCAATCTGAAAAAAAAAGGTTATTAATTTACAGAAAAGCCTCTATCGTTGGAACTAAAAAAAGTTGAGAAAAAATTTTTTTAACCAAATGGCGACTGCTTGAAAAAAAATTTTATTTTTGTACTTCTTTGTTTTAGTTTTTCGAATTTTTAAAAAAATAGTTAAGATTGAAATTTGGGAATGAGAATAGTTCATGCAATAGAAAAGCCTATAAAGAAGACATATACTAAATTTGAAGTAAATCGGTTCAGTAGAACTTGAAAAATCATGGGTATTGTTTTGAAAAAGACAGTTTCGAGAAAAACGCGTTTAAAGTTTCACGTAAAGTTTCTCGCCGTCTAAGTAATGAAATGATATTTTAGGTTTACGTTTATTCAATCTGCCATTCCTGCTGCATACATTGGACCTTCCTCGACTTCGAAATAAGCATCTTTCGCGCTTGTCTCTTCCAACCGTGCAGTCCTGGCCTCCTTTGATGCGTTAGATGCTCGTATCTCTGAGCGGTCAATCCGGGCATTGTCTCGTTTCCGGTTTAGATGGCGCGTCAGCAAAACAGCCATACCTCCGAAAATAATTTTAATTTTCTAAAATCCTCGTAAAGACATATTCTTAGAGGGTTAAGCTTTGAAAATATCAACAAAAAAAAATTGATTTTTTCAGATTTCTAGACCAGAATACCCCCTTAATCTTCCAATATATGAGCAGCGTTGTCTTCTTCTTACTAATTTTTCTATGCTATGCCTATTGATGAGATTTCCGTGAATGAAAAGCCAGTCGGTGGTGGCTTCATGTCTTTTTAATTGCGCTTTTATCGCCTCGAGTTTTAATGCCGGCCAGCATCTGGGGATACATACGCTTCCTCCTATTTGTTTGCACAGCAAATAGCTCGACAGATACTTTTGGTTTTACAATTGTTTGGATATGGTTCGCATATCGCTAGGTAACTGAGCGATGTGGAACACGTCTAGGTATAGTGCCTTTCACTAGGCGAATGATCTGGAGGTTTTCTTTTTTTCCAGGCACTTTTCTTATGTCTGTGGGGTCTTTTTTCAGAGCTCTTTGTATTTCGAGCTGGATTTGCAACCTCTCATTGTTCATCATTAGATTCGCGCATATTCGAATTTATTTACGTAGGAATTACTATTTAATTTTGAGATTCTGTACAGGAAACATTGGATGATATCCTTACAATGATGTGAATTTACCTACGAGCCGGTAAACTTAGGTTTGAATCGGAGCCCATATTGGGATCGAAACAGATAATCTTTGTATGTATATGGCTAAGTCACGATATGAGTAGAACAGAGGTATTATATTGTATCCAGACAGGTAGGATAATAGACCCGACCCAAAATGTCGCTTTAGCAACGGAAAGATTGAGGAGTTTAATCCTATTTACTGTAATTTAATTCAGTAAAATTTCACTGCATATAATTATTTTCCCGGAATGGTCTCACGAGGTATTTTCATAAATGCTCGAATATTTGATATTGATGGGAAAACATTGGCATATTATGGTATATCGATGTTTTTAAGACCCAGTAATCACAAAATTTATTGACACACTCCCCTAGCGAATCAATGCCCCAACAAATTCACAGAGTAGCTTCATTGAGCTCTCTTGAAGTCAGCGAAAAAGAAACACATTACCAAGCTAAAGTTTATATTGGCAGTTTCACAAAACAATATTTCTGGGAATTTCCAACCTGGTTTTTTGGCATTTATGCAGGCGTACAGCTCGCAAATGAAATAATTACCTCGCTCGTTTATTTTGAATTAAGTTTCTTACAACCCATGGTTGCTTCACGGCTTCAAGTGCTCTTATATATTCGTATTATATTCATCTTAAGTACTTCCCCGATGTTATACTGAAATTGCATATCATTCAAATTTTTAATTATCCATTTTATCCAGCGAACCAACGTGAAGTGGGGGTATCGAAACACTATAAGAAAAATAGAGGAAAGAACAACAAACACTTCATTCCAAGGGGAAAATGATATTTGTTTGTTTAATGAAACCTCCGAGTGTTTCTATTATCCAGTTTTTAATTGACTACAATTATCTGGCATTAGTAATTTCATATAACAAAAGTCAAACGACCTTCTAGGAAACAATCACCTGTAATTATCCTTTAATCTAAAATTAGACCCGTTACTGTATGAATGTGGGCATTACTCAAACGGAGAGCTACTTGAACTCCCCTGTCTCAATAGATGTGAATAATTGCGGCTCTTGCTGTACCTAGATATTAGAGATGAAGATGATGTAACAATTGCATATTACGGTAATTCACATTTATTGGCGCCTTACTGAATGGGGTTAAAATCTTACGACTTGAGCCGCCTTCACGAGCGAAAGAGCCTTGGATTTGGCAGTTTATCAAAGATAACCTCGGACGGTCAGCCATTGTATCTCGTTTATTCTTAGTCTCTCGTCTATTTAAGTTTATTATCAACAATTTGTGTTGGAAAAAATACCCAACAAGACGTTTTAATTGGAATCTCATTTGAATGTTGTGTTGAAATTTAAGCATATACGTTACACGTCATTCAGCACTCGGACATAAAGCGGGAATATATTTCCACCTCGGTTCACAATTGCGATGGGGAAGACACGGTTTGTCAAGAAGTTGAAGTGATCGACAGCCACATCCGTGGAGTGATTAGAGATTAATTCAGAGTTTTCACGACTTCTCGCTGTTATGGCGCAGGTGTTTTAGGTTTGTAGATTTTTAGCTCGTTTTCTGCGGTACGCCATCTTGAAGTTGTGTAATTAAATATATCCGCAGATACACACCGAATGATGTATTAATTTTTTGCTGCTGGTCTACGTTTCCGATGCAGCGATTCATATGACGACTGTAGTCATGTTTGTGGTTAAAGTGTTGTACGACAACCTGTGTCGGTATGCTCCATGTCCAGTGAACCATTATATCTATTGACTCTTGCATCAGATAGCAACGATTTACACGGTTGTCGATGTAAGTGTCTGCTGAATTAGCACGGCGTTATTGTTTCACCTCGGCAAAGTTCAGAGGGTAGTACTCTCATACTCACACAGGTCTATTAATTACCGACCTTCGCCTGGTTGACTCTGCTCCATAAGAAACCCTCGACCAAATTGCTGATTAATTGTTCATGATTCAGGTAAATCTGCCACAGACTCACCTGTTCACCGGTCTTAGATCCCTTAAGTTACGTCATGTAATTACCTTGAAGTCATAACCTCGAAGCGTTTTTCTTCTCCTTCATCTATTGGATTAGCCCAAGGCGAACTAGGGCCTATCATTTCTAGAAGGCCCTCGATCGTAAATCATAATATAAATATAATTGCCCGTGGCAAGGCGGCGTAAAACGAATCCATTACCTCTCTTTGTATCTAACTTTACGCACACGAATATCTCTAGTTACACAGTGGGTTAGAAACGCATCACTTTATCATCGAATTATAATGGCCTCATGCCTAGGTATACTTAAGCGAAACGATGAACTTGATGCAATTGTGAGATTGCATCTTCGATGTAAGGTTGTCATGCTTATTTGGTTTCCAGGTCTTGCTCGTTTAGCTTGACCGTGGCATTGACACACTTTCGAGTACTTGGCTATGAATTATGTTTGCACTGTCGCCTTTCACGGATGAGCTCATATCCTCTTCATATTTTCTTCGTTTTAATCAATTCTAGATGCTTCTTCGTTCCGTTCAATCGTAACGCAGGGCGTCCTATAGTTTTCGGGATGTTTTATGGCTCGCAATTTGAATTTTACACACAGGGAGTACTCTGGTGTCAGTAGGCTACGGTGGAATATATTCGAAAGGAGTTTTATGAGATTTTCGTTTGAAAATTGATTTCCAAAGTGATTCGTGGGGGATGAGAAACCAGGGACATATCACCCTTTACAATTTACATCCTTCACATCCTTTACAGCGCCTCAATAATCCACGAAAAGAAGGATTGGTTGAAGAGCTTCACACAAAGTGACCGTTGAAATGAAATTTCAAGAACAAACGTCGGTTTGTTACAGCTTTAGTTGCCTTGTAAATAAGACGGATTTAAAAATGAATGTTACAGTAGAAATTCTAGTAGAACATGAAGGGTGACATGCAGCATTAATGCCAAGGTAGGATTGTGAAATCCATTTCACTTTTCTTAATTTGCCACCATTGTACAGGAATAAATAATGCGTTTATAGTCAACTTAAGTACGTTTATAGTCAATCGCACTCATGTCACAATCTTTTTACCAGCTAAGCAACTGGCTTCTTCTGTCTCTATAAATTGGCCTGACCAGGCCATTCGAAGGAGTCTTTGCGAATTTTTCCTTCATCGATTTACCTATTTATCCTCCTGTATATACTCTGTGAAAATGTATTCAGAATTTATTATTTAAAGTTGCCAATTATCCTAACAATTTTTTTTTTTTTGTATAATGTGGTGCACAGACAGTGCTGTGAAAAATTATAGGTTCAAACGTACATTTTCACTTCCCCAGATTCGAGGGCCTGGCCATTCATTATCAGCTATGGAATCGACGATCTACTTTTCTTTGTGAATGTTGTGTTTTCGTTGCTTTGAAGTGGAAAAGATTGGTCTTTCCCCACTGCAGGACCCTATCCAGATCCAGATTCAGAGAGTCGATCTGCCTATATCTCAGCTGATGCGACGTTGATGCACCAAAAGGTCGGTCACTCGGAAAAGAGGAAACAAGCATACTATCATCCACAAAACTGAACACATTTTTTTATTCGTTGACTCCAACAAATCATGTATATGAAGCAAAAACAGGGTCGGGGTCAAAATAGAACCTTGAGGCAGTCCGGAGTTAACAGGTTACATATCTGAAACTCGCCGTCCACAACAACCCGCATCGATCGATTTTCGAGGAAGCTTTTCGTCCAGTTTCAAAGCTGCTGGGGTAGTCCTGTGGCGTTTCTAACAGATACACACACAATACACAAGCAAATAGTGAAGAACGCCGAACGAAAATCGAATAAGAAAATGTATCAGAGCCGTATACCATAGCGATAACATAACAATTCCACATCAGTTGAGTGTACATGAGTTTAGAAATCGAATTCGTACACGCGGCAGTGGCCTGATGTGTTGAACATTGGTTCCATTTTTAGTGATTTTAACTGTCATCGCCGCAGATCGAATCACACGTTCTTCACTATCATCGTTAACGCTATAGTCCCTATCAATCGTGTCAATCTTGGAGATAAAACAAAGTGACCACCCTTGTCTCCCCATGCCCCTCAATCGCAGATGTCAATATATCGGTTATAAGGGTCAAAAGGTCCCCTATGGACCGCCGATCACGGAAGCCGTATTGACGATCATTCAGAACTCCGTTGCACTCCAAATACATAATTAACTCTGCATTGATGACCTTTTCGATCACCTTAGATAACATAGACAGTAATGCTATCGACCGGCAATTTTTTGGGAGACACTGTTTCTCCCCATTTGGGATTGGCTGAACTCGGGCGATTTTCCAGCAGGTACGAAAAGCCCTCCGTGCATACGATAAGGCGAAGAGTCACCCAAAAACCAGCGACTGTTATGGAGCACAGTTCTTAAGAACTACTGTTACGGAATATGGCCCAGCCCAGTTGTCCTCTTACACTCCAGTCCACGTAGAATGCGTTGAATAGTACGTGGGGCGGTACCTCGCATCCAGATGGTTCCAAAAATCGCGAACACATAGCTTTATCTTTTGAATTAGAAACTAGTGTCCCGCTATCGTACCGGAGGAGAAGTGGTGGTGTGACGGTTCCTTTGAACGCCACTACTTACCTTACTGCCAATTATTCAATAAACTGCTTTCTAGAGCACCAAAAACCTGGAAAGCATCTACTTACCATCGTTTGCGCAAACCTGAAATGCTGTAAAACTATAATTTTCGCTGATGCAAAATCCAGCAGCAACAAATAAGTATTTTCCACAAGGGCATGGTCGCACGAAACGCACCAAGTTCCTTAAGAGCAATCTGGTTACACCACCAGCAACCAACATAACTCGACCACCGCGGTGCACATATCCCCCATCGAATTTACAGCTCACAAAAGCAGGAGATACTCTTGCTTTACTTCCATGCTGCATACTGTTCTCGTTAGTGTAAATACACACACGAGGGTTCGACCAACTGATGACGCCAGCAACGTGCACCCGATCAGCATAGATGCCTTGCGCAGTTACTGATCGGGTAAACATTCTTATGTTCCTATGTCACGTTGGCTTGCACCAGTTGCACCATCATGTAACATTTCCTTTTATGGAATCATGATATCCACGGTTCGCATGCTCATGGACACCAGCATGAGCGTGCGAAGTAACTGCATCTGTGTGCGTGCACATCCTCACCGTGACAAGGGTATGAAAGATCATGCCCTATTGACCACCGAGGCGATGGATGGATTTTGGTATTCTGTCGTTTCAGTGGTAATAATCAGTCTTTCAACAGATTGCGTGTGGTATGTTAGCACTACACCCTATGGGATGGGTCCAGGAATCCTCTATTATAGAGGGGAATGGTGCTTTCTTCAGTTCTGTACTGAAGAAAAAATGGTGGTGGTCTGATCCGAAGAGATCGAGAGAGACAAGGCTCAAGAACGCAAGACTCCCCTACAAGTAGGTTCTCGCTGTTCTGAATGCTTTCGAGGTACTTGTATGCTAATTGTAGCAAGTACTCGTCGATAGGGGTAATGGAGGCACCTTCGTATAGGTGAGAGTTCGGGTAATGACGACCATCAGGCCTTCTAGAGTGATACGCATTTTTTTTTTTTAAATGTCTGTATTTATTGACCATAAATAATTTTTACAATAAGCAATACAGATAACTTATGATACCTTAGCTATAATTGTTTACATATACTTACTAGTACATTTTTCAAACAATATGATAAAAGTTATATATTGGTTATGGATTAAGATTTTAGTGGGTAGAGCTTCCTGGAAAACGTCAGAAAACCAGGATATAGTTATTTACTTAACATATGCTAAATTGCTTAACTTAACTTAACTTATCTTAACTTAGTCTAGTTACCTAATTATTATTGAAATAAGTTAGTGTGGTGTGGAAGGGGGTAGCATAGTGATCAATGGGTTAGTGAAGATGTTGTCAGTCAGGGATGTGGGTTGGGGAACTACTTTCCGTTTGTTCGTTGAAACGCAAAATATTGGAGAAGGGTTGAATATTACTATATTTAAATTGGTGAGGTGAAAGCTCTGTATTGTGGTATACAATCTCATTAGAGTTATTAACCAATCTGCCAGAGGTGAAGAACGTTCTGATGTGGAGACAGTTCGGGTAGGCAGTTCGGTTATCTGACGGAGTCGATGTGAGCGCATTTATTATCGGGTTGGGATTATTGGGAAGACGAAGATACGCAGGACCATATATGGGAAAGGCGTACGGTGTTTCAGATCCGATTAGCTGCTTATAGCAGAGAAGCTTAACTTTGGTGTCAACTTTGTTGCTCCACTTCAAAATGTCGTGCAGTTGCTTAGACCAACTGAGGCCCCTTTGAAGAATGTGGGTCACATGTTTGGTGAAATTCATTTTTCGGGTATAGATGATTGCAAGATATTTCATCCTGTCCTGTGGTCTAATCGTAGTACCTGCTATTTGTATTCGAATATTCTGTGAATATCGAGAAGTAGGTTGGGAGTGTTTACTACTCAGAATTATAGCTACTGCTTTGGATGGGTTAAGTCGGATTTTCTATCGACTGTAATATTGATACAGTTCGTCTAGGTGACGGTTGAGTCGATTTGTTGCGAGTTTAGGGCTTTTGGATGACGTGTATACTAGGACGTCATCCGCATAGCATATCTGGTTTACTCTCTGGTCCATTGGGCGAGGGATATCTGAGGTGTAGATATTAAATAAGACGGGGCCTAGAATAGAGCCCTGTGGTACGCCTGCAGCGGCGTGAAAAGTTCGGGAGAGCTTTCCATTCACTCGAACTTGGAAGGTTCTGTTTAGAACGAACTGGGAGATGATACTACACAGCCTTCTACTGAGGCCAGTATTGAGTTATTTAAAAGTAAGACCTTCGATCCACGGCGTGTCAAATGCCGTTTCAATGTCCAAGCTCACCGCTATGGTGGGTTCCTTATTAAAGAGATACACGCAGACGTGGTTTTGAAATATGTTGAGAGCCATAATGGTGCTGTGCGCTCTTCTGAATCCAAACTGGAAATCAGGTATTAGATTCCTGGCACTGATAAAGTTATTTAGCTTCTCGTATATGAATTTTTCATATATTTTGCTGATGCAAGTGAGAAGTGAAATAGGACGAAAACTTGAGGGGTGATACGTTGGTTTTCCAACCTTGTTATTAGACAAACAATAGCATGCTTCCAAGTTTGGGGAAAGTACCCCATGTTGTAGGCATGGTTGAGCAGAATGGAGAACTTCATAAAGAATAAAGCAGAAAGCCATCGCACCGAGTGGTAGAAGATGTTGTCGATGTCGGATGACTTCTGTAGGGTATCTGGTGTGACGAAACCGTGGCTATTATCACGTGTGTCGTCGATGATCCTCGAATTTGAAATTCATCACCCTTATAAATGAAACCAAATCGAGATTTTGTATTTCGAAGAGATCGAATTCAAAGCCAAATCTCGATTTAGATACTTTGGCTGGAGCCAAGTGTTGGTTTTTTGAGAAAAGAATTCGGTTAGGCGAATTCTCGGACACATGAGCGTGAGTATGGAAACATCTGGTTCAATTTACCATGTTTGCTTTTGTTTGAGGATCATAGGGAATCGATGCGTATGGATGATAAACGAATATTTGATTCGTTTACCAGGAATTTTGCTGGATTGGGATAATGCACTTCTGGATTAGTTGGATGATTATGGGGAGTTTGGTACAAGGGCGATAAACAAACATTTGATTCGTTTATCGCGAATTTTCAATTTATATGATTGTTTTTTGAATTGTAGTTAAAGATTATGGGATTCGGATGTATGTGTGGGGGAAGGAGATGGTAGGGCTTTTCAGAGCACTACAGATGCGTTAACGGCAAATTTGTGTTGTTTCCTGATCAGTGGCACTATGAAATTTCGGGAGAAAATACTTGACTTCTGCCTTTACCGTCACGGTTTTGAGTTATGCCAACGGGCTCAAGGTTCACCGAGTGCAACTTTCACTTCACAAAAAAATTTGCAACTATATTTTTATTTGAAATATATTTCTTATGTCATTTACTTAATGCCTCCGTCAGTCTTTCATGTGAGTTGATAGTAATGTAGCACAGGAGCCGACTTTGTTTCAATAATATAAAAATTTTCTGGATAACCTTATCATCTTGTAATCCAGCTTTCGAAAAAATGATCGTAAATAAATTATGTTGGGCTATGCCATCTTACTGTCAAAAACGCGCTTTCAAATTGATCACACGATTATTAAAACACCAACCTATCCCAATAAATTTGACAGAAGTCTAGTTGGAATCCGTTTGTTCGAATGGCGTCCAGCGCTGTCTTATGGATCATCGGAGTTAGTACAAAATCTTCGATATGTGACAAGATAAGTAAGATTTCTTCAGGCCTAAACTGCTCGCCCTTTTCAATTCCATTACGCTAAATGAGATTTCTTAGTTTGAATTGGGGATGCTTATCACCAATCGAATTCCTTACAATTAATTTTCATTTTCGGATGAAATATTATTTTTCGGACTCAAACCGTGCTCCTGATTATTCTAGGACTTTTTCGAATTCATACTAAATAATAAATAGTTGAAAACGTGTTCCAGATACCCGACCACGGCTAATTTAAAATAGATATGTTCCATGTAATAAATGCTAAACAAACAAACCCCGAACGAAACGCGCACATAAATTTGACATAATCTCCGAAATGGAACCTTCACATATGAATGCATTGCCGCTTCTTTGGGACACTTCGGCCCGTCTATCTTCCCCGTTTTTTGGGCGATAGTGTCTGTAATCCTAAATCAGGGCGACTGCCAGGCGGCACGAGAGTGAGCTTCCATAGTATATCCGTTTTACTGCTCGAGCATATGAGAGATGCTATTACAAGGATGTATTATGTTAAAATTAGACTTTCTCTTCACCCTGGTCAATTCGAAAAGCAAAAAAGAAAATGTTGAAAAATCAAAACCCAGGCAGTTCATTCTTTTCTTTGAAAATAGAATTTAAAATACATTGGTTCTTATTTTATTATTCTTGAAAATATAGATATTGTTCGTTTTTTTGTTTTGTAGGTTTTAGTTAGTGTTGTAGTTTATTCATCATGTGCCAACGGGGCATGTTTCAATTTTGAATTTCAGTTTACCCAAGCTACTCGCTTCTTGTTCGTCTCGTTACAAGTGTTGTCGAGATTTAAATCAAACGTGACGCTAGACAAAGTGTTTAGAACGAATTCCTTGGCCCAGTCCTGAGATAAGATACTTTTTTCGTGGTAATTTCTGTTTATATGTTATTCTTTGAATTACAATGTGGCCTAACAACATGCCAGACCTCGTTGCACTTTCTGGTTCTAGATTTTCGATAGAAATACGAGTATACATTTGCTCAGCTTATTCCTCCCCCCGCATTTGGTATGTTTTATGTGGTTTGCCGGTACACCGCCGTAGTGCTTTCTGTACACACTCAATAAGAATAGAAAACCCCTGCTAGCGGACTACTACTTTATTGGATTTGGATTTCGTTGTCTAGATCTGGAATCGTCATCTGTTGTAGTCGGCTTACAAGCTTTGAGCAAAATAGCTTCCAGATTAGGTGATGTCGAAAAAAATCCCTTCGCACTTGAATATGTGGCAGCAGCCAAGTGAATCGGAAATATTTTATTTATTGGATTTGATTAGTGATTTTTGTCATCGTGTATTGGCAAGACGAGCGAGGCGGAGGAAGTTGTATGTTTTCAGGTTCGTTGATTCTAACGGAAATTTAATGGTATTACGTGTCAACTACGTTCCGGACTGTTTAACAAGCACAAGATAAGAGAAGAAAGTTTATTGCTGCTTTCTACTAAACCCAAATTGATCGGTTTTCTGTACGATTAAGTTTATAAATTGAACACATAAATGTGGAAATTTAGTCGTTTTGTGGGACAATGTTGGTTCCTTAAGTTGATCTGTAGAAGCTCAGTTAACGTTTGATAAGTTTAAGTTTGTATAACTTCAAGTTTTCACAATTTCACGTTCTCGTCGACGTTTAATTGAACGTATTTTTAAGGTATTAAACGTGAAATAATTATGGACGAGACCCATTTACAAATCCACCAGGAGTTTCCTTAAATTCTGTTTGCTCATAACGAGTACAGCTCCGTGATTGTGTCTGTAACTTTTTTTTATTATACTTCTCTCAGGAGGGGTGAAACTATAGCGCCGACCCAGCGCCCCAAGATCATCATCATCATCATCGGCACTACAATCGGATCCGGTCTTGGCCTTATTTAACAAATCTCTCCACCCGTCCCGATTTCGAGCCGATGTAATCTAGTTTGGCCGAGATGCCATTAAATAACTAATCAATGTAATCAATGTTATCTATATCGCGTTTAATTTATTTTTCTAATCGTTAAATAAGATAATCGTCAATGGTTATACCAGTTTTGTAATAGAAACCTTTTCGAAATCATGATATGCACAAACGTCGAACAATCCACACCATAACCTCTTCGTCCCTTTTCTCCCTTCGTTTGATCTGTTGTTTTTCCTAATTTCCTTTGTTCGACCAACGTTATCTTCGTTCCCCTTCTCTCCGGGTTTTTTTTTCATGTTTACGGTCAAGAGCACTACTGTTGTACTGTTCTCTTGAATTCGCCCCATTATCTCTTGTTCGCCGTTCGAAACTGAGCTAATCGGTTGTGACACAAGCTAACACCTCGAGTGTAGAGAGTGAAGAGTTATTTAAAACATGTTATCACACAGAACATTCTTATCATTACTGGTTGCAACACCCGCTGACTCCAATAAATGAATAATGTGAAGGAAGAACAAGGTTGGAGCCATAATAGAACCTTGAGGCACCACAGAATTAACGGGATACAGATCAGAAGGCTCGCCGTCCACAACAAGCCGGATTGATCGATTTTCGAGGAAGCTCTTCGTCCAGTCGCAGAGCTGCTGGGAAAGTCCATATGAACGAAGATGGCTCAGCAATGCCCCGTGCTAGATGCGGTCAAACGCCTTGGAGATATCCCATGCCACCGCTTCTGATTCACCATCCCCTTCAATCGCAGATATCCATATATCTCTTAAAACGGTCAAAAGGTCTCCCGTGCACCGCCGATCACGGAATCCGTAATGACGATCGAATCAGAAGTCCGTCGCCTTCGAGATAATTAATCAACTTGGCAGATGTCCATATATCGGTTATAGGGCTCAAAAGGTCTCCCATTGACCGCCTGCCACGGAATCCGTACTGACGATCATTCAGAAGTCCGTTGCACTCCAAATACTTAATCAACTCGGCGTTGATGATCTTTTCCATCACCTCAGATAACATAGACAGTAATGCTATCGGTTGGTAATTTTGTGACACTTTTTCCCTCTCTTTGGGATTGGCTGAGCTCGAGCTACTTTCCAGCAGGTAGGAAATGTCCTCCGTGCATAACATAAGTGGAAGACTCTGCAAAGAATCGGTGACAGCTCTGAGTACAGTTCTTAAGGACTATTGCTGGTATTCCATCCGGGGCGGTTGCCTTCTTACAGTCCAGTCCACGTAGAATGCGTTGAATAGTACGTGGGCGGAACCTCACGTCGCGTATTGAAAACCGCACCGGCGCGAACACAGGTGGTTACAAATGACCAATATCGAGATTTGAATTCACGGAAAATAATTTCACGAACACATTAGTCTTATCTTTTGAATTTGTTACTAGTGTCCTGCTGGTCGCCACTAACAGAGGAGAAGAGGAGGAAGCGAAGTTACCGCTTATAGTCTTTGCCGTTGACCACAAGGGCGCGAACCAGTTGGGCATTCAAGGAGTTTATTGGCTACTGTTACGTTGTAAGCCTTATTCGCGGTATCAATCGCCTGGTTGCATCTCTCCACCCGCTTGCACTGTCCTCTGACATTTAAGGGTACGTCAAAATTCTTTTTTGTCTGCGCGTTAGTGTAAAATAAAAGACTTCTTCGCGGTATGAATCGCCTGGTTACATCTCCATTCGCTCGCACTGTGCTCTAACATTTAAGGGTCCTTTTTGCGTTAGTGTAAAATAAAAGCCTTCTTCGTGGTATGAATCGCCTGGTTGCATGCATTCATGATGTAACAAAACGCGTACTGTTGACCTTCGTGGGATTGAAGCGCCACTACATAAAGGCTCTATTTTTTGCCTCTGCAGTCTGTTCGCATTTATTTTCCAACCAAGGTTTATCAGATGAATTTCGTTTGATGAAATGTAAAGCTTCATCCCAAGAAGAATAATCTGCGTGCCCGGCTTCGCGCATCCGTTAACATCGGAGTCTTCAAAGCACGCCTCCGACCACGGAAAGGACGCGAACAAATCTCGCAAGTCGTCCAATTAGCAGTCCCATACCTCCATACCCCCATAAATGGCAAGGCTTAGGTCGGTTATTTGTTTGAAACGGAAGTGGTTGCGCAATCGATACATAGCAGTGACACGAGTTTGCTAGCAGCGCAGTCACTTCCAGCGTATAAATGCTCGGCTTTGATGTTAAAAATAGATCCAGGCTGTTCGCATAATCACTTCGGGTATCCGTAGGTTGCTCCACGAGTTGAGTCAAAGGCTAACAATGAACATCTCTCCCAGCTTCCCAGCCTCATCGGTGCTGTTAGAATGTACCAATCAGCCAGAATTGTGTATATTAAAATCACCAAGGACGATAACTTCAGGAGCCGGGTGGTTGATCTATATCCAGTCGACGGTACGTGAAAGATGTTCGAAAAATGTCGCTGCTTGATCGTCACCCGGGGAACGGCAAAGACAACAACAAAATTTAACAGAATTTTTCAGCAAGTCTTTCAACCGCAGGATGTCCAAGTTTGGTTCTAACGCCTTTATCCTTTGACAAGCCAGATCGGACCTCGTGAAGATGCAGACTCCACCCTCAAAACGGAATCTCGAATGCAAGTAGTATCCTGACCAACGAAGACATTTCGAATCAGTTCACGAATCGACCGGCGCAAGGCTAATAACCTTGCCCCGAAAAACAAATTATTATGGAAAATTTAACAAGCCTCGGGACTAGCTAAATAAGGCTAAGACCGGCTCCGGAATGTAGTGCCGATGATGATGAGGATGACATGGCGCTCACTGTCCTCATCCATTTGCTGGTCTTGCTTGAATATTTCCGATGTCTGATGCTATTCAGATCCATTTCTCGTAGGGGCTTCGTTGGAGCGGTTGGTCAACGAGTCCTGATATAATTTCCAGTCGATATTACTTCTACCTAAAGCGATTAAAGAAAATATAAACAAAAATAAGAAAGAAAATAATTATAATTAAATTAAATTTGAGGGATGGGAAAGGGGAACATTGCGTCTAAAAGCCATACTATATTGTTGATATGGTTATAACTTATTAGTTAATCCTTGCAAGTGCTGGTCGATGTAAAAAAATGATGAATGACGTCGGCATCTCGGCTTCTACGAATCCAACTTTATTAACTACTTAAACACTAGGCTTGTGTTCAATTTTAAGTAGAATTTTTTGGGATGTTTGCGTGGCCTCGTATGTGCTGTATTAAATCTACTTCACTATTATTTAGTTCTGGCTTTTCTTCGTGACAAATCCAGCACCAGTTGGTATCTCGTGTTAGCTACCGGAAACTATTGTGCCGCCCTTAAAAAATTCGGGACTGCATGTCTACTTAAAAATGTTAATTAAATCATCTCAATTTCTGTAATAAAGTTCATGAGCAATTTAAGTGAGCACGCATACGTTTCGCATGCACATGACTTCTTGCATTGGTTCTTATTTCTGGACTGGACTTACTTTCTTTCTCTAGACTTTCTATCCGAAGACAACATTCACTTTTTTATTGCATTTTACGCACCAAACACAATCATCACTACCTGTGTGGTCGAAGATGCGATAGGGATCACATTTTGTTTTCATATTTTTGCCGTTTTTTTTATTCACAACTTTCCGGTATGCGATTTATTATTCATCATTGCCTCTCGTTGTTGGCATTTTTTATTTTCAATCGCAGCATATAATAATATCGTATTTAAATGAAACACGACATAATTGAAGTAGAGAACCAATGCAAGCAGCGACATCCTGAGAAAGGTTGGCGCAAAGCTAATAACCTTGCACGGAAAAACAAATTATTATGGACAAACTAACAAGCCTCGGATATGAACGGATACATGACGTCGAACACGGAAACGAAAGTGGCTAAACGATTTGAGAATTTTCTCATGGATCGTTCGCTCACTATACAGAGCGCGAGCTGCACAGCAGCTGGCCGATGCTCTGACCGCATATAAGGCTAACATAACAGCATTACGATCGTGTATGGATCCGAGACCTGGGTGCTCAATAAAAGGCACTCTGAACTCTTAGCCGCGTTCAAGAGGAAGGTGTGACGTTTCTAGCACATACACATGACCAATAGTGAAGAACAACACCACCAAAAGCACATCTATTAAAGCCGTATACCATAGCAATAATATAGCTTTTCCACATCAGTCGAATGTACTTGACTTTAGAAATCGAATTCCTACACGCGGCAATGGCCTGATGCGTTGAGCTTTGGTTCTGTATTTTAGTGATTCTAACCTAGATAGCGTCGGTTCGAATCACGCGCTCTTCACTATCGCTACAAAAGCTATAAAGGTCGTCCTCTCGAACGTGGCTAAGGGTTCAGAGTGCCCTTTATTGAGCCCCCAGGTCTCGGATCCATACATGAGTACTGGTAAGACCATGGCCTTGTACAGTAGTAGCTTGGATGTTCTGGATAAATTTCGGGATTTAAAGAGTCTTTATAGACCATACTAGGCTTTGTTGGATTTGATCAGCTGTTCGCGTATTTCTTCTTCCATATTGTTATCGGCTGATACTATTGACCCAAGGTAGTTAAAGGATTGCACTACTTCAAATTCGTGCTCCACTACCCTGATCGTTTTTTATATACCATGATTTTAAAAAACTCTGATAACAATTGTTGGCGCAAGGCTAATAACCTTGCCCAGAAAAACAAGTTATTATGGCAAATTTAACAATCCTCGGGACTTGCTAAATAAGGCCAAGACCTGATCCCGGTTGTAGTGCCGATTATGATGATGATGATGATGATAACAATTTTAGTCGATAACTATTGAGGCACACTCTGTCTTTCAGCTAATTTTTTTATAAACAATTTCATTATCTTACATGCGGATACGCCCGCTATACTTGGCGTATTCTTAAATAGGAGATCACTAACACTTCCCATTGTGAACTTAAATATTGAATATCTTGAACTGATTACCACAATAGACGTAAAGAGGTCGGTTTTGCTCCAAAGTCTTTTTATTATTCAAAATCGTCCGCCTTTTTTTGGTTATTTACAATCGACTCCGTTAAACAAAAAAATTCGCTTATTATGCACAAAAACCCTTCACCCCTTAATACCTACCTCTTTGGAGCTAGTCTCCACCATTAATCGCGCATACATTAAATATCGCGATATCAATTCAATATCAAACAAATTGAACTACACGTTTAATTTGCTCATATTTAATTTAACTTAAACCCAAGACGCGATAAACGAACCATAGGTTCAATACGAAAAACCAAATCTGCGGACCAGATGATCAACTTTCAAGTAAAATTGTTGAGACTCATAAAATGCGTGTCTGCAATTTTATGATCCTTTAAAGGTTTGTTTAACCAAACCATTGCCCACATACAACATCCTTTTCCATTCCCAAGATAAAACAAACAACTTGCGCCATAAAACGAAGCACCCGTTTGTTTTATCGCCCACCGACATAGAGGATTGTAAATGTGTGTTAGCAAGATCCTCTGTTGATTTTTCCTTTGTGTTTTGTCTTTTGATCCTAAGCCGGGAAAGATAAAGAAAGGAAATGGCGGCTGGCAAAAGGGCCATGCAGACAAAAGGACATATCCTTCGATCTGCACGACAAAAGTCTACGTTCGGGGAAAAGAAGAAAAACAGTAGTTGGTTGTTTTGAGAATTCTGACCGAGACGGTCTTAAAGTGGTGCGTAGAGTTGATTGGGAACTAGTGACCGAGACGATCAGTAAATTAATGAATAAAATAGTGCAGTGCACAGTTAGTTGTTGTTTCCATTGATACTAAGGATAATTAAATGTTTGAATAAAATGGTGCCGTGCACAGTTGGTGTTTGTTTTCGTTGATACTAAGGATAATTAAATGTTTGAATAAAACAGTGCAGTCCACAGTTAATTTTGTTTCCGTTGATACTAAGGATAATTAAATATTTGTAACAAAGAAAAAGTGTGTGACTCCAAAAGAATATAATATTAAATATATTCTTTAATAACTAAAGAAAAACAAAACAAAGAGTATTTTATTTTAAAGGTGTGGCAAGTGTGTGTGGTGAATATAGACATAACACGCTCAAGATGAGTCTTGAAGTTTCTTTGGATTAGAAGTTTCCGAAGAACCTTATTTGAATTATTTTAAACACACGACCGTCTTTGTTAATGGTTTATAATCCGCTCCCCATTGCTTGTATAATTACAATAAAGCACACTGTCAACGGATATAATCGAAACATCCTTTAAGATGCGTGAATCGCAATGTACGAGAGCGGGTCAATAAGTCTTTAGAAAATGAGGATGATTTTTCTTTTATTTTCTTATTTAGACTGACCTAATAATAACGCATAATACAGTCTAGTTATTGTCCGCCCTTTTGCAAATAGTCGATGAAGTCAATACCACGTGCATCCCAAAACACAATAGCCATAACCTTTCCCGTTGATTTCACCATCTTTGCCTTCTTTGGAGTCCGTTCGCCTTTAACAATCCACTGTTTTCACTGTTCTTTCGCCTCGGGAGTGTAGTGGTCTATCCATGTTTTATCTACAGTTGCTAATCTGCGCAGAAATTCATCTGGGTTGCGAGGCATGCGCCCCAAAGTTCTCAGCTGGGAGCAAGTGCGGCACCCATATCGCAGATGTTTTTTTCATACCCAATTTATTATTCAAAATTGACACATGAAACAAATTGAAAATTGACAGATACCTAGTGAGGTATGATGCATACTAAAAACAGACCATTAACAATGCTACGAGCGCTATCGTCGGCGTTTCTAAAGACTTATTGACCTACCCTCTTATTAAAGGAAGTCTATAAGGCATGTGATTGGCGCAAGGCTAATAACCTTGTCCGGAAAAACAAATTCTTATGGACAATTTAACAAGTCTCGGATTAGTACCGGATACCGGTGGAGAGACTTGCTAAATAAGGTCAAGACCGGATCCCGATTGTGGTGCCGGTGATGATGATAATGATGATGATGATGATGATGATGATGATGATGATGATGATGATGATGATGATGATGATGATGATGATGATGATGATGATGATGATGATGATGATGATGATGATGATGATGATGATAAGGCATGTAGAGCTTTTAAGGTGGAACGGGAGGTGGTGGCCAGGTCGATAGGATGCTGCCTGTGGGTGAAGGGAGGTCGCCCATTTGTATTACATTAAAAAAAGTGTGGGTATTCATATTTTTTATCACCAAACACTCGGCCCTTAAACCACTAATTATATATTCACTTCAAATTGGGTGTGGGTGGTTGCGAACAACAAGCGTTGAACGCAACTTCCACGAACAAATAATGGAGATTGTTCTGGGCAAAATTTGTGTGTTCAACACCCGTTGAACACTTCGCAAGATTGAGGTTTTTAATCGAACCGATGTGGTCACCACACACGTGATCTCGATTGTCTAGAAGCAATGGCGACCGCAACGCAGATACCTAAAACCACCAATCGTTATTGAAAAAGGGAAAATAGACCGAATACCTGTGATGAATTCCAGAATAAAACCCCCAAACGTATCCTCCTTACAAAACTCGGTTTTCTTGAAATAGTTACTTTATTAAATGGACCGCTAAGATTTGTTTAGATTATATCCGAAGGTGACCTGTTCTGACTGAAAGTTTAAGAAGATGGAAGCAAAAAATGGTTGTCGTTTGACAACCAACAAAATTTAATTTACATATGTCAGCTGACTGTTTACATTGGTTAGGGTGGTGCCACGGGTAGCATTCAATTGCGAATTCGCTGGTTGTGTCCAGGGCGAATCCGCAACAGTGGGGACTGGATTTTTTTCGGCAATTAGGTTTAAATCTTCAAAAGACAGTCTTGTGTCTTCGCACTGCGGGAAGAGTGCAGCAATGATTCTGAACATGGTTGTTCTTTTGCTTTTTACTATCGCTGTTGTGTAGTCTTTGTAAAGCTTATAGGTTATTATTTAATTTATCCCTTGGGACGCGATCGCGTCATAATTGCTTTTGCGATTTATATTCAAATCCTTATGTTTGTTAGGAAACTCCTCTTGTAGCTGTGGGTAAGTGTTCCGGTTTATTGCTCGTTGCTGCAAGCGTCGTAGTCTGTTGTACTCCGTTGAGCAACCTCTGGTTTCCCCCAATGCGATGGTTTGGTATCCCAATCTAGTTGTCTTTGTCTTAGCCAGGCAGCATTTAATACGTTAGTAAGGCACTTCATGACTTTTTTAGCCTGGCTGTTCGCATCCCAGTTTGCGTCGAGTTGTTCGATTAAGTTTTCCAGCATATAATCGAGCAGCTCTACACAGAGGTCTTCCCTTTTTCGCACATTTTTCTGGGATTTTTTACCAATCTGCCTGTAATAAATCCCCTACGTAGTAGTATTTGATTCATAACTTCGGTTTGGGGGTCACTATCGGTGTAGATCTCCAGAACATACCAATCCATGTGTCTTGCCCGCACGATGCTGGCAAAATCTATATCGATTTTGGAGTGTTTTCTTTCGTTTATGAACCTACAACTGTTTTTTCTATTTCGTTTTTATTTCTTTCACAATCACTATCTTCCAGTATTGGAAGTTTAACATTTGATTCCTTGTGAATTTTACGAATTTCTGTTAATGTTGATTAGTCACTGTATAAAAATTAGGTTGACGATAACAAATGAAATTTTGTGTATACGGGTATTCATGGGCTTTCAAAAGTTGTATTAATTGGTTTTTAATTATCTATATCTGTCGTTGTGTTGGCTTCTACATTGTTTTTAACAATCAACAAGTCTCTCTTGGTATTAGAAAAGTCAATGCTGTAAGAGCCACAACACAAAAGAGGATTATGAGTGAGGAAACAAATGTTAATTTATCTTAGTGATTTCTTCTTCGTAGTGTAGAGTATAGA